>OZ026520.1:29512007-30174785 GCA_964019695.1 Loripinus fragilis
AGCCCTGCTTTGAAAAGTGCGGCTATACTGGATTTGGGTTGTCCGTCTGTCTGTACATGCGCACGATACATTATGAGGTTTGGTGTTTAGTGAGGTTAGTGTTAGTACAGCATGGGGTTAAAATATGCTTGTGGGGTTAACCTTGTGGTGTTAACCCCATAAATTTGCAATGGCCATTTCGCATATTTGTAACAGAGTTAAGGCCCTTGATTGATGTCAGAATTTGGTTAGAATTTCATTTCCACTCAAAATCTTGAGAATTTATTAATATAATTAGACCAAGGACCTCGGACAGTCTTAATGAAGGATTGCCCATAAAAATGACCAGAGAAAAGTTTCAAAGAAAACGATATTTTTTCTATGAAAAAGATAGTAGGTTCAACCCTCGACTTATCCACAAAAGCAGTTTTCTCATTGGACAAGTACCAATTGAAAAATATGGGTTGAAAACTCTGTTTTTGCTATTCAACATATAGAAAATAGAAAATGTTTTACTGAAGTGCTTTCCCCCCCGTGACCAAACTAATCCTTTTGCATACAGTTGTAGTTTTACATTTCACACATCATATAAAAACAGCATGATTGGTCACGGGGGGGGGGGGGGAACGTTGTCGAAATGCTCAAAAACGCTTTATTATAAAAACTTATTAGAAGCTTTTTTTGTAAAAACCTGTAGGTAAATATCACTTTGCAATGGCATGTATCAGGGCTTTAGTTATGAGTGCTTACAAAGTAATTAATTGTCTCATTTCTCAACCAAAACATATGTTTTTGGGTACTCAAAAGAACCGTCTCAATGAGACGGTTCTTTTAAGCACCACATTATAGATTAAATCCGATGTGTAAGAAAATATTAACGCTTTTACGCTCAAAGACTGTGTTTATCTTGACTACGATTTATACAGTATGCAGATATGATACACCTCAGTGCACACAAACTGGTTGACTTGGAACATTACAGGTAATAGTCAAAAGTAATTGACAGCACACTTCTTAGATGAAACAATGAAATCTTCTCAACCTGAATTTTATGCAAACGCATCCCTTTCTTCTCAAGTTTTATGCTGCAAACATAATATTTACATGTACTTAGGTGAATACTCGACGAAACTTTGACTTTCTGTGAAATAAAATTTGGTCACAAAAAATACCCCCACCCCCTAAACCCTAGAGTCCTGGCATAATTATGCAACATTTTCAAAATATTTTTATTTTTCTAGGTGCACTAAATATAAGGGTTTGAATTAAGCACAAAACTATAGTTGTCAGTTATGCATTATCCTAGCCACAGGCTGTCGAAATTTGGGCAGATTGAATAGGAAACTGTCCGAGGTCCTTTATGTATGTGAATTAATATATAGAAAAGATTTAGCTTAGGAATTTTACCTGTCATTTTTTGCGCAAATTTGAAATAGATTTATTGCCCTTGACTGATGTCAGAATTTCGTTCAGAATTTTGTTTCTGCTCAATATCTTGAGAACTTATAGATAGAATTTGATAAAAAAAAATTATGTGCATTGATATTGACAAGATCTGGGTTGTGATTGTAACCTGTCATTTTTCACAAATTTGTGACAGAGTTATGGCCCGCGATTTATGTTAGAATTTTGTTTCCGCTCAATATCTGGAGAACAAATTGACAGAATTTGATCAAATTTTGTATATGCATTTATATTGACAATCTAAGTTGGCATTGTTACTTGTTATTCTTCGCATATTTGTAACTGAGTTATGGCCCTTGATTTATGTCCGTATTTAGTTTGCGCTCAATATCTGGAGAACAAATGGACAGAATTTTACCAAATTTTGTATATACATTTATATTGACTAGATCTAGGTTGGGATTGTTACCTGTTAATTTTTGCATATTTGTAACAAAATTATGGCCCTAGATTTATGTCAGAATTTTGTTTCAGCTCAATATCTTGAGAACAAAATGATATAATTTTACCAAATTTTTTATATGCATTGATATTGACACGATCTAGGTTGGGAGTGTTGCACATCATTTTTCGCACATTTGTAACAAAGTTAAGGCCTTGATTTACGTCAGAATTTCGTTTCCACTCAGTTTCAATTCATATTGTTATATGACTCCTATAAAAGACCTCCTCTGATTGGCTGAAACTAGCTTGCACTGGTTGTGACAAATCATTTTGTCAAACAGTGATGAGCTCAGGACTTTATGTCAGTGCTGACAGACAGCTAAAAATAGATTGTCCTAAATCTAGCCCATGTGACATTGACTTTTTTTCACTGCTACCTGACAGCTAAAAATAGACATTGAAACAATGACTGGTTTCTTATGTATAATTCACAGGTAAAATGTCTGTTCACTTTATGAGAACAGCATTGAACCCATTTATGCCGAATGGAATTTTCCATTGTTATCAATTGGAACAGTCCATTTCTGTTTTAAGGGATGTTAGGTGGTATTTTTCATTTTTATTCAAGTTTTAATCGAAAATTATGCAAGCAAACAGTGGAGACCCTGATCAGACTCCGCATTCTGTGGCGTCTGATCTGGGTCTGCACTGTTTGCCTATGTCCCACAAAAAGGATGCTAGGCATTTATGGGTTAAAATGCAATTATTTTGCTATCTCATAAGAGTTCCAGAAATTTGGGAAGTAGATTGTTAAAATAATCTTCCTAGTGAAAGTGCACTAGGAACATCTGACTTGAGTAAATTTATAAATATGAAAATACTTCTAATAAAACTAGGAAAAGAGAGACAGTGTCATATAACAAAACAATTGTTGCATTCTTCTTCATCAATTGTATAATGTCAATACCTAGGTTGGAATTGTTACCTGTCATTTTTCGCAAATTTTTAACATAGTTTTGGCCTTGATTGATGTCAGAATTTCATTTCTACTTAATAACTGGACAACAAATGGACAGAATTTCACTAAATTTATTATATGTATGTATATTGACAAGATCTTGGTTGGGATTGTTACCTGTCCTTTTTTATTATTTGTGGCAGAGTAATGGCCCTTGATATATTTCAGAGTTTCGTGTTCGCTTGGTATCTTTAGAACTTTGCCTTATACTGCATGAAAAGTGCTGCAATGGGGCTATAGTCAGATTCTCTGACAATTCTAGTTATCATTTTATTTTGACAGAAATGTCTTTTAAATTGCATAAAATCATTTTGTCACAAGCAGTGAATTCAATGCATATCAAATGTGCATAAAAAGGATATTATCTACAGTGAAATTATATCGTATCAATTCATTAGTGGGTGATTTGATTTATATCATTTCACTGTAGCCAAAAAAGACTTTTTTGACAATTCTTGAACTGGGACTTTTTTCAAAAGGGTTTAAGTGAAGGGTATTTGTCAGAAATAACTCTACGCATGTTATGACATCAATTTAAAACCTAATAACGTCAGTCTGTCATAAAGCACACTTGAGTGACTATCCTTAAATGCTGATTTCTTAAGTATCAACCGTCAAAAGGTTATTTTAAGTCATTTTCTTGGTGCAAACTCCTATTGTTATCCCCAATGAACACATTGAAACTGACAGATTTGATGTGAAACCACAAGAAGCAATTTACATTATACTTTCTGTAATTCTCCTTGGAGTATAAGATAAAAAAAGAAATTTTACCTTTTTAGGTAGATACCAAATATTTTCTGAATTTTCTCTGACAGGTGAATGTGGCTGTTTTGGTGAAGACTGGACCATTGGAACCTGTGATAATGACCATCCAAACAGATGGTGCATAAACTGTTCAGACTCCATGGGTGCTGGCTGTGAGGAGCTCTGTGTACATGGAACTGAAGAAGTGTCACGCTCGGGAATATGTAACTGTGATCCTTGTTACAACGACACAAACTGCAACGTGCTCTGTGACGGACATGGACAGTGTGGCGAGGATGACACCTGTGTGTGTGATGAAGGCTACAAGGGAGACTACTGCAAGAAACTCGACTGTCCAGGTACGGTATATGGTTGAAAATTTTGAACACTTTTCTCATTCTGTTCTCATATAAAACGTTGATTATCTGGACACCAAATGAAGCACAATTATTTTACACTATTTTTTTTTAATATATACTAATATCTTCATTATCGCAGTCTATCATTTTCGAAGTAGAATAATTTTAACATGTCAATAAGTAAACCTTGAAAACAGAATGAAAGTCATTGAGACGTCCTTGAATTTCACACTAACTTACCTGTATGAACCTTGAACTCATAATATGGACCTCACCCCGAGAAACCCTGTCTTTCGAACAACAAAGGCGCAGACCAGCCTGCCCATCCACACAGTCTGATCGGCCCTTTTCTTATTTGCTTGTTGTAAAAAAGTTTATTATATACCTATAAATGATACAACTTTAGAACTGTCTGTTTTCTGGCCATCTGATACAGAAAGCCGGATCAACGAACTGAGGTTTTCTGAATCCATATTACTATCCTTTAAAATGAGGCTAACGTCTGTTTCAAGCATGGAACCAGAGACGGAAAACATGATGACATAACGTCATATAATATGACATGATTATGACGTGACAAAATGTAATGGCAAACGTTCCTGCAATTTTTCTGGATTAAAGACCAAAACAATTTATAAAATCAAAATAATGTCAGAAAAAGGTATATAATAAACATATTATTACAAAAGTAACTTGATCTAGCGTACAGTATCACGTCTCTTGGATAAGGCCATACCATTGGATCACCCTCGACGCTTCGCATCTCGGGTGATCCAATGGTATGACCTCATCCACTCGACGTGATACAGTACGCTATATCAAGTTACTATTATAATAATGTGTATAGGATACCTAAACATGCAACAAGCGAAATTTCAATTTTCTAGCTAGTCATTGTAGCTGAACAGATTGGTTTGGGTATGACCTGGTTGGAAACTTTTATTGCTTCGGGGCCCATATGGTGATCTTAACTTTACCAGTAACAGAATCATTAGGTTCTGGTACTCATCGTAAAAGCCTCCTTAACGCTTTACTCCATAGGCTATTTTTATATCATGACATCATTTTCTATTTTTCAGACAACATTGAAAAGATTCATGAAAAATTTAAGCCAAGTTATGAACATTTTCAAGTACACGCTATTTCAAAGGCGTCAAAAGGCGTTATTATGGGGTAAAGGGTTAAAACGCTTGTGCTGACAAATCCACTGGGCTGGAAGTGTAAATTTTGGTCTGAGTCTTCTTCTACATTCATACTTTATTCCCTAAATAACACGCAAGATCCAAGTCTGTTGTCTGTATCAAAAAGTTTTGGAGGTTTGATTTCACTGAACATTTTTAACTATGTCTGTTTTCAGGAGAGCCTGATTGCTTGGATCGTGGTCCTTGTGTCAGAGAGAATGGTCAATCTATCTGCAAGTGTGCCTCTGTGTTTGCTGGCGAAGATTGCAGTGAGCTAGTCTGTCAAGGTGATCCCATGTGTTATAACCATGGTAAGTAGAAAAACTAACTTATGTACACTTGAAAAAGGGGTAGGTTGGATCCATCATGATACTGTGTAGTCCCTTTATAATGCATAATGTTTGGGGTCCATTGGAATGGACCGTTGTGTAATCAAGTCAGGTTATAAAGGCAAGATGATCACATGTGTTATAACCACAGTAAGTAGAAAAACTAACTTATGTACACTTGATCAAAGGGTAGGTTGGATCCATCATGGTACAGTCTAGTCCCTTTATACTGCATAATGTTTGGTTGTAATCAAGTCAGGTTATAAAGACAAGGTGATCCCATGTGTTATAACCATGGTAAGCAGAAAAACTAACTTACGTACACTTGATCAAAGGGTAGGTTGGATCCATCATGGTACAGTCTAGTCCCTTTATAATGCATAATGTTTGGTTGTAATCAAGTCAGGTTATAAAGGCAAGATGATCACATGTGTTATAACCATGGTAAGTAGAAAAACTAACTTACGTTCACTTGATAAAAAGGGTAGGCTGGATCCATCATGATACAGTGTAGTCCCTATATAATGCATAATGTTTGGTTGTAATCAAGTCAGGTTATAAAGGCAAGATGATCACATGTGTTATAACCATGGTAAGTAGAAAAACTAACTTATGTACACTTGATCAAAGGGTAGGTTGGATCCATCATGGTACAGTCTAGTCCCTTTATAATGCATAATGTTTGGTTGTAATCAAGTCAGGTTATAAAGGCAAGATGATCGCATGTGTTATAACCATGGTAAGTAGAAAAACTAACTTATGTTCACTTGATAAAAAGGGTAGGCTGGATCCATCATGATACAGTGTAGTCCCTTTATAATGCATAATATTTGGTTGTAATCAAGTCAGGTTATAAAGGCAAGATGATCGCATGTGTTATAACCACGGTAAGTAGAAAAACTAACTTATGTACACTTGATCAAAGGGTAGGTTGGATCCATCATGGTACAGTCTAGTCCCTTTATAATGCATAATGTTTGGTTGTAATCAAGTCAGGTTATAAAGGAACATTTAACAAAGGCATTATATGTTTGGGGTCCATAGGAATGGACTGTGTTGTAATCAAGTCAGGTTATAAAGGAACAATTTTACATAGAGGATCTTACATGAGTGCTCCTGTTTTATTGAATTTATTAAACAAGCTGAGGAAAAGAGATAAAATGCGAGGCAGAAGACAAAAAGCACGGTAAATTACTTAGTAAGTAAAGTGTATATAATGTTTTATAGGTGACTGTGAAATCATTCCTGAGCTCGGAGAACCGAGGTGTGTGTGCCATCATGGATTTACAGGAGATGACTGCTCCGGGTGTTCAGAAAATTTTGACCCAGAGGATAACTGCGGTAGCTGTATTGCTAACTTTATTGGATACAACACAACGTGTAAAACATTCTGTGTGAATGGAGAGGCAACAATGTTAGGTAATAATACACCTATTAATATCCCCCCCACCCACCCAAGTTTGCTGTTGGCAGGATTTCCCAGGGGAATTACTGTTTAACTTTCCGCCCTGTGAATAAAAATTCCTCAGCTGGGTCTTGAATTCTGTTAATATTATAAGGAGATAACTGCATTCAAAATTTTCATTTGGGGAGATATATCATTGGAAATACGGTTGGAATTTAAGTTTTAAGGGAATTTATTAGCAGATCCTTACAATGTGATATCTGACTATATCTGAGGATATACCTGCCCAAATGAAAATGTTGAATTTGGTCATCTCCATTCTAATGCATTAGTATCATTTTCCCTTCAAAAGAAGCAGTAAAAATATATTATATGAGGGGCATTGGGAAAGTATGTAGCATGGTCTTTTATCTCAGTAACTGATTAACAAGCCCATTCATGTTTGGTATCATTTTAAACCACTATCTTTCCTCTATCTTATGACTCAAATTTCATGAGGATGCTATAATACAGACACAAAAAGTATTGTTGTGAATACATGCACTGTTGGTATACTGAAAAAAAGCAAAATTTCAATGGAAAAGGTAACTTTTTACCTCTTGAAAGTGCATGTGCAGAACATTAACAATATTTGATGAAATTAGATAATTTGGTACCATTTGGTAGGCCACCATTTGGTAAAGTCATTATACAAGTATGACCGAATTTGTTGTTACTAATTACTAAATACTGGGATAGCAAAATCAAAATAGTTTTGAAATAAAGCAATGCGTTTATTTTTAAGACTAAAAATTGCATGTCACAATGCACATATTTTGAAAATATACAACCAACAGTAGTTTAAACATGCCCTACATTGGTATTTTCGTAAAGCACACTTTGTGGGCTTCATATTGAAACCAAAAGAAAGTTTGTAAAACAGAACAAATGGAAGATAACTCTTAAAATCTACCCATGAGGTATAATGAGTTCTATGAGTTGATGTTCTGGTTTATTTCAATTGAAAACAGTGGTAAACAAAAGAGTAAGAATACCTTGAGAGTTGAAATCAATCAATTTTGTGTTGATTAACGCCATACCATGAGAAATTATTATGCCTTCCACAGAATATATGGGGTTGAGTTACCCCACCCATTTCTTGTAGCGTTATTAGGAATAATTTTCTTGAATACATAATGAAACAAATCAACATTTTTACACAAGGGAATACTTTTTATACATTATTCGCTACAAATACAGCAAAACATATTCTCTACAGACATATTTTAATTGTGTTCCTGTAGTGACACCGTTTATGGTAAAAGTATAAAGAAAAATGGCCTATTTTTATTGTCATCTTTTCATTAAATCCTGTAAACGACGGACAGCTGAACGCATCTCAAATTAATGTGCATCTAAAATAGTTAGAGTTTGACTGGAAACTTCAACATTTAGTTCATAATCACCAGTTTCAAGAGTGAACCAAAAAGTAAACTTATGAATAGAATAGCAGGTTCACTTTGATATCAAGTTTACCAGATTAGGCTTCAAGAAAGCATGTTGAATTGCTCGTCATAGCCTCCTGATTCAGCATGTGTTTTTGAAGCATGGTAATCTCTATTGAAAGACACTCACCTATTTAGCAACGAAGCACTTGTCTAAAGTAAGTGGGTTTTGAATTTAAAAAAAATAATAAAGAAGGCTTGATATCCTTTGGTATCCTGGGTCAGGTGTGGTACTGATTGCATCGATTCCTGATCTTTGCACCCTTACTTACTTTGAGAATTGTAATCTTTTTCATCTCCCTGCTATATCTGTCTCCATCCCTCTCTCTCTCCCCCTCTGTTACTTAATGTTTCCCGTCTTTTACAACTTTCTATTTTTCTTGCAGGAGGTGATATTTGTACTTGTTACTATGACAACGTCCATGGACATTGGGACGGTAACACTACTGGATGTGAAACCTGTTATCGTGGCTGGAGGAAGCCAGACTGCATGAAGTGTGCTGCTCGTATGTAAACAATCTTTTTTAAATCCAGTGCTGAAATCTATCAAATCTAAAAGCAAAGTTAATTATATTATCCCCCTTTCATGACAATTGCTGTCTGCTTTCTCATCTGCTTATGTACTTTGATAATCTGTGTTGCAAACAATATGGGCCCAGATCAGACTGCTCCTCAGGGAACAGTCTGTTGAGGGTTTATAGTGTTTGCATCCATGATAAAAGTAGCCTACAGTGCATATGATTATATGCAGCAGACATATCAAGCAGACGCCATGTTCAGGACAATGGTTAGATAAGGGTTATGTATAAGACTCATGCAAGCCTGTGCAAATGGGTACTTGGCAAACCTTTGATGATGAAAAATCTGTGCCGTCTGATCAGCGCCTTTGTTAGCTACTTATTAGAATGTTTCATAACTGGACTTGCTAGGAGCGAAATTTCAATTTTCTAGCTAGTCTCTGTAGCTGAGCAGGCTGCTTTTAGTATGGCCTGATCAGAAACCCCATAATTAAGATTTTGTCACGTCACGGCCCAAATACAATCTGGATGAAAAGTACAATTAGTGGATATATGAAAAAAGTAAAGAAAAGAAAAAAGATTAGAACATTTACAATATTAATAAGACAATGCTTGTGCTGCTATACTCAATGCACTATTTCCAAGGTCACTCAATTTAATGACAGGTGATCTGGACCATCAACATGTTGATTGTCCAACGGTTGAAATTTTTCCCAAATTTTGGTGAATATTTGTTAAATACAGTAAAACCTGTCTGAAGTAGCCACTAAAATTCTGCTCACTTTGGAGCATTCTGCAATATTTTTGACCTTTATTAAGCGATAATCGGTCTTGAAAACTATTTTTAGGTCTTCTTTTTAGTGGACGCTTAAGACAGGTTTTACTGTATGTGCAATAATAGAATTCACACATTTTTTTCTTATGATGTAAAAAATTCACAAGTTCTCTGGAGATGTAGAAACATCAGTTTCAAGCAGAATTTTCTGTGATATCTCCCTCAAGACATCACAAATATTAACCCTTTGTATAAGGAAACGGCTAAATGGGTACTTTCAAAAACAGTGTAGACCCAGATGCAATGCCGCACTATGCACTATTTGTAAAAGACAACAGAAATAGTATTTTTTGAAAATTATATCCTGACACCCTACATATATAGAATGGACTATCACAAGTTTATTGTATCGAACCAGAAAGAAGAATCCATCAGCATACAAAGGGTTAATGATAAAAACAACAGAACCATTAGCAAACAAAGGGTTAATGATAAAACAACAGAACATGTAAAATACTAGGCCACAGCAAAAGGTACATTTTACTTGGTATCTTGGGCCCAGTGAAGACTTGTATCTAATTAGTCTTCACTAGGTGCTCTATGGGTAGCCAGGTACCAATGAGTCTTCTGATTACTGACATTCAAGACTCTGATAAGCCTGAGTGGATGTGCAGGCTGATCTGAGTTTTAGCTGTATGCACATGCCAACTTGTACCTTATATTGAATATCCAGGGGGCAAAAATTCCACTCATCTGTCCGCCAGAGAACAAAAATTCCACTCATCCGTCTGCCAGGGGACAAAAATTCCACTCATCTGTCCGCCAGAGAACAAAAATTCCACTCATCCGTCTGCCAGGGGACAAAAATTCCACTCATCCGTCTGCCAGGGGACAAAAAATCCTCACATCCGTCTGCCAGGGGACAAAAATTCCACTCATCCGTCTGTCAGGGGACAAAAATTCCACTCATCCGTCTGCCAGGGGACAAAAATTCCACTCATCCGTCTGCCAGGGGACAAAAATTCCTCACGTCCGTCTGCCAGGGGACAAAAATTCCACTCGTCTGTCCTCCAGGGGACAAAAATTCCACTCGTCCATCTGCAAGGGGAGAAAAATTCCACTCCTCCATCAGCCAGAAAACAAAAATTCCTCTGGTCTGTCTGCCAGGAGACAAAAATTCCACTCATCCGTCTGCCCAGGGGACTAAAATTTGAATCGTCAGCTTGTTATTACGAGTGAAATCTTTTTGTCAGTATATGGGATGCAGTTATGAATTTGACTGGGTAAATATCATTTTAACAGTGATATAAGGAACATATTACTACTCCATTATTTTCTTTATTGTATACTCTTTTAAAGGACAAGTACATGTTTTTAAGGACGAGTGAAAATTATAAGTCACTCATCCTGAAGGACAAGTGCAATATTGAAATATTTTTGTCTGCTGATAGTTAATTATCTACTCCAACTGTGATCCATGTTTTTTTTTTGTTTGTATGTAGATTTTGTGGGTCCAGATTGTGACATTCCTTGTATGGATAATCAAGGCAGATTCGTTGACCCCAAGGACGGAACAGATGACAGGTTTCCTATCCAGCCTGTGTTTGCTTGTGTTGAACGTCACGGCAACAGCTACACAGCATGGTTTGACTACATCAATGAGAATGAGAACAATGTCTACATCACAGTGCGTGGCGAGAATACCGTTGTTGGATTCAGCTCCGGAGAGCCACCTACCAAGTTTGAGCAAGGAAACATATCTTATGCTTTCTCCATTGGGTGAGTTTATGGGTCAGCAATTTCTGTCTTTTTATTAATGGGGACAGGTTTATTAGCACTTGTCTAAAACATCGGGTACTTTTAAAACGTCAGTTGCAATTTAGAATCATTAGAGATAAAATTATTCCATTTTCATGGAGAATTTTCAGAAGAATAAGGAAAAAATAACAAATAATCAGGTACAATTAACAAGAAATCCTGGATCCACCCCTACATTTCTTGACAAAAAGGCGAATCCATCCACCCCTACATTTCTTGACAAAAAAGGCGGATCCATCCACCCCTACATTTCTTGACAAAAAGGCAGATGCATATAGTGCAAAAGTTCTGAAGCAGTAGTTTGCTAAGGGTTTTCAGTGTTTGATATCTGGACAGGTTTTATGGCTCCCTGACCTGAAAACCAGAGATTTTTTTTAAACAAATGCTAGATTGCAGTACTCACATCAAATTTTGTAATGCTTTTATAAATATTTTTAGACCTTTGACGAGAGATGAAGTGTTGGCTGGTGACATTGCCTGGGAAGTGGCCTATACAAAGAAAAACCTCGTCAAAAAGGCTTTTGTAACCGACAAACCCTGTCCTACAGACCCTGCTCCAATCCAGGTAAGATACTCCTTAATACTGTTAATTAAGAAATTTTTGAAAGGGAGTTTTGTGAAGATAAAATTCTCTCAAAATGGTGAAATCACTCTGCCATTTACTGATGTAGTAAATCTTGCTCCAGTAGCGGTTTTCAACACTGCAAATATGTCTTTTCATGCTTTTTGCGAAAATTAAATTCTCGTGAAATCTTTTGAATTTACAGAACCGGATTAGGGAATTATCTCTGTGTATCTTTAGTAATGGCAGAAACTTTCCTAACAGTACCTTTCAAAATTTTTAAGGATAATTCTATGATGAAATTCATCCCCAAAGGTATTATTTAGCTTTATTTTTTTTAGCTTTATTTTTCCAGGATTTGAATTCAATAGAAGCTATCCCCTTTATAATGATAAGGCGTATAAATAAGCATAATTATTGTAGAACTTTTACCCTTTATGTACTTATGGAATTTTCCTTCTGATACTTAGGATGGTCCATTGTATATATTCAGGGGTCACAGATTATAAATTCCTAATGACAAGACTTTGTAGATGATCAGGCTGTTCTGTGGCTCTCTAGTTGAAATAAAATGCATTTTACTGCTAGCAATTAAAAAGAATTAATAACTAATCATAAGTTTTGATCATATGTGGGATGTTCCAAAAGTTCTGTTTTTTACCTTGTAGCTTTGTTCAGAGACATTTTGAGAGGCGTACTATGCACTAATCAAAAGCACTATATTTTACCTTTATAATGATGCTAATCTCTTCTTACTGCACTGTTTCCTTTAATGATTACAGCATATTATATATTGCCCACTCCATTATAACCACTGACCTGTTTTCATGTTATAGAGATATAATAATATTTGTTATACCCCCCGCAAACTTTGTTTGTGGTGGGGTATACTGTTTTCACGTTGTCCGTGCGTGCGTCCGTCTGTCCGTGCATCTGTCCGTCCCTCCGTCTGTCCGTCCGTAACGTTTTGTTTTTTTAATAACTTGAAGAGTCATTGCTGGATTTTCATCAAACCTTGCAAACATGTTCATATATGCAAGACAAATACTTCAGACAAAAAAGTAAGGGCTAGGGGCCAATTCTATTAGAGTTATTTCCCTTTGTAGTTCTAAATGGCTTTTAATATAGGGTTTTATGCTTATGCTATTATAGGCCATACATGGGCTGATCAACTCCTACCACAGCTTTTGATGGAACAATTTGATACTTTGCCTATACAATGTAGACACATTGAACATATGCATGAAGGAGTTTGGTTCAGAAAAAATATTTTTTGACAAAATGACAGCTGTGAGAACTTAGACAATTTTTCCCTAATAGGGATTTTGTATATGCATAGATAGTGCTTTCATGGGCCGATCAACTCCTACCACAGCTTTTGATGGAGCAATTTGATACTTTGTCTATACAATGTAGACACATTGAACATATGCATGAAGGAGTTTGGTTCAGAAAAAATAATTTTTGACAAAATTACAGCTGTGAGAACTATGACAATTTTTCCCTAGTAGGGCTTTTGTAATTGCATAGATGGTGCCTTCATGGGTCGATCAACTCCAACTACAGCTTTGGATGGAGCAATTTGATACTTTGCCTATACAATGTAGACACATTGAACATATGCATGAAGGAGTTGGATTCAGCAAAAATAATTTTTGACAAAATTACAGCTATGAGAACTTAGACAATTTTTCCCTAATAAGGCTTTTGAATATGCATAGATGGTGCCTTCTGAATCTTACTGTGCAGGGTTTTTCACTGAATCTTACTGTGCGGGGGGTATCTAATAAGCATTGCTTATTGACTTTTTTCATTGAATCTAATCTTTCAAGGCGTGCATCTTTAAAACCACAAAATAAAACTGCATTGAATTTTAACTTTTCTGTTACTTATAATGTCCATTCAAATGTTAGAATGGCGACAGGTTGTGTCGATTCAATATTTAATACACAATGGTCATTTCTTATGACGTCATTGAAATTGATAACTACATCATTTTGAATACATTGCAGAATTTTCATTTCCAAGAATTTTCTATTTTTGTCTATCAAGTCGGACTAAAAACATGCATCTTTTTACGATAGAGTGCACCTTTGGACAATTGATCAGGTTTTATTTTTAGATATACACATGCATATTTGTTTGCCTCCGGATATTGACCTAATTTTTGGTCTCATTTTAATTTTCTTCTGTGGGTTACTATCAGTCTCCAACAATACCGACTAATCATAACTGCTTCAGATAAAAGTCAGTTCATCTAGCATTAACCTAAAAAAATACTTTTAATACAGCTGTTATTATGACAGTATGGGCCGGTCAAAACTTCAAGTGGTTCAGAATTTGCTTATAGCTGACAGTTGCATAGCCATACATTCAAAGGCCTAGGAAACCCAGATCATATAGAAAGTGCACCATATGTACAGTACATTTTGGCTTGCAGATAAACGTTGAGCAGCCTTGAAAACAAATTGCTGAGACTGCTCTTGTCTGAATTGTGAGGTCTCTAATATGCACTGTCTACTTGATAGGGGTGCGCGATATTACCGGTATACCGGTATATCTCGATTTAGGAGTCCTGAGATAAGTATCGCGATATGCTTTTGACGTAACGGTACACTCGACAAACTCCGTCAATTTTTGGAGCATAGTTTATATCTGCTTTCGTTCGAGCTGTATTTTATTTGCATGTCAATATTCATTTTACCTCGCTTGATAATTAATAGAAGCGGGATGTCCGACAGCCAATGAAAAGCTGGTAACTATGATAAACAAAACGGGCCGTGTGCAAAACGTTAATACAATTGGCTAAGAGGAGGATTTCCCTGGCCAAAACCAAAATGGCGGACCCGATCGAGATCCAGGAGGAAGGCACTTCTATTCTCTCTTTATTTAATGATGTCTTGTAAGAAAGTGAATTTGAAGGATCGGATTTCGATGAATCATCAAAAGTCGCAAATGTTCATGCTGTGTTTGCGATCGATCTATGCTAGCATGATGTTCAATTGCCATTGATGTTGAATAAAGTCGGCCCTGAGAAAATTTCCCTCCCACAAATGCACCTGTTATTAAGGTTTGGGGTATATTGTGATTCATATCTCGATACGAACCAGAAAATCGCGAAATATCACAATATGGTTTTCAGAAGCGACACCCACCCCTACTACTTGATAGGTCAGGGCATTGAGGGTATGGCTGTTTCGGGGTAGATTCCTGGTCGCTCCTTCAAGTTACATAAAACTTGCCAGAGCTGTGTGTAGACAAAGAATATATTTTCATTTGTTACAATTTTCAGGCATGTTGCATGGCTGGTTACAGAGATATCATCCCAGGATCAGAACTTTCGGAACATCCCTCATATTGACACAACACTTCCCACAATGTAATTTTGAGTGTCAGTGTACACCTTTCCATCTCTTTTTTAATTTCATTTTAAGCATATACCGGAAGAAGTAACTGGAACATGTGGTTGTTACCATGGTTACCACGGTGCATCATGTGAGATCCAATGTGCGGGAGGTGCTGATTATCCATGCCATGGTAAAGGAACATGTGACACAGAAACAGGAACGTGTACTTGTGATATAACCGCCAATGTGAATGCAGAATGTTCTCAGTGCAGTGAGGGATGGTTTGGTGAAGACTGCTCTGTCACTGAAACTGCTTTGCAAGGTAGATGAGCCACGACATGTGATTTCCACCAATGTGGCATTATGAGAAGTGTAGACTCAGACGAGCCTGTGCAGCCTCCTTTTAAGCTCAGAAACTCCAGATGATGTTCAGTCAGTAGCTTAACTCTCATAGAATATTCAAGTGACTAGCAAAGGCTCTGATCAGACTGCGCATATGCGCATACTTATCTGAGGCTTTGCTGGTCGCACATACTGCATTGTTGGAAATCTCATATCATGGTTCATATTATCCCATAACTTTTTGCATGCTGGCAAAGGTTTATATAAGCACATGTTTTTAGCATAAATTCTTAAATGTTTTCTTACCCATCAATTTTAACATAAGTTTTGGTTGCTTATTAAGACGTTTATTTTGAGTACCCACAGTATATGTTTTGGTTGAGAAGTAAGAAAATTACTTTTTTGCTACAAGCCTGATGCTGGGTAATTTTTAATGTTTTTTGTGGTTTCACTTTGGTGTAGTGGATAAACCATTTGCCATGTAAACCTGGGGTTGAGAGTTGGATCTCCAGCTTCACCAGTCTTTAGGATGAGACTTTAAGCTGTGGCTTCCTCTCCATATGACCTTAGCTGTTAGTGGGACATTAAACACAATCCACACAAAAAATACACATGCATGCTTTTTGTCATCTGCATACATGTGATAAGTTGAAGATAAGTATTTAGGAGATTTAAGCTGTGGCTCCATATGACCTTAGATGTTAGTGGGACATTAAACACAAACCCACACAAAAAATACACATGCATGCTTTTTGTCATCTTCATACATGTGATAAGTTGAAGATAATTATTAGGGAGATTTTCTCATTAAAAATGTATAGAAAATATATAGAGGATCTTACATGAGTGCTCATGTTTTATTGAATTTATTAAACGAGTTGGGGAAAAAAGATAAAATGCGAGGCTTGCCGAGCATTTTATTTCTTTTTCGCAATGAGTTTAATAAATTCAATAATACAAGAGCACGAATGTTGGATTCTATTTATCATATGACAAATACTTTAAATCTCATTTCTGGCGTAAAACGTTATAATTTTGTCATTATGTGCGCAACGTTGTTATGGACGTCATAACGTTTCCCGTTAATCTATAAACCACTAGTGGTTTATCGATTTTATTGCATGGCGTTATTTCACTCCCAGACGCGACATCATATGATAAAGTAAAATTCTGGATTTGAAGAGGTATGTTTCAGAAGTAATTTTAGGACTAATATCAGGGAGTCTCCCTGATGATCAGAGAGGGTTCACATGTATGCATCTGCAGAATGTTTTAAAAGTGGACTTTAAAAAAAAAGAAGATTGGTCAGGAATATCCTTATATTTGTAACAGGACAATATAATAAAGGAATTATAGGAAAGTGATAGAAAATATGGGAGCCACATCATGACTGCGTTATATCCGAATCCGTGTTATAATGAGGTATGTCATAAAGGGACTGCATTGTCCCGAATAGCAGTCACCCCATTGTGCAATAGTTCTTATATGACAGCCTCAATTTAACAGACTATAATAGCTTCACTGATTTATTTCAGTATGTGTTAAGACAACTGACCATTTACAGTCAAACTTTGGTCGCTCGAAGTCGCCTGTCTCCAACACCAGGGATTGCTTGAACTCGTTCATTGGTCCCGGCAATTTCCATATACATTTTATGTTAAAATACAACCCAGGCTCGAACAGCGATGGCTCAAACTCTCAAACTCAAAGCACGGTCCGCAGGGTGATTTTTCATGTAAAAACACTATGATGGCTCGAACCAAATATTTCTATACATGAATTAGTCACACGCTTGGTTTAAGTTGATTATTATTTCCATAAGCGCTCCATGACAATGATGATTTCACCCTTGGGTTACCTAACTGACGAGCAGAACGTGTGAAGCAATTAGCGGTAATTTACCAGATCAAAGATTTGAGTAAGTTCTCACTTGTCACCACTTAGTAGGGCGGCCGAAAATGATTAAAGACAATTAATGAGATGTTTTGTAATCGAGAATTCGCGTGTTAAAATGAGTAAAACATGCCTGGCTGGATAAAGACAGGCATCGGATTGTGCGGCAGTACAGTCTCATGTTTTTTATTCATTGTTATTAATTGAAACTTGCACATTGTGAATAAATAATAAGAAACAAACTTGTTTTTTTTTTTCTTTTATTCTAAAGGAAACGATAAACAACCAAACATAAACTATAGCGACACATAAACAGGAACATTCACCCACTAGAAGAAAAACAGTACAGCTTACTCGATAGCAAATGCATTGACTAGTCTGCGCATACGCGCATGATGATAAATTTATTTACTTTCAACAGGTTCATATGCTAACACATGCGGCTTATCATTTTAACTCTAGCGTGCAAGGGTTTTTGATCAGTGACAGGTGTCACGTGCGCTTTGCAACTTTGGTCAATAAAAAATGTGATGTCCTTGATGACATAAAGTACACATGAACCAACTTGAAAATTGTCAGGCTAGGTATCGCTTGAACACATGGATGGGTCATACTCGCACCGACGGTCCCGACGAGTTCGAGCCAACGAAGTTTGACTGTAAATATGAAATTGCTATTATTTTGTAGGCATACTGTCTGTTTTAAAGTTTTAATTTCGAAAGTTCAGGATTTTGAGAAATTTTTAACTTACACCCATGTGAATAAACTATTGAAATAAATTGCTACCAATCTCCTCATCTCTCAAACCTCCCAGTAGGGTCAGTAGGGTGTGCCAAACAATATGTTTTTGACCCTTAAAGCGCCAAGAAAAAAAAATGCAGAAAATGCTGAAGTCGTCTGCTGCAAATAATTGCCTAGCATTACTGACGAATTAAGTATAGAAACAAACAGGGTGGATCCAGAACAGACTGGGCTTATAGGAGCAGTCTGATCTGGGTCCACACTGTTTGCCATAGAGGCTTCTTACACATTTCAGCAGACGAGAAAAGCAGATGAACTTTGTTGTGATTGGAGCATTAAGGGTTAAAACGTGGTCCTTTTTATAAATTCCAGCCACAAACTATGAGATATTAATAGCAACTGGAGGTGAATTTCAAGGTCAGACAGACGCCAACGTGCTTATCACCCTATATGGAACTAAAGGAAATACCGGGCAACGTGAGCTGACAGACAGCAGTGGAGACTTGTTTGAGAAAGACCACATCGATACTTTCTATATTCAGTCTTTTGATATAGGCCAGGTAGGTTCTGGTATCTATTAACTCTTTGCATCATGGGCAATTTTTTCATGCTTTTTTGTTGTCTGCTGATTTTTTTAAAAATTAACATTTTCAAAAATTCTTTCAGAAATACCATCAGAGTGTTCAATTGTTTGGATCCAGATAAGGTCCAACAGGTGTTGCTTTACATCCTAGTCAACAACTGTTCAGTCATGTCGGGATGTTTTTTCTGTCTTCCTGGGTTGAACCAGTACTAACAATCAGCTAACTGTAATGTTCACAGCCCGTTGTAAAGATAGATTAATCAGTATCCGGTACCAGAATGAATGTGTGGAATGCAAATTGAACGGACATATGGGCTCGCACAGTGATTATAGTGTACACCAGTGAGTTGTGCAAAATTTTGAAATCAAATCTTTAAAATATTGTTGTTTATGATTTTGATGATCCTCATCTGGATCCAAACTGTATGCCACTCTTTTATCATGGGTGAAAGTTTTCAGGATTAATCCTGAATTCAGGATTTTGAGACTGACTTTCCATAGAAAGTCAGCCTCAAAATGCTGAATTAGACAGATTATATTAGCTTCTCTGATTTATTTTCAGAATATCTAAAGACAATTGACCATTTAAACTTGAAATTGTCAATGTTTTGAAGGCATACTACAAGTTTTAAGATTTTGATTTTTTTGTTCAGGATTTAAGAAATTATGAACTTTCACCCATGTTTTATTGATGAGGCACATATAGGTTAATCTCTGAATTTACATTTTTTAGATAACAAGTATTACAATAGGACATGACAACTCCGGCAATGGACCAGGGTGGTACCTGAATGAAGTGACAGTAAATATTCCATCTCATGGAGAGAGCTACTGGTTCAACTGTAGTCGATGGATCGCGGAAGATAAGGGAGATAACCAATTAGCGATGGAAGTGGTTCCAACTGAACAGTCCAGTATAACAAAACGTAAGCACATTATTATTTTATTTGGTGTAAGTTTTCCGGAGGAGTGCAGTAGCTCAGCAGTTGAGTGTTAGACATGAGATTGAATGGTAGCTAGTTTGAGACACACCAGAAGCTTTGTATTGTTTTCTTGAGCAAGACACTTTATCATCTGCTTAGTACTGGTTCAACCAAGGAACACAAGAAAACCTTCTAACATGACCGACAAATTATTGATAAGGACTAAAGCAGAGTACAAACAAATCCTGAATTCAGGATTTTCATGCCTTTGTCATTCACTTATTGGAAAGAATCATATCTTAACTCGATACAAACGAGATTTCAATTTTTAGCTAGTCTCTGTAGTTTATCAGACTCATTTGGGTCTTGGAGCAAAGATCTTTTTATGCCCCTAAAGGAACTTTGGGAGGCATATAGTAATCGCACCGTCTGTCAGTCCGTCCGTCCCGCTTTTGTGTCCGGTCCATATCTCCTATATTCTTCAAGGTAGGAATTCCAAATTTGGTGAGTGGATACATCTTGGGATGGCAAAGTGTCGCATACTATTTTCGGGTCACTGTGACCTTGACCTTGAACTCTGACCTAGTTTTTAGAATAATCGTGTCCGGAGCATATCTCTTATATTTTTTGAGGTAGGAATCTCAAATTTGGTGTGTGGATGCATCTTGGGATGACGAAGTGTCCCGTACCATAATTGGGTCACTCTGACCTTGAACTTGACCTATGACCTAGTTTCTAGAAACTGCATTGAGTCTGGTGCATATCTCCTATATTCTTTGAGATAGGAATTCCAAATTTGGTGTGTAAATGCCTCTTGGGATGACGGGGTGTCACATACCATTTTTGGGTCACTGTGACCTTGACCTCTGACCTAGTTTTAAGAATTATTGTGTCGGGAGCATATCTCTTATATTCTATGAGTTAGGAATTCCAAATTTGGTGTGTGGATGCATCTTTGGATAACCGAGTGTCATGTACCATTTTCGGGTCACTGTGACTCTGACCTAGTTTTTAGAATAATTATGTCCAGAGCATATCTCTTATATTATTTGAGGTAGGAATCTCAAATTTGGTGTGTGGATGCATCTTGGGATGACAAAGTGTCACATACCATTATTAAGTCACTGTGACCTTGAACTTGACCTTTTGACCTAGTTTCTAGAAACTGGTGCATATCTCCTATATTCTTTGAAATAGGAATTCCAAATTTTGTATGTAAATGCATCTTAGGATGCCTGAGTGTCACAAACATTTTTTGGGTCACTGTGACCTTGACCTAGTTTTAAGAATTATTGTGTCCAGGGCATATCTCCTATATTATTTGAGGTATGAATCCCAAATTTTGGGTGGTGATTCCTCTTGGGATGGCGGAGTGGTGTATACCATTTTTGAGTCACTTTGACCCTGACATTGACTTCTGGCCTCATTTCTAGGTTTTTTGTGCTATATTACAGCTAACTTACCTCAGATGTTTCTTATGCTAGACCAATTCCTTTGGGGGCATTCGTCACGTGTTTGTGACATTTCTTGTTTTATTCTTTTTTTTAATACACTGGCATCCTGTCAATTTCTAAGCTCATAGGGAGAGTATTACCATAGATACGGTTATAATAATGTCTCCCTTTGGAAGGAGTGGGTCGACATATTGTTGTTGGTATGGATCCCATGGGTGTCAATGTCGGCGTAGCTTTTTGGATTTTAACCAAACTTGCACAGATACTTCTCGAGGCAGCCGAAAGAAATGATCAGATTTTCATGACCTTGACCTATTTTTAAGGTCACCATGGTCATATAAGTGTATAAAAAAGCCTTGTCTGCACTCTATTTTCTGAACCAATGGCCAGAATATCATCAAACCTTCACAGATACATAACTGGGAGGACTTTAAGAAATGATAAGATTTTGGTCACTTTAATCTAATTTTCAAGGTCACCAGGCTCATATAACTATAAAAAAGCCTTGTCTGCACTCTATTTTCTGAACCAATGGCCAGAATATCATCAAACCTTCACAGATACTTTTACTGGGAGGACTTTAAGAAAGGATTAGATTTTGGTGACTTTGACCTTATTCTCAAGATCATCAGGCTCATACATGTATAACTTGGGCACAGATATATCATTATAAGGACTTTAATAGATGATAAGAATTTTGCAACCTTAATCTAATTTTCAAGGTCACTAGGATCATATAACTTTATGAAGTGGGTGGGGGCATATTTTTTCTTCTGATAAAACTCCATCTACCTTTTATTGTCTTTCTGCAGGTTTGGATGGAAGTTGGTTTGTTGCTCTGGCATATTCTAGTGGACATTACATCAACTATGATGGGAGCATGTACGAATTTAATGGCGTAGGAGAGTATTTATTGCTCAAGCAATTCACTGACTCAAGCAACCGGGTAGAGATCCTTGTGAATATACTGCAGGTAAGATATCCTACTTGAATGAATATAGAGAGCTTTCTTGAAAAGTCCTTGAAAATTAAATATCTTGAAAAGTACTAGAACATGGTTTGCACAGGCTTGAAAAGTCCTTGAATATAGAGGGCTTTCTTGAAAAGTGCTTGAAAATTAAATATGACTGGAAAAGTACTGGAACATGGTTTGCACAGGCTTGAAAAGTCCTTGAAAATTAAAATATGCCTTGAAAGGTACTGGATCAGGGTTCACACAGGCTTGAATATAGATGGCTTTCTTGAAAAGTCCATGAAAATTAGAAAATGCCTTGAAAGATACTGGATCAGAGTTCACTCAGGATTGAATACGGCTTGCACAGGCATGCGTACTACTTGAATATAGAGGGCTTTCTTGAAGTCCTATAAATTTAAAAATGCCTTGAATAGTAGTGGAAAAGTTTTCTTAGGACTTGAACAGTTGTTGAAATTTACTCCTTTGTCTGTAGGACTTAACACTGTTGCTGGAGATTTTAATCAGTAATAACCCTTTGTCTTCTGATGGATTTTCCCATATATTTTATACAATAAGTATGGGACTGCCCCTTTGTGTACTTTTAGGGGTCAAAGGTAGAACCTTTAAATTATGATGTATGTCTGTCCCTGGAGCTTGATTGGAGGACTTAACACTGTTAATGGAGATTTTAATCAGTAATAACATTTTGTATTCTGACAGATTTTCCAATTTATTTTATACAATAAGTATGGGACTGTCCCTTTGTGTACTTTTAGGGGTCAAAGGTAGAATTTATAAATTATAATGTGTGTTTGAACCTGGGGCTTGATTGTAATCTTAGCAAACAGTGCAGACACTGATAAAATGCAGCATTATGCTGAATTATAATGCTGCACTTCATCTGGGTCTTCACTGTTTGCTAACTACCTATTTATGGGGTTTCTAGTATACAAATCAGGGCTTGCACAGGCTTGAAAAGTACTTGAATTTAGAGGGCTTTCTTGATAAGTCCTTGAAAATTAAATATGCCTTGAAAAGTACTGGAAAATCACTCAAAGGCCTTGAAAAGTCTTTGAATTCTACTTTCTGTAGGACTTAACTAAATCAGTATAAAATTGTTGTGCCTTTTATTGGTGCAGCAAATGCTGCACCAAATAAAGGCTCAACAATTTTATGCTAATTTTCTAGTACTAATTTCTCCATTATCTCAGTCTAGCATTTCTGATGTAGAATGTTAACACTTAAATCAGGGTTTTCATAACTTTTTTGTCCTTGAAAACTGTAGGATAGTCTTTAGTAGTCCTTGAAAAGTCCTTGAATTTTACTCAAACTTGCCTGTATGAACCCAGCAAATGCTTAATTTGTTGTGTCTAACTGGTGCAGCATTTTCTAATACTAGTTTTTTTTCATTATCCAGGCCCCCAGATAAGAGTGTGTAACTGAAAATTATTTTCTTATTTCCCAACCAAAACATTTGTTTTGAGCACCCAAAATACATGTTTAAACTGATGGATAAGAAAATAATCGCAGTTTTACCCTGAGAAATTTTGCTTAACTGGCCCTATGATTATCTCAGTCTAGCAGTTAGGAATTAGATTTTTAACATGTAAATTAGTAACTTTCACTAACTTGTAGTCCTTGAAAACTGTAGGGGAGTCTTTTTAAGTCCTTGAAAAGTCCTTGAATTCTACACAAACCCTGGACATGTTCATCCTTTTTTATCCTGAGAAATACTGAGTGTATTACTTGATCCTTGACAACAGCGAGCCCCACGTTATCTCTTTTCCTCAATTATTTTAAGAAATTAAATTATACATGGGCACTATTTCCAGTTTTCTTGTCCATAAAAAATGCTTCACTTAATTATTGCCACTGAAAAACTTTATTTTTTGGCTTGCTGGGTAATTTTTCATGCTTTTGTTGTGGTCGTATGCTGACTTTTTCATAAACTCTTCAAAAACAGTATTAGAATGTAAAAGGTTTGGTCAAGGGTTGATCTGGGTCCAAATTGTTTGTAAAGGTTATCAGCAGATGACAAAAGTCACAGTTTGCAAGAAATAACAATATTTAAGATATCATGTATATCTGATAATGTGTGTCATACAAAAAATATTTATTTGTAGTACATATATAGCCAAAGCACCTTTTTAAGTCTTTTGTTGCTAGAGGTGACTTTTGTCCTCCGCTGATAACCTTTGCAAATGGTTTGGACCCAGATCAGGACCGATAGAACAACGGTTCATCCTGATCTGGATCCACACCATCTGACACTCTGATAGTGTTGCTGAGAGATTTTTTTGAAGAAAAAAAAAGCAGTAGCCGACAAAAAATGCATGGAAAATTACCCTCGATGCAAACAAGTAAAGAAAGGTTTACTCTGCCTTCATAACTATCATTTTACAGTAAATGTATTAAACACTGTTGCCTGCCAAAAAGTCACAGAGAAACAGTGCAGACTCAGATCAGATTGCTTCTTCAGTCTGATAAGGGTCTTCCCTGTTTGCTATTCTGACAAGCATTTTCTGAATTCCAGTCCTAATAACCAATATTTTAGTTGAGAACTGAAGAGAAAAGTGTTCGAAATTTTAGAACATTTACAGTAGCTGTATGTGCTCATTCTCTTTTTCCAGGTGCCATTCTCGAGTGTCACATTGGCAACTTCCATCTATGCTGTTGGTGTACAAGTGTCGTCTAACACTTTAGTAATACGAGCTGATTCATGTGGAACAGGCGGATTTACTTGGTTAAATGAAGAGCCTACAGCTATTGGTGACGAACTTAAGCTAAGTGAAGATGTAACATGTAAGCAGACATCAGTACGACAGTACATTTGTACAGACTCATCAGCCTTTCATCTTGTAGTTGACATGTACGAAGGACATTTGTCTGTTCAGTCTTGGACTAGTAAATGTGAAGATTCAAGGGGACTATTTGGTCCATGTGGAAGTGATGGCGTATTCAATGATTTCCTATCATCCAGTGGTAGTTCCCTAGACCCAAATACAGACTTAAATATAAAGAACATTTATGAGAAGTTTGCAGCATCATGGCAAGCTGATAATCAGAATACTATGTTTTCTGCTGTACTGCCCAACTATATTCCATCCAGTGTAGAAATGTGTCTTCAGTCAACAGATGGCCACGCTATTAGTGAACCTGTGAACACCTTCACTAAAGCTAATGTTAGTATTGAGATCAAATTTTATCTTGAAGAAACAGTTACTGGTTGTGCCACCCTCTGGTCTTATCACAGTTTGGAAACCTTTTCAGTTCTCATATGTGACAGCTATGTGAATATATATCATAATAAACAAAAAACTGAAATGAAGAAGCTTGGCATTGTCAGTGCTCAAACATGGTACCACTTATCAACTGTTTGGAATGGCGAGGCTTCACAACTAGACATGTTCCTTCTGTTAGTTTCAAAAAGATATAAATCTGACTTGTCAACTGATTTTTCTGAGAGTCCATTGATACCAGGAGGACAGTTCATGATTGGTCAGATGTATTATGATAGCACTATGGATCTTGAAGTGTTGAGCTGGAACTTTAATGGTTATTTTGATGAGTTCACCATCTGGAAGAAACCATTAGATCTGAATTTTATTATCAACAATGCATTTTCATACAAGATTGGAACTGAAGAGGATTTGTCCACTATATGGAGGTTTAATGAAGGTTATGGAACTACAAGTTGGGATAGTTCAGAGTTGAGGCTAAAGATGGAGTGGGTGTCTGGACCTAGAGCTCATCCTGAGTGGACTATCTGTGGTTATCCAATGGAATATCCTGTCTTGACACAACGCACTCTGAGCAGTATTAGCTCTGATATCAGTTCAGAAAATGTGGACTTGTGCTCCTCTTGGTTGGAGAAAACTGAATTGAAAAAATCAATGACAGATGCAACATGGCTGAAATTAAACCAGCAGTGCCATTTCAATATTCACTCTCAGGGAAGCAGCTCTAAAGCTCTTGAAGTAATTCTAGCACCTACTTATGCCTACATGATAAGAGAAGAAGATAGTATACCAAATGTGAGGAGTCGTCTAGATTGGCGAGGCAGATTATTGTGTAGGGATTTCACAGACTCCTATTTTCCTGGATGGACAGGAGAGGACTGCAGCATTTATTGCTTATCTGGAGAATATGATGCTACTTCTAATGAATGTTTGTGTTCTACAGGATTTTGGAGTAGCAGCTGTGATAAAATCTGTCCCTATGCTAGAGACAGTCCATGTGGCGGTGGAACATGTGATAATGGGATTTGTACTTGCAGTCTTGATAGATATGCTGTTACATCAAACTGTAAAGAATGTTCAGATGGCTGGATTGGTTCTGATTGTTGCACAATATCAGCTATACTATCATCTGCTGTTAAACAAATGGCTATGATTTTCTCTCGTGGGCATATTGTAATGTTTGATGGACAAGGCTATGATATTCATACTCCGGGACAATACATCCTATTGGAAAACAGTGAAATTGGCTTGTATGGCAGGATGAAACCACGTGGAGAAAATGTCTGTCTACAACAGCTATGGCTTCAAATAAATGAAGATCATTTCACTGTTCAGACTCCTCTTATAGACAATGGTAAAGGTGAACTAATATTCTGGCTGAATAACGAAGTAATAGAAATTATTGATTCAGAAACAATAACTGGTACTGTTGAACTTGAATGGGAGGATCAGGCAAGCTTTACAATCAACCTGGCTTCTTATGGGAGTATGATGCTAAGAGTTACATACATTGGATCATGTCTAGATGTCCAAGTTATCTTTGGGGCAGCAACCTGTTCAGGTAGTGTCTCTGGACTGCTGGGAAATTGTAACCAAAATATGGATGATGACTTCTATTCCTCTGACTCGACCACTGTTTCTCAGTATGCTTTAAACCAACACCTCATTGATACAAGCCATGTAAGCAAGTTCAAAAAAGAAGATATTACTGGATTTGTGTACTACTATGAACGTGTAAGTCTGCCAGAACCAGTCACTATCAGTAATGGATACAGCCTACTTTTTAATGACTGGGGAATTATGTCTGCCCCAGTGCCCAAAGCAGTATTTAATGGTACAAACATCACATTAGATATAAAAATGAAACTCTCATCTGACAATGGTCTCATACTCGGTTACAGTTTCGGTAGCCAGTTCAGTATTTTTGTTGAGAATCTCAAACTTAATCTTAGGGCTTCTGACCAAGTATATACTACAAATTTCACATTAACAAAAGACCAGTGGACTCATATTTTCATAACTCATGATATATCATCAGATGATGTAGCAGTGTCTATCTTTGAAGACAGTGTCCTGACTTACCAAGATCACAGACTAATAGCAAGTTTAGCACTGCAGGCTGGTGGACATTTCCTTCTAGGACACTGGCAGGTGGCTTCTCCTGCAGATTTTGGAAAGCTGAATGGAATGATTGGAACTTTCAGAGTGTGGAACAAGATTCTAGATGACTATGTCATGTTTGATGCCTCAGTTACTCATATTGTTGCTGGATATGAAAGTCTTGTGCTCTTGTTTGAATTCAATGAGGGCCTGGGCTACGAAACTACAGACTCTGTTAATGGTCTTGGAATGTCTCTACCCAAAACTGGAGAAGTTACCTGGTTCATAACAGACCTTCCAAAGGTTCCCAAGGCTTCTGAAGAATGTAAAGTGGAAACTGAAGTCACACTCAAGTTGGCTGCAAATTATGAGAAATGTGTATCAATGCTAAAATCAGAACATTTGACATCTGTGTGTGTTGGACTAGGAACAGAATTTGATTCTAGTTACTTTTATGATGCCTGTTTAACAGATGAGACCTATGTTTCTTCATTAAAAGCCAAAATTGATTATTATTCAACAGTTATATCACTAACAGCTATTAAAAATCAGATCTGCATAGATGGAACAACTGAACACTATAAGTATGTATGCTCAGAGTTTTGTAACTTTGGAACTCCAACGAAATCTGGTTGTAAATGCCACAAAGGCTACTGGGGTGAAACCTGTAATGATCCTTGTCCTGGTGGAAGTGATAATCCTTGCAGTGGAAATGGCATATGTAATGTAACAACAGGAACCTGTACATGTTTAAAGGGATTTTCACTTCCAGACTGTGCAACATGTGAAGAAATGTTTATGCCAGTAAAGTGTGATACAGCTTATCCCCCAACTTACAATCCTGAAGACAACAGTGTTGATGAGACAGCACCTGTAAATACCATCTGCTCTATTTCTAGTATGGGCTATGTGATCAACTATATGCAACTTTCATATTATTTTAATCATATTGGACAGTTCTATCTAGTTAAGCCAGACAGTGATAACGACAAAGTACCAGACATTCAAATATGTACAACCAACTGCTACTGTGGAAAAGCATGCATCACTGCAATGTATTTGAACTACAAGTCAGAATCTATCAGTGTAAAAGGAGCATCATCTTCCACAGGAGATGTTATTGTAACAATCAATGATGATTTACAATACTCTTCCATAGCAACAACAGGCCTTGAAACTTTGGAGATACAATCTTCCTCAGAGACACAGTATATAATTAAAAGCTTGGACAATGAGATCAATATGATTGTGTCTTATAGTTCTTCAGATCCACGATTCCTTGACGTTGTTATCAGGATTCTCAGTGATACAGACTTATGCTCAAACCAAGCTAGTATCTGTGGCAATTGTACAAACTTTGCTGTGGGAATGGAATTCTCCACTTATGAAAGCTGGATCGTCCAGGATGGAGATAAATGTGTGACCAATTCAACTGATGGAAATGTCCTTGATAGTACAACAGGTACTGGAGGCTCTGGTGGCTTTGCTGCCATCTTCATTGACACACCTACTGCAAGTATAGATACTTCTGAGGGAGACAGTAGTGGAACTAAACTTTCCTCTGATATTCTTAAGGATGTCATAACTTACCAACATGGAATAGCAATATCTATGAAAATCAAACCAAAGAAGGATAATGGAACCATCTTCACATACAGTTACTCAACTGTGTTTCATATGTTTTTGGAGAATGGGTTATTGAAATTTTCTGTAGGAAATCAAGTCTTTGATTCAGATATTCCTATTCCAATTCCAAATGATGAATGGCATCATATTTCATTGGTGTGGTCTAATGTCAATGAGCAAATGATAGTATATGCAACATCTTTGACAAATGGGAGTGAAACTGAAAATGCCCAATTTCTTGTTCCAAAAGAAGCCTTCAGTAATCATGGGATATTATCTCTAGGCTCATACAATAGCCTCTTCAATCCTGATTTAATTGATCCAATTAAACAAGACTTAGTTGGTGAGATGGATGAGTTCTTTGTGTTTAAAAGATATTTGGAGGCGAGTGAAGAGGCCAAATACAGATATGATCCAGTTCCACTGGATGAAGAGGGCCTTGGGATTTATTTCAATTTTGACAATGTGATTGCTGGTACAGTCAAAGATCTTGTTAGTGGCAATGACCTTACAGCACAGACCCCATCATGGAAAGAACCAACTGTGACATTTTCTTCGTCAGATTTACCCATTAATCAAATATCAGAGGATGAACAGTCTTGTATTTCAGAATATACTGCAGAAGTCCTTACGGCCGCAACTGATACTTGCACCAGTTATTACAGTAACAGCCAGCTGATCACATTATGTGACGATCTTGTAGACATTGACATGCATAGGAGAGGCTGTATACTTAAGATGCAGAGTACAGGAGAAGAGAGCACTGCATTAGATGATGTTTTAACATATGCTGAAAAGTGTAATCTCATGCAAGAAATGAACAATGAAACAGAATCTGTTGATGTGAAACAGTTTTTATGTAGCTTTAATAATGTTGCAACTGGATACGTTGGTGTGGATTGTGATATTCTTTGCAAGTTCCCAGATCCTCAAGGTGACGGTCTCAACTGTTCCTGTGCCACTGGCTACTATGGTGACCACTGTGATCAGGTGTGCCCTGGGGGAGCTGAGAACCCTTGTAATGGTAATGGAGAATGTAACAAGCTCACAGGAATCTGTAAATGTTTAAGCAACTATCAGGGTGATAGTTGTGATACATGTTCAAGTGGATGGTTAGGAAAGGACTGCAAGATAACAATCCAGCCGTCATTACCAGGCTCTAAATTCTACTCATGCTCTATGACAAGTTACCGTCATCTTACAACTTTTGATGGGTCTTCTCTCCCATTGAAGGCTCAAAGGTATGGTACATTTATGTTGTACAAAGATGCATCATTAAAGATAGAAATTCAGATAGGTTCATGTTCTGATTTTGATCTGTGTGTGATAGCTATAGCATTTGAATCAGGAAACTCAAGAGCGTCCATTGTGCCACGTGAAAATGGTGTTGTAAGGTACAATGGAAATGAGGTCATAATTGATGGTAGCTTGTCTCTATCCCTATACAGACTGAAACATCCAAGTACAGCTTATTTCTTACTCGAAAAAATGTTTTCTGGATTTTCTGTGAAAATATTTGTGCAACAAAGCTACTTAAGCATTTCTATATCATCACAATCTTGCCCAGTCTCTTCTGTAACAGCAGGTATCTGTGGTGGTTGTGGCAGTCAGAGTTCAAGTACATGTGTATCAAATGATGCCCTTTGTGGCATTACTTATGGTGGTATTGCTCAAACTATTACCACCAGTCAAAGTGGTGCTGAAATCATGACAGCTATTGGGGAGTACAATAATCAGTTTCAATTAAACTACGAGGAGTCTATCTTTGCATCAAATGGAGAGAGCCCATTAACATCTGGTTATGGGATAGAACTAACATCTGATGATAGCTACATAAGTTTCCCTACATTTGGAGAAGAAATATTCAGCAATCCTGATGGTAGAGCTTTAGAGATTCGAGGTGAGTTTGAAACAGCAGATGGTGGCACAGTTTTCAGCTATAAAGCTGGAGAGAAAACATTTGGAGTGGTGATAGAAGATGGAAAATTTGTAATTCGCTATGGAAATGAAACCTATCCTACAGGCATTTCAGTAGTAGTTGGGGAACCATGTAATATTGGTATTTCATATAATGTACAAACTGGAGAAGTTGTGCTTGATTACATCTATGGTGATTCTAACATTCATTCCTATGCAGTAATTGAGACTATTGGTACTGGAGCTTTAGATGCTGGGGGAACACTGGTAGTTGGTCAATGGTCCAGTTATAACACACCGCCTCCTCCAGGTCATAGCATCTTCACAGTAGACAGAGTTAGCATATGGGACAAATCTATTAAACAGAATCAGTTTGTAAGCAACTGGCAAGTAAATAAAGCTTCAGAAGAACCTGGTCTTTCAGGTGTCTACAACCTGGATGAAGGCTCTGGGACAGAAACGAAGGATTCACTGACTGGCAATGTTGCTACTATAGATGAGGCTTCATCATGGACAGAGAGTGAAATTTACATTGTTCCTGAGAGTGAAGAGATGTCTGATTCCTCAGATACTGTTGCTATTAATGAAATGGCAGAAGCAGCATGTGGGGAGCTTAGAGATATTTTATCAGAACAATGCAGCCAATTGTCAGAAAGCTTGAACTCGATGTTTGCCAACTGCTATGAGGATGTAGCACATACTGGCAATTCTGAGGCAGGACTGGCTGCAGCCTTACCTGTTGCAACTGAATGTAGTGAATTGCTTAATATTGAAAACCCTTTGAAAAGCCTTTGCAGTGGTTTCCCAGGTGAGCAATTTCAGGGTTGGACAGGACTAAACTGTGATATAAAATGTGATCATGGTACTTACACAACAGACAATGGATGTGAATGTGACATAGGTTACTATGGAGATGACTGTTCAGGAACATGTCCAGGTGGTCCTGTCCCACCATGCAGTGGACATGGAACTTGCACAATAGATGGCAAATGCTCCTGTGATCCTGCCTGGGATGGAGACGACATCTGTAGCTCATGTGGAGAGAACTATACACCTAGTGGTAGTTGTGATGACTTGGTGGTTATACCTCCTAATAATTGTGCTGGGAACAAATGCAGTATGAAAGGAGGAAAAGTGTATCAACTGGATTGCACCCAAAAGACCTATAATACAATCAACACTGACCTTACAATTTTGACTTATGGTGGAATAACAGTTACTGTAAGTATATTTTAGAATTGATCCTTGTCATGCTGAATATTTTTATGTACTACACTCCTCCTTAATTTGTATTGTATCAACCTGCAGCATTACAGTTGTTAGCGTGTATTTTTAATCCGAGTGGAAAGCAGTGTGGACCTTGATCAGGTGGCTCCATCAGGAGCCAACTGATCTGGTTCTACAGTGTTTTCACAATAACATCAGCAGGAATACTAGTGCTGCTGGCTTATAACTTTTGCAAACAGTTTGGACACAGATCAAGCAAGACAAAACATCTGGCCTTATCTGGATCCAAACTGATACTCTGATGATACAGTAAAACTTGTTTTAAGTGGCCACTCAAAAATGGACAAAACAAAGATCTTTAAGACAAATGGTAGCTTAATGAAGATCGAAAATATTGCAGAATGCGCTCTTGGATTAAGCAATAATCAGTCTTGAAAACCAATTTTTGGTCTTCTATTTTGAGTGGCCGCTTAAGACATGTTTGACTGTATAATTGAAAGGAGTTTTGAAAAAAGACATCTGATATGGTAATTGTAATAAAATTTTGAACACTTTTTCTCTTGGCTCTAATAAAATGTTTTATATTTGGCATTGAATCCACACAGTGTTTGCTACATTAGCAAACAGGGGAGACTGATCAGATAGCTTCATATGCAGTCTGATCTCAGTCTGTACTGTTTGTCAAGGCCTTTTGGGGCGCAGCTAGTGTTCAAAATTTTAGAATGTGTACCATAAATACCACAAACCGTGTTAACTCAGAACATCTCAGGTCACCTGTATTCTATTATAGGGATAAACATGAATTTTCATGCATTACAATTCGCCAGGTCTGGAGGGAGATGTTTAAAAAGGGCAAAGCCTGAAGTGTTAACATATCCTGAGGGACGTAAAGAATGTATATGCATTGAGAAACAATGGTTGGTCGTTACTATGGCATGATTGAATGATATGTAAACATAAATAAGAAAAGAATGGCAGTTTGTTTTAGCCGTTTCAGTCAACTGCTGGTTGGATAATTCACTTATATTCTTGCTCCAGGGCCAAGCCATTTATAAGAGATAAAGGAACCTACTGTTGTAAAATGTTGTGGCCAGGAATGTGCATATTTAAAGTATCAAATCCATGCAATAACAGCAGGTGAATTGCCTTGTTCAATCATGGTTTTGTGACTGCTGAAACATGACTGTTAAAAGCTTTAAACACAGATATTATGCAATATTGAGGTGTTATGATTTTGGATGGCCTCCACACCCATATGGGTAACAAAAACCATTAAAAATCATTCCCACTAGAACCAAAGGCCAATAACCCTGGACCTTGGTATGTCACATTGGGGATAGGGGCCCTTCCAAGTTTGTTGATAAACCTAGAACTACTATTATATTTGTAAGTAATGGTTCACTTTATATTGTAGATAAGTCAGATTTCATGCACATCAGCCAAATTCGTCTCGTTTACTTGCATAAAAAGATTAAAGATAATGGATTCGGAGACGGAAATTCTCTTCAGACACAAAAAGGACATAACAAATGGTGGAAAGGAAGAGCATATCTACATTGATGATCAAAAGTGGAAAAACCAGAAGTTCTCTGTAGAAGATAAAGGAGCCTTTAAATTGTCTCTCAGTAGTGCTAAAACGGTAATTGTGTCCCATGAAGGAACTGGAGTGTCCGTTACGGTGAACAAGCGCAACGACTACCTCACCTTTGATCTGGTCACACCACAGGGTGCATCACCAATCGGAGGGCTTTGCAATGGAATATTCCAAATTCTTCCAGGCAATTCACCAGGGACATTACGACCAATAAGTGTATGTAGGATTATGATTATTCTCAGGCCTTTAGTTAAGAGTACATAACAGAAAAATAATTTTCTTATTTCTGAACCAAAACATATGTTGTTGGTACTCAAAAGAACCCTCTCAGTGAGACGGTTCTTTCAAGCATCCAAAACACATGCTAAAAATTATGGGTAAGAAAATATTTACAATTTTACGGTGAAAATTTTTATTTATCTAAAATTATGTATTCTTCTTGTACATCGCAGTCCCCTGGCCCCAGATAAGAGTGTGTATCTTATTTCTCAACCAAAGCATATGTTGTGGGTACTCAAAAGAATCGTCTTGAGGAGACGGTTCTTTTGAGCACCCAAACACATGTTTAAACTGATGGATAAGAAAAGAATCACAATTTTACGCTTAATATGTTTGCTTAACTGACCCTATGGTCCCTTTATAACAGTATGTTAGGTGGTCCACAGGAATTAACTCTGTTATAAACGGATTGTGTTATAAAGGGACTATTTTACAAAGATTATATTTCATGGTCATATAGTTTCTTTGTAAAAATTCCATGGTAAAAAGATTTGGACCATGTTACAACCAGGCAACCACCAATTTAGCATTTTATTCCAATGAAATCTAAAGATTAGCTGTCAATAATTTAAAAAATGGCTATCTATTATTGTCATCCAAGTGCACGCTAAACTACACAAAAACTTGTTCATTTCTACATGCTCATTACACTGAAGCATAAAAATAGTTGAGAAGTTTGTGAAATAAAAGTTTATGGTGAAAAACACTCATTTATTAAATTGACATATGTTGTAGATGCACTTTGGAATTGCCTCAATTAGGCAATTCCAAAGTGTACCAACAACATATCACATGTGATTATTGTCATTATCACTTATTTTTCCCATTTCACAGAAATGTTTATTTTAAATAAATCATTTACTTATAAAATTTACATTGCTAAGGCAAATGATCAGTAGAACTATGTTCATTTAATTATCAGTTTCATCCATCAAACAACGAAAGCTATGCTGAAGATAACTAAAGTCAATTTAAAAGCCAAAGTAAAATAATACAGCAATATATGTATACGCAAATACAACAATGTCAGTATAAAATTTGATTTGGAGACAGTCTCTTCAAACAGTATATGATTACATACACTTATAATGCACAGTATCTATGTAACATGTATCATATTTTTCTCTACCAACTTACAAATACTTGATTCTATCTGGGTTATAATAGCACAAATGTTTTGTATGCTACAACCTACCATACAACATTAAATTTTAGTAAAAAAAGTTTATGCTATTGTAGATGAACTAAAATATACAGGGAAAACCAGCCTGTATTGTGAAACTATGTTTGTATAATTTGTGCAGCAGTTAACTGGGTACACTAAAATATTTTGGTTGTTGTTAAATAAGTGACTAGATTAAACTTAGTGTTCTTCAGATAAGTAATACAAAAATCTAAATCCACCATACATAAACATTTCAGACTCGATTTAATACTGTCTTTCACAGCATTTTAGACATACTTATGCAGTACCTTATGATATATTTTATATGGTAAAATATGTTACTTTAACAATTTTGACAGAACATGGGACCTTATCCTTATTCAGCTGTTATTTGAAAGCAAAGTTGTTTTTGTTAATGAGGTTTAAAACCTGTAACTTTGGCCAAATCAACATTTTCTTTTGTTTTTAAAAAAGTTCTAAAATAAAATATTTCACAAAAGTAATTATGCTGTAGCAATTTGACATAGTCTCTTAATAAGAACCGAAAAATTGTATTGTAGACGAACAAGTATCTTTATGTCTAATTAAAACAAAAATCAGTTCAGGAATGAAATAAATTACCCTTTGATTATCATTTAGGGAATTAAGCAATATATAGAAAGCCGTAAAGTGTGTAAAATACGTTACATATTACCAAACAAACAAAAAACTGATACTTTACACCAGAAACAATGTTTAATACCCCCTTTAACCCTTCTTTATCAATATAATGCTTATATATGGTGTTTAAAAGCGTACATATAGGATTACATGCTTTGTTTTTAAATGAAAAGGTTCTTACTGTACATAACGTTTTATTAGGGGTTGTCATATTCAACAGCTTATAACTTCTAAAGTTTTAGTGATATAAGCAAGCTGTTTGCAGTTTTAAAATGGTCAGTTAATTGTCTTTTAGATACAAGTTATTTTAATCTAAAATATTCCTGTAGAAGTTTATAAAAAGAAACTATATACTATAATATCAATGATTTTATAGGGTGTAGTTGAAAATGTAACGTTAATGACACCATAATGGACATAAATTACTCTAATAAATATCAGTATCTGCAGGAAATTAACTGTTCTTACATATTACATGACTGTTTAGCCAATTTGAATAGCTCAAGTACCACTTTAATAGCCTTAATTTTATATTTTTGTTTATAAAAAAATGAGGGTAACGTATTTAACAAGCTATAGCACCCAAATGCCCCCACTGCCAGATGGCCAAAATGTTGCAAAAAGCTCGTTAGATGTTATGCTTTAAGAAAAACATAGTCTACAAAGTTCCCCCTGGGGGGAGCAAAACCCTTAGTACCTCATGGCCTAGTATCTCCTGAACCCATTTTCCAATTTTTGAAATATTTCATACACTTGCTTCAAGGTCATATCATGAGGCCAAAAATCACTGAAATGTAGCCAGCATTTCTTTCTTATTTACAGGTATCAGCCGAAGGATCTAGTTTTGTAAATGCAGATTATATACATAACGGAGATATAAGTAACATCAGAGCGGGTCATGCCGTCTGTATGGTAGCCACGACAACAACTGTAGATCTCACCACGGTGATCACTCAATCTCTGAGTATGACCACAGAACTATATGTGAAAACCTGCACAGCACCAGGCTGTCATGGGGTGATTTGGTCGTATGCTACCAAAAAGACATTTGCAGTGTGGAATAAGGGCACTGTTGTGATAACATTTGACTTGGACACTTGGGATACAGGGTTAACTTTGGAAGATAATGAATGGAACCAAATTTCTCTAGTCTGGACATTAAAAGAAAAGAAGTTAGAGGTCTACGTTTACAATAGCGAAGGAAATCTCATTGCTGAACCATTTTCACATGGTCCCATCAGACCAAATCCTTTCAAAAAAGGCGGAAAATTGGCGTTGGGAAGATGGCAAACTTCTTCGAGAGATAATGGAAATCATGCAAGTGATACATTTGTAGGTTGTATAGATGAGCTTAGGATATGGAAAAAGTAAGTAATTCAAACTTAGCTCTTTGCCTACTGGTGTCGACTGCTGATATTCTTTAAAAATAGTTTTAGATGAATAGTTTGGACCCAGATCAGGCCCGACATTACTTCAGGCCTGATCTGGATCCAAACTGGACACTCTGATGGTATTCCTGAAAGCATTTTTCAAAAAAGTTGATTTTAAAAAAAATTAGCAGACGCCAAAAAAGCATGAAAAAATACCCAGTAGGCAAAAAGTTAAAGCATCAACTGGCACCACTCTGTACTTAAAAAAAGTTAAGGGGCACGTCATTGCTTTTGGCTTTTTTGATTTGTTTGTTTGATTTGATTCTTTACGTCCCATCAACGATCTTTCAGTTAAACAGGGATGGGTCTTCCTGGGTTGAACCAGTACTAAGCTAGGATAAATGTGTCTTGCTCAAGGACCACAACGCAGTGATGCCAGTGAGACTCGAACCGGCGGCCCCTCAGTCTGTAGTCAAGCACTGAGCCACTGCGCTCCCTGACTTTTGGCTTTTACAGGTATTCTTCCATCTGTCCAGCCACCTGTTCATGGTTTATCTTAACATTGGATATCTCATAAACTATAAGAGACACAATCTTAACCCTTTTCTCCAGTCATATATTTGTCATCTGCTCTCTCTTCTGTTAGGCTATATTGTAAACAAAATGGACCAAGATCAGTCTGCTCTGGCATTTTTTCAACTTCAACACAAATTTTGAGATCCTGATGAAATGCTGCATAATAAATGCCACATTGTGTGGCACACTGTTTGTCAATATACTCATATAGGAGTCACTAATATAAGAGTTAAGTATGTAGTTATCTGTTCTATTTTTAGATCTTTCTCAGAAGAGGCAATGCATTATCACTGGGACATGCATGTTGATGGTAGTGAAAAGAAGCTGATGGCTTACTGGAAATTTGATCGACTAAGTGGTAATGTCACCTTTATAGTAATTCCTTCAGTTTGATCTATGTAACTATGTAGAAAAGGTTTTGGATTTATTTCCTAAGTGTCCCTAAGCATCTGTATTAAAATTGATAAACCACTGGGGGGTTGCATGTTTAGTAACGTGTAATTATACTAATAGTGTCCATAACAATGTTGCATACATAGGGACAAAATCTCAACTTTCATGCCAATAGTGTGATTCCAAAGTAATTTTAGTGCCATGTCATAATTAGAATCTAGCATTTGTGATTGTGTAGTAGTGAATTTATTAGACTTGTTGCGAAAAAAAAGATAAAACTTGGCAAGCCTCCTATTTACTCTCTTTTCCTCAACCCATTTATTAAATTCAATTATACATGAATGCTCATGTACTGTAGTATCCTCTATATAAGAAATTTAGTACCCGGACATAGCTTAGTAGATTGGTGAAACCCCAGACTCATGACCAAGAAGTTGTAGGCTCTAATCTCGCTGTCAATTTACGGTAAATGTTCTGAAATTTGAAACACTAGTTCCCTACCAAAACTGCCTTGACAAACAGCGCAGACCTAGATCAGACTGCTTTTGAAAAAGCAGTCTGATTAGGGTCTTCCTTGTTTGCTATTCTGACAAGCACTTTGTTAATTTCAGCCCTGATGACCAACAGTTTAATTGAGAACAGAAAGAGAAAAGTTTAGAAATGTTTGAACATTTACCATATGTCATTAAACAAAACACATTCTACAACGCATGTTTGGTAGGAAAAAAGGGGCTGAAGGATCAGTATTGCAAGAGTTATGCCACTTTATAGTTCTAACTGTATGGTGTTTGCAAGATGGCTAATATAGTGCATACTTAGTGAAATCAACTCCTCCTAAAGCCATCAGTTTAACCTTTTAATACTTTGCAGGTATATGTTACAGATATATTGAAGATGTGCATGAATAAGTTTAATGATGAAAAAATGATTTTTAATAAATTTACAGCATTTTTAACTTAGCCAGTTGTGGACCATTGCATAATATAAAATGATTGTCAACTCTTCTTAGATCTTTCAGTGTATCCTTTCAATACTTTGTGAATTTGGCTCAAATGGTCGGTGGATAACCCCTTTCCAGATTGTTCAAATCATACAGACCTGTCAAAAAATGGCCGACAGGTTCATCCACCTGTCTGTCCATTTGTCTGTCTGTATATCTCTCTATCAGGAACTGTATTCTTTTAGCCATTGATAAATTTGATTCATTATTGGTTTCCATTGAGATGCTACATCTGTTTAATACTTCGTCAACATTATGGAAACATTTACATGTTAAGTCTTGTTGAATGAGCTAATGCATCAAATTATATAGCCAGATGCATGGAGGGACAACAGTTGCCCTTTTGCTTATGAACAGTCAATCTCAGGTGAGCGACCAAGGACACTCTTGTTTCATTTTTATGGCTCAAATCATCTTTTCTCTTTACAGAATTGGATGATGGCTCCAAGAAATTGTTAGATGTTAGAAGCAGGACTGTGGGCTTTCCACCAGTTTATAATCCATTCTCACCGATATATCTAGTTGTCTCCGACCTCCCAATTACATATGAATCCTATAATGCTCGCCGTAGAAAACGTGAAGTTGACAGACAGGGCATGAATACTGCTATTGCCTTACACAGAAGAAAGCGACAAATTGTCTCCTATGATATCAGCGCCTGTGATAGCGTGTTCACATCAAGCACCCTAGCAACGTGAGTAACTCACATCATTGGCGTAACTCCCATTACGCAGTATACGCATGTGCGTAATAAAAATAGTAACACTCAAGGGAGCTCACCTAATGTGGTTGAAGTGATTTTCCATTCCTTAAGGAACTGCTCTTAAAGGAAAGAATTCGCTCCCTCTGGGAGCAAATTCTTTCCTTTCAGAGAAGTTCCCATTTTGTGAAGGGAATTAATTGTAGAGAATCATTGCTTGATACTGTAGTCTCCCTTTGATGTGCCTAACTTTTTCATGGTTCTGGCTACACCATTGCACCTTATAAGGGCCTTGTCATGAGAAAACCTGTCTGTGAAGTTTTCGACCAAGTAAGACTCAATCCAGCCCTCTTAGCTACACAGACTAGCTAGAATCTTGAATTTTTGCATGTGGCGAGTTTAGCTTTCATACTTTCTAGACAGTGAATAGCAAAGACACTGATCAGACTGTGCTGAGGCCCAGGCTGGTCTGTGCCTTTGTTGATAACTGCAACAGGACCTTAGTTAAGAGTGTGTATCGAAAAACCGTTCTTTTGAGCACCCAAAACATATGTTAAAACTGATGGGTAAAAAAATATTTACAATTTCACGCTCAAAAGTTTTGTTTATCTAAACCTGTGCTGCAACATAGTCAGGTTTTCTCACATTAAGGCCCATTAATGAGCAATGTCATTAGTCAGTAGTTATCCAATCCAGAGGTTATAACACTTTTCATGCTCAACTCACAGGAGCATGAAAAGGGAGCCCAGTGGTAGAGTGCTTGACTCGAGACCGTGGGGCTGTGGGTTTGAGCCTCACCGGTGTCACTGCATTGTGGTCCTTGAGCAAGACGCATTTATCCTAGCTTAGTACCGGTTCAACCCAGGAAGACCGGTCCCTGTTTAACTGAAAGATTGTTGATGGGACGTAAAGAATCAAATCAAACAAACAAACAGGAGCATGAAATTCATTCTTGCCATAAATCTTAAAATGCTAACAATTGTGACCAGAGCAAATGACATTGTTTGCTGTTATGAGTAAAAAAATGCCTCCTTTGTTTTGTATACTACTTTTTATAAAGATAACAAATTTCATGCTCAATTGTTGTGTATAAAAAATAAATTATGACCTCAGGACCAGGATCTGTCGGTCCTGATCTGGATCCAAGCTGTTTGACACTCTGATGGTATTCCTGAAAGAATTTTTTTTTTCAGCAGGCAACAACAAAATCATGAAAAATTTCCCAGGTTGCATATAATGGACATTTTCCGGCTATTCACAAGAATTATCATCTGCTCTCTTTTGGTTATATACTTTGATGGCCAATTTTGCAAACAATATGAATCCAGATCAGACTGCTCTTTAGGGAGTCTGATCAGGATTCATCGTGTTTGCTTCTGTGTTAAGATTAGTCTAGAGTGCATTTAAATATATGCAACAGATGTGATAAGCAGACAACATTTTGTGGACAAAAATAATAACTGGATAAGGGGTAACTCCTTGCCTGTCAGGGGTGAATTTTGTTGTTTGCTAATGATCCTTGCAAACTGTTTTGACCAAGATCTGGATCCAAACTGTTTGACACACTGATAATGTTCCCGAAAGAATTTTTTGAAAAAGTTAATTTTGAAAAAAGTCAGCAGACAACAAAAAAATCATAAAAAAATTACCCAGCATGCAAAGGATTAATTGTCAAAGGCTATATGATATCTTTATTTATTTCAGTACTTGTCAATCGGTCAGCTCATTGGGAACTGTTTGGCGTGATGAATGCTCTAATGCTGGCGACAAGTATGAAGTGGCAGATGCAGTCCTTGGATTCGCTTCCGATTGTAAGCTGATTCTAGGCCTCATTACAAATCCTGCCTCAACCCTGTGCCAGGACTATGATGGACAGTTTAATTTCTGGGAGACAATGGGAGAAATCTGTGAACCAGAATGCAAGTTTGGAACTCGTCAATCCTCGTCATCATGTGTGTGTGAAGATGGATACTGGGGTGTTACATGTAACAACATTTGCCCAGGTGGTTTTACTGAACCCTGTTCAGGATTTGGAACTTGTGATCAAGCAACTGGAGTCTGCAACTGTCCCGTCAGTAGACTTACCTCTGATGACTGTTCTGTGTGTTCGTTGTCCTGGTATGGAACAAATTGTGAATTTGCCATTAATGAAGCAGATGGAAGTGTTACGGAGTCGGTAGCGATTGCAGGTAGATTGGGACATGTCTATTCATTAGATGGACTTAATTTTATCAACAAAGCTGTGGGTGAATACTTGCTTCTAGCTATATCAAATGTGATCATTGAAGGCAAATTTGTGACCTGTTATCAAAATTTCACCTGTTTACCTTTCATTGCCGCAAGAATTGGGGACATTAGCAATGGTTTTGCGGCAGTTACAGTACAAGCTAGACGGACATATAACTCCAAACCAAGGGTGTATATCAATGGCATTGAGACTGTGTTAGATTCTCCAGCTTACTTTGAAGGATTTACTGTCAGCAGATCCTCTTTTCTTGAGGTGAATTTTGAGGTCACTAATCATTTCAGTTTCAAAGCTCGGGTAGAAGGACAGTATTTACAGCTCACCATCAAGCTTCCTAACTCGCTTGTATCAGAGACCTCAGGAATATTAAGCGGAAATGAAGCAGCCACACCAACCTTAAAAATGGCTCACCTTTTTGAAGCAGACGCACCCTACTTTGATATATGCAATTCAGGCAGTTCTACCCAGTCTGTTCTTGCTAGCCCTAGTTCAACAACTCTAGTGTTAGACAGCTATAACCAGACAACAACCTCTCAGACAACATTAGATATGCTTAGATTTGTTGTGGCAGACTGTGATAATTTCATACACTATCCTTCTTTAGCTGATAAACTTCAAACTATGGGAGGCTACAATCTGAACTTTGAACAAACTAGTGTGTATTCGGATTTAGCTATTAACAACACCAGATATCCTAATATAACTATAGAACTTACTGTAAAGCAAGAAGCTGCCATTTCTGGTGGTGTTCTATTCTCCTTTACTTCAGACATTGTGTTTATGGTGATCAGTGGAGACACATCTCTTGAAATTCATACATATGATGGTAATAGTATAACTGTCCAAGAATCTAATGTCACTTTAGAAGCAGGTATTTGGAATACACTTGTTTTCTCCTACTACAGTCCATCTGGTGTTCTTGATATGTATTGTATTAAAGATGGAGGAGCCTTGACCAAGAGAGATTTTGTGGTTCTCAATGGTATCTTTAACTCTACAGGGAAAATTTCCCTAGGACATTGGCATTTACCAGATAATGGTTTACCTTACACCGAACCATCAGCATTCAAAGGTGAAATAGATAACTTCATGATATGGGGACAAGCAATTGAAAGTAGCCAGGTGTATGATCTCTACCAAATGGACCCAGCTTTAGCTTCTAGTGCCTTGTTATTTAATCTTCAGTTTGATGAAGGAGATGGTAGCAGTACACAAGATGCCATTGGATATTCAACAGTTTACCTACCACAGTATCCATGGGTTGCACCAGATTGGCTACCATCTGACCTTGTGTACACTAGCATCAACGAACCAGGGGTCGAGTATTTTTACTTTGCAAATTCAACACTCGAACAAGAAGCATCAAGCATCTGTGCTACGCATCTGTTGCCCAACTATGTACTTGTTGACTGTGTTGGAATGGATAATGGAACAAGACAATTCTTCTATCTAAATTGTATGCAGTCAGTGGCTGCCACAAAGGACACAACAGCTGGATTCAACACTGTTCTTGAATTGTTCTTAATATGTGAAGAGCTTCATGCAATGCCATCTACAACAACAACTGCTCTATGCTCTCAGCTGAATGTTAAAGAAATCAATGGCACAACATGTTCTAGCTCTTGTAAATTTGGATTTAGTGATGGATCTGGAGGATGCACCTGTGCCAAAGGTTACTATGGTACCCAGTGTGATAGCGTTTGTCCAGGTGATTCTGACAACCCTTGTAGTAACCATGGTGACTGTCAAACTGATGGGACATGTAATTGCTGGTGGAACTGGCAGGGTGACCCCAGCTGTTCATCCTGTAGTGTTGGTGTAAGTGGTAGTGACTGCACTGTTCTGGACACATCCTCACTTAGCTCCGGATCAGAAAAAGTTGCAGCAGTCTCTTCTAATGGCTACTATATGACCTTTGGAGGACAGCAAATTTCTTTCATAGGAGAAACTGGAGCTTTCTTGCTTTTTAGTTCATCCTTCTTGAGCATAGATATTCATATTTATCAAGTGAGTTGTCACTATGGCTCCTGTATTGCAGCTGTTTCTGTCAGCACAACCACAACATCAGTGGTAGTCACTCCACCGGGACAAGGATACTCACCCATTGTGTACAAAGACGGGATAAAAACTGGCCTTGATGAAATTGCCAACCAATTTGATGCTTCTTTGACTGTAACACATCCCAGTCTAACAGAGATAGAGATTACTGCCACTGCTATTGGATCTATCAAACTACATATTCTTGTACAAGAGCAGTTCCTTCAGGTTTCTGTTATAACAGCATCAACTATATGTCAAGATGGTGCTGGTATCTTTGGTATTTGTACAGCACTAGCTAAAGATTACTCCACTATGACCAATGATGAGATTACAGCTTATATTCTCTCCAACTTCAAACTTAATACAAGTATTATACTGGATGCTCTTAACAGTCCAGCAGGTAGTGCTGCAACTATATCAGGATATGCTCTGAAGTTCAACGGAACTGCTGCCAAATCTGTTCCTCTCACATATCCATCTGGAGTTTCTCTTGATAACCAGGACTTCAGTGTAAGCCTCTACTTCAAACCATCAGCAGCTGGAGGCTATATTCTTTCATATTCTAAGGAGGTCACATTTTCAATTATAAATACACAACCACTAAGGATCCAGAATGATGTTAGCTTTGTAGATACAGTGATAACGCCAACGCTAAATGAATGGAATCAAATCATTCTTACGTTCAGAAGAGCTAGTAACCAGATTGACTTTTTCCACTTCTCTGCCAGCAATGAAGTGACACACCAAATTTTAAATCTTGATTGTCAAGCTGTGTTTTCTGCAGGTGGCATCATTATGCTGGGTGAGTGGATTCCATCTACAGGCAGTGGCAAATATACTTTCACCAATTCTTACCAGGGTCTTATTGATGACATTACTATCTGGAAAGAGCCTATTGAGACCTCACTCATCTACCAAGCTCACAGTTTGAATGTGAAACTCTCTGGTTTGTCAGGTTCTGCCGCAACTCTCTTCACATTTTCAGAAGGGGTTGGTGCTGTTGCTTTTGAAATTGTCAGTGGTAACAACATAATGCTACCCACATCTCCATGGCAATCTCCAGAATGGGAGATATCTGACCTTCCACTTTCAAAATTACGAACTGTTCCAAGTGATATATATACAGCCACCATTGATGAACAAGTAAAAGCTCTCTGTGAAGAGTTCTTTGACAATGCAGCCATAGACAGTAATTGTGCAGGGATTGACTCAAGTCTAAAGTGGTGGTACAAGCAGATGTGCATGATAACAGCCAGTAACAGTGGTCATAAGAGTGACACAACTTTTGCAATGGCCGACTATACCAGTTTGTGTACAGTAACTTCAGGAACCACTGCACCTGTCTATGTTCAATTATGTGGATTGAATGTAACACTACCAGATTGGTTGAAACAGAAATGCTCAGACTGTCAGTTCGGATATGATAGTGGTGGTACATGTGTTTGTTATTATGGCTATTGGGGAAGTAATTGTGAAAGTACTTGCAAAGGAGGAGCTACGAACCCATGTAATGGCAATGGTGTGTGTAAAACTGATGGAGAATGCCAGTGCTATGGAAGATTTAATGGAGATCAATGTCAAGCAAGCACTTGTGAAACCAACTGGGAAGGAACAGACTGTACTATTCTAAGTACTTCTTTTACACCTCTCGCTTCAGGAGATGAAATATTAGTTGCACAAGTGAATTTGATTGGACAACTTTCAGCTTTCGATGGCAAAATCATAGACATGCCCGTAAGAGACTACTTTAGTCTGATGAGTATTTCGTCGGCAGATGTGGCAGTGCATGGTAGATTTGCTATTTGTGAAACTGCATCAGCACTGCATGTATGCTTAACAGGTGTGATCCTTGTTCACAATGGAGAATCATATTACATCAGTTATGAAGGCTACACTGGAACGAGCGTAGAAATAGAAACCTCGACTGAAATGTTGACACTTTTTGGTACATTGACTCTAGGGAGTGCTACAGTTGACCTTGAATCACCAACAACAATAGTGATAACATTCAGCCATCTTGATCTCACAATCAAACTTTCTTCAATCAACTCTCGCCTCATGCTCACACTTTCAACGACAAAAACTAGTTGGGATGCTCTCAGTGCTGATATTGATGGTGTTCTTACATCTTGTGATACATCCAAGGCAATAACAGCGGCCACATGTTCTATTAATAGGAATGATCTCTGCAGTGACACAAGTCAAGTGATTCCAGCTAATTGTATAATGGCTCAATCTGCTGAAGCGCTATCAGCATATCTTAACACATATTTATACACTGATACAACATTCCGACAAATCATTGAGAGCAAATATGTGGCGGCCATGGAATCCAACTGCCTGTTGTTTAGCTTAACTGGGGTCTCTGTAAGTGAACTAACATTACCCAGTGGTGGTGACTTCACCCTGGAGCTGCATGTAAAACCCCTGCAGTCCTGAGGCATAGTGCTGACTTATATGAAAGACTCTGACTACTTCATTCTCATCAATTCAGCATCTGGTCTTCTAGTTGTGCTGGATGGAGTTTACTACACAACAGATTTGATGATTACAGTGAATGTATGGAATCAGATTAACTTAGCCTGGAGATCCGACGTCAATATCCTGGAAGTCTATCTTACAGACAATGACGGTAAGGAACTTCAACTATAAAAAAGCTAAGTAAGTATGACCAAGAAATACCACAATCAACCACTGTAGACCAACCCACGACACCATGAGCAGGCCTCCAGATAAGAGTGTGTAACTGAAAATTATTTTTCTTATTTCTCAACCAAAACATATGTTGTGGGTACTCAAAAGAACCGTCTTAATGAGACGGTTCTTTTGAGCACCTAAAACACATGTTTAAACTTATGGATAAGAAAATAATCACAATTTTACGCTAAATTTTTTGGCTTAACTGGTCCTATGCATGAGAAAGACACGCAGAAGACATATTTACAAGCCACAAGTTAGCAGGAAAACAGTTAAAGCAACCAGCTTTCTCTTCCTTAGCGAGATGATTGCAAAACTAGTTCAAAAAAGTTAAGTAAGTATGACCAGAAAATATCACAATAAGCCCACGGCACCATGAGGAAGAGACACAGAAGACTAACAGCCACAAGACAGCAGGAAAACAGTTAAAGCAACCAGCTTTCTCTTCCTTAGCGAGATGATTGCAAAACTAGTTCAATAAAGTTAAGTAATTATGACCAGGAAATATCACAATCAGCCCACGGCACCATGAGGAAGAGACACAGAAGACTAACAGCCACAAGACAGCAGGAAGACAGTTAAAGCAACCAAATTTGAGCCGTGGCATATGATTTCCAACAATGTGGCATTGTGACAAGTGTAGACTAAGACGGCTCCTCTAAAGCTTAGAAACTCCAAATGTTTTCAGTCAGTAGCTTAACAGTCATAGAATATTCAAGCGACTTCAAAGGCTCTGATCAGACTAGGCGTATGGGCAGGCTTATATGAGGCTTTGCTGGTCACACATACCACATTGTTAGAAATCTCATGTCGCGGCTCAATTTTGTCTTCCTAAGTGAGATGATTGCAAAACTGTAAAGGATGTACTACATAACAAAACAAGGACCCAACACAAAGCCCCCACAAACAATGGGAGCATCCAAGATCAACACCAGAACCACCACCTTAGAATGTACAGCACCTGAAGCAACTAGGTGCTTAAATGAATTTTACCAACCATTTTCTGACTGGGGGTGACTTGACATCAGTTGATAATCTTTGCAAACAGTTTGAACTTATATCAGGCCCCACATTTGGACCCAGACCAGCTGATACCCTACAAATGTAGGACCTGGTCTGGATCCAAACTGTTTGACACTCTGCTCTGATAGTGTTCCTGCAGTATAGTATGTCCCCCAACCAAAGGGGAGTAGGACATTAGTTTAGCTTCTTTCCTGTAATACAAGTTCTTAAACAGTGGGTGGATTTTGACCAATCTTGCATAAATACATTTTTGGAAAGTGGGGAAAGAGCAGATTAGATTTTGATGACCTTCACCTTACTTTCAAGGTCACAACAGCATTTTGAAATGTGATATTTTGACCAAAATAGCTTTCAAATACATTATCACTTGAACCGAATAATGGAGTCAGGCCAAACTCGTGATGGTTGAGCGGCTCTTCCTCGCGGTGCCACAGGGTTGTCGTGGTATTTCCTGATCATACTCACTTACAGGCTTTCCAGCGTTCCTAGTTTTTCCTAGTTTTCCTACTTTTTCCTAGTATTTTAAATGTGCTCCTAGTTTTTCCTAGTTTTGTCAAAAACCTCCTAGTATTCCTAGTTTTTCATAAATTTGGCACTTTTTTGGATAAGTTTTTTGAGATTTTATTTCAGAACAAGACCTTTAGGGTGTTGAGCTGACAGTCTTTAGTGTTGTGTGGTCTGGTGTCACTGATGCATAGTCTAGCCTTCTCAGTTGATAACTGAAGGTTGCACTATACTCTATGATGACTACAACTGACTCAAACCCCCTAGTGGAACCTTTGATTTTTGCAAGATCAGTTTGAACATAAATAAACCATATATATATAAATATTTGTTGACATGTAATGTTTGTGACATCTTGCATTGTTTTAGAATGCTGTATCCACCCTAAGACCATTGTAAGTGTCTACCTACTCTTGCACCAGTGTGAAACAGTCTCTATTTTGGTCTGATGCTCATTTTTTCTGAGGTTTCATATGATGCATCATAAAAAAGAGTGAGGCAAGGTAGATGCTTTTTGGTTGATTTCTTGCTTTACATCTGAGTTTATGTAGGAATGAGTAGTTCATCCTAACCACACTTTTTAGGCAGGAATACTCTGTGCTCATCCTTTCACCAGTAACTGACAACTACATGTATTGTGAAAGAATGTGCAGGACCTGGGAATGGAACCTGCAAAACTCCCTAACATTAGGCTGGACACGCTGCAAAAATTTGGGCTATTAAATATTAATGGATTGCATCAATTGGGTTTATTGACTTCTGAATAATGTCCTGATTTACTAATGTCATTGTATATGGTTGCCAACAAGTCAAGTCTAATACACCCAAGTCTAATAGATATATGCCTATATCTGTCTAAATCTTATATTTAAAAAGAGCATACAATAAATGGGAGCAATGTCCTCCGAAATTCTTGATTTTCTGAAGGTCAAATGGACCCTGCAAAATGACCAGAGATGGCTTCCTCTGCTTTCTTATTTTTCAAAAGTTTCGGGGGGAAAACTCTGCTCAACACAAGACTAGTGGAAAAACTGAGGTAAACAACTCAAGGAGTGAACACACACTCAAGTAGGGGTCTACCTCCTTAATTTGTGATTTGTTAGCTAAGGATTTGCTGTACCCTCTATCGGTCAAATACAGGTGTGGAAAAAAGATTAGGATCCTGTAAAAATGCTAGAAATTTCAATGTAAATTTACTCTTTGTTTTTATTAGAATTTCAGTAAAACAACCTTTATTGCCCCTAAAGTAGCCTTTATAAAAACATTAATTTCATATAAGAGTCTGCTCTGTTGACTGCAGAAGAAAATTTAGTCAGCTTAACAGTCTTGTGGTATGAATGTTTATGGTTTCTGTGGTAATCGGGTAGGGAAAAGTAAAAAAGATAACCAAATAACTCCTAGTTTTTGCCTCAAACTTCCTAGATTTTCCTAGTTTTTTCCTAGTATTTTGTAAAAAAATTTCCTAGTTTTTTCCTAGTTTTTTCAAAGATGCTGCTGGAAAGCCTGCACTTACTATTTTTTATATATTGTATCATTGTCAAAAATTAAAAAGTTAATTAGATTTTGGTTTTCTTGACCTAATTTTCAAGGTCACCATTATGAAATGACTGTAAAAATCAGCCTTTCCCGCACTTTTAAGAGCACCGTCCTTTTAAAACAAGTCAGCATTTTCTTCTCACAAGCATGCTTCACTCAATTTAAGGTTGGGGGACATAGTTTTCCTTTGAAAACACGGTTTTAATTGTTTTGGATTATTTTCTTAAATCCCGAATAGTTGGATAGATATGCCTTAACAAATGATACTTAAAGCATTAGCAACCAACAGAGATTCTGACAAAACTGTATAACTATACAGTTTTGCCAGAGCCTTTTCTGTTTGTTCACATCAAGTATGGAAGTAGGTGAAGGTAACTAGACCTATAGGCAAACTGGATAGCTGAACATAGAGTTTTATATATTTGCCTTCTAGTGTTATCTGCTCTTATCCTTTGCAAATACAAATGTAGTTTGTACGCATATCCGGGGCAACAAAATATCAGATGGTATTTTTGAAAGAGCTTTTTGAAAACATTAAATTTGAAGAAATAAAATCAGCAGATGACAAAAAAGCATGTAAAGAGTTAAGGAATGCTTTGGCACTTATGTAATAAGAAACATTTTTTTTACAGGTAATGTTACTGTGAAGGCCGTTCCAGTTCCTGCAAGTGTATTTATATCAGGAGGAACCCTTACTCTTGGATCTCTAACTCCAGGTCTAAATGTTGCACTAGCTATGGGAGACTTCAATGGCTACATTGATGAAGTGAGAGTATGGTCTCGTCCCCATAACCCAAGCATTATTACTCAGAACTGGAGAGTTACGATCAAGGCAGATACTGCCGATGTTTCACACTCTTGGCCATTCAATGAAGGCATTGGATTAACTGCAAATGAAGACAGGAAGGGTGAAAATTTTATTGTTGACGATGCACTTAATCCACCAACATGGAAGAAATCTGACCTTGACCTCTCCGCTGATACTTACTTGAAGGCCCCAGTAATGACAACAGAATTACCTATTAGTTTGTCAGATCTACAAGCTGCTAATGATACGTGTAATAGCTTAATTCATGCATTCTCCCTGTCTACCGGGGCCTCCAACATTGATGATATTATTGCAGCTTTCAAGGCATTATGTGTGCAAGAAGTGGCAGAGAGTAATGACACATCTCAAGCAGAGTCTATTCTTGCAAGTGCTGGAGAGTTTTTCCAAGCAGTGAACAATCAGACAGAATCACCCCTGGCTAGTATGTGTAATAATGTGAGTTCAATCACGGACTATATAGGTGCCAGTGGAGATAGTTGCACTATCTGTGTGTTTGGTACTGTAACTGCCAATGGCTGCGAATGTTTGGAGACACACTGGGGTGTAGCTTGTGACAATATCTGTCCTGTGGGACCTCTAGGTGCCTGTAACACATTTGGTGTTTGTGATTCTGTGGCAGGTGGGTGTAACTGTTTCTCCCGTTACCATGGCACTCAAAGTTCTGCAGTACTGTACTGGACTAACTTCCAAACATCAACAACAATAGTGAAAGTAGCGGATTACTCATGTGATACCTGTGCTGAAGGGTGGCTAGGTAGTGACTGCCACTTTGCTCAGGCAACTGGAACATCAACAACAACTTCTGTAGCATTTGCTTTTGGCTCTTACATAACCATTTTAGATGGAGTATCACTGACATTTGTAACACCTGGAGTTTACAGTCTGTTTCAAACAACCACCTTAGAGATACAAGCTTTGTTTCTCCCGTGTTATGGTGACCATCTGTGTCGTTATCTACAAGAGATATCATTCAAGGATTCAAAGTCAACCATTAGCATCCAGAATGTCATTGGAGGAAATCTCACCATAGTCTTTGATGGAGATACCATGGAGTATCCAATTGCAAAATCCTCTTCCAGCATGAGTATAGACTGGTCCTATAAGATGTTATATCCACGTGTAACGTTTGGTGGGTCTTCCGTTCTTGTTTTCAGCTCTTCCTTAGGTCTTGTATCAGCATTCAAAATAGCCAGCTCAGATTCTCAATCCAACACTGGCCTACTAGGTAGCACAGATGGAAATTGGGTCAATGATTTGAACTGTGCAACTGGTAACCAGATTATTGATGAAAGTTTGATGACTGCTACCTACGTTGGAGGATGTGTCCGAGAGAGGTATACTCCCAGTTCAATTTTCCTACAACATCCAATGGGACAGAATAGTTTATCATCAGCTGGTTATTCCCTGTATCTGGAAGCTCAAACATTGACATTATCTGGTTACCCAATACAGACCGGATTACCCAAGTTTACCCTGAGTTTCTGGACAAAGGTTTTATCATCAAGCATTGTTAAACGAGCAACAACAACTTACTCTCTATTCCTGACAAACACTGGTAGCCAAAGCTTAGAATTCATATCCAACAATGGACAACTTGAGATTGACTGGGATCAGTTGTATCAGACAAACAAGAGTTTTGTTCCAGATAAGTGGACATATGTTGTCTTCACCTGGGCCGATGATGGTTCATGGTCAGTGTATTTGATCACAGAAGATGAAGTAGAATTTTATACTGGACCCGATACACTGGCAGGAAGTACAATAGACCTTGGGGCAATAACAGTTGTAGGAACCTCACAAGTTTTCATACAAATAGACTACATTAGAGCGTGGTCAGACACAAAGAGCCTGGAAAATGCCGTTTCCGACATGAAATTGTACTCTTCAGAACACTCCACTGGTTTGCTGCTGATTCTTATGCTAGATGAAGGTTCAGGACTAGCACCGTCTATTCTCACATTTGCTGCAGATGGTACTGTGACCACAACAGCAGGAACAATATCAGGTATTTCAATTTATTCTCTTTGAACAGAATCTTTAAAACCATAAAGTGCCACCCACAGGTTTAGGCAAACAAAAAATTTCATGGTACGCAGACGACAATTTCAAGTTTCGCTGATTTTTCAAAAATAACAAATAAGGCATGATATATCATGAGAATCGTCTGCTGGCAGACGATTCTCATTAAATATCATTCCTTATCTGTTTCAAAAATTAGGAAATCTGTCACAAATTTGTCATCTGCTGTAGCCGTGGGTTAAATACCACATTAAACTTAATAAGTGCACAGACTTATATAAGGACAAGTACTTATGTAACTCTTTCCGGCTAATGGTAACTTGTCGTCTGCTGATAAACTTTGGAAACAGTTTGGACCCAGATAAGGGGCGACAAAATGTCGGGCCTGATCTGGATCAAAACTGCTTGACAGTATCTGATGGTAATCCTTAAAGAATTTTTCGAAAAAGTTAATTATGATATAATTCAGCAGACGACAAAAAAAAAAGCATGCAAAATTACCCAGTGTGCAAAGAGTTAATGGGTTGTTTACACAAAATGAATTACAAATCATTAGTGCAATTTTATTATTGATATATGTATTCATTGTGCAGATGAAAACATAAGTGAATCCTGTTAAAGCCAGCTGGTCTGAAGCTACACTGTTTACAAAAGAGGGTTTAGAATTTTGAAAAGTTATTCACATAATTCACTTATAAGGTCAAATATGGTTTGGAATACAGTTGAATCTAGTTAATTCGAAGTTATCGGGACTAGAGATATTATTTCGAATTACCAGTAGTGACCAGTAGTTTGAATTATAGGGTGTAGACATAAAACATATAACCCCGAAAATTAATTCAGTTTGTCCCAAATTTATTTCTAATTATTATATATTTTTTTATCTTTTTAACTGCCAGAGTGGTCAATTGATAAGCTTTGCCAACAGTTCCGACACAGATCATGTCGGACGAAACATAAGGCCTGATCTGGATCCAGTGTTTAGACACTCTGATGGTATTCCTGAAATAATTTTTGGAAAGGTGTAATTTTGAGGAAAAATGGCAGATAACAACACCTTAAGAAGAGATAAATGAACGGGATAGATATTTGTAATTAACGTGTCATCTGCATTTATATCTGTTGTAAAAACTTAAGTGCACTTCAGACTTGATTAGATGATGGAAGCAAACAATATGAAACCCTGACCAGACTGCTCTGAAAGGACCAGTCTGTTCTGGTATTGGTTCCTATTGTTTGCAATAAAGGCTACCTAAGATCGTAAGCAGATGAGCTAAGCAGATGACAATAGTCATGACTGGCAGGCTTAGCATTAACCCATTGTATACGGAAAACCCCTAAAACGGTACTATTACAAACAGTGAAGACCCAGATGAAATAAGGCATAATGCGGCATTTCATCAGGGTCTACACTGTTTGTTTAGGTAAAAAGGCCTTCATACAATATATTTTTAAAATTAAAGCCGGACACCCTAGATATGTACAATGGACTATCCTAAGTTTTTTGTATCAAACCAGAAGGAAGAATCCATTAGTATACAATGGGTTAAGAGTTGAATGAATTACAATGTCATTTTCAGGCACAGAATCTTCCAGCTTGTGGCAAGCATCAACTATACCAATACCAGACATATACATTCCAAGCACACTACGTACTGATGGCAGCATAGACTTTACTCAGGCAGCCACTGACTGCCTTGATGTTCTCAATGAAGGCAACTTTACTGAACACTGTACAGATGTAAGCAGTAGTCTAAAGGACCACTTCCTAGAGGCATGTATAAGAGACTACAGTGCCATGGGTGGGCAGAATGCCACTTCTGTTATGCTGTCTGCTTTGATCTTTTATTGTCAGGGGGCGCTAGATGTGAGTGAATGTAGTCTATCGGGATTCTTTGACTTCTGCAAGCCAACTGAGGAAGGGCCAGGCACAGGAATAATATGGATAATCATTGCCATCATTGCTGCCTTGCTAATAATTATTATTCTTATTATCTGTGTGGTCATTTACAAAAAGAAGCAAAAGAGAAAGCGCTTAATTGATGATACAATGACTGACATTGATGGATTCCATACTCTTTCTTCAAAAGGAGGATATTTCCACCCAGGTCTAGAGAGTGAAACTTCGTTCATGGAAGGAAGGCCTGGCTCAAGCTGGTCTGCAGGAAGACGATCAGTGGATTCTGCTGACTCGCGATTCTTTGAGTCTCCTGTGATGTTTCTCGGTGCTCCACCAGACAGGTTTGTGTTTAGAGAAGCTAGAAGTCCAAGTGTTGCACCATCAGGTACCAGCTCCAGGATGAGTGGAAGGTCAATGTCCATAGACATCACTGTATCACCAACACCAGAACCAGATCAGATTGACAACAGATCAATGAATGCTTCATCAGCCTTACTTGCAATGGCTAAAAGGAGAAGAGCTTCAAGTCCTGGTATGTCAACACCTGGTGATCTGATTCAGTTTCCTTCTCCACTGAACACAGATGTAAAGAGGCCAAAACCACCCTCTCAGGATATTCTGGGCAACCGATCAATAATGCCACCTGGCAATAAATCTGACCATCCACCTCCTAACATAACACCACTCACTAGTGTCAGTAATGATAGTTCCATGAGACCAGTGATGCTAGCCGGAGCTGGTAGGAGGCGAGATAATTCTGACGCTCAACCAGCACCACTACCAGGTAGAAATGATACTTTGAGTTCACCAACTGAGGACAATGGTTCCACGAGACCAGGTTTTCTAGCAGGAGCCGGTAAGAGGCGGAATAGTACTGACCCTAGACCTGGGCCACTACCAGGAAGGAATGATACCTTGAGCTCACCAACTGAGGGTAACAAACATGACCCTAGGAGAGTAATCTTGCCAACAGGACCAAAACTAGCCCCTCCACCAGGTCGTAGTGGCAGTGTAGATATGACAACCCATAGCAGCAATGAAACAAGGAAGTCCAGCTTACCAAGTGTATCTGGTAGTTCGTTTCCTAAATTAGCTCCTCCACCGGGACGTAACAGTAGTCTTGATCAATCTCACAGACCTCTAGGTGTGGCTCCTGGTGCACCCACTCCACACCCTCATTTTGCCCCAAATGCACCTCAGAGCCTTAGATTAGGAGCCGGCACTGGCACCAGCAGTCCATGGAAGGCCAAACCAGGCAACCCTCCTTTGCCAGCACCCAGCAGTCTTACTGCTAGAATACTTCGCAATAATGCTTCTAGCATGGGTTCCACACCAACCCCCTCTCCTCATGACCAACAACATAAGTAAAGAAAAATCTGGTTCATTGTTTCTTCCAATCAAAATGAATATCAAAATATATACTTTTATTTATATTGGAAAAATATTGAATAATTTAAAGTTTTGTGAAAACAAAAACATGGTTAGCAACAATGATGTTAAAATATTTTTCACCAACCAGTCAAATCAAGGACAAAATTGAAAGAAATGGTTACTATGGAAATTTAATGATTTGACTAAAATAAAGAGTTTGAGCTACTAGTTGTTGGGATACTTTCAAAATAGTTTGTGAATGGACAAAGAAAATGTGAAAATGCTAATTAGAAAACACATGTAGCCAATTAAGAACTGGAGTATGAAACATTTGGAATATAAGTAAAAGTATGAAAGTGTGAATCAGTTGACTAACATGAGAAATCTTTATCAGTAGTATTTGTCAAGGGATGAACCAATGGAACCTAGTTTTAGAATGGACTGAACCAAATGAATTTGAAGACGAAATTGATGAATATTCTACCAGCAGAAGATCACTAAATATGAAGGACAGAAAATACAACTATAATGAAAATCAAATGAATTTGAAGACAAGAATGATGAATATAGGGCCAGTTTAGCAAAAATAATTTGCGTAAAATTGCGATGATTTTCTTATCCATCAGTTTAAACATGTGTTTTGGGTGCTCTCATTGAGACGGTTCTTTTGAGTACCCACAACATATGTTTTGGTTGAGAAATAAGAAAAATAATTTTCAGTTACACACTCTTATCTGGGGGCCTGGATGAATACTCTTTAAGCAGAAAACCTTTAGCCACAGAAAGAACTCTTGAAAGTCGAATGAATCTGAAGAAAAAAATGATGAACATCTTTGAGTACACAGCTAGATATGATTGAAAATATATCAAAAGACAACTAAATATTAATGAAAAAGAGATTCTATCAAAAGACCACAGTCAATGCCCGCAAAATACATCTGTATCATATGATTATCAAAGATGACTTTCAATTTACTAAGACTAAATGAGAGAACAAAGCTGTTGAAATAAAGAGACTTTATCCAGGATGAAAACACAATTTTATCTGACAACCATGATACATCATAATGAACTAGTGAAAATGACTTAGAACAAGCAGTATAAAGAACAAATATACATATCAGACAACCCACTTTATGCCAAGTATCTATATAATGGAACATAAGCAAACAAGGTAGACCCAGATGAGATGCAGCAAATAGCCACATCTCATCTGGGTCTACACTATTTGCTGTGCTAAAAGCTATATACATTTACCAAATTAGTTTAAGATTTAGATCAGCCTTTCCTCATAATGAATAATAGGCAATATTAGTGGAAGGTTCCATTTGGCATAAATGGGCTTAAAAGAAAACCATGATGAAACAGCAGATAAAAATGTCAGGAATATGACTCAAATTGATTTGTACTCAAAAGATGGTTTTCAAGCAGTACTAATAGTGTCTAAAATTCTTGAAAGACGAATACAGATTTGGAGAGTAAACGAAATAGCAAAAGCTGTGAAAATTATAAAAAGAATGTGATATTGTCTTCTTGTTAACCTGTGTGTTGTTGTTTTTTCAATGCATGTGGAAGATAATCCTTGTATTCTCAAAGTTGAACCCTCTTGGGAAGACGTTGGTCTTAGGAAAATTTCTTTTGAATTCAAAAATCAGAACTAAGTGGAGCATTTAGAGTGCTTTTCTGATTTACCCACTTTATTTGATCAACCAAAACATATGCAAGGATTTGACAAAATAACAATTTATGAAAAAATCAACTTATTCAGATACACCAACTAAAAATATCAGTTCTGTTTTGATGCTTTCATATCTGATGCAACTGTCCATAATTAAACCCTTTGTATACTGGAAGCCCCTAAACTGGTACTTTGGCAAGCAGTGAAGACCCAGATGAAATGCAGCATAATGCTGCATTTCATCAGGGTCTGCACGGTTTGTACAGATCAAAATAACCTTCAGAGACAGCCTGTGACCCCTTAAAGTACAAAATTGGCAATCGCCTACTTATTGTATCAATATGTATGGGGAAAATCCATCAGAATACAAAGGCTAAACAAAATGGTTACAACTTTCTTCCACATACTTTCTGTATATAGTTTTGTTTTGTAAATTTTATGTTATGCTGCTGGTGGCATAAGCGTGTATATTGTATATAAAAATTTACTTTTTTGACCTTTCGAATTCTATTTTTACACTTTCCCTCTTGATGTATTAAGTAAATATTGTATATTGTTTATAAAAATTAACTTTTTTGACCTTTCAAATTCTATTTTTACACTTTTCTTCTCGATGTATTGAGTGAATATTGTATATAAAAGTAACCTTTGACCTTTCAAATTTTATTTTTACACTTTCTTTAATTTTATACTTACTAGGCCAAAATAGAAATGCTGCATATTAAAATTAACCCTTAAAGCGCCAATCACGATTTCAGCAGACGACAAATTCTGCCACATCTTTCCTAATTTTCGAAAGAAATAAGGAATGATATTTATGAATCGTCTGCCAGCAGCTGGTTCTCGTGAGTATCATGCCTGATTTGTTATTTTTGAAAAAGAGGCAACATTTGATATTGTTGTTTGCTGCAAATTTTAGGTGGCGCTTTAAGGGTAAAAAACATTGCATGTTAAATGAGTTAAAAAATTTCATCTGCAATCTATCAGTCTACTGCAATAGCACCCAATAATGACGAAAGACAATTGCAACTATTTTTGTCTTGATTTAATACAGGGTATCATGTCACTTTACTCTCAGTTCACTAACATCCATTTAGAAAAATAAAAAGACAAAGTAAAACCTACTAACTTCTACTGCTAACAATAATGAAATATACTGTGTAGTTATCACTCTAGGCCAAAGTTCTCTTGTCATGCTGGTAGAATCTTATCTACCTGTTTAAGATAGACATGTTTGAATCTGGCTAAATAACCTAGCTACTCTGCAGCTATGGAAGAGAGTTATTTCAATGTTCAAGGCTAACAATAATGGAATATACTGTGTAGTTATCACTCCAGGCCAAAGTTCTCTTGTCATGCTGGTAGAATCTTATCTACCTGTTTAAGATAGACATGTTTGAATCTGGCTAAAGAACCTAGCTACTCTGCAGCTATGGAAGAGAGTTATTTCAATGTTCAAGGCTAAAAAACACAAATGAACAAATTATTAAAGATGGGCTGTCAATCATTCCAAAGAAAATCATTCAATCTACCAGCAGAGTTAGTTATTACATGCCAGATGTTTACTTTTCCATGTCTATATAATCCAAGAAAATCCGTCCCTTTTTAACTGAAAGATTGTTGATGGGACATAAAGAATCAAATCAAACAAAACAAAAATGTCAATATAATTACAAACTGTAATTTCAAGCTTAATACTACCTTTTATAGTCCACAGGCGTTTAAGACAATGATACAGCCTATAATTGCCAGTGAATAATTCAAAACTATTTTTTTTTTAATTTTTTAGATTAATTGTGATAACAAAGGTCGATTTCATTTTGTTGTCTGTTGCACTTTGCAATTGATGTAAGGGCTGACACCTTGTCAGCAGCTAGAGCACAGTAAATTTTAAGCAAAGTAGAGAGACATTAGTATTATTTTTTGTAAACTTCTATATAGAGCACTTTAATAGGATTTTTTTTAGTTTCAATGCAGAGCAGAGTTTTGTTTAACTCATTATCTCCTAGTGTCGTCTGCTGATAACTTTTGCAAACAGTTTGGACCCAGATCAGGCCCGACAGAAAGTCGGGCCTGTTCTGGATCCAATCTGTTTGACAGGCTGATCGTATTTCTGAAAGAAGTTTTTAAAAAAAAATATACATGTATTTTGAAAAAATCAGCAGACGACAAAATAGCCGGAATTTTTTTCCAGATGTCAAAGAGTCACATATGGTCAGTAGTATATAATATATTTGTATGAGTTTCTTTTGGTGTTTAGTATTCATAAACCTTCATTTTGTTGCATAATCCTCCACATATGAGTAATGTTCTACAAACACCATTTTTTTTTGACAAAATTGTCGAAAGTGCATCCCCCGATCAGACTGCTCCTTAGCAGTCCTACACTGTTTCCTGTTCAGACAGCATATTATAAATCTATTACCCTAAAATAAGAACTTCAAACAGTTGGCCCGACTTTTGTTTGGCGTGATCTTGGAGTCAAACTGATTGCGAAGGTTATCAGCAGACAACAATGACAGGTCAAGAGTTATGGGTGAATATTCTTATCATTTCAAAATCTAATGATATTGTTAGATCAAATTTTGGTGGAGTATTATGCTATGCACTTTGTTTCCTCTTTTGTTCTGTTAGCTTTTTTATTAAAACAAAATACTCTTTAAAAATGCCTTTTGTTTTGTTTAAATATTTCTCAGTAATTATGACAGTATAGTAAAACCTGTCTTAAGTGGCCACTCAAAAATATACAAAACAAAGGTCTTAAAGACAAATGTTAGCTTAATGAAGGTCAAAAGTATTGCAGAATGCTCTCTTGGAGCATTCTGCAATACTTTTGACCTGCATTAAGCGATAATTGGTCTTAAAAATAAACAATTTTTTGAGTGACCGTTTAAGACAGGTTTTACTGTAGTATGTGTGAAACCAGTGAGTATGACCAAGAAATGCTACAGATCACAGCTCAACCCATGGCACCGTGAGGAAGAGTTCTTGAGACACAGATACGAGGGTCAGTCAAAAATAACTGAGAGTTAGTAAATATCTTCTGACTGGGAACATGCAACAATGCAGTTAATATGAGAGGTAACTGATAAAACCTGCTTTGGGGTTTGCAACCAGGTAAGGTTTAAACCTTGCTCCGCGATAGAGGCTAGCTAGGATTTGAAGTTTGGCCTGTAGCAAGTGTACCTATTATACTATCGGGATAGTAAAATTTGAGCCGTGACATGTGATTTCCAACAATGTGGCATTTTGACATGTGTAGACTCAGACGAGCCTCTGCAGCCTCCTTTTACACTCAGAAATTCCAAATGGTGTTCAGTCAGTAGCTTAACAATCATTGAATATATAAGTGACTAGCAAAGGCTCTGATCAGACTGGGCATATGCGCAGGCTGATCTGAGGCTTTGCTGGTCGCACATACTACATTGTTGGAAATCTCATGCACTGGCTCAAATATCAAATGTGCTGGTTAGACTGCTGGTATGCACAGTCTAGTCCTGAGGTTATAAAACTTTTTTCATGCTCAACTCAAGCATGAAATTTCAACTGCTCATAACAATTTAAATGCCGACAAAGATGTTTCTTTAAGTCTTTCAGATGTTGTGTTTATCATGCTAATAAATGTTAAAATGCCAACAATTGTTGGCATTTAACATTTATGAGCAGGATAAATTTTGTGCTCAGCCGAGTTGAGCATGATTTTTTTTTTATAACCTTGGGGCCTGGTCTACACTTTTACTTTTGTTGTCTGCATGCTACAAAGTCGGGGTTTCTCGCATAGAGGCCCATCTTCTAAGGCGTATAATTCCTTATAAAATTAATCCAATTTTGAGGTTTGTGGTCTGCTGCCTAAATAGCATAATCTTACACTCAATCAAAACATGACCATTGACTTGCAGACATTTTAACCTGAAAAGTGTTTCTTGGAATTAAGCATAAAAATAATAAGTGAGTATGATCAGGAAATACCACAATCACAAACCACAGACAACCCTGTGGCACCGCGAGGAAGAGCCGCTCAACCACCACGAGACACCAGGAAGACAAATTAAGCAAAGCAATCAGCTCTCTCTTCCCCATCTAGATGATTGCAATACTACAATGGACATAAAGTAACCCTAAGCCATCGGGGGGGGGGGGGGGGGCTTAAATGCATTTTACTGGTACCAAATCTTTGCCCTAGATTCTGCTGTTGTTGAAGTACAAGAAATGTTCAGCTCGCATGGAGGCCATCTAACTAATGCAATGTATCAACATGGAGAAACACTCTAATCAAATTAACACTCCATGATGAAACAAAGAAAAGGGCTCATGACTCACAGATAGTCAGAGCTAAAAAAAACCTCAAGTTGAGCCACGGTGGGTCCCGCTACAGATAAGCATCAGGCACCAACCCACTGATTAAAGCTTTACGTCAGATCATCAAAAATTTGATGCAGGTGAACCTTTCATTAAAGTTTAATTCAAAAAGGCTGTTCCTATGTGATTTCAACAGTGTATTTATACTTGGGACCATTGTGTAATTAAATCATAGTGATTCATTCATACAAAAGTTTTAGTAAAATAAAATATATGTGTGCATACTATGTTAAATATTGCATCTTAACTTCAATTGACCTTATTCAACCTAATATGCCCATACGCTCTGATAAGTGCACAATGATTTCATTTTGAGTTGTGAATGCAATATCTATTTCTGATTTCCAGTTAGTACAGTGGTACAGTTTCAAAATCATTTTTTTTTTTCGCAAAATTATTTCAGGAATACCATCTGAGTGTCATAGAGATTAGATCCAGATCAGGCCAGATGTTTTGTCGGGCCTGATCTATCTGGGTCCAATCTGTTTGCAAAGGCTATGAGCATATGACTCTAGTAGGCAATGAGTTAATCTGATGAAGCCAGTTGATCTGGATCAACACTTTTCAAAAAGGGTTGAAAGAAAAAAATTGTGCATGATGCACTTGTTAGGTTGAATATAGTTATAAAGGCAATGTGTGTATATTATGACAAGTATTCTATCTACACTTTAAAGGCACTATACTCTTTAAAATGATCATTTTTCATCCAACACAAATATTCAAATTGCCAGGTATTTTTCAGCAATAACTTGATGCACCAGAAATGATAAAATTTATATTGAAATTACTTATAATATGAAAGATAAGTAATTTTTGAACATTTCTTTCTTTTGTTTGATTTGATTATTTACATCCCATCAACAATCTTTCAGTTATAAAGGGTTAGGTCTTCCTGGGTTGAACCAGTACTAAGCTAGGATTAATGTTCTTGCTCAAGGACACGACGTAGTAATACAGGTGAGGCTTGAACACGTGGCCCCTCAGTCTCGAGTTAAGCACTCTACCACTGAGCCACTGCGCTCCCTTGAATATTTCTGATGAAAACTTCTCATTTTAATGGATTTAATTCCTTTATTAAAGACATTATGAGCATTCAAATAAATCCAACTATTGTCCTCAACAACTTGAGCCTGCACATGAGATGGGCGAAGGATATAGAGGCACAAACCTGTGCCTAACCCATCAGTTTTAACTTATGATTTAGGTGCTTAAAAGAACAGTATCATTGAGTACCCAACGCATATGTTTTGATTGAGAAACAAGAAATTTACATTTTTGGTACACAAGGCCAGTGTGCAGTCTTGCCAGAGCCTTCACTGCCCGACCGGCCAGAGTTTCTTAGGTAGATTTGACACAAAATATTACGTTTCTAGCCACACGACTGACCAGACAGAATTCACACACATACCATATGTACAGTAAAACCTGTGTAAAATGACCACTTTCAAAAAGAATGAAAATTGGTTTTACAGGCCAATTATCGCTTAACGCAGGTCGAAGAAATAATTAAGACCTTCATTAGATTACCATTTGTCATTAAGATCTTTGTTCTGTCTTTTTTTGAGTGGCCGTTTTACACAGGTTTTACAAGGGTTTTACGTACCATTACCTCATGTGTTGGCCCATTTACCATAACCATAGTCCTGCTGATCATATATTATTGGTTAATGATTTTTCCTTTGGAACATTGTCAGACTGGCGGCATGTTTGTGGTAGCCAAATTAAAAAAAAAGACAGGCTAAACCTTACCCTAATGACTTTCGATTGGGAACGATGTCAGTTGGCATCTAACATGGTTAATGACTCTTCTTCGAAGCATTGTTACACTGGCGGCGTGTTTATGGTAGCCAAATTTAAAAAAGAACGGCTAAACCTAACCCTTATGACTTTCAATTGGGAACGTTGTCAGTTGGCATCTAATATCGTTAATGACTTCCTTCATAGCATTGTCACACTGGCGGCGTGTTTATGGTAGCCAAATTAAAAAGACAGGCTAAACCTAACCCTAATGACTTTCAATTGGGAACGTTGTCAGTTGGCATCTAATATCGTTAATGACTTCCTTCATAGCATTGTCACACTGGCGGCGTGTTTATGGTAGCCAAATTAAAAAGACAGGCTAAACCTAACCCTAATGACTTTCAATTGGGAACGTTGTAAGTTGGCATCTAATATGGTTAATGACTCTTCCTTCGGAGTATTCTCACACTGGCGGCGTGTTTATGGTAGGTAACCAAATTTAAAAAAAAAAGGTGGCCTAATGACTTTCAATTGGGAATGCTGTCGGTTGACATCTAATATTGTTATATGGCTCCTATAAAAGACCTCCTCTGATTGGCTTAAACTAGCTTGCGCTGGTTGTGACAGATCATGATGTCAAACAGTGATGAGCTAAAGACAGGTTAACAAGTGTTGTCAGTCTTGACAGAGAGCTAAAAATAGATTGAACTAAATCTAGCCCAGATGACATGGCTTTTGTCAGAGCCAACAGAGAGCTAAAAATAGACATTGAAACACTGACTGGTTTCTTATGTATATTTCACAGGTAAAATGTTTGTTCATTTTATGAGAACAGCATTTAACCCATTTATGCTGAATGGAATTTCCCATCGTTATCAATTGGAACAGTCCATTTCTGTTTTAAGGGATGTTAGGTGGTATTTTTAATTTTTATTCAAGTTTTAATAGAAAATTATGCAAGCAAACAGTGGAGACCCTGATCAGACGCCGCATTCTGTTGCATCTGATCTGGGTCTGCGCTATTTGCCTATGTCCCACTTAAAGGACGCTAGGCATATATGGGTTAAAATGTAATTGTTTTGCTTATCTCATAAGAGTTGCATAAATTTGGGAAGAAGATTGTTGAAATAACCTTCCTAGTGAAAGTGCATAAGGAACATCTGACTTGAGTAAATTTATAAATATGAAAATACTTTAAATAAAACTAGGAAAAGAGAGACAGTGTCATATAACAAAACAATTGGTGCATTCTTTTGAGGTTAACATCAGGATTAGTCAACCCTTGAAGTTGATGTTCACCTCGGCTTTGCCTCGGTGAACATCACTGTTCTCGGGTTGACAAATCCTGATGTTAACCTCAAAAGAATGCATCAATTGTATATGGTTAATGACTCTTCCTTCGTAGCATTGTCACATAGCCAAATTAAAAAAAAAGACAGGCTAAACCCAACCCTAATGACTTTCAATTGTGAATGTTGTCAGTTGGCATCTGATATGGTTAATGACTCTTCCTTCGTAGCATGGTAACACTAGCAGTGTGTTTATGGTAGCCAAATTAAAAAAGACAGGCTAAACCTAACCCGAATGACCTACAATCGGAAACCTTGTCAGTTGGTCCTAATATGGCTAATGCCGCTTCATTTAGAGCATGGTCACACTAGCAGCCTATTTATTGTAGCCAGATTTAAAAAAAAAAAAGACAGGCTATACCTAACTCTTATGACTCACGATCGAGAACCTTGTCAGTTGGTCCCAATATGGCTAATGACTATTACTTTACAGCATGGTAACACTAGCAGCGTATTTATGGTATCCAAATAAAAAAAAAACAGGCTAAACCTAACCCTAATGACTCACGATCGAGAACCTTGACAGTTGGTCCCAATATGGCTAATGCCGCTTTATTTAGAGCATGGTCACACTAGCAGCCTATTTATTGCAGCCAAATTAAAAAAAAAAAGACAGGCTAAACCTCACCCTAATGACTCACGATCGAGAACCTTGTCAGTTGGTCCCAATATGGCTAATGACTCTTCATTTAGAGCATTGTCACACTAGCAGCGTATTTATGGCAGCCAAATTATAAAAAAGACAGGCTTAACCTAACCCTAATGACTCGCGATCGAGAACCTTGTCAGTTGGTCCCAATATGGCTAATGACTATTCCTTTACAGCATGGTCACACTGGCAGCGTATTAATGGTAGCAAAATTATAAAAAAAGACAGGCTAAACCTAACCCTAATGACTCACGATCGAGAACCTTGTCAGTTGGTCCCAATATGGCTAATGACTCTTCATTTAGAGCATGGTTACACTAACAGTGTGTTTATGGTAGCGAAATTAAAAAAAAGGACAGGCTAACCCTAATGACCTACAATCGAGAACCTTGTCAGTTGGTCCCAATATGGCTAATGCCAATTCATTTAGAGCATTGTCACACTAGCAGCGTATTTATGGTAGCCAAATTAAAAAAAAAGACAGGCTAAACCTAACCCTAATGACTCACGATCGAGAACCTTGTCAGTTGGTCCCAATATGGCTAATGACTCTTCATTTAGAGCATTGTCACACTAGCAGCGTATTTATGGTAGCCAAATTAAAAAAAAAGACATGCTAAACCTAACCCTAATGACTCACGATCGAGAACCTTGTCAGTTGGTACCAATATGGCTAATGACTATTTCTTTAGAGCATGGTCACACGGGTAGTGTACTATTGTAGCCAAATTAAAAAAAAATGACAGGCTGCACCTAACCCTAATGACTCACGATCAAGAACCTTGACAGTTGGTCCCAATATGGCTAATGACTATTCCTTTACAGCCTTTTCACACTGGCAGCGTATTTATGGTAGCCAAATTATAAAAAAAACAGACTAAACCTAACCCTAATGACTCACGATCGAGAACCTTGTCATTTGGTCCCAATATGGCTAATGCCTCTTCATTTAGAGCATGGTCACATTGGTAGTGTACTATTGTAGCCAAATTAAAAAAAAGACAGGCTAAACCTAACCCTAATGACTCACGATCGAGAATCTTGTCAGTTGGTCCCAATATGGCTGATGACTCTTCAAAAAGAGCATTGCCACACTGGCAGCGTATTTATTGTAGCCAAATTAAAACAAGAGACAGGCTAAACCTAACCCTAATAACTCACGATCGAGAACCTTGTCAGTTGGTCCCAATATGGCTAATGCCTCTTCATTTAGAGCATGGTCACACGGGTAGTGTACTATTGTAGCCAAATTAAAAAAAAGACAGGCTAAACCTAACCCTAATGATTCACGATCGAGAATCTTGTCAGTTGGTCCCAATATGGCTAATGACCTTTCATTTAGAGCATTGTCACACTAGCAGCGTATTTATGGTAGCCAAATAAAAGAAAGACAGGCTAAACCTAACCCTAATGACTCACGATCAAGAACCTTGACAGTTGGTCCCAATATGGCTAATGACTATTCCTTTACAGCATGGTCACACTGGCAGCGTATTTATGGTAGCAAAGTTAAAAAAGACAGGCTAAACCTAACCTTAATGACTCACGATTGAGAACCTTGTAAGTTGGTCCCAATATGGCTAATGCCTCTTCATTTAGAGAATGGTCACACTGGCAGCGTATTTATGGTAGCAAAATTAAAAAAAAAGACAGGCTAAACCTAACCCTAATTACTCACGATCGTGAGCCTTGTCAGTTGGTCCCAATATGGCTAATGACTCTTCATTAAGAGCATTGTCACATTGGCAGCGTATTTATGGCAGCCAAATTTAAAAAAAAGACAGGCTAAACCTAACCCTAATGACTCACGATCGAGAACCTTGTCAGTTGGTCCCAATATGGCTAATGCCTCTTCATTTAGAGAATGGTCACACTGGTAGCGTTTTTATGGTAGCCAAATTAAAAAAAGATAGGCTAAACCTAACCCTTATGACTCGCGATCGAGAACCTTGTCAGTTGGTCCCAATATGGCTAATGACTATTACTTTACAGCATGGTAACACTAGCAGCGTATTTATGGTAGCCGAATTTAAAAAAAAAGACAGGCTAAACCTAACCCTAATGGCTCACGATCGAGAACCTTGTCAGTTGGTCCCAATATGGCTAATGACTCTTCATTTAGAGCATGGTCACACTGGTAGCGTTTTTATGGTAGCCAAATAAAAAAAAAGACAGGCTAAACCTCACCCTAATGACTCGCGATCGGGAACCTTGTCAGTTGGTCCCAATATGGCTAATGACTATTCCTTTACAGCATGGTCACACTGGCAGCGTATTTATGGTAGCCAAATTAAAAAAAGACAGGCTAAGCCTAACCCTAATGACTCACGATCGAGAATCTTGTCAGTTGGTCCCAATATGGCTAATGCCAATTCATTTAGAGAATGGTCACACTGGCAGCGTATTTATTGTAGCAAAATTAAAAAAAGACAGGCTAAACCTAACCCTAATGAATCACGATCGAGAACCTTGTCAGTTGGTCCCAATATGGCTAATGCCAATTCATTTAGAGAATGGTCACACTGGCAGCGTATTTATTGTAGCAAAATTAAAAAAAAGACAGGCTAAACCTAACCCTAATTACTCACGATCGAGAGCCTTGTCAGTTGGTCCCAATATGGCTAATGCCTCTTCATTTAGAGAATGGTCACACTGGCAGCGTTTTTATGGTAGCCAAATTAAAAAAAAAGACAGGCTCAATCTAACCCTAATGACTCACGATCGGGAACCTTGTCAGTTGGTCCCAATATGGCTAATGACTATTCCCTTACAGCATTTTCACACTGGCAGCGTTTTTATGGAAGCCAAATAAAAAAAAGACAGGCTAAACCTAACCCTAATGACTCACGATCGAGAACCTTGTCAGTTGGTCCCAATATGGCTAATGCCTCTTCATTTAGAGAATGGTCACACTGGCTGCGTTTTTATGGTAGCCAAATTAAAAAAAAAAAGACAGGCTTGGATTTTTTAAGTTCAAAATTGGACCAAATATTGCACCTTGACATTCATTTTACTACTTTGTTATTTGAATGGAGACCAAATATCGCTTTTTATATTCAATCTTTGGCGGGATATCAAAATTTGCATTTGAAATCCTATTTTTGCATTCCTAATTGGACTAGATATCGCATTTTGACATTCAAATTCCTATTTTTGCATTCAAAATTTGCCCAATTACTCAAAATTGGATCAAGTATTGCATTTTGACATTCAAAATCCTAATTTTTACATTCTAACTGGGATGTGATAATTATGTCATTTGAAATCGTATTATTGCGTTTTTGCATTTGTTTTATTCAAAATTGGAACAAATATTGCCTTTGACATTTAAAATCCTATTTTGATATTCGAATTGGGAACAACTATCGGTTTTAATTTTGTAAAACCCTATTTTTACTTACGAATTGAGGTGAAATATCAAATACTTTGACATTTGAAATCCTTTTTTTGCTTTTTTAGCATTCAAGATTGGGCCAAAATTTGCATCTTAACATTCAAAGTCCTAATTTGATGTTGTATTTGGGACCTAACATCGATTCTTACATTCAGAATCATATTTCTGCGTTCAAAATATAGAATATTGCGTTTTTACATTCAAAATACTATTTTGGCATTCCGAATGGGACTGAATATCAAAGGACCTCGGACAGTCTTGATGAAGGATTGCCCATAAAAATAAACGGAGAAAAGTTTCAAAGAAAATGATATTTTTTCTATGAAAAAGATAGTAGTTTCAATCCTCGACTTATCCACACAAGCCATTTTCTCATTGGACAAGTACCAATTGAAAAATATAGGTAGAAAACTCCGTTTTTGCTATTCAACATATAGAAAATAGAAAAAAGTTTTACTGTGGTGCTTTCCCCCCCGTGACCAAACTAATCCTTTTGTATACAGTTGTAGTTTTACATTTCACACATCATATAAAAACGGCATGTTTGGTCACGGGGGGTGGGGGGGAACGCTGTCAAAATGCTCAAAAACACTTTATTATAAAACTTATTGGAAACTTATTTTGTAAAAACCTGTAGGTAAATATCAATTTGCAATGGCATATATCAGGGCTTTAGTTATGAGAGCTTACAAAGAAATTAATTATCTCATTTCTCGACCAAAACATTATGTTGTGGGTACTCAAAAGAATCGTTGCAATGAGACGGTTTTTTTAAGCACCAAAAATTATACGTTAAATCTGATGTGTAAGAAAATATTACGATTTTACGCTAAAAACTGTGTTTATCTAGACTATGATTTATGCAGTATACAGATATGATACACCTCAGTGCACAAGTTGAACTGGTTGATCTCGAAGCATTACAGGTAATAGTCAAAAATAATTGACAGCACACTTCTTTGGACAAACAATGAAATCTTCTCAACCCAAATTTTATGCAAACGCATCACTTTCGTCTCAAGTTTTATGCTGCAAACATTATATTAACATATATTTAGGTGAATACTCCACGAAACTTTGACTTTCTGTGAAATAAAATTTGGTCACAAAAAATACCCCCACCCCCTAAACCCTAAAGTCCTGGCATAATTATGCAATATTTTCAAAATATTTTTATTTTGTTAGATGCACTAAATGTAAGGGTTTCATTTAAGCATAAAACTATAGTTGTCAGTTAAGCATTATGCTAGCCACAGGCTGTCAAAATTTGGGCAGATTGTATAGGAAACTGTCCGAGGTCCTTTTGATATTTAAAATATTATTTTGATATTCTAAGCTGGATCAAATATCGCCTTTTTACATTCAAATTTCTATTTTGATATTCAAATTTGGACCTTTTTCATTCAAAATCCTATTTTGACATTTAATTTGGGCATTAGATCACTTTTTACACTTGAACTTTTATTTTGACATTCGAAATTGGGCCAAATAGGGATTTTTACATTTTTTTTGATATTCTAATCAGGACCAAATATCGCCTTTTTGACATTCAATCCTATTTTGACATTCGAAATTATGCCAAATATCGCTTTTTTATTTTCTATATTCTACATAGGGCAAAATATCGCTTCTTTACATTAAAAATCGTATTATGCCATTCAGGATTGGGCCAAATATCATCTTTTTGCATTCAAAATCCTATTTTGATATTCGAATAGGGACAAAATATTGCCTTTTTACATTCAAAATTCTATTATGACATTTAAAATTAGGCTAAATATCACCTTTTTTACATTTTATTGTATTTTAATCAGGACCAAATATCGATTTTTACATTCAAATTCTATTTTCAAATTCAAAATTGGGCAAACTATTGCTTTTTTACATTTTTATATTCTAATCGAGACCAAATGCTGCTTTTTTACATTCAAAATCCTATTCTGATATTTGAGTTGGGATCAAAGATCACTTGTTTACATTCAAAATTCTATATTGACATTCAAAATCGGGCTATATATCGCTTTTTACATTCAAAATTCATTTTGGATATTCAAAATTGGGGAAATGTTGCCTTTTTACATTTTGATATTCTAATTGGAACAAATATCACTTTTACATTTGAAATCTTATTTTGATGTTTGAGACAGGATCAAATATCACTTTTTAAACTTAAAATTCTACGTTGAAATTAGAAATTTGGCTATATATCGTTTTTTACATTCAAGATGCATTTTGATATTCTAATCAGGACCAAATATCGCTTTTTATATTCAAAATGCTATTTTGACATCCTTTTTGACAAAATGCTATTTTGACATACATATATATATATATATATATATATATATATATACATATATATATATATATATATATATATATATATATATATATATATATATATATATATATATATATATATATATATATATATATATATATATATATATATATATTTACATTTAAAATGCTATTATGAAACTCAAAATTGGGCCAAATATCACTTATATTACTTTCAAAATCACATTTTGCCATTTGGAATTGGGCCAAATATCGATTTTTTAAACATTCAAACCCCTATTTTTATGTTCGAATAGGGAACAAATATCGCCTTTTTTACATTCAAAATCGTATTTTGTCATTCGGAATTAGGACAGATATTGTCTTTTTACATTCAAAATCCTATTTTGACATTCCAAATTGTACCCAATATCAAATTTTGATATTCAAAACCCTCTTTTGATATTGTAATTGGGACCAAATGTTGCTTTTTTACATTCATTATCCTATTCTGACATTCAAATTTGAGCCTAGTATAATGTTTTAACTTTAAAGATCATTTATTTTGCATTTGAAATTAGGGCAAATATTGCATTTTGACATTTAAAAGCCCATTTTGACATTATAATTGGGTTCAAATATGTTTTTTTACGTACAAAATCCTATTTTGACATTCAAAATTGAGCTGAACATTGTTTTTTTTTTTTACATTTATTAGTATTCTAATTTTGACCAAATATCGCTTTTTATTTCAAAATGTTATTTTGACATACAAAATTTGGTCATATATCACTTTTATATGACATTCAAAATTGGGCCAATTATCCTTTTTTGCATTCAAAATCCTATTGTAATATTCAAAATTGGGCTAAACATTGTTCTTTCACATTTTAAGTATTCCACTGTGACCAAATATCGCCTTTTTCTTTCGAAATCCTATTTTGACAGTCAAAATTGGGCCATATATCACTTTTTGTCATTAGAAATTGGGCCAATTATCGCTTTTTTACATTCAAAATATTATTGTAAAATTCAAAATTGGGCTGAGTATTGTTTTTTTTTACATTTTTATATTCTACTTGGGTCCAAATATCAACTTTTTCTTTCAGAATCCTATCCTATTTAACATTTAAAATTGGGCCATATAGCGTTTTTTTACTTACAAAATTCTATTTGAAATTGGGACCAAATATCGCTTTTTAACATTCAAAAACTCTTTTGATATTTGAGTTGGAATACAAAAAAGTGAGGAAATACCACATTCACAAACTAAAAACAAATTTGGCAGAATATCGCTTTTTACATTTTCAATATTCCAATCAGGACCAAATATTTCTTTTTTACATTCAAAATTCTATTTTGACATTCAAAATTGGGCTATATATCGCTTTAACATTCAAAATGCTACTTTGACATTCAAAATTTAGCTGAATATCGTGGTTTTACATTATTGATAATCTAATGAGGACCAAATATCGCTTTTTTAAATTCAAAATTCTATTTTGACATTCAAAATTCGGCTATATTGCTTTTTTACATTCAAAATGCTATTTGGACATTAAAAACTGGGCATAATGCTGCTTTCTTTACATTTTTTGATATTTTAATTGGGATCAAATATAGCTTTTTTACATTCAAATCCTATTTTGACATTCAAAATTGGGCTGAATATTGTTTTATAATATTTTTTTGACATTTTAATTGGGACCAAATATCGCCCTTTTTCTTTCAAAACATAGTTTGACATTCAAATTGGGTATTTTTTTTACTTTTTACATGCAAAATTCTATTTTGACATTCGAAAATGGGCAAATATCTCTTTCTTACATTCAAATTCCTATTTTCAATTTCAAAATTGGGTTGAATATTTTTTTTTTACAATTTTGATATTCTAATTTGAACCAAATATCGCCTTTTTCATTTAGAATCCTTTACTGACATTCAAAATCTGGCCATATATCGCTTGTTTTACATACAAAAATCTATTCTGACATTCGAAAATGGGCCAAATATCACTCTTTCATTTTTGATATTGTAATTTGGCCAAATATCGCTTTATACATTTTCTGATATTCTACTCAGGACCAAATATCGCATTTTCACAGTCCAATTTCGGGATTGTGCATCATATCACTTTTTTAAAAATTCAAATTCCTATTTTGACATTCAAAATTGGGCTGAATATTATTTTTTTTACATTTTTTTTGACATTTTAATCGGGACCAAATATCGCCTTTTTCTTTCAAAACCATATTTTGGTCATTTTTTTTACTTTACATGCAAAATTCTAGTTTGACATTCGAAATTGGGCCAAATATCACTTGGAACAATATAATAATAGGCACAGCCGCTGGCTCAGCTGTTAAAATGCACGGAACAATGTAAATAACAGGCTGGGCTGGGCTGCGTTGTTTTCTGTAAAAAATTCACGGAAAAATCTAAATAACAGGCCAGGCTGGTGGTTCAGTTGTTAAAATGCACTGAACAATGTAAATAATAGGCCGGGCTGCGTGGTTATCTGTTAAATGCATGGAGCAATGTAAATAACAGGCCATGCTGAGTGATGAGCTGTTATAATGCATGGAACAATGTAAATAACAAGCTGGGCTGCGTGATTAGCTGTTAAAATGCATGAAACAATGTAAATAACAGGCCCAGCTGCTGGTTTAGCTGTTAAAATGCACGGAAAAATGTAAATAACAGGCTGGGCTGCCTAATCATCTGTTAAAATGCACAGAACAATGTAAATAACCAGCCAGGCTAGGTAATCATCTGTTAAAATGCTCCGAACAATGTAAATAACAGGCAATCTGTTAAAATGCTTCGAACAATGTAAATAACAGGCACGACTTCTGGTTCAGCTGTTAAAATGCATGGAACAATGTAAATAACAGGCCAGGCTGCGTGAGTATCTGTTAAAATGGACAGAACAATGTAAATGACAGACGAGGCTGCTGGTTTAGCTGTTAAACTGTACAGAACAATTAAAATAACAGGCCAGGCTAAGTAATCAGCTGTTATAATGCACGGAACAATGTAAATAACAGGCTGGGCTGCGTGATAAACGGTTAGAATGCATGGAACAATGAAAATAACAAGCAAGGCTGCGTAATCATCTTTTAAAATGTTCAGAGCAATGTAAATAACAGGCCGTGCTAAGTGATCAGCTCTTATAATGAACGGACAAATGTAAATAACAGGCTGGGCTGCGTGATTTACGGTTAAAATGCACGAAACAATGTAAATAACAGGCCAGGCTGCTGGTTCAGCTGTAAAAATGAACGGAACAATGTAAATAACAGGCAGGGCTGAGTGATCAGCTGTTATAATGAATGGAACAATGTAAATAACAGGCCGGGCTGAGTGATAAGCTGTTATAATGCACGGAACAATGTAAATAACAGGCCAAGCTGCGAGATTATCTGTTATGATGCACGGAACAATGTAAACAACAGGCCGTGCTGAGTGATGAGCTGTTATAATGCATGGAACAATGTAAATAACAGGCGAGGCTGCTGGTTCAGCTGTTAAATTGCATGGAACAATGTAAATAACAGGCCTGGCTGCGGGATCAGCTGTTTAAATGCATGGAACAATGTAAATAACAAGCCGTCTGCGTAATCATCTATTAAAATGCTCGGAACAATGTAGTTTACAGGCTGGACTGCTTGTTCAGCTGTTAAAATGCACTGAACAATGTAAATAACAGACTGGGCTGTGTTATTATCTGTTAAAATGTACGGAACAATGTAAATAACAGACCAGGCTGAGTGCTTAGCTGGTTTAATGCACGGAACAACGTAAATAACAGGTTGGGCTGCTGGTTCAGCTTTTAAAATGCACGGAACAATGTAAATAACAGAACAGGCTGAGTGTTCAGCTGTTTTAATGCATGGAACAATGTAAATAACAGGCCCGGCTGCGCTATGATCTGTTAAAATGCACGGAACAATGTAAATAACAGGCAAGGCTGCTGGTTCAGCTGTTAAAATGCACGGAACAATGTAAATAACAGACCAGGCTGTGTTATTTTCTGTTAAAATGCACGGAACAATGTAGATAACAGGCTTGGCTGAGTGATTAGCTGTTATAATGCATGGAACAATGTAAATAACAGGCGAGGCTGCTGGTTCAGCTCTTAAATTGCATGGAACAATGTAAATTACAGGCTAGGCTGCGAAATCATCTGTTAAAATGCACAAAACAATGTAAATAACAGGCCTGGCTGCGGGATCAGCTGTTTAAATGCATGGAACAATGTAAATAACAAGCCATCTGCGTAATCATCTATTAAAATGCTCGGAACAATGTAATTTACAGGCTGGACAGCTTGTTCAGCTGTTAAAATTCACTGAACAATGTAAATAACAGACTGGGCTGTGTTATTATCTGTTAAAATGTACGGAACAATGTAAATAACAGACCAGGCTGAGTGCTTAGCTGGTTTAATGCACGGAACAACGTAAATAACAGGTTGGGCTGCTGGTTCAGCTTTTAAAATGCACGGAACAATGTAAATAACAGAACAGGCTGAGTGTTCAGCTGTTTTAATGCATGGAACAATGTAAATAACAGGCCCGGCTGCGCTATGATCTGTTAAAATGCACGGAACAATGTAAATAACAGGCAAGGCTGCTGGTTCAGCTGTTAAAATGCACGGAACAATGTAAATAACAGACCAGGCTGTGATATTTTCTGTTAAAATGCACGGAACAATGTAAATAACAGGCCGGGCTGAGTGATGAGCTGTTATAATGCATGGAACAATGTAAATAACAGGCGAGGCTGCTGGTTCAGCTCTTAAATTGCATGGAACAATGTAAATTACAGGCTAGGCTGCGAAATCATCTGTTAAAATGCACAAAACAATGTTAATAACAGGCCAGGCTGAGTGATCAGCTGTTATAATGCATGGAACAATGTAAATAACAGGCCTGGCTGCGGGATCAGCTGTTTAAATGCATGGAACAATGTAAATAACAAGCCATCTGCGTAATCATCTATTAAAATGCTCGGAACAATGTAATTTACAGGCTGGACAGCTTGTTCAGCTGTTAAAATGCACTGAACAATGTAAATAACAGACTGGGCTGTGTTATTATCTGTTAAAATGTACGGAACAATGTAAATAACAGACCAGGCTGATTGCTTAGCTGGTTTAATGCACGGAACAACGTAAATAACAGGTTGGGCTGCTGGTTCAGCTTTTAAAATGCACGGAACAATGTAAATAACAGAACAGGCTGAGTGTTCAGCTGTTTTAATGCATGGAACAATGTAAATAACAGGCCCGGCTGCGCTATGATCTGTTAAAATGCACGGAACAATGTAAATAACAGGCAAGGCTGCTGGTTCAGCTGTTAAAATGCACGGAACAATGTAAATAACAGACCAGGCTGTGTTATTTTCTGTTAAAATGCACGGAACAATGTAAATAACAGGCCGGGCTGAGTGATTAGCTGTTATAATGCATGGAACAATGTAAATAACAGGCGAGGCTGCTGGTTCAGCTGTTAAATTGCATGGAACAATGTAAATTACAGGCTAGGCTGCGAAATCATCTGTTAAAATGCATAAAACAATGTTAATAACAGGCCAGGCTGAGTGATCAGCTGTTATAATGCATGGAACAATGTAAATAACAGGCCTGGCTGCGGGATCAGCTGTTTAAATGCATGGAACAATGTAAATAACAAGCCATCTGCGTAATCATCTATTAAAATGCTCGGAACAATGTAATTTACAAGCTGGACTGCTTGTTCAGCTGTTAAAATGCACTGAACAATGTAAATAACAGACTGGGCTGTGTTATTATCTGTTAAAATGTACGGAACAATGTAAATAACAGACCAGGCTGAGTGCTTAGCTGGTTTAATGCACGGAACAACGTAAATAACAGGTTGGGCTGCTGGTTCAGCTTTTAAAATGCACGGAACAATGTAAATAACAGAACAGGCTGAGTGTTCAGCTGTTTTAATGCATGGAACAATGTAAATAACAGGCCCAGCTGCGCTATGATCTGTTAAAATGCACGGAACAATGTAAATAACAGGCAAGGCTGCTGGTTCAGCTGTTAAAATGCACGGAACAATGTAAATAACAGACCAGGCTGTGTTATTTTCTGTTAAAATGCACGGAACAATGTAAATAACAGGCCGGGCTGAGTGATTAGCTGTTATAATGCATGGAACAATGTAAATAACAGGCGAGGCTGCTGGTTCAGCTGTTAAATTGCATGGAACAATGTAAATTACAGGCTAGGCTGCGAAATCATCTGTTAAAATGCACAAAACAATGTTAATAACAGGCCAGGCTGAGTGATCAGCTGTTATAATGCATGGAACAATGTAAATAACAGGCCTGGCTGCGGGATCAGCTGTTTAAATGCATGGAACAATGTAAATAACAAGCCATCTGCGTAATCATCTATTAAAATGCTCGGAACAATGTAATTTACAGGCTGGACTGCTTGTTCAGCTGTTAAAATGCACTGAACAATGTAAATAACAGACTGGGCTGTGTTATTATCTGTTAAAATGTACGGAACAATGTAAATAACAGACCAGGCTGAGTGCTTAGCTGGTTTAATGCACGGAACAACGTAAATAACAGGTTGGACTGCTGGTTCAGCTTTTAAAATGCACGGAACAATGTAAATAACAGAACAGACTGAGTGTTCAGCTGTTTTAATGCATGGAACAATGTAAATAACAGGCCCGGCTGCGCTATGATCTGTTAAAATGCACGGAACAATGTAAATAACAGGCAAGGCTGCTGGTTCAGCTGTTAAAATGCACGGAACAATGTAAATAACAGACCAGGCTGTGTTATTTTCTGTTAAAATGCACGGAACAATGTAAATAACAGGCCGGGCTGAGTGATTAGCTGTTATAATGCATGGAACAATGTAAATAACAGGCGAGGCTGCTGGTTCAGCTGTTAAATTGCATGGAACAATGTAAATTACAGGCTAGGCTGCGAAATCATCTGTTAAAATGCACAAAACAATGTTAATAACAGGCCAGGCTGAGTGATCAGCTGTTATAATGCATGGAACAATGTAAATAACAGGCCTGGCTGCGGGATCAGCTGTTTAAATGCATGGAACAATGTAAATAACAAGCCATCTGCGTAATCATCTATTAAAATGCTCGGAACAATGTAATTTACAGGCTGGACTGCTTGTTCAGCTGTTAAAATGCACTGAACAATGTAAATAACAGACTGGGCTGTGTTTTTATCTGTTAAAATGTACGGAACAATGTAAATAACAGGCCGGGCTGAGTGATTAGCTGTTATAATGCACAGAACAATAAAAATTACAGGCCAGGCGTCACGATTAACGGTTAAAATGCACATTACAATGTAAATAAAAGGCCAGGCTGCTAGTTCAGCTGTTAAAACGCACGGAACAATGTAAATAACAGACCAGGCTGAGTGATTAGCTGGTATAATGCACGGAACAACGTAAAAAACAGGTCGGGCTGCTGGTTCAGCTGTAACAATGCACGGAACAATATAAACAACAGGACGGGCTGAGTGTTCAGCTGTTATAATGCACGGAACAATGTAAATAACATGTTGGGCTGCGTGATAAACGGTTAATATGCATGGAACAATGAAAATAACAAGCAAGGCTGCGTAATCATCTGTTAAAATGCTCAGATCAATGTAAATAACAGGCCGTGCTTAGTGATCAGCTCTTATAATGAATAGACAAATGTAAATTACAGGCTGGGCTGAGCGATTTACGGTTAAAATGCATGAAACAATGTAAATAACAGGCCAGGCTGCTGGTTCAGCTGTAAAAATGCACGGAAAAATGTAAATAACAGGCCAGATAGAGTGATCAGCTGTTATAATGAATGGAACAATGTAAACAACAGGCCGGGCTGAGTGATAAGCTGTTATAATGCACGGAACAATGTAAATAACAGCCAAGCTGCGAGATTATCTGTTATGATGCACGGAACAATGTAAACAACAGGCCGTGCTGAGTGATGAGCTGTTATATTGCATGGAACCATGTAAATAACAGGCGAGGCTGCTGGTTCAGCTGTTAAATTGCATGGAACAATGTAAATTACAGGCTAGGCTGCGAAATCATCTGTTAAAATGCACAGAACAATGTTAATAACAGGCCAGGCTGAGTGATCAGCTGTTATAAAGCATGGAACAATGTAAATAACAGGCCTGGCTGCGGAATCAGCTGTTTAAATGCATGGAACAATGTAAATAACAAGCCGTCTGCATAATTATCTATTAAAATGCTCGGAACAATGTAATTTACAGGCTGGGCTGCTTGTTCAGCTGTTAAAATGCACGGAACAATGTAAATAACAGACAGGGCTGTGTTATTATCTGTTAACATGTACGGAACAATGTAAAAAACAGGCCATGCTGCTAGGTTCAGCTGTTACAATCCACGGAACAATGTTAATAACAGGCTGGGCTGAGTGATTAGCTGGTATAATGCACGGAACAAAGTAAATAACAGGTTGGGCTGCTGGTTCAGCTTTAAAAATGCACGGAACAATGTAAATAACAGGCCATGCTGCTAGGTTCAGCTGTTACAATGCACGGAACAATGTAAATAACAGGCCAGGCTGAGTGATTAGCTGCTATAATGCCCAGAACAATAAAAATAACAGGCCAGGCTTCGTGATTAACGGTTAAAATGCACATTACAGTGAAGATAAACGGCCAGGCTGCTGGTTCAGCTGTTAAAATGCACGAAACTATGTAAATAACAGGCCAGGCTGAGTGATTAGCTGGTATAATGCACGGAACAACGTAAATAACAGGTTGGGCTGCTGGTTTAGCTTTTAAAATGCACGGATCAACTTAAATAACAGGACGGGCTGAGTGTTCAGCTGTTATAATGCATGAAACAATGTAAATAACAGGCCTGGCTGCGCTATTATCTGTGAAAATGCATGGAACAATGTAAATAAAAGGCAAGGCTGGTGGTTCAGCTGTTAAAATGCACGGAACAATGTAAATAACAGACCAGGCTGTGTTATTATCGATTAAAATGTACGGAACAACGAAATAACAGGCCTTCTGCTGGTTCAGCTGTTAAAATGCATGGAACAATGTAAATAACAGGCGGGGCTGAGTGATTAGCTGTTATAATGCACGGAACAATAAAAATAACAGGCCAGGCTTCGCGATTAACGGTTAAAATGCACATTACAATGTAAATAACAGGCCAGGCTGCTAGTTCAGCTGTTAAAATGCACGTGACAATGTAAATAACAGGCCAGGCTGAGTGATTAGCTGGTATAATGCACAGAACAACGTAAATAACAGGTCGGGCCGCTGGTCCATCTGTTAAAATGCACAGAACAATGTAAAAAACAGGCCGGGCTGGGTGATCAGCTGTTATAATGCATGGTTTAATGTAAATAACAGGCTGGGCTTCGTGATCAGCTGTAAAAATGCATGGAACAATGTAAGCAATAGGCTCGGCTACGAGATCAGCTTTATAGTGCACGGAACAATGTAACTGACAGGTCTGGCTGCGTGATCAGGTGTTAAAATGCACGGAACAATGTAAATAACAGGCCGGGCCGAGTGATTAGCTGTTATAATGCACGTAACAATAAAAATAACAGGCCAGGCTTCGCGATTAACGGTTAAAATGCACATTACAATGTAAATAACAGGCCAGGCTATTGGTTCAGCTGTTAAAATGCACGGAACAATGTAGATAACATGCTAGGCTGAGTGATTAGCTGGTATAATGCACGAAACAACGTAAATAACAGGTCGGGCCGCTGTTCCATCTGTTAAAATGCACAGAACAATGTAAATAACAGGCCGGGCTGAGTGATCAGCTGTTATAATGCATGGTTTAATGTAAATAACAGGCTGGGCGTCGTTATCAGCTGTAAAAATGTATGGAACAATGTAAGCAATAGGCTTGGCTACGAGATCAGCTTTTTAGTGCACGGAACAATGTAACTGACAGGTCTGGCTGCGAGTTCAGGTGTTAAAATGCACAGAAAAATGTAAATAACAGGCTAGGCTGCTGGTTCAGCTGTTAAAATGCACGGAACAATGGAAATAACAGGTCAAGTTGGGTCATCAGCTGTTATATTGAACAATGTATATAACATGCAGGGCTGCTGGTTCAGCTGTTAATGCACAGAACAATGTGAATAACAGGCTCGGCTGCGTAATCATCTGTTTAAATGCGCATAACAATGTTAATAACAGGCCAGGCTGCGTAATCATCTGTTAAAATGCACGGATCAATGTTAATAACAGCCTGGGCTGCTGGTTCAGCTGTTAAAATGCACGGAACAATTAAAATAACAGGCCAGGCTTAGTGATCAGCTGTTATAATGCACGGAACAATTAAAATAACAGGCCAGGCTTAGTGATCAGCTGTTATAATGCACGGAACAATGTAAATAACAGGCAGGGCTGTGTTATTATCTGTTAACATGTACGGAAGAATGTAAATAACAGGCCATGCTGCTAGGTTCAGCTGTTACAATCCACGGAACAATGTTAATAACAGGCTGGGCTGAGTAATTAGCTGGTATAATGCACGGAACAAAGTAAATAACAGGTTGGGCTGCTGGTTCAGCTTTAAAAATGCACGGAACAATGTAAATAACAGGCCAGGCTGAGTGATTAGCTGCTATAATGCCCAGAACAATAAAAATAACAGGCCAGGCTTCGTGATTAACGGTTAAAATGCACATTACAGTGAAGATAAACGGCCAGGCTGCTGGTTCAGCTGTTAAAATGCACGAAACTATGTAAATAACAGGCAAGGCTGAGTGATTAGCTGGTATAATGCACGGAACAACGTAAATAACAGGTTGGGCTGCTGGTTTAGCTTTTAAAATGCACGGAACAACTTAAATAACAGGACGGGCTGAGTGTTCAGCTGTTATAATGCATGAAACAATGTAAATAACAGGCCTAGCTGCGCTATTATCTGTGAAAATGCATGGAACAATGTAAATAACAGGCAAGGCTGGTGGTTCAGCTGTTAAAATGCACGGAACAATGTAAATAACAGACCAGGCTGTGTTATTATCGATTAAAATGTACGGAACAACGAAATAACAGGCCTTCTGCTGGTTCAGCTGTTAAAATGCATGGAACAATGTAAATAACAGGCGGGGCTGAGTGATTAGCTGCTATAATGCACGGAACAATAAAAATAACAGGCCAGGCTTCGCGATTAACGGTTAAAATGCACATTACAATGTAAATAACAGGCCAGGCTGCTAGTTCAGCTGTTAAAATGCACGGAACAATGTAAATAACAGGCCAGGCTGGGTGATCAGCTGTTATAATGCATGGTTTAATGTAAATAACAGGCTGGGCTTCGTGATCAACTGTAAAAATGCATGGAACAATGTAAGCAATAGGCTCGGCTACGAGATCAGCTTTATAGTGCACGGAACAATGTAACTGACAGGTCTGGCTGCGTGATCAGGTGTTAAAATGCACGGAACAATGTAAATAACAGGCCGGGCCGAGTGATTAGCTGTTATAATGCACGTAACAATAAAAATAACAGGCCAGGCTTCGCGATTAACGGTTAAAATGCACATTACAATGTAAATAACAGGCCAGGCTATTGGTTCAGCTGTTAAAATGCACGGAACAATGTAGATAACAGGCTAGGCTGAGTGATTAGCTGGTATAATGCACGAAACAACGTAAATAACAGGTCGGGCCGCTGTTCCATCTGTTAAAATGCACAGAACAATGTAAATAACAGGCCGGGCTGAGTGATCAGCTGTTATAATGCATGGTTTAATGTAAATAACAGGCTGGGCGTCGTTATCAGCTGTAAAAATGTATGGAACAATGTAAGCAATAGGCTTGGCTACGAGATCAGCTTTTTAGTGCACGGAACAATGTAACTGACAGGTCTGGCTGCGAGTTCAGGTGTTAAAATGCACAGAAAAATGTAAATAACAGGCTAGGCTGCTGGTTCAGCTGTTAAAATGCACGGAACAATGGAAATAACAGGTCAAGTTGGGTCATCAGCTGTTATATTGAACAATGTATATAACATGCAGGGCTGCTGGTTCAGCTGTTAATGCACAGAACAATGTGAATAACAGGCTCGGCTGCGTAATCATCTGTTTAAATGCGCATAACAATGTTAATAACAGGCCAGGCTGCGTAATCATCTGTTAAAATGCACGGATCAATGTTAATAACAGCCTGGGCTGCTGGTTCAGCTGTTAAAATGCACGGAACAATTAAAATAACAGGCCAGGCTTAGTGATCAGCTGTTATAATGCACGGAACAATTAAAATAACAGGCCAGGCTTAGTGATCAGCTGTTATAATGCACGGAACAATGTAAATAACAGGCAGGGCTGCGTGATTAACGGTTAAAATGCATGGAACAATGAAAATAACAAGCAAGGCTGCGTTATCATCTTTTAAAATGCTCAGAACAATGTAAATAACAGGCCATGCTAAGAAATAAGCTCTTATAAAGAACGGACCAATGTAAATAACAGGCTGGGCTGCGTGATTTACGGTTAAAATGCACGGAACAATGTTAATAACAGGCCAGGCTGCTGGTGCAGCTGTAAATATGCACGGAAAAATGTAAATAACAGGCCAGATAGAGTGATCAGCTGTTATAATGAATGGAACAATGTAAATAACAGGCCGGGCTGAGTGATAAGCTGTTATAATCCACGGAACAATGTAAATAACAGGCCAAGCTGCGAGATTATCTGTTATGATGCACATTGTTCCAATGTAAATAAAAGGCCGTGCTGAGTGTTGAGCTGTTATAATGCATGGAACAATGTAAATAACAGGCGAGGCTGCTGGTTCAGCTGTTAAATTGAATGGAACAATGTAAATTACAGGCTAGGCTGCGTAATCATCTGTTTAAATGCACAGAACAATGTTAATAATAGGCCAGGCTGAGTGATCAGCTGTTATAATGCATGGAACAATGTAAATAACAGGCCTGGCTGCAGGATCAGCTGTTAAAATGCATGGAACAATGTAAATAACAAGCCATCTGCGTTATCATCTATTAAAATGCTCGGAACAATGTAATTTACAGGCTGGGCTGCTTGTTCAGCTGTTAAAATGCATTGAACAATGTAAATAACAGGCCGGGTTGAGTGATCAGCTGTTATAATGCATGGATTAATGTAAATAACAGGCTGGGCTTCTTGATCAGCTGTACAAATGCATGGAACAATGAAAACAAAGGCTTGGCTACGAGATCAGCTTTATAGTGCACGGAACAATGTAACTGACAGGTCTGGCTGCGTGATCAGCTGTTAAAATACATGTTAAAATACATGTTAAAATAAATGTAAATAACAGGCGAGGCTGCTGGCTCAGCTAATAAAATGCACGGAACAATGGAAATAACAGGTCAAGCTGTGTCATCAGCTGTTATATTGCACAGAACAATGTATATAACATGCAGGGCTGCTGGTTCAGCTGTTAATGCACAGAACAATGTGAATAACAGGTTTGGCTGCTTAATCATCTGTTTAAATGCACATAACAATGTTAATAACAGGCCAGGCTGCGTAATCATCTGTTAAAATGCACGGATCAATGTTAATGACAGCCTGGGCTGCTGGTTTAGCTGTTAGAATGCAAGGGACAATGTAAATATCAAAACTGGATGCATGATTATCTTTTAAATGCACCGAACAATTTAAAAACAGGCGAGGCTGCTGGTTTAGCTGTTAAAATGCACGGAACAATGCAAATAACAAGCCGGGCTGCATTATTATCTGTTAAAGTGCATGGAACAATGTAAATAACAGGCTGGGCTGCGTTTTTATCTCTTAAAATGCACGGATCAATGTTAATAACAACCTGGGCCGCTGTTCCATCTGTTAAAATGCACAGAACAATGTAAATAACAGGCCGGGCTGAGTGATCAGCTGTTATAATGCATGGTTTAATGTAAATAACAGGCTGGGCTTCGTTATCAGCTGTAAAAATGTATGGAACAATGTAAGCAATAGGCTTGGCTACGAGATCAGCTTTTTAGTGCACGGAACAATGTAACTGACAGGTCTGGCTGCGTGATCAGGTGTTAAAATGCACAGAAAAATGTAAAAAACAGGCTAGGCTGCTGGTTCAGCTGTTAAAATGCACGGAACAATGGAAATAACAGGTCAAGTTGGGTCATCAGCTGTTATATTGAACAATGTATATAACATGCAGGGCTGCTGGTTCAGCTGTTAATGCACAGAACAATGTGAATAACAGGCTCGGCTGCGTAATCATCTGTTTAAATGCGCATAACAATGTTAATAACAGGCCAGGCTGCGTAATCATCTGTTAAAATGCACGGATCAATGTTAATAACAGCCTGGGCTGCTGGTTCAGCTGTTAAAATGCACGGAACAATTAAATAACAGGCCAGGCTTAGTGATCAGCTGTTATAATGCACGGAACAATTAAAATAACAGGCCAGGCTTAGTGATCAGCTGTTATAATGCACGGAACAATGTAAATAACAGACAGGGCTGCGTGATTAACGGTTAAAATGCATGGAACAATGAAAATAACAAGCAAGGCTGCGTAATCATCTTTTAAAATGCTCAGAACAATGTAAATAACAGGCCATGCTAAGAAATAAGCTCTTATAAAGAACGGACCAATGTAAATAACAGGCTGGGCTGCGTGATTTACGGTTAAAATGCACGGAACAATGTTAATAACAGGCCAGGCTGCTGGTGCAGCTGTTAAAATGCACGGAAAAATGTAAATAACAGGCCAGATAGAGTGATCAGCTGTTATAATGAATGGAACAATGTAAATAACAGGCCGGGCTGAGTGATAAGCTGTTATAATCCACGGAACAATGTAAATAACAGGCCAAGCTGCGAGATTATCTGTTATGATGCACATTGTTCCAATGTAAATAAAAGGCCGTGCTGAGTGTTGAGCTGTTATAATGCATGGAACAATGTAAATAACAGGCGAGGCTGCTGGTTCAGCTGTTAAATTGCATGGAACAATGTAAATTACAGGCTAGGCTGCGTAATCATCTGTTTAAATGCACAGAACAATGTTAATAATAGGCCAGGCTGAGTGATCAGCTGTTATAATGCATGGAACAATGTAAATCACAGGCCTGGCTGCGGGATCAGCTGTTAAAATGCATGGAACAATGTAAATAACAAGCCATCTGCGTAATCATCTATTAAAATGCTCGGAACAATGTAATTTACAGGCTGGGCTGCTTGTTCAGCTGTTAAAATGCATTGAACAATGTAAATAACAGGCCGGGCTGAGTGATCAGCTGTTATAATGCATGGATTAATGTAAATAACAGGCTGGGCTTCTTGATCAGCTGTACAAATGCATGGAACAATGAAAACAATAGGCTTGGCTACAAGATCAGCTTTATAGTGCACGGAACAATGTAACTGACAGGTCTGGCTGCGTGATCAGCTGTTAAAATACATGTTAAAATACATGTTAAAATAAATGTAAATAACAGGCGAGGCTGCTGGTTCAGCTAATAAAATGCACGGAACAATGGAAATAACAGGTCAAGCTGTGTCATCAGCTGTTATATTGCACAGAACAATGTATATAACATGCAGGGCTGCTGGTTCAGCTGTTAATGCACAGAACAATGTGAATAACAGGTTTGGCTGCTTAATCATCTGTTTAAATGCACATAACAATGTTAATAACAGGCCAGGCTGCGTAATCATCTGTTAAAATGCACGGATCAATGTTAATGACAGCCTGGGCTGCTGGTTTAGCTGTTAGAATGCAAGGGACAATGTAAATATCAAAACTGGATGCATGATTATCTTTTAAATGCACCGAACAATGTAAAAACAGGCGAGGCTGCTGGTTTAGCTGTTAAAATGCACGGAACAATGCAAATAACAAGCCGGGCTGCATTATTATCTGTTAAAATGCACGGAACAATGTAAATAACGGGCTGGGCTGCGTTTTTATCTCTTAAAATGCACGGATCAATGTTAATAACAGCCTGGGCTGCTGATTCAGCTGTTAAAATGCACGGAACAATGTAAATAACAGACCGGGCTGCTGGTTCAGCTGTTAAAATGCATGGAACAATGTAAATAAGAGGCTGGGCTGAGTGATTAGCTGTTATAATGCACAGAACAATGTAAATAACAGGACGAACTGCGTGATTATCTCTTAAAACTGCACAGATCAATGTAAATAACAGCCCGGGCTGCTGGTTCAGCTGTTAAAATGCACGGAACAATGTAAATAACAGACCCGGCTGTGTTATTATCTGTTAAAATGTACCGAACAATGTAAATAACAGGCAGTGCTGCTGGTTTAGCTGTTAAAATGCATGGAACAATGTAAATAACAGCCCGGGCTGCTGGTTCAGCTGCTATAATGAATCGAACAATGTAAATAACAGGCCGGGCTGAGTCATCAGCTGTTAAAATGCACATAGCAATGTAAATAACAGGCAGTGCTGCTGGTTTAGCTGTTAAAATGCATGGAACAATGTTAATAAAAGGCCAGGCTGCTGGTTCAGATGCTATAATGAATCGAACAATGTAAATAACAGGCCGGGCTGCGTAATCATCTGTTAAAATGGACGGAAAAATGTAAATGACAACCGGGGTCACTGGTTAAGCTGTTAAAATGCACGGAACAATGTAAATAACAGGCCGGTCTGCATTATTATATGTTAAAATACACGGAACAATGTAAATAACAGGCCGGGCTGTGTGATTACCTCTTAAAATGCACGGAACAATGTAAAAAAACAGGCGAGGCTGCTGGTAAAGCTGTTAAAATGCACGGAACAATGTAAATAACAGGCTGGGCTGTGTCATCAGCTGTTTTATAGTGGATGTAACAATGTAAATGACAGGCAAAGCTGCTGGTTTAGCTGTTTAAATGCACTGAACAATGTAAATAACAGGCCAGGCTGAGTTATCAGCTGTTTGAATGCACAGAACAATATGAATAACAGGTGGGGCTGCGTAATCATCTTTTAAAATGCATGGAACAATGTAAATAACAGGTCGGGCTACTGGTTTAGCTGTTAAAATGCACGGAACTATGTAAATAACATACAGTTCTGCTGGTTTAGCTGTTAAAATGCACGGAACTATGTAAATAACATACAGTTCTGCTGGTTCAGCTGTTTAAATGCAAAGAACAATGTGAATAACAGGCTGGGTTTCGTAATCATCTGTTTAAATGTATATAACAATGTTAATAACAGGCAGGCCAGGCTGCGTAATCATCTGTTAAAATGCCTGGATCAATGTGTATAGCAGCCCGGGCCGCTGGTTCAGCTGTTAAAATGCACAGAACAATGTAAATAACAGGTCGGGCTGCTGGTTCAGCTGTTTAAATTCACAGAACAATGTGAATAACAGGCTGGGCTGCGTAATCATCTGTTAAAATGCATGGATCAATGTTAATAACAGCCCGGGCCGCTGGATCAGCTGTTAAAATGCACAGAACAATGTAAATAACAAGCCGGGCAGCGTGATTATCTCTTAAATGCACAGAATATTGTAAATAATAGGCGAGGCTGCTGGGTTAGCTGTTAAAATGCACGGAACAATGTAAATAACAGGCCGGGCTGAGTCATCAGCTGTTAAAATGCACATAACAATGTGAAGAACGGGTGGGGCTGCGTAATCATCTGTTAAAATGCACGGAACAATGTAAATTAAAGGCAGGGCTGAGTCATCAACTTTTATATAGCACAGAACAATGTAAATAACATGCAGGGCTGCTGGTTCAGCTGTTAAAATGCACATAACAATGTTAATAACAGGCCAGGCTGCGTAATGATCTGTTAAAATGCACGGATCAATGTTAATAACAGCCTGGGCCGCTGGTTTAGCTGTTAAAGTGCAAAGAACACTGTAAATAACAAGCCGGGCTGCGTGATTATCTCCTAAATGCACGGAACAATGTAAATAACAGGCGAGGCTGCTGGTTTAGCTGTTAAAATGCACGGAACAGTTTAAATAACAGGCCATGCTGAGTCATCAGCTGTTTAAATGCACATAACAATGTGAATAACAGGTGGGGCTGCGTAATCATCTGTTAAAATGTACGAAACAATGTAAATAATAGGCCGAGTCACTGGTTCAGCTATTAAAATGCACAGAGCAATGTGAATAACAGGCTGGGCTGCGTAATCATCTGTTTAAATGCACATAACAATGTTAATAACAGGCCAGGCTGCGTAATGATCTGTTAAAATGCACGGATCAATGTAAATAACAGCGGCGGGGCTGCGTGATTATCTCTAAAAATGCATGGAACAATGTAAATAACAGGCTGGGCTTCGTAATTATATCTTTAAAGGCACGGAAGAATATAAATAACAGGCGGGGTTGCGTGATTAACGGTTAAAATGCACAAAACAATGTAAATAAAATGCCAGGCTGCTAGTTTAGCTGTTTAAATGCACGGAACAATGTAAATAACAGACCCGGCTGAGTGGTCAGCTGTTATAATGCGCGGAACAATGTAAATAACAGGTCAGGCTGGTGGTTTAACTGTTAAAATGCACGGAACAATGTTAATAACAGGACAGGCTGCGAAATCATCTGTTAAAATGCACCGAACAATGAAAATAGCAGGCTGGGCTGATTGTTCATTTGTTGTAATGCACGGCACAATGTAAATAACCGACGGGCCTGCGTTATTATCTGTTAAAATTCATGGCACAATGTAAATAACAGGACGGGCTGCTGGTTCAGCTGTTGAAATATTCAGAATAATGTAAATAACGGACCCGCTGCGTAATCATCTGCTAAAATGCACATAACAATAATAACAGGCCAGGCTGCATAATCATCTGTTAAAATGCACGGAACAATGTAAATAACAGGCCGGGCCGCTGTTTCAGCTGTTAAAATGCACGGAACAATGTAAATAACAGGCAGGCAGGGCTGCTGGTTCAGTTGTTAAAATGTACGGAACAATGTAACAAACAGGCGGGGCTGCGTCATCGTCTGTTAAAATGCACAGAACAATGTAAATAACAGGCACGTCTGCGTGATTAACGGTTAAAATGCACAAAACAATGTTAACAATAGGCAAGGATGATGGTTCAGCCGTTAAATGCATTAAACAATGTAAATAACAGGCCGGGCTGAGTGATCAGCTGTTATAATGCACAGAACAATGTAAATAACAGGCAGGTCTGCGTGATTAACGGTTAAAATGCACAAAACAATGTTAACAACAGGCCAGGATGATGGTTCAGCCGTTAAAATGCATTAAACAATGTAAATAACTGGCCGGGCTGAGTGATCAGCTGTTATAATGCACGGAACAATGTAAATAAGAAGCTGGGCTACTGCTCCAGCTGTTTAAATGCACGGAATAATGTAAATAACAGGCTGGGCTGCTGCTCCAGCTGTTTAAATGCACGGAACGATCTAATTGACAGGCCTGGTTGAGTAATCAGCTGTTATAATGCACGGAACAATGTAAATAACAGGCCGGGCTGCTGGTTCAGCTGTTAAAATGCACGAAACAATGTAAATAACAGGCCTGGCTGTGTAATCATCTGTTAAAATGCACATAACAATAATAACAGGCCAGGCTGCAAAATCATCTGTTAAAATGTACGGAACAATGTAAATAACAGGCTGGGCTGCGTAATCATCTGTTAAAATGTACGGAACAATGTAAATAACAGGCAGGGCTGTGTAATCATCTGTTTAAATGCACGGAACAATGTGGATAACAGGTCGGGCTGCTGGTTCAGCTGTTAAAATGCACGGAACAATGTAAATAACGGGCTGGGCTGCATAATCATCGGTTAAAATGCACAGAACAATATAAATAACAGGCCAGGCTGAGTGATCAGCTGTTATAATACATGGAAGAATCTAAAAAACAGGCCGGACTGCGGGATCAGCTGTTATAATGCGCGGAACAATGTTAATAACAGGCCCTGCCGATGGTTCAGCTGTTTAAATGCACGGAAAAAATGTAAATAACAGGCTTGGCTGCGTAATTATCTGTTAGAATCCACCGAACATTGTAAATCACAAGCCAAACTGCGTAATCATCTGTTAAAATGCACGGAGCTTAAAATGCACGAGCAATGTAAATAACAGACCACGCTGAGTGATCAGCTGTTAAAATGCATTTAACAATGTAAATAACAGCCAGGGCTGAGTGATCAGCTGCTAAATGCACGAAACAATGTTTATAATAGGTCGGGCTGATGATTCAGCTGTTGAAATGCACGGAAAAATGTAAATAACAGGCCAGGCTGCGTGATTAACAGTTAAAATGCACGGAACAATGTAAATAACAGGACAGGCTGCTAGTTCAGCCGTTAAAATACACGATACAATGTAAATAATAGGCCGGGTTGAGTGATCAGCTGTTATAATGCACGGAACAAGGTAAATAACAGGCTAGGATGCTGGTTCAGCTGTTAAAATGCACGGAACAATATTAATAACAGGCCGGGCTGAGTGATCATCTGTTATAATGCACGGAATAATGTAAATAACAGGCGGGGCTGCTGGTTCAGCTGTTAAAATGCACGGAACAATGTAAATAACAGGCAGGGCTGCCTAACCATCTGTTAAAATACACGGAACAATGTAAATAACAGGCCAGGCTGAGTGTTCAGCTGTTATAATGCACGGAGCTTAAAATGCATGAGCAATGTAAATAACAGACCAAGCTGAGTGATCAGCTGTTAAAATGCATTTAACAATGTAAATAACTGCTCGGGCTGAGTGATCAGCTGCTAAATGCACGGAACAATGTTAATAACAGGCCAGGCTGCTGGTTCAGCTGTAAAAATGCACGGAACAATGTAAATAACAGACCGGACTGAGTGATCAGCTGTTATAATAAATGGAACAATGTAAATTACAGGCCGGGCTGAGTGATCAGCTGTTATAATGCATGGAACAATGTAAATAACAGGCCATTTTAACAGCTGAACCTGCGGCCCAGCCTGTTTTTAACATTGTTCCGAGTATTTTAATAGATTATATTGCAGCTGGACCTGTTATTTACATTGTTCCATGTATTATAACAGCAGAGCTGATTACTCAGCTGGGCCTGTTATTAACATTGTTCTGTGCATTTAAACAGATGATTACGCAGCCCGGCCTGGTGATTACATTGTTCTGTGCATTTTTACAGCTGAACCAGCGGCCCGGCCTATTTCTTTTACATTGTTCTGTGCATTTAGATAGATGATTTCGTATCCTGGCCTGTTATTAACATTGTTCTGTGCATTTTAACAGATAATTACGCAGCCCGGCCTGTTATTTACATTATTCCGTGTATTTGAACAGATGAACCAGCAGCCCGACCTGTTATTTACATTGTTCTGTGCATTATAACACTGACCACTCAGCCCGGCCTGTTATTTACATTGTTCCGTGCATTTTTACAGCTGATCATGCAGCCCAGCCTGCTATTTACATTGTTTCGTGCATTTAAACAGCTGAACCAGCAGCCCGACCTGTTATTTACATTGTTCCGTGCATTTTAACAGCTGATCAAGTAGCCCCGCCTGTTATTTAATTGTACAGCTGATCATGCAGCCCAGCCTACTATTTACATTGTTCCGTGCATTTAAACAGCTGAACCAGCAGCCATACCTGTTATTTACATTGTTCCGTGCATTTTAACAGCTGATCAAGTAGCCCCGCCTGTTATTTAAATTGTTCCATGCATTTTTACAGCTGATCACACAGCCGGGCCTGCTATTTACAGTGTTCCATGCATTTTAACAGCTGAACCAGCAGCCCGACCTGTTATTGACATTGTTCCGTGCATTATAACAGATGATCACTCAGCCCGGCCTGTTATTTATATTGTTCAGTGCACTTTAACAGCTGAACCAGCATCCTAGCCTGTTATTTACCTTGTTCCGTGCATTATAATGATGATTAAGAAGCATGGCCTGTCATTAACATTGTTCTGTGCATTTTAAAAGATGATTTCGCAGCCCCGCCTGTTATTTACATTTTTCCGTGCATTTTAACAGCTCAACCAGCAGCCAGGCCTGTTATTTACATTGTTCCAAGCATTTTAACAGATAATAATGCAGCCCGGCCTGTTTTTAACATCGTTCTGTGCGTTTTAACAATTGAACCAGCGGCACGCCTGTTAATTACATTGTTCCGTGCATTTGAACAGATGATTACGCAGCCCAGCTTGTTATTTACATTGTTCCGTGCATTATAACAGCTGATCACTCAGTTCAGCCTGTTATTTACATTGTTCCGTGGATTTTACATTGTTCCGTGCATTATTATAGCAGCCTGGTCTGTTTTTAACATTGTTCCTCGCATTTTAACCGTTAATCACGCAGCCCGGCCTGTTATATACATTGTTCCGTGCATTATAACAGCTGATCACTCAGCCCGGCCTGTTATTTACATTGTTTGTGCATTTTAACAGCTGAACCAGCAGCCTGGAATTTTATTCCTATTTTAACATTCGATATGAGGCCAAATATTTTATTTGGACATTCTATTCCTAATTTGAAATTCGAAATGAGGCCGAATATCTTATTTGGACATTCATAATCCTATTTTGACATTCGATCTAGCGCCATTCAAAATCGTATTTTGACATTCGAACTGAGGCCGGCCGAATATCATATTTTGATATTCAATATCATATTTTGCCGTTCGAACCGAGGCCTTTTATCGTATTTTGACATTCAAAATTCTATTTTGACATCCAAAATGAGGCTTAATAGGCTATCATATTTTGACATTCCAAATCCTATTTTGACATTCATACAGAGGCCAAATATCGTCTTTTGACATTGACATTGGATCTGCTGCAGAATATCGTATATTGACATTCACAATCCTATTTCGACATTCGAACTGAGGCGGAATGTGACATTTTGACATTCACAATCCTATTTCGACATTCGAATTAAGGCTGAATATCGTATTTTGACATTCACAGTCCTATTTTGACATTCAAATTCGGGCGGAATTTCGCATTTTGACATTCAATATCTTATTTTGACATTCAGAATGGGGCTGAATATCGAATTTTGATATTCATAATCTTCTTTTGACATTCGAACTACAACCAAAAATCATATTTGTACATTAAAATTCCTATTAGTACATCCGAATTTAGGCCGAATATCGTTTTTTAACAAAAACTAATTTGACGTTCGAAATGAGGCCAAATATAATATTTACACAATCAATTTCCTATTTTGACATTAAAACTCAGGCCGAATATCGTATTTTGACATTCAATATCCTATTTTGACGTTCCAAATGAGGCCCAATATCATTTTTTGACATTCAAAATCCTATCTTGACATTCATATTAAGCCCTAATATCTTATTTTGACATTCACAATCCTATTTTGACATTCAAACTGAGGCCGAATATTGTATTTTGACATTCAATATCTTATATTGACATTCGGAATGGGGCCGAATATCGAATTTTGACTTTGACAATCCCATTTTGACATTCAACACGAAGTCGAGTATCGTATTTTGACGTTTAAATCCCATTTTGACATTAGAAACAAGGCAGAATATCGTATTTAGACATCAATATCCTATTTAAACTTTCGAAATGAGGCTGAACATCGTAGTTTGACATTCAAAATCCTATTTTGACATTCAAACTGGGGCCTAATATCGTATTTTGACATTGAATATCTTATTTTGACATTCAACACGAAGTCGAATATCGTATTTTAACCGTTTAAATCCAATTTTAGTATTCAAATTAAGGCCGAATATCGTATTTTAATATTCAAAATCTTATTTTGACATTCAAATTGGGGCCAAATATCGTATTTTGCCATTCAAAATCCTATTTAAACATTCAAATTGAACCCGATTATCGTATGTTGACATTCACAATCATATTTTGACATTCGAACTGAGGACGAATATGGCATATTGACATTCACATTCCTATTTTGACATTCGAATTAAGGCCGGATATCGTACTTTGAAATTCAAAATCTTGTTTGACATTCAAATTCTGGCCGAATATCGTATTTTGACTCTCAATATCTTATTTTGACATCCTGAACGGGGGCGAATATCGAATTTTGACATTCACAATCCTATTTTGACATTCGAAATGAGGCCGAATATGGCATATTGACATTCACATTCCCATTTTGACATTCGAATTAAGGCCGGATATCGTACTTTGAAATTCAAAATCTTGTTTGACATTCAAACTCTGGCCGAATATCGTTTTTTTGACACTCAATATCTTATTTTGACATTCTGAACGGGGCGAATATCGAATTTTGACATTCACAATCCTATTTTGACATTCGAAATGAGGCCGAATATCGTAATTGACATTCTAAATCCAATTTTGACAATCGAAATAAGGCTGAATATCGTCTTTTGACGTTCAAAATCCTATTTTGACATTCGAACTACGGCCAAAAATCATATTCGGACATTAGAATTCCTTTTATGACATCCAAATTTAGGCCTAATATCGCTTTTTTTGACATTAAAAAACTATTTTGACGCTCGAAATGAGGTCAAATATATTATTTAGACAATCAAAATCCTGTTTTGACATTCTACTTAGGCCGAATATCGTATTTTGACATTCAATATCCTATTTTGACGTTCGAACTGACGCCCAACATCCTATTTTGACATTTAAATTGAGCCTGAATATCTTATTTTGACATTCACAGTCCTATTTTGACATTCGAACTGAGACCGAATATTGTATTTTGACATTCAATATCTTATTTTGACATTCAAATGGGACCGAATATCGAATTTTTACATTGACAAACCTTTTTTGACACTCAACTTGAAGCCAAATATCGTATTTCAACATTCAAAATCCTATTTTCACATTCGAAACAAGGCCGAATATCGTATTTTTACATCAAAATCGTATTTTGACATTCGAACTGGCGCCGAATATCGTATGAGGACATTCTGAGTCCAATTTTGACCATGAGGCCGACCATCGTAATTTGACGTTCAAAATCCTAATTTGACATTCGAACTACAACCAAAAATCATATTTGGACATAAGAATACCTATAAGGACATCCAAATTTAGACCGAATATCGTTTTTTTACATTAAAAAACTATTTTGAAGGTCGAAATGAAGCCAAGTATAATATTTAAACAATAAAAATCCTATTTTGAAATTATTACTGATGCCGAATATCGTATTTTGACATTCAATATCCTATTTTGACGTTCCAACTGAGGCCCAATATCATTTTTTGACATTCAAAATCCTATCTTGACATTCATATTAAGCCTGAATATCTTGTTTGACATTCACAATTCTATTTTGACATTCAAACTGAGGCCTAATTTTCTAAAACATTCTAATTTTGACATTGGAAATGGCGCCGAATATCGAATTTTGACATTGACAATCCTATTTTGACATGTGACATGAAGTCGAATATCGTATTTTGACATTTAAATCCCATTTTGACATTCCATACAAGGCGGAATATCGTAAATAGATATCAATATCCTATTTAACATTCAAAATGAGGCTAAATATCGTAGTTTGACATTCAAAATCCTATTTTGACATTCAAACTGGGGCCGAATATCGTATTTTGACATTGAATATCTTATTTTGACATTCAACAAGAAGTCAAATATCGTATTTTGCCACTTGAATCCCATTTTGACATTCAAATTAAGGCCGAATATCCTATTTTAACATTTAAAATCTTATTTTGATTTTCAAACTGGGGCCGAATATCGTATTTTTACATTCAAAATCCTATTTTAATGTTCAAATTGAACCCGAATATCGTAATTTGACATTGACAATCCTATTTTGACATGCGACACGAAGCCGAATATCGTATTTTGACATTTAAATATCCCATTTTGACATTCGAAACAAGGCCGAATATCGTATTTGGACATCAATATCCTATTTTAACATTCGAACTGAGGCCGAATATCGTATTTTGACATCCAAAATCCTATTTTGACATTCAACTGAGGCCGAATATCATATTTTGACATTCAATATCTTATTTTGACATTCGACACAAAGTATTTTGACATTTAAATCTCATTTCGACATTTAAACTGGGGCCAAATATCGTATTTTGACATTCAATATCTTATTTATACATTCGGAATGGGGACGAATATCGAATTTTGACATTCACAATCGTATTTTGACATTCGACGCGAAGCCGAATATTGTATTTTGACATTCAAAATATCATACTGTTATTAGAAACAAAGCCGAATATCGTATTTGGACATCAATTTCCTATTTTGACACTCGAATTTGCGCCGAATATCGTATTTTGACATTCAAAATCCCATATTGACATTCGAAACAAGGCCGAATATCGTATTTAGACATCAATTTCCTATTTTGACACTCAAATGAGCGTCGAATATCGCATTTTGACATTCAAAATCCTATTTTAACATAAGAAATGAGGCTGATTCTCGTATTTTGACATTCTAAAAGTAATTAAGGGTGCAAAAATCAGGAATCGATACAATCAAGTACCACACACCTGACCCAGGATACCAATGGGAAAGTGAAAAACTAAATCCTATTTTGAAATTCAAACTGAGGCCGAAGATCGCATTTTGACATTCAAAATCCTATTTTGATAATCGAAATGAGGCCGAATATCGTTTTTTTGAGGTTCAAACTCCAATTTTGACATTTCATCTACGGCCAATAATCATATTTTGACATTTATAATCCTTTAATGACATCCGAATTTAAGCCGAATATCGCAGCTTTACATTCATAATCCTATTTTGGCTTTCGAAATGAGGCCAAATATATGACATTCCAAAGGCCGAATATCGTATTTTGACATTCAAAATACTTTTTGACATTCCAACTAAGGCCGAATATCGTATTTTGACATTGAACATCATATTTTGGCATTTAAAATCCCATTTTGACATTCGAAACAAGGCCGAATATCATATTTGGACATCAATATCCTATTTTGACACTCGAACTGGCGCCGAATATCGTATTTTGACATTCAAAATCGTACTTTAACATTCGAAATGAGGCCGAATATCGTATTTTGATATTCTAAATCCTATTTTGACATTCGAACAGAGGCCTAACGCGTTTTTGACATTTAAAATCCTATTTTGACAATTGAAATGAGGCCAAATATCGTATTTTGACGTTAAAAATCCTATTTTGACATTTGATCTGATGTCCAATATGACATTTGACATTCACAATCCTGTTTTGACATTTGAACTGATGTCCATTATGGCATTTTACATTCACAATCCTATTTTTATGTTCGAATTTAGGCCGAATGTCGTATTTTGACATTCACAACCCTAGTTTGACATTCAAACAGAGGCCCAATATGCATTTTGACATTCACAATCCTATTTAAACGTTCGAATTAAGGCCGAATATCGTATTTTGACATTCAAAATCTTGTTTTGACATTGGAAATGAGGCCGAATATCGTATTTTGATATTCAAAATACTATTATGACGCTCAAACAGAGCCCGAATATCGTATGTTGACATTCAAAATCTTATTTTGACATTCAAAGTGAGGCCGATTATAGTATTTTGACGTTAAAAATCCTATTTTGACATTCGAAACAAGGTCAAATATCGAATTTGGACATCAATATCCTATTTTGACATTTGAACTGGCATCAAATATCGTATTATGACATTCAAAATCATATCTTAACATTCGAAATGAGGCCGAATATCGTATTTTTACATTCTAAATGCTATTTTGACATTCGATCTGGCGCCGAATATCGTATTTTGTCATTCATTATCCTATTTTGACATAAAAATGAGGCAGAATATCGTATTTTGACATTCATAATCCTATTTTGACATTCAAATTGAACCTGACTAACATAGTTTGACATTCACAATCCTATTTTGCCATTCGAACTGAGGCCAAATATGGCATTTTGTCATTCACCTATTTGAAGGTCATAATAGAATTTTTAATGTCAAAATCTTATATTTGGTCTCAGTTTGAATGTCAAAATAGGATTTTGAAAGTCAAAATACGATTTTCCGCCAAAGTATGTATGCCAAAATAGGATTTTGAATGTCAAAATACGATATCGGCCTCAGTTTGAATGTATAAATAGGATTTTGACATTCAAATAGAGGCTGAATATCATATTTTGACATTCAAAATACTATTTTGACATTCGACATGAAGCCAAATATCGTATTTTGACATTCAAAATCCCATTTTGACATTCGAAACAAAGCCGAATATCGGATTTTGACATCAATATCCTATTTTGACATTCGTACTGGCGCTGAAGATCAGATTTTGACATTCAAAAACCTATTATGACATTCAAATTGAGCCCGAATATCAAATTTTGACATTCACAATCCTATTTTGACAATCGAACTCGGGCCCAATATCGTATTTTGACATTCAATAGCTTATTTTGACATTCGGAACGAGGCTGAATATCGCATTTTGACATTGACAATCCTATTTTGACACGAAGCCGAATAACGTATTTTGATACTCGAAACATTCAAAACAAGGCAGAATAACGTATTTGGACATCAATATCCTGTTTTTGCATTTGAAATGAGGCCGAACATCGTATTTTGATAATCTAAATCCGATTTTGACATTCAAACTGAGGCCAAATATCGCATTTTGACATTCAAAATCCTATTTTGACAATCGAAATGAGGCAGAATATCGTATTTTGACGTTCAAAATCCTAATATAACATCCGTACTTCAGCCGAGTATCGTATTTTTACATTCAGAGTCCTATTTTGACGTTCGAAATGAGGCCAAATATATTAATTTGACATTCAAAATCCTATTTTGACATTCTAACTGAGGTCAAATATCGTATTTTGACATTCGATATACAAAAAACGATATTGGGCCTCAATTCGAATGTAAAATAGGATTTTATACGAAAAAATAAGATTTTGAATGGCTAAATGCGATTTTCATGACCAATTCGAATGTCAAAACAGGATTTTCAGTGTCAAAATGCGATTTTCGGCCCTATTTCGAATGTCAAACTAGGCATGATTTCGAATGTCAAAATATGATATTCTGCCTTAGTTTAAATGTCAATATTGGATTTTGTATCGATTCCTGATCTTTGCACCATTACTTACTTTTGAATGTCAAAATGCGATATTCGACCCTATTGGGGATGTCAAAATAGGATTTTGAATGTCAAAATACGATATTCAGCCTCAGTTTGATAGTAAAAATAGAATTTAGAATGTCAAAATGCCATATTTGGCTTCAGTTTGAATGTCAAAATGGGATTCCGAATGTCCAAACAAGATGCCTGGCCACATTTCAAATGTCAAAATAGGATTTTGAGTGTCAAAATGCGATATTTGGCCTCTTTTTGAATGTCAAATAGGATTTTAAATGTCAAAATGCTATATTCGGCCTCGTTTCGAATGACAAAATTGGATTTTGAATGTCAAAATGCGATATTTATGACAATTTTGGATAGTCAAAATAGGATTTTTAGTGTCAAAATACGATATTCGGCCTCAAATCGAATTTCAAAATAGGATTTTGAATGTCAATATACGATATTCGGCCTCTGTTTGAACGTCAGAATATGATATTCAGCCTCAGTCAAAACAGGATTTTGAATCAAAATACGAGATTTGGCCTCAGTTTGAATGTCAAAAAAGGCTTTGAATGTCAAAATGCAATTGTACTGACCAATTCGATTGTCAGAATAGGATTTTCAATGTCAAAATACGATATTCAGCCCCAGTTTCAATGTCAAATTACGATATTCGGCCTTAGTTTGAATGTTTAAATAGGATATTGAATGTCAAAAAACGATATTAGGCCCAATTTCGGATGTCAAAACTGGATTTTCAAAGTCAAAATACGATATTTGGACTCAGTTTGAATATCAAAATAGGAATTTGAAAGTCAAAATGCGATAATTGGCAAGAGTTCGAATGCAAAATAGGATTTTGAAAGTCAAAATATGATATTCGGCATCTATTGGAATGTCAAAATACGATCTTTGGTCCCAGTTCGAATGTCAAAATAGGATTTAAACGTTAAAATGTGATATTCGGCCCCAGTTCCAAAGACAAAATAAGAATTTTAAGGTCAAAATACGATACTCGACCCAAGCTCGAATTTCAAAATAGGATTTTGAATGTCAAAATAAGATATTCATGCCATGTCAAAATTGCATGTTGAATGTCAAAACACGATATTCGGCCTCAGTTCGAATGTCAAAAATAAGAGTTTTTTGAATGTCAAATTTCGATATTTGGCCTCAGTTCAAGTGTCACAATAGGATTTTGGATGTCAAAATACGATATTCTGCGTCAATACGAATGTGAAAATAGGGTTTTTAATGTTCAAATGTGATATTAGAACATCAAAATAGAAATTTGAATGTTGAATTGTGCTATTTGGCCTAAGTTCGAATATCGGTCTTATTTTGAGTGTCAAAATAGGATTTTGAATGTCAAAATGCGATATTCATGCCTAATTCGAATCATTTAATAGGATTTTTATGTCAAAATACAATATTGATTCTCTGTTTGAATGTCAAAATAGGCTTTCTTATTGTCGAATTACGATATTTGGCCTCAGTTCGAGTGTCAAAATGGTAATTTGAATGCTTAAATGTGATATTTAGCCTCAGTTTGCATGTCAAAATAGGATTTTGAATGTCAAAATACGATATTGGACCCCAGTTTGAATGTCAAAATAGGATTTTTGAATGACAAAAATACGATATTCGGCCTCAGTTCGAATGTCAAAATATGATTTTTGATGTCAAAATGCGATTTTCATGACCAATTTGATAGTCAAATAGGATTTTCAATGTCGAAATACGATATTCGGTATCATTATGAATGTCAAAATAAGATTTTGAATGTTGAAATACGATTGTCCGCACAGTTTGAATGTCAAAATAGGATTTTGAAGGTATAAGTATTACATCAGCATCAGTTCGAATGTATTAATAGGATTTTGAATGTCAAAATAAGATTTTCGGCATTACATCTAATGTCAAAATAGAATTTTGAATGTCAAAATCTGATATTTAGAATTTCAAAATAGGATATTGAATGTCAAAATGCGATTTTCATGACCAATTTGAAAGTCATTATAGAATTTTTAATGTCAAAATCTTATATTTGGTCTCAGTTTGAATGTCAAAATAGGATTTTGAAAGTCAAAATACGATATCGGCCTCAGTTTGAATGCATAAATAGGATTTTGAATGTCGGAATGTGATATTCCCCCCTCAGTTTGAATGTCAAATATGGGATTTTGAAAGTCAAAATACGATATACGGCCTCAGTTCGATTGTCAAAATAGGATTTTGAGAGTCAAAATACGATATTCAGCTTCAGTTTGAATGTCAAAATAAATTTTGAACGTAAAAATACGATATTCAGCTTCAGTTTGAATGTCAAAATGCGAGTTTGGATATCAAAATGCGATATTCATGCACAGTTCTAATGTCAAAATAAAATTTTGAATGTAAAAATGCCATAATTGGCCTTAATCCGTATTCTTATTAGAAATGTCAAAATATTCGGGCTCAATTTGATTGTCAAAATAGGATTTTGTATGTCAAAATGTGATATTCGGCCTCAGTTTGGTTGTCAAAATAGATTTTGAATGTCACAATTCGATAATCGGCCTCAGTTAGCATGTCAAAATAGGATTTTGAATGTCCAAATAATATATTCGGCCTCATTTCCAGTGTCAAAATAGGATTTTGATTGTTAACTGTAGTTACTACAACAATACCTACAACAACAACAACAACAACAACAACAACAACAACAACAACAACAACAACAACAACAACAACAACAACAACAACAACAACAACAACAACAACAACAACAACAACAACTGTACAACACTAACGCATACAACTGTAGTGACAACATCATTAACAACAACAACAGCAACAACAACAACAACAAAAACAACAACAACAACTATATCAATGTGCTTGTTGATGATGATGTCTTTACATCAAAAACTACAACTGTAGTTAGTCCAAACAACAACTGTAGTTATGACAACACCAACAACAGCAACATCAACAACAACAGCAACAACAACAACAGTAGCAACAGTAACAACAGTTACAACAGTAACAACAACAACAACAACAACAACAACAACAACAACAACAACAGCAGCAGCAGCAGCAGCAAAAACAACAACAACAACAACAACAACACATCTAGTTTTTACAAAAGCAACATGTATCTCTGAAGTTACAACAACAACATCCACAACAAAAGAGTACAACTTTAGTTATTTCAACAACAACATGTATATTTTAAAGAGTATTGAAGAGTCATTAGCCATATTTGGGACCAATTGACGAGGTTCCCGGTCATGAGTCATTAGGGTTAGGTTTTGCCTGTCTTTTTTTAATTTGGCTGCTATAAACAGGCTGCCAGTGTGGCAATGCTCTTATTGAAGAGTCATTAGCCATATTTGGACCAAATTGACGAGGTTCCCGCTCATGAGTCATTAGGGTTAGGTTTTGCCTGTCTTTTTTAATTTGGCTGCAATAAACACACTGCCAGTGTGGCAATGCTCTCTTTGAAGAGTCATTAGCCATATTTGGGACCAATTGACAAGGTTCCAAGTCATGAGTCATTAGGGTTAGGTTTTGCCTGTCTTTTTTTTTAATTTGGCTACTATAAACAGGCTGCCAGTGTGGCAATGCTCTTATTGAAGAGTCATTAGCCATATTTGGACCAAATTGACGAGGTTCCCGGTCATGAGTCATTAAGGTTAGGTTTTGCCTGTCTTTTTTTTTTAATTTGGCTACTATGAACAGGCTGCTAGTGAGGCAATGCTCTTATTGAAGAGTCATTAGCCATATTTGGGACCAATTGACAAGGTTCCTGGCCATGAGTCATAAGGGTTAGGTTTTGTCTGTTTTTTTTTTAATTTGGCTACTATAAACAGGCTGCCAGTGTTGCATGCTCTTATTGAAGAGTCATTAGCCATATTTGGGACCAATTGACAAGGTTCCCAGTCATGGAGTCATTAGGGTTAGGTTTAGTCTGTCTTTTTTTAATTTGGCTGCGATAAACACGCTGCCAGTGTGGCAATGCTCTTGTTGAAGAGTCATTAGCCATATTTGGGACCAATTGACAAGGTTACCGGTGATGAGTCATTAGGGTTAGGTTTTGCCTGTCTTTTTTTTAATTTGGCTTCTATAAACAGGCTGCCAGTGTTGCAATGCTCTCTTTGAAGAGTCATTAGCCATATTTGGACCAAATTGACGAGGTTCCCGGTCATGAGTCATTAGGGTTAGGTTTTACATGTCTTTTTTTAATTTGGCTACTATAAACAGGCTGCCAGTGTGGCAAAGCTCTCTTTGAAGAGTCATTAGCCATATTTGGGACCAATTGACAAGGTTCACGGTCATGAGTCATTAAGGTTAGGTTTCGCCTGTCTTTTTTTAATTTGGCTACTATAAACAGGCTGCCAGTGTTGCATGCTCTTATTGAAGAGTCATTAGCCATATTTGGGACCAATTGACAAGGTTACCGGTCATGAGTCATTAGGGTTAGGTTTTGCCTGTCTTTTTTTTAATTTGGCTACTATAAACAGGCTGCCAGTGTTGCATGCTCTTATTGAAGAGTCATTAGCCATTTTTGGACCAAATTGACGAGGTTCCCGGTCATGAGTCATTAGGGTTAGGTATTGCCTGTCTTTTTTTTTAATTTGGCTACTATAAACAGGCTGCCAGTGAGGCAATGCTCTTGTTGAAGAGTCATTAGCCATATTTGGGACCAATTGACAAGGTTCCTGGTCATGAGTCATTAGGGTTAGGTTTTGCCAGTCTTTTTTTAATTTGGCTACTATAAACAGGCTGTCAGTGAGGCAATGCTCTTATTGAAGAGTCATTAGCCATATTTAGGCCAAATTGACGAGGTTCCCGGTCATGAGTCATTAGGGTTACGTTTTGCCTGTATTTTTTTTAATTTGGCTGCAATAAACACGCTGCCAGTGTGGCAATGCTCTCTTTGAAGAGTCATTAGCCATATTTGGAATCAATTGACAAGGTTCCCAGTCATGAGTCATTAGGGTTAGGTTTTGCATGTCTTTTTTTTAATTTGGCTACTATAAACAGGCTGCCAGTGTGACAATGCTCTTATTGAAGAGTCATTAGCCATATTTGGAATCAATTGACAAGGTTCCCAGTCATGAGTCATTAGGGTTAGGTTTAGCCTGTCTTTTTTTTAATTTGGCTGCGATAAACACGCTGCCAGTGTGGCAATGCTATTGTTGAAGAGTCATTAGCCATATTTGGGACCAATTGACAAGGTTCCCGGTCATGAGTCATTAGGGTTAGGTTTTGCCTGTCTTTTTTTAATTTGGCTACTATAAACAGGCTGCCAGTGTGGCAATGCTCTTATTGAAGAGTCATTAGCCATATTTGGAGTCAGTTGACAAGGTTCCCGGTCATAAGTCATTAGGGTTAGGTTTTGCCTGTCTTTTTTTTTTAATTTGGCTACTATAAACAGGCTGACAGTGTGGCAATGCTCTCTTTGAAGAGTCATTAGCCATATTTGGGACCAATTGACAAGGTTCACGGTCAAGAGTCATTAAGGTTAGGTTTTGCCTGTCTTTTTTTTAATTTGGCTGCGATAAACACGCTGTCAGTGTGGCAATGCTCTTATTGAAGAGTCATTAGCCATATTTGGGACCAATTGACGAGGTTCCTGGTCATGAGTCATTAGGGTTAGGTTTTGCCTGTCTTTTTTTTTTAATTTGGCTACTATAAACAGGCTGCCAGTGTGGCAATGCTCTCTTTGAAGAGTCATTAGCCATATTTGGGACCAATTGACAAGGTTCACGGTCAAGAGTCATTAAGGTTAGGGTTTGCCTGTCTTTTTTTTATAATTTGGCTACTATAAACAGGCTGCCAGTGTTGCATGCTCTTATTGAAGAGTCATTAGCCATATTTGGGACCAATTGACAAGGTTCCCAGCCCTGAGTCATTAGGATTAGGTTTAACCTGTCTTTTTTTAATTTGGCTACTACAAACAGACTGCCAGTGTTGCATGCTCTTATTGAAAAGTCATTAGCCATATTTGGGACCAATAGACAAGGTTCCTGGTCATGAGTCATTAGGGTTAGGTTTTGCCTGTCTTTTTTTTTTAATTTGGCTACTATAAACAGGCTGCCAGTGAGGCAATGCTCTTGTTGAAGAGTCATTAGCCATATTTGGGACCAATTGACAAGGTTCCCGGTCATGAGTCATTAGGGTTAGGTTTTGCCTGTCTTTTTTTTAATTTGGCTGCGATAAACACGCTGCCAGTGTGGCAATGCTCTTATTGAAGAGTCATTAGCCATATTTGGACCAAATTGACGAGGTTCCCTGTCATGAGTCATTAGGGTTAGGTTTAGCCTGTCTTTTTTTTAAATTTGGCAGCAATAAACACGCTGCCAGTGTGGCAATGCTCTTTTTGAAGAGTCATTAGCCATATTTGGAACAAATTGACGAGGTTCCCGGTCATGAGTCATTAGGGTTAGGTTTTGCCTGTCTTTTTTTTAATTTGGCAGCAATCAACACGCTGCCAGTGTGGCAATGCTCTTTTTGAAGAGTCATTAGCCATATTTGGGACCAATTGACAAGGTTCTCGGTCCTGAGTCATTAGGGTTAGGTGTAGTCTGTCTTTTTGGTTTAATTTGGCTACCATAAACACGCTGCCAGTGTGACAATGCTCTTATTGAAGAGTCATTAGCCATATTTGGGACCAATTGACAATGTTCCGGTCATGAGTCATTAGGGTTAGGTAAAGCCAGCCTTTTTTTTAATTTGGCTGCCATAAAAACGCTTCTAGTGTGACAATGCTCTAAATGAAGAGTCATTAGCCATTTTGGGACCAACTGACAAGGTTCTCGGTCGTGAATCATTAGGGTTAGGTTTAGCCTGTCTTTTTTTATTTAATTTGGCTACCATAAATAGGCTGCTAGTGTGACCATGCTCTAAATGAAGAGGCATTAGCCATATTGGGACCAACCGACAAGGCTCTCGATCGTGTGTAATTAGGGCTAGGTTTAGCCTGTCTTATTGCAATTAACACGCTACCAGTCTGGCAATGCTCTTATTGAAGAGTCATTAGCCATATTTGCGACCAATTGACAACGTTCCTGGTCATGGGTTATTAGAGTTAGGTTTTGCCTGTCTTTTTTTTTTAATTTGGCTACTATAACAGGCTGCCAGTGTGGCAATGCTCTTATTGAAGAGTCATTAGCCATATTTGGGACCAATTGACATGGTTCCCAGTCATGAGTCATTAGGATTAGGTTTAGCCTGTTTTTTTTTTAATTTGGCTACCATAAACAGGCTGCCAGTGTGGCAATGCTCTTATTGAAGTGTCATTAGCCATATTTGGAATCAATTGACAACAACAACAACAACAACAACAACAAGTTTTTTTTTCATAATTTGGCTACAATAAACATGCTGCCAATATGACAATGCTCTGAAGGAAGAGTCATTAACAGTATTGAACCCACCTGACAAGTCTCCACACTGGGAGTCATAAGAGTTAGGTTAGGTATGTCTGTCTGTCTGTCTGTCTGTCTGTCTGTCTGTCTGTCTGTCTGTCTGTCTGTCTGTCTGTCTGTCTTTTAATTTGGCTACCATAAACACGCCACAAGTGTGACAATGCTCTGAAGGAAGAGCCATTAACCATACCGGACCCAACTGGCAAAGTTCCCCATTGAATGTCATTAGGGTTAGGTTCTGTATGTCTTTTCTTTTAATTTGACTACCATGAATACGCCACCAGTGTGAAAATACTCTTTAGGAAGATCATTAACCATATTGGACCCAACTGACAAAGTTACAAGTTGAGTCATTAGGGTTAGGTTCTGTCTTTGTCTTTTTTATTTTGGCTACCATTAACACGCCACCAGTGTGACAATGCTCTGAAGGAAGAGACATTAACCATATTGGACCCAGCTGACAAGGTTCCACATATAGAGTCATTAGGGTTAGGTTCTGTCTGGCTTTTCATTAATTTAGCTACTATAAACACGTCAACAGTGTGACAATGCTCTGAAGGAAGAGCCATTAACCATAATGGACCCAATTGACAAGGTTCAACATTGAGAGTCATAAGGGTTAGGTTCTGTCTGTTTGTTTTTTTTAATTTGGCTACCATAAACACGCCACCAATGTGACAATGCTCTGAAGGAAGGGTCATTAACCATATTCGACCGAACTGGCAAAGTTCTACATAGAGAGTCATTAGTTCTGTATGTCTTTTCTTTTACCATAAACACGCCACCAGTGTGACAATGCTCTGAAGAAAGGGACATTAACCATATTGGACCCAACTGGCAAAGTTCCCCATTGAGATTCATTAGGGTTAGGTTCTGTCTGTCTTTTCTTTTAATTTGACTACCATGCATACGCCACAAGTGTGACAATGCTCTGAAGGAAGAGCCATTAACCATATTGGACTTGGACCCAACTGACAAGGTTCCAAGTTGAGAGTCATAAGGGTTAGGTTCTGTCTGTGTTTTTTCTAAATTTGGATTCCATAAACACGCCACCAGTGTGACAATGCTCTGAAGGAAGATTCATTAACCATATTGGACCAGCTGACAAGGTTCCACATTGAGACTCATTAGGGTTAGGTTCTGTATGGCTTTTCATTAATTTTGCTGCCATTAACACGTCACCATTGTGACAATGCTCTGAAGGAAGAGCCATTAACCATAATGGACCCAATTGACAAGGTTCCACATTGAGACTCATTAGGGTTAGGTTCTGTATGTCTTTTTCCTTTAATTTGGCTACCATAAACTTGCCACTAGTGTGACAATGCTCTTAAAATGCTCTGAAGGAAGAGACATTAACCATATTGAACCCCAGTGGCAATGTTCCACGTTGAGAGTCATTAGGGTTAGGTTCTGTCCGTCTTTTTTTGATTTGGCTACCATGAACACGCCACATGTGTGACAATACTCTGAAGGAAGAGTCACTAACCATATTGGATCCAAATGACAAGGTTCCACATTGAGCGTCATTAAGGTTAGGGTTTTCATGTTTTTTTTTTAATTTGCCTACCATCAACATGTCACCACTGTGACAAGTGTCTGAGGGAGAGTCATTAACCACATCAGAACTAACTGTCAATGGTCCCGTTCAAAAGCCATTAGGGCTAGGATACTACCCGTCATTTTTATGTAAAAATTGACACCATAAAAAAGCCATCACTGTTACAAGGCTCAGAAGCGAGAGTCATTAACCACATCAGGACCAACTTCTAAGTAGTCAGTAAAACAGCAGAGACCAAACTAAAAAGGAACTTCACTTCTACATATAGGAAGGTAAGTTGACTCCATCATGTAACCCAATTATGTACTGTATTACCAGCAGCCAACACCCATCGGCTTATTTTATATATCATATTTTCTTACAACACAACCTTAGAGGGCCCAGTGTTTTCCATTATAGCTTTTAAGTAAACTGTGGTCCTCACAACCTTTCAATCACAATGAGACTGCCAGATTAAGGCCTCCAGTAAAATATATTACTGACTGTTCCAAGGCAGTACTTCTTTTGTCGATCATTTGTGTTATTTATGTATTGTGTTTGTCATGCTTTCGCGTCTGTTCTTGTGGTCACCTGTTCGGAAAGGGCTGACCTTTGGCTCTCGTTTGTGGTGTTAAATTGCAGTTTGTTACTTTCCCATGTGCTGTGCTTGGTAAGGTGTGGTACTTGATTGAGTTGATTCCTGAGCTTTGTCCCATTTCTTACTTTTCAAAAGAAATACAGATTGAACCTAGTTCAATCAATAAACTAGCATGAGAAACCCCGGTGACCGCCATGTTTTATAGTGCGACCAGGTAACGGACGTTAGATAGAGCACTGTTATTCACTGTCAATTTAGACTGTTCTACAGTAAATTGGGTATAACGGCATAGGCACGCTTTAATCGTGCAAAACAACTGAACCGCAGACGACGAAGGTGACCAATTTTATACGTTTCGTATGCCTGGTAAACGTTTGCAATCTAATCTAAACAGAAAACTTCAGTTTTATGTGTGTACAGATACATTGGTACTTATACTACTGCACACTGGCCAGGGCCTCGAATGTATGTGGACTTTAGTTGTGATCAGCAAGGCAGACTGGTTGGGTTGCTGCTTTGAAGATATGAAGATAAGTGAACTGAGTCAGGTTGCACAGCATAATGGAGACATGATTGCATGTAGAGTGATTTTATATGCGCATTCCTTTTGTATTGTATTCAGTGTACATCCATGTCATGAGAAACCCTCTAAAACGCAAAGCAGCATACACTTGCAAGAATCTCAAAAACCAAGTGCTACTTTGTAAACGTGTTACACATGATATACGGATATAAGCGGTCTACATGTAATAATTGTTAACTCATGGCACATTATTGGCACATTATTGGAATAACTCAACACGCATGCTGACATGAATGACACCTTTATAAATCTGTACTTACCTGTAGAGTCAACTAAAGGCTCAGTGGTAGAGTGCTCGACTTCAGATAGAGGGATCGCTTGTTCGTGTCTCGCTGGAGGCAATGTGCTGTGTCCTTGTAGAAGACACTTTATCCTCTCTATTTAGTGCTGATTCAACCTAGGAAAATACTGAAAAATTATTGACTTGGGTCAACTCGAATTATCCTCTGTTTAGTACAGGTTCAACTTAGGATTGGAAGACAGTAAAACGTCTGACATGACTGAAAAATGTTTAATGCGCAGCAAAGCAACAACCAAACAAACAAACTCAACTCAAATGAACAAAAAAGACAACCTTCTCTAAAGTCTGCTATAGTCGTGTGCGTCTACGTACATAGGTTTATCTTTAGTATGCTGCTTGCGATACATTCGTGTAAAATATGTTATCTGTGAAAATATTCTTCCAAATTCTGTTTATTTGGCAAGAAAATGATTTGCTTCGAAAAAAGCATTGACCCCCCCCCCACACACACACACACACATAAACAAATTAAATTCAGCATATCTGTACCACGGGCAAAGAGTACTTAGATCTTATAACTAAGATTCCATTGTCGAAGATTAATTTATTTTCTTATTTAGTTTAAGAAACGTATTTGCATAGTTTACATTTCGAACAACACCTGAGCACGAGCCTGAGCATAGATCACTAGACTGATCAGATTCATCCCCATTAAGTCGAAAGGCCTTTTTTCACAATACGAAAATTTTTGAACTACAGGTAAATTGGTGTATGGGTGAATAAGCAATCAATGGTACCTGACATGCCGATTTCTAAATGTATTTTACCAGGTTAGCTAAGAACCGCCCAACGTCTCTTATCTGGACGAAGTATACCACTTTTTGGCCCCTGAAGGTGGGCTCCCTACAAGGGAGGAAAATTTGATTGAAAAAAATATTAAATGCAAGGTCCTTTTTTCTAAGTCACACCAGTAAACTAAATCAACAAAAGCAGTGAGATGTTATTTCAAAAAGTGCAGCAAATCTATACAGTCTGATAAATATGATTTCATTCCCATGTGTTTATTATTGACCAACCACTTTACATCTTAAATACTGTGCTGAGCTTCCACCCACCTTTTTCCCCAATCAAACCATCCCATTTTTACCGCCCACCTGCCCACCCAATCAAAACATGCCTTTACCTCTGATCTCAAGTTAGACTGGTTCTCTCCCTTTAATAGCTTGTCAGCATATTAAGACAGGTAACTACTAGCCGCCATTACGCCTACGTATAGCATACACACTGACGTCATGAGTGACGTGATATTGGAAAATACCCTTGGCATAAAGTGCATTTTTAAACAAGCCGTTTTATTAAGTTTATTTTGTTCTGGGAGTTTATATTTTTTTTCTTTTACTTAATTATCAAATTATAGCATCTGAAAAAATACTGAAGTTTGTGTTGAAAAATCTAATCTGGAGTATGCGCAGTCGGATGAGTAGGATTCTCTACTTGTAATGAAATAGGCGTTACTAGTCGTTATATGCGTAGCGGAAGTGGAGCTTTATCAACGAGGGGAACCAATCTAATCTCAAGTCACATCACATAAACATTGAAACAGATTATAGAAAACGGATTTTCCGCTATCTACTCCAGAATAAGTAAGTCATATACTATCACTCTTATCAAATAGTCAGCTACAAATTTTCGGGTAATAATATATTGGTCTCATGAATAAATGTCATACAATGCTACAGCGAATGATGAACTGAGAGAGTTCAAAAGATAAGTAGAAATCATGGCAGAATTCCCGGCACAACCTATTTTCGACCGCCAGCTAATTTCGACCACCTAATGCTTTGTTTCACAAAAAAACTTATAGTCTGAATTTTGAATCTGTAATGGTATTATTGAAAGGAGGGATAGGCAAGTTAAGTAGTGAATTACTTTCAGCTTTTGTAGTTGAGTGTGAACCATGAATAAATATTGTATTAGAGGAGTCTAAGAGGACCCTGTTTTCTTTAGCTTTTTCTTATTACCAAATTCTCTGCTTGTTTCATGGCTACAGACAATATTGACCCCCCCCCCACAAAAAAAAAAAATAAAAAATAAAAAATAAAAAAAAAAAAAAAAAAAAAAAATGGCCTGAGCCTACGCATATATGAAAATATCAGAGTAGCCCGGCTGGGGATTCCAGTGTGTTTACAGTGCTAGTCATGGGCCTACTCTAATAAGTGAGCCATTGTTTTCCCCAAAGACAGGGGTTCCCAGGGATTCCCTACCATCAGTATTATTGATGCGCAGTGGTTCAGTGGTAGATTGCTTGATTCAATGCCGAAGGGCCGCATATTCGAGCCTCACCGGCGTCACTGTGTTGTGTCCTTGAGCAAGAACATTTATCCTAGCTTAGTACTGGTTCAACCAAGGAAGACCTGTCCCTTTATAACTGAAAGATTGTTGATGGGGCGTAAAGAATCAAAACAAACAAACAAACAAACAAACAAACAAACAAACAAACGAACAAACAAACAAAACAAACAAACAAACTAACAAACAATCAAACCATCAGTATTACTCTTTCCATCTATTTTTTCAAAGCTTTGTAGGCGGGACGACGGGTTCTTTAACTGTGATCGTATAGATTTATATACTTCGGTGCACACTCAATCCGAGTGACAGCCAAGACTTCGCGTTGTGTTTTGTGATTGTGATCTAAATGAACCTGTCCCGTCCACAAACAGGGGTAAACAGATGGTAAGTATTACTAGGGGCAAATTAGACTCAAGTTTGAAGTATATTCAACAACTCTTTAATTGAGAATGATTCTCTATAGAATATTTACATATAACAAAAATATAAAAGTACCCAAAATATGAGGCAGTGTATTAAATCTCTCCAGAAACAATAATACTGGGAGGTAAGTCAATATTAGATACTTTTCTATCAAGTTGAGAGAAAAGTACGATATTGATAAATATAGCAAATATGCTAAAATGCAATAACCCAAAAATCAGACCAGTTCAAACAACACAAGAACAGAGTTCTGAAGATTTTAAATAGCAGAGACTAACTGAGATCCGAAAAGCTGAGCAGTGCTGCATATATCATATATACATAATAAAAGTAACAGTCTATTTAATCTCTCCAGAAACAATAATACTGGGCGGTAAGTCAATATAGGTACTTTTCTGTCAAGTTGAGAGAAAAGTGCGATATTGAAAAATATAGCAAATGCTAAATCATTTGGAACAACCCAAAATCAGACCAGTTCAAACAACACAAGAACAGAGTTCTGAGGGGTTTTAAATAGCAGAGACTAACTCAGATCCAAAGAGCTGAGCAGTGCTGCACCTAGTAGACAGAATGCCGTCTTGAAATAGAGGTTCTGTGATAAACAGTGTTCAGATAGCCGAACTGAGTTTATCTAAAGACCTATCATGGTGTGGACGGAAAGCCGTCCTGATATAGGGTCCGTTAATGAACGGAAACCATTGCTCGGCGTACTAATGCCAAGATAATTTGCACATGAGGCTTTATATTATATGTATCGCCTGGTTATTAAAATTAATAGTGTCAATAATACAGCAGTAATTATCGCTGAAATAAGCACAGACAATATATGGCGATGACCAGATAGTGTCTGTCTTTTAGTTTTTATCAGTAAAGAAACACGCATTTTCTTACTTACTTCGCAGGGGGTGTAGTATCCAGTAAAGGTGAGAATACTCTCAGTTGACAAAATCCAAGTTATTCTAATTATATCTCACGGAAATTCACGGAGATAGCGGAATACAACGAGGCAATAACAAAAGTGCAACAAGTATAGCCTTTTAGAAAATACACTCGACGCTATTTCTGTCATACAAAGGCAAAATATACCGATTTCACAGTAAATTATGGCTAAGTAGGACCAGATCTATTGATCCAAACCTGGGACTACTACAGCTTAATGATGCAGTTTATATTGAGGAACTGTAATGAGGAAGTTAGCAGAATGGTCAAAGCAAATAATGGCACTGGGTCTGATAGTGACTAAAGCAGACTTGACATACCCTTTGTTAACACTTACCTAGATGGCATATATTGTAAACAAGTTGGCTGCTTTTAAAAAGCCGCCAATAGTTTAGGTTTGGTAAAAAGGTTGTTTTTATGACAGCATTCCTTTACTTTTATTATTATATTATAGGTCTTGTTTAACAAATCTTAGAGTCAGCAGAATCTCGGACCCAATTATACTGTGTCCGAGGCAGAATAGGTGTTTGAAAAGATTATTTGTACAGATTGTATTATCGAGCTTGAGCTCTTGCGAATGAACCTTCGCTACTACATGTAGAAAATGTCTGACCAAAATCTAGACCTTTAAGCCGCTGGGTAGGTTTTATAGAGATTGACCAAACAATAAAGTACCAAAATTTTGTGTGCTCCCTAAAAATAGCCTATTGATGTTTTTTGTTTTCAATAAACCACACATCAATTTTCCATGTTTTGATTTTACCCATTGAATTTTCTCGGACGGTACAGAGGTCCAGATAAGATTTCAGTTCAATTGGGTATTTACCCCACACGATTTTTATGAATTGCTTTTTTCCAAAAACAATTGCTTCAAATATTTTTTACCCCATATAGATTTTTGAAATTGCTTATTTATAAGTTATAATTAAAGTACCTAATAATCTTAGTTAATAATTTAAATAATAATCTTAGTTTTCGTAATGGAAGAAACATACAGATTGAGTGACTTTAAGTACTTTGTATAAATACTTTAGCCAGTAACTGACAAATGACTTGCTTAATGTATGAAACTTCAAAGGAGACTTAGTAACCTCACAACAAAAGAAAGGCTTGAACTGGCTACCACACTAAGTGTGCTAACATGGGATATATTCATATTTAGATCAGTTTGTTTTTTCTTTTGCTTTTCCAAAATTTAATTGCTTTTCGCTACCCCTTCATTTATTAAACCATTGCTTTTTCCAAAATTTAATTCCTTTTTGTTACCCCTTCATTTGAAAACAATTGCTTTTTCACAAATTTAATTGCTTAAATACCCCCAAAAAGCGGCTTATCTGTTCCTCTGCGGTACATTTTGAGGTACAACATTAATATGCATTTAAAAGTAAAAAATAATCCAAATTTACATTTATTACCTAATGTATAAACATTCATGTGACATGGCTTTGAATTTTACCTATAGCGTTTCTTTTGTCAGTCAGTATATATTGATGACACTGATGATGAACAGACCCATAAAGGAAGTCCTAACCTAGGTTAGCTAAAAGAGGATTATCTTTTGTTTTAAAATAACTTCAGAGAAATATATTAGGATCCTCAAAATGCCTGTTACCAAAATTAAACAAACTGTTCCATTCCACTGAACAAATTAGTCATTATAATTGTATCTGTTAGCACACTCAAAAGGTTGCAATCATTTAGTAAGAGTGCTTGAATGGAAAATTGGGATTTTTCTGTCTTGACTGGGGCCAGTCTAATACCTCCAACTAAAAATAAAAGATACTCTTATTTTTTCTGGTGTATCAATTTGTTTTCAGGACTGATGCCAGTCTAGACTTAAAGTACCATCCAATACCATAAGTATGTCGAACAGTTTGGATTTGGATGCCAACCAACATTTTGCTAGTCTGATTAGGGTCTGAAAGGTTAACAGTAGGACTAGCATGCAAAGGGTCCATACATTTCATCTGGTACATGACCTAAGAGATGTCAGACTTTATGCATTTATGCATTCGCAAATCATCTCTGGGTAAGGCACCACATAAAGAATCTAGATCTACTTGACTATTTGCCTCCTCAAAATCCATGCATCATGTAACTTGTATAATTTCATGTTATCTGTGCTTTAATAAGCTCCCTTTTTACTTTGGATTTCTGACTGACCAACTGTCTTATTATTCTCATCAGCAGAATAGTGGCTAAATGTCATACTAGGTCGGCCTAGGTCAATCTTTGAAGAACATGATGCAATCAGAATTTCAAGTTAGACTGGGAAACCAGAAAATGACAAATCTATATTTACAAATGACATCAGTTTAATCTTAGACAGAGGTCCTATGATTGGTTACATTTGGTCACATGCTCCTCCATGGTACAGCTCTAATTCTCACCTTATATATTGTGTTTAGGTGCTCATGCACCTAAACAAACATGACTGGACCATGTGCTGAGTCAGGTTCAGCTAACTGAAGCTAAATTTAAAAGTTTAAAATCACCAATAATATACAGCCTACATCCTGATCAGACGGCTTCTCCACAAGCCAGCTGATCTGGATTATATGCGGTTTGCAAATTCTACCAAAGTCCCATACGGCGATAAAAGGTTTAAATTGAAATCATCATCATCATCATCATCATCATCATCATCATCATCATCGTCAGATAACTTTGTACAGCGTGGTTAAAAACGGGTTAATTTAAAAGCGTCGATTGCTGTGCTACGTCCCAAGGCCGATTGGAAGTAGTACTCCAATGTCGGCTGTTTCACTATTTATTTCTTATTTTCCTTCGAAACAATTAGGAATTCCGGCTGCCTCAAATAAACAGTTTAGGCCGGCGCAGACCCAACAAATGTTGGAACTGATCTGGTCCCTATCTGTTTCAATGATAGACTGACAACTCAAAAACAAACACCCTGGAACAGGATCAGCTGACAAAAGTCTTAGTCGGGACTGCTCCTTAGATCCATGTGGTTTCTAATGCACCAGCCATTTGTATTCGCCCCATAGGGGCCGTGCAATAGCGGGGCTTTTAACTTTTCAATTTTCAAAGCCCTGCTAAAAGCCCTGCACTGTGCAGGGCCAATTTTGTGGTTAAATCCCTGCTAAATTCCCCAGCCAAGGGGGTTGACAATAATGAATAACAACAAATGACCTTAATCATTTGAATAAGTGTTCCATCATTTCCCCTATTCCATGGTGGTGTCAAATGAATTTTGGCTTCCGTTGGCCCAGTGGTTTCAGAGAATTTACTAATATCTGGTACAGAGTACAAAACAGAAACTATATGAGGTATCAACTTGAAACTTCACTGGTAGATGGATCTCGATGGGGAGAAGTACAGTGTACAAAAACCGTACCTCTCTTTTGCATAATTTAGGAGATATCGCTTTTGTTATTTTTCAAACTTAAATTTTTCTCTGGAGCATAACACAACAACTACATGTATAAGAGGTATCAATTTGAAACTTTAATGGTAGCTAAATCTCGCTGAGGATATATACAAAATACACCTGTACGGTGTACAGCTTGAGAACCATAACTCCCCTTTGCATAATTTAGAAGCTTTTGCCCTTTCTTATGCTTGAATTTTGTTCAGAGCATAACATTAACACTATTAGAGATATCAATTTGCAGCCCTTATCAAACAACCGTATATTTGGGGAGCATCAGACATGGGGCGAATTACTTATGAAAGTAATGCATTGAATTAGCATTACTTGCCAAAAATGTGCATTGAATTAGCATTACCATTACTAGATTTTGAAAAAGTAATGCATTGAATAAAGCTTATTTCTCAAGCTTATTTCAGAAAGTTATGCATTGAATTAAGCATTACTTTCGTTCGCGTGAAACAGAATCGTACAATACTGTTAACACTGAACATTTTTGATACATTGAACAAAATGTGTGCATACCGTAAACATGTAAATTTCACATAATTTATAGATAGCTTACAATTAAACTATACAATTTTTGTAGTGAATTAAGTATTCTTGTCTGTAACGTTTGTTAGAATTTCATAATTTTTGAAAATTGGAGGAAATAACACACAGATGTATCAAACGCGGCTCTTTTTTCAAGTGATCATACTTCATTGTATATTATTATTATCATACCACTGGGAAGCTTTCCAAAATAGTTTCTTGTTTGGAAGTATATTTCATAGGAGGAAAATTACAAACATTTGAGTCTCTTGGCTGGATTATCCAATCAACAAAGCGAAGGCTATATCTTAATCCCTATTTTTTTTATATTTTTTTTTATATATTTTTGACCCCAATGTATTTACCCTGTAGAAAAACTGACCACAAAGTCACACTGCTAGTGTCAGTAGTCAAGTGTCAAAATGTATGAAAAGAACAATCAAGTGATAATTGTCCTTATTGTGATCAAAACATTTGTTTCTTTGATACTGGATTGTAACAAAATTCGCACCATTTTAGAGCTCATTTGATTAGCTTCCAAATGAATTGTAGATGAAAAAAAAAACATTTGACTAAAATAAAGTGGGATAAAATATATTACATTTCAACACTTTCCAGCTACATTTTCACTATCTAGGTTCATCTGGGATTGCTAGTAACTGTAAGCTGTTTCACTTTATTGATATAAAATCGAAACCTTTACTTGCAAGTTTCACAGCTCATTTTGCATGTTCCTTAGTCAAATAACAGTTTTTACAATCAAGTTGAACAAAATGAAACTGTGAATGGAAATAACTAATGGAAACAAGTCCTTTCGTTGTGTATCTCATTTCTTTATTGTGCAGTCTGTATACTATTGATGGCAAAGTTTATGTTAGATAGTAATTCAAAGTAATGCAGTGAATTTTGACAAAAGTAATGCATTGAATTAGCATTAAAGTAATTCAAAAACTGGTGAATTAATCATTACCTTGAATTGCTGGAAAAAGTAATGCATTAATAATGCATTAGCATTAATGATTAATTCGCCCCATGTCTGGGGAGAATCCATCGTTTCTACGGTAGTACCGATTCTCTTGATTTCTGAGTTATGAATGTGTTACCGATTGGCCTGACCGGGGGGGAGTGGTAGTTGGATTATTTATTATAGAGTGACGGGCTAGATTTGTCCTTACTCATCCTTACTCAGATTTCTCTGCAATATCTCCAATAAAGTAGCATTATGCTAGAGAGGGGTCACAACAGAATCAATTCACAGAGACAAATGGAGCTCCTTGATATTTAAATATATGTTTCTGTTCACTGAGATCTGTTGTGTTATAGCCCCTGTCAACACAATATACTTGAAGACCTATACTATGAAGATTGATGTGAAGCAAAAATGAACTTTTAATCAATATGAAATATGTACATGAAATTCACTAATGTTGATGATCCTTGTAATTGTTTGCTTCTTCTATTCCTCACTTCTTCTTGCCGCATAGACTAGCTCATTGAAGTTGAAGCATAAGATTAAGCATAAGTTTAAAATTAAGCATACGTGTAAGATTAAGCATAAGATTAACCAATGAAAAAAATCATATGAATCATTACGGGCTCCTTGATCAGCAAGGGACCATATAAATTATAATCTTTCTCCCAGGTCGGCAAGGGACCATATAAATAATAATCTTGCTCCCAGGTCGGCAAGTGACCATATAAATTATAATCTTTCTCCCAGGTTGGCAAGGGACCATATAAATAATAATCTTGCTCCCAGGTCGGCAAGGGATCATATACATTGTAAATAATAATCTTGCTCCCAGATCGGCAAGTGACCATATAAATAATAATCTTGCTCCCAGGTCGGCAAGTGACCATATAAATAATAATCTTGCTCCCAGGTCGGCAAGTGACCATATAAATAATAATCTTGCTCCACGGTCCGCAAGGGACCATATAAATAATAATCTTGCTCCCAGGTCGGCAAGTGACCATATAAATAATAGCTTGTTCCTCGGTCAGCAAGGGACCATATAAATAATAGTGCTTGCTCCTTGGTCAGCAAGGGACCATATGAATAATAGCTTGTTCCTCGGTCAGCAAGGGACCTTATAAATAATAATGCTTGCTCCTCGGTCGGCAAGGGACCTTATAAATAATAATGCTTGCTCCTCGGTCAGCAAGGGACCATATATTCACAATTACATAAAGCAGGTTTTCTCATGACGAGGGTCATCTGTAAACTTGTTTACAAATCACAGAGTATACGAGAAAGGGAATATTAATTCAAAGGAAAGTATATGAATAGGTCAACTTTCTGTGAAATCAAGTACATGTATATATAATGGGCTTTTTTAAAAGGCCAGGTATATGATTGATACTGCCTCGCACACCCGTACCAAAATTACCCCAGAGTTACCCCTCCCCCCCACGAGTCTCTTTATATGTATATTGCCTGTTTCTGGCTGAAGCTACTTCGCCTTTCATTCTGTTCATCTTATTTCTCTGACTTTTTTCAGTTTGATGAGCATTGTAATGTTTCAGATTTTTAGAGTTTTATCAGCACCATCTTCCACTGCCTCATTTCTCACACTTTTCTAACAGCAGCATATTTCCTAGTCAAGATTCTTTGCGCATGTACTTTTAGCCACATTATGAGAAAAACTGTTTATGCCATATGACGGATCTTACGCATGGGCCTACTGCATCAATCTTTTGAAATAGAAAAACACAAAGGTCGTGGTACATCTATAGGTATCAGCGACATGTTTATTTGTAGAAGTGTTTTACATGTACATGTTACAGTTTCATAATGGGTAAAATCGCATCACCGATACTACATGTACCAGTATTTTGGCCTCGAGGCGACAACACCAGTCTTCGGGGTTTCCGACAAAGTGATCCTCAGCTTCAGAGAGTAGCTAATTGAAATTTGCTCGTAGCAAAGTAAGTAAGGAGGCAAAGATCATGCAGGAATCGAAGCAATCAAGTACCACAGCTGACTAGATATGTTACTTTTCAATCGGCAAACAGTAAAGGCGCTGATCAGACTGCCCGGAATGCGCAGGCTGGTCTGCGCCTTTGTTGTTCGCAAACTTTGAAGACAGATTTTCTCGCGTCAAGGCCCAAAATGTATACCCTATATTCCACTTGTTATCGGATTCCCATCTAATAAGAATTAAAGAAATAACACTGTTGTGATTTAGAGACTGGACTCCTGAAAGATCGGAGAAGGCCGGGATCGAATTTCAATCCCTAGTTTATATGGCGACTACGCCATGGAGGGCTTCAAAGAGAGAGTAAAGAATTGAAGAAAATAAAGATAATTCGACAGCGTGTCTTAATTGGTACGCATTTATAAAATATTTCATTTTTACTCTTACGAGTGTAACTGCTATGAATGCTCCTCACCCCCCCCCCCCGCCTGTTCCTACACCTATCTATCTATCTATCTATCTATCTATCTATCTATCTATCTATCTATCTATCTATCTATCTATCTATCTATCTATCTATCTATCTATCTATCTATCTATCTATCCATCTATCTATCTATCTATCTATCTATCTATCTATCTATCTATCTATCTATCTATCTATCTATCTATCCTGTCATCGCTCAAATTTGAGCATTGCGCCAGGGAGTGCTTATTGTGAAATGTTGGAAAAAATAAAATAAACAGCCCACATCCTGATCAGACGGCTTCTTCACAAGCCAGCTGATCTAGATATGTATGCGTTTTGCAAATTATTCTACCAGTCCCATATGGCAATAAAAAGTTTAAAAATGAAATAGTTTCTGTTTCTTAATAATTAGGAATTTCATGGGCGGATCCAGATGGGGAACAGGGGTCCGGACCCCCCCCCCCCTGAAAAATTACAAAAATATAGGGTTTCATAGCAATACTGGTCCAGATCCCCTGAAAAAATCCCAAGGCTACCAAGCCAGGATTCAGTGTTGGGCCATCATCGGCACGCCAGCGAAACGCCATTTAACGAAACGCCATTTACGCTGGCGGGCCGATGTTGGCCCGCTTATGGTGGTATTTGGATCCTCTCTCTAAAAGAGTGTTGTCAAAGTTATACCCCCCTCTACAGAACGTTCTGGATCCGCTGCCTCAAAAAGTTTGGGGCGGACACAGCCCTAACAAAGGTTGGAACTCTATTTCAAAGGCCTAGACTGACAACTCAAAAACAAACACCCTGGAACGGGACTCTCGTCCCCCCCCCCCCCCCCTCTCCGAGTCGGGACTGCACTTGATCCACGGGGTTTACAAACAAACACTATGGAGACATAATGTCCGACCTGGTACGGTTCTGATTTGTTTGACTATGTAGTGGTAGTGGGTACCACAGGTATATAAGACACACATACAGCCTCGCTGTAGGAGCTAGCTTTTACAGTGACGCATAGTGTGTCAGGCAAAAGTTGCGAAGTTAAGCAACGCAGAGCTCGGTTAGTAGCTGGATGGGTGACCCAGGCATTGGAGCAGGGGCGACTGGGTAGTTGCGCTCATGCTGGGTACCATCAGTACTACAATGGTGTCGGAAGTGTTTGACGAGCTCATGCAGGGACAACTCTGACTCCTAAAGAAAAAAGGAGGGAGTGGTGTAGTGGTAGTGGGTACCACAGGTATATAAGACACACATACAGCCTCGCTGTAGGAGCTAGCTTTTACAGTGACGCATAGTGTGTCAGGCAAAAGTTGCGAAGTTAAGCAACGCAGAGCTCGGTTAGTAGCTGGATGGGTGACCCAGGCATTGGAGCAGGGGCGACTGGGTAGTTGCGCTCATGCTGGGTACCATCAGTACTACAACTATATATACAGATGCCACTCAATGGTGGCAACTAATTTGGCTGCCACCACAAAGATCAGGTCCGACAGAATGACAGAATGCAGTTTTCGATATACTTCACTTGGGATAATAAGAGTTATCTCTCTTAGTTGTTGGCGCCCTTTTCAAATTTTCAAACTGCTACTTTTTTTTTTTTTTTTTTACCTTCACCAGGTTTAGTGCTCAGCATGGAGTACGTACTTGGTCTCATCATTGTGGGAATGGGGAAAGAAGAAGGACCGGACCAGTCAGCGTAAACAACGTCAACTGTAGTGAGATTATAAATGAAGAGACGGAGCCCCTGTCATGCCACCGTTTGGTAAGATTAAAGTCTGTTATAGATCCTTCTTCTTAAATTTCAAACAGTAGTTGCCTGCCAAACAGGGAAAACTCGGATAAGACTGCCTCTTCAACTGCTTCTGAAGTTTTCTTCAGCCTATTCGGAATTGGGACACTTCATTGACAAGACAGTTCGTTCAACAACACGAATAAATAAAGCATTGTAAAATACAGGTTAAATTGGAATTTGGAGATCATCTGCATAGTTTGGACTGAGATATGGCCCATTTTTACTTAGGTTTTGTCAGGCAACACACTCCGATTCTCAGAATTCTAGTTAACTTTTTACTTGCTAGCAGCAACTTTTGTCATCTGATAACCTTTGCAAACAGTTTGAAGCCAGATCAGGACCAATATAATAGCAGATGCATTCAAAAACATGACAAATTACCTAGCATGCAGAGTTAACCCTTAAAGCGCCAAGAAAAAAATGCATCTGAAAATGTAGTCTGCTGAAGTCGTCTGCTGCAAAAAATTGCCTAACATTACTTATAAATTAAGTATAGAAGCAAACAGCGTGGACCCAGGACAGACTGCTCCTCTGGGTCCACACTTTTTGCCATAGAGGCTTCTGAAACATTTCAGCAGATGAGAAAAGCAGACGACTTTTGTTGCGATTGGCGCATTAAGGGTTAAGGATTATGCCATAAGAACCAGTATTTCATGTGATGACTCATTTATTCTTTTTTTCAGGCTGTTTACACTGATGGCGGCACTGGAGTTGGCATAGACGGTGCTGGTGCAGGACATGGTGGTATGGGTGGGAGAGGCCCTGAAACTAGCAATGGTGGAATGTTCTACAATCTTGTAACCAACCCCACAGAGCCGGGCAGCGATGCCAAGTTTGAGAACCATACAAACCCTGAAAAAGTGATAGGGGGTGGTGTGCTCAACTTTGAAGTCACAGGAACAACTACAATTGATGGTAAATTTATTTGAGCTGGTTTCAGCAAAAGGTGGAAGTTGGCATTTGTGTCCATTGAAGAATCAGATCGGCACAGTCTGTTCAGAGTCTTTGATGGACACTCTATGGGTAGCCAACCTTTCTTCAGACAGAAAATTAAAATAGACTTTGTGGATGCACAGACTTATTTGAATCTTAGCTGTATACACATGCCAACTTTTACCAAATGTTTGATTTTAAAGCACAGGTGCCAATCTATCTTACGAATATGCAATCTTGGTTAATAATACTGAAATAGACTATGAGATAGACTTTGTGGCATACTGAAACTGGACTGGCCCCTCATACATACCAGAGTGAGAAAACCCAATAAAAAGACTCCTAATGCCCCACACCTTCTCAATAAAACAGATAGGATTGAATAATGGCTGGCAGCAACCAGAATTCTATAATTAAAACCTTAGTGCATACATAAAACTGGGCTCAGGGTGAGCCCTAAATATGTCTTTCTTGAAAGGCCATTGGAATTAAAATTTGCCTTGAAAAGTGCTTGAAAGGCTATCTAAGGCTGTGAAAAGTACATGAATTTATATTTTTTCTTACAACAAAGAGCTGGTATTGGATACTAGAATTTTCATCAATTGTTTAATGACATTATCCTAGTTGTCAAGAATTTGCAAAATTGAAGTATGAAATCTAACTCAATATTTTTCATAAAACTAAATGAGTCTTTTAGTAGTTCTTGAATTTTGCATAACTTTATTATAAAAATGGTATTCTGAGGTTCAAGCCTTTAGTTAAGAGTGCATAACAAAAATTGATTTTCTTATTTTTTAACCAATACATATGTTGTGGGTACTCAAAAGAACCGTCTCAAGGAGACATTAGTTTAAGCACCCAAAACATGCATTAAAATGATGGTTAAGAAAAGATTTACAATTTTATGCTGAAAATGTTTGTTTATCTAAACCTGTTTATATGTTTCTTTACAGGTGTAATCAGTTGCAATGGTGAGGATGGTTCTGTGAATGTGGGCGGAGCTAGTGGAGGAAGTATCAAACTCACAACATCAAAGCTCCATGGTGCAGGAACTATAGAGAGCAATGGAGGAAAAGGTTTGTTAATCCTTAGCCTGCCAATATATTTGTCCTAAATTGTCATCTGCTTATTACATCTGCTGCATGTATTCAAATGCAATTCAGGCTAGTTTTTATCATGGAAGCAAAAGCTATGAACCCTGATCAGACTGCTCCCTTATTGTTTGCAATATGGGATACTTAAGTATACATAAGCAGATGAGTGAGCAAAGGATAAAAGTCATGAATGGCGAGAAAAGTTAATCGAGCATAATTTCTTATCTTCTCAGTAACTTAACCTGTAATTATTTACATGCTGGTAAATGTTGCTTAATTTTGTCTTTCATCTGCTGAGTTTTTTCGTGCAGAGTTTTTCAAAAATTTCTTTCAAGTAGATCACCAAAACGTCAAAAATTTGGATCCAGATTAGGCCTGACATTCTGTTGTGCTCCAGTGCTGAATCTATGTAGTAAATGCCCTTGGCCTTTGCCTTAAAAGGATATAGTTTATTTCAAAGATTTTAAATTTATGTACTACCTGTTCTGACCCTAAGCACACATTCTCCTGTAAACGCATCCTGAGTACTTTAAAGGTTGTATTGACTATATACTGTTAATTTGGAAATTTTTGCGAGAATTTTATTTTCCTGAATAGCGTTAAAACACATATTTGCGACATTGAAAATTTTCGACTATTGCGTGATTTACCTATATCAGTAAACGAAAGAGTGATGTCGCAAATTTGTGAGGATTTTATTCTTAAAAAACTTCGCAGATGCGAAGTTTCGCGAATTTAAAACCCTCGCTAAAATTTCCGAATTTACAGTAACCTACTGATTTCCAGTCAATCCAGTGGTGTAATTCCATTATTAATATGGATTTATAGTGTAGATGAAAAACTACCTATTTGTAGATCCTAAGAGATTAATACACGACCACCACCGCTTTACCTGACATATGGGCCTGATACCTCCATATTTGCCCAAAATATGGAGTGCCTCCATATTTGCCCAAAATATGGAGTGCCTGGCAGATATGCTTGGATCACATTTTAAACTTTTTATTACGTGTGTTATTGGTTTACCTGTGGGTCGTAACATCACAACACCTTAAATGATGTAATTTAAGATGCTGATGTTGGCCGTTATGGGTTGATGCGAGGGTTGATATTGGTGCACAATAGGGCTGATATGGTAATAGGTTAGGGTAGGGTGATCGTGACTCGGACATACTTCGGATTCTTCCTCTTATACCGGCTTACAACACTGATTTATTAAATTGGGAATTCTTTGTACATGGAGACTGTTACCTAATCTACATTTTCCGCACGGTTCTTTCCATCAATATGATATAATATGGATATAAATCGCAATAATTAAAGGCAATTAAAATGAACCGTCACTCGGACGCTGTGGATCATGATTCGGACACATGTGGATTGTGATTCGGACACATTCAAAAGATAGATTGTAAGTCGGACGACAGACACTAAAGAGACACTCGAGCAACAGTAAATACAAAGTATCATCGATTCTTCACCGTTTGAAGTGATAATTATTTATAATGTTTTTTTCTTTTCTGTGTTTGTGATTAAAACCTACCTTGATATGCCGTGCCATTCGATTCATTTTAACCATTTGTAGACCAATCACGGATCCTATATTACCAATTTATGGGATCCGTGGACAAGGTCAAAATATAAAAGTTGCTCTTCACAAGTTTCTTTGTATTAGTTTATTTGAACAATAGCCAAAGTGTAAAAGTCTGGCATTGATTCGACTTTTACGGTTGCTATGGTAACAAAAATGGCCGCCAAAATAGGCTGAAAATAGGAAATGACCATTTTGGAGCAAATTTGAGACATGTAACAGAGGAATTAATATAGAGCACAAGCAAATACCAAAAAAATATTTTAACAGATGATGAGAATTATCACTGCACACAATATATCAAAAGGTTGATTGAAAGCGTGGTAGCTCAGTGGTTAGGCACTTGCCTCTGGTGCTAGAGGCCCCAGGTTCGATTCCCGCTCGCGGCGAGAAAAATTTCGGTGTCCGAACACGCTTTCTCTAGTGTCATTTGCAGGGATGACGCTAGATAAGTGCATCGTCCTTCGGATCGGGACGTTAACTGGATGTCCCCTGTGCAGGGAAAGTCATCCCCTGTGCAGGTTAAAGAACCCTACGGTAATTTCGATATGGTTACTTGTAGGCTTTCATCCTGCAACCCGGAGTGTACAATGTACACCTGCCGATAATGCTCGAAAGCGAGCGCCAGGCAGTATATAGAGAAAGAAAGAAAGAAAGAAAGAAAAAGGCTTTTTTGGTATTTGCTTGTGCTGATATCTAATTCTTAAAAAATCGGTCTCCAATAACCTCAAATTTGGCCTAAAATGGCATTTTCTCTATTTTAAGTCTATTTTGTCAGCCATTTTGGTTACCATAGCAACCGGTAAAAGTAAAATAAATGCCAGAATTTTACACTTGGGCTATTCTTCTAATAAAGCAATAAGATGAAATTGGTGAAAAGCAACATTCAGTTTTTGGCTCTAGAGGGGGCCAAAATAGCCCCTTAATGCACGTACCCCTTTTGGTGCTTTTTCAAAAATAACAAATAAAGCATGACGTTTCATGAGAATTGTCTGCTGGCAGACAATTCTCATGAAATATCATACCTTATTTTTCAAAAATTAAAAGAGATTTCGCTAAAATTTGTTGTCTGCTGCAGTCGTGAGTGGCGCTTTAAGGGTTAACCCTTTTACTCTTTACCTACAAGTATCATCTGCTGATAACTTTTACAATACGTCCAGCCTGATCTGGATCCAATTTGTTTGACACCCAGATGATATTGCTAAAAGAATTTTCAAAAAAGTTGATTTAGAAAAAAAAAACAGCAGATGACAAAAAACAAAAAAATTCCTATGGGGCAAAGAGTTAAAGCCCCAATTACAACAAAAAATTGTCTACTTTTGATGTCTTTTCTGCAAACATTGTAGACCTACGTCAGACTGCTTCTGTAAGAGCAGTCTGATCTAGATCCACACTGTTTGCCTCTTTACTAACATTAGTCAACAAGGTCAGCGTGTTAGGTAAGGGATAAATTTTGGGGTCAGTAGCACAGAAAAACACCATCAGGCCCACAATATGTAATGAAAATTGATTTTTTTGAACTTCTCAACCAAAACCTCAAAAGAACAGTATCAATGAGACAATTCTTTTGAGCACCCAAAACAAATGTTCTCGGGTTGATTTTTTGTTGTGGGGGGAGGGGAGTGTTAAGGGGGGACAGTACTGAACTCATCAAACATGTGTTGTAGTTACGACAGTTACAGTGTAGGTTTGTTTGACCCTATCACATTTGAAATGGCCACTGGGAATATTCTCCATTGATTTATTTTGGTGGGGTGGGGGGGGGGGGGTGAACTCATCGAACATGTGTTGTAGTTAAGACAGTTACAGTGTAGGTTTGCTTGACCCTATTGCATTTAAAATGGCCACTGGAAATATTGTTGATTGATTTATTTTGGTGGGGGGGGGGGGGTTGAACTCATAGAAACTGTGTTGTAGTTAAAACAGTTACAGTTTAGCTCGGACCCAGTATAAACGGACTGGTCACTGACGGAAATACAAAGTTATGTTGTTGAGGCTTTATTTTAGCGCTATTTCAAAGTACTTGAGCCAATAAAATTGATTCTGAACATACACGAGATTATAAGAGGTTACTCCCTGTATGCGAAGCTGAAATATTACGAGTTAAGGTAAAAATAATTGAAGTTTTCTCATCTTTTACGTTGATTGCTGACGATTTTCGGCTAAATGTGCCGAAATTAGTTAAAAAGGGTACCTAGGTTTCTTGCTGATGTTCATAAAGACGAAAAAAACTTTCGATAAATATAAAAATACAATCAGTTTTGAAAGCTCAGCCACCGTTGAGCCACGACAACGTATTTCCATTATATACATTTACCTGTATGTAAGTGACCGGTCCGTGTTTATTGGGTCCGAGAGTTTAGGAGCCAGGGATTGCAGTGGCTCAGTGGTAGAGTGCTTGACTAGAGACTAAGAGGCCCCAGGTTCGAGCCTCACCAGGGTCACTGCGTTGTGCCCTTGAGCGAGACACATTAATCATAGCTTAGTACTGGTTCATCCCAGGAAGACCAGTCCCTACATAACTGAAAGATTGTTGATTGGACTTAAAGAATCAAATCAAACAAACAAAAGTATAGGGGCCAACCCATAAGATAATTACAAGGGGCTTAATTGTTATCCTGCTAGTGTTATCTGCTGATAACTTTTGCAAGCAGTTTGGATCCTGCCCAACCCCGACAAAAAGTCCAGCCTGATCTGGGTCCAAACTGTTCAACACTCTGATGGTATTCCGTGAAAGAATTTTTATTATACCCCTCACAAACATTGTTTGTTCGGGTATACTGTTTTCACGTTGTCCGTCCATCAATCTTTCCGTCCGACCAATGGTTACGTTTTGTTTCCTTAATACCTTGAAGACTAATTGTTTGAATTTCATCAAACCTTTCATAAATATTTTCATTTCTACAAGACATAGATACTTTTATAAAAAAAAAGTAAGGGCTAGGGGCCGATTCTATTTGAGTTATTTCCCTTTGTAATTCTAAATTGCTTTTTATATTGGGTTTAGGCTTATGCTATGATAGTGCATACACAGGCTGATCAACTCCTATCAACTTAGACAATTTTCCCCTACTATGGCCGATCAACTCCTTTCACAGCTTTTGATGGAGTAACTTGACATTCAATTAACTTATATATGAAGGAGTTTGTGTCCAAATTTTTTTGGAGGAAAAATGACAGCTGTGAGAACTTAGACAGTTTTCCCCTTATATGGCTTTTGTATATGCATAGATAGTGCCTTCATGGGCTGATCAACTCCTTTTGTTGGACCAATTTGACATTTTTGTTTTCACAATGTAGACACATCAAACATATGCATGTAGGAGTTTGGTTCCAAAAAAATAATTTTGACAAAATGATGGCTATGAGAACTTAAGACAGTTTTTTCCTAATATAACTTTTGTATGTTTTGTACCTTCATAGGCCGATCAATACCTACCACAGCTTTTGATGTTTTAATACAATACTTCACATACAAAATGTAGACATATTAACATAAGGCATGAAGGAGTTTGGTGCAAAAAAAATATTCTTTTACAGAATTTCATCTATGAGGACAATTTTTCCTTTATAAGCTTTGATATATTCAGATGTGATATTTTTGTGCATTTTATCTTAACCCTTAAAGCCACCTATAATTTGCAGCAGATGACAATTTAAAATTCTGCTGCTTTTTCAAAATTAACAAATAAGGCATGATATTTAAAGAGAATCATCGGCTGGCAGACGATTCTCATGAAATATCATACCTTATTTTTTTTAAAATTGAAAAGATGTCGCAAAATTTGTCATCTGCTTCAGTTCTGATTGGCACTTTAAGGGTTAACAAATGTTACAGATTGCCACCTTAAAGATCACTTGTACTGATTCTACTGAAGCCTTTTCAAAACTAAGGTCTGCTGGTTTGAACTATCACTTGCCAAAACTAAGTGTTTTTTCACTGACCCTTACTGTGCATGGGGTATCTAATAAATGTTGCTTTATTGACTCTTTTTTCATTTGAAAAGGTTGACTTTGAAAATCATCAGACCGCAATTTATTGTACAACATTTCTCTGAATGCAGAGTTAAATAAAATTTCATGTGCTGTAGGTTACATTCATACTAATTGTGGAAGTTCTACAAAAGCCGGAGGAGGAGGTGGTCTTATTGGGATAGTGTACACACAAGGGTATGTGGGTGCGGAAATGACGGCGTATGGTGGCTCTGGTGGGCTTGATAATGCTGCCGCAGGTGTGATCTACATCAAGAATAGTGAATTCATTAAAAAGGTTACTAACCATTTGTATAACCTTAACCAATTTAGCGTCCTTATCATTTGGATGAATCCATTTTGAATTTAAGGGTTGTTGGGTGGTAAATTTCAATCTCATTCAGTTTTTAAAAGTATATTTTGTAAACAAACTGTGCAAAACCTGATCAGATGCCGCATTCTGCGGCATGTGATCTGATTTTTCACAGTTTGCCGATGTCCCACAAAAAAGACGCTAGGCTTTAATGGGTTAAAGTGCTGCAAAAATACATCTGAAAATGTCATCCAGATGCAGCATATGTATGCTAAAATTATTGACAAATGTAAGTAAAGAGACAAATAATGTGGACCCAGATCAGACTGCTCCTACAGATTATATCTAAAATCATGTTATGAGATTTCCAACAATGTGGTATGTGCGACCAGCAAAGCCTCAGATCAGCCTGCGCATATGCACATTACTTGATGTTTCCTTGCAGGGGACCTTAAAAATTAACCTTGAAACTGATACATGGTCATTTTTCTATAGTTCCTTTGTAAAATTCCATGGTAAAAATAATTTAGGAGCCACAACATGACCGTGGATCAATAAAGAACATGAAGGAATAATATGACTTATGAAATTCCTTATACCACTGTTAAAATGATATTTACCCAGTCAAATGCACAACTGCATCCCATATACTGACAAAAAGATTTCACAGTCAATACTCAGAAAATGCTAGTTTCTTCCTCAGATTTTAGGGTGAAACTAGAAAGGATGGGTAATTCTTCCCAAAGCATTCCTACAGGATGAGTGCTTTGGGAAAAATTACTTGTCCTTTCTAGATTTCATGTGTAATTACGAGTGGACGAGTGGAATTTTTGTTCCCTGAAATCCATTATAATGAGGTGTGTTATAAAGGGACTGGATTGTAATTAAAGTTTCATTCTCCTTGCAGGCAACTATAAACAGTAATCTTGACACTGATGCGGTTTCCACACTAGTTGTTGATCCAACCATGGTTTTGGTTGGTTCTGGCCAGTTAAGCACAGTGGAGATAATTGGTCCAGCTATTGCAGGATTTCTTCCGCGAGCCAACCCACCTCAGTTGACAGTATCCATAACAACCATAACTGGTACTGCAGAATCCCTATTCAGAATTGGACAAAATATCATCGTTGCCTGGGGTGATGACTCGGAACTTCATATTGATTCACCCATACATGTGGACGAATACGGAACCCTAACTCTACCAGAGACAATTTATATTGAAAATGGGGGCAAGTTAGATGTTTGTGGTACACTAACATCAGATACGAGAAGTATCACATCTCGAGATGGTGGTGAGGTACGGTTTTCAGGTTCAGCAACATCTATTGATGTTTATGAACTTCTCATTGATTATAAGGGGCATCTTGGGCCCTCAGCCTACTGCACTGATTCATCGGCAAAGTTCTCAATCAAAACAGCATTTTATAATACGTCTTCAGATTTTAATGTGGACAGCAGTAAAATTTCAATCAGCGCAGGAACTAAAGGTGAACTAAGCAAGATTGGTTCTGCTCTTACAAACACAACCTGTAAGGATAAAGGTAACCTTGAACTGAAAAGGAACCAGTATTGTGAGATAACGACAGGAACCTTTAACTATGGTACAATAACACTTCACCCGGGATCTGACTTAAGAATCCTTGGACATGCATCTGGTACGAAAAAAACAACAATTACGGCTGACAATATAGTTGTCATGTTCCAAGCTAAAATCTCAAGTATTGGTAAAGGGTTCCAGTCCGGAGGCCCGGGAGCACCCTCAGTATCAGACCAAGGGGCCTCTCACGGAGGCGGAGGACTTGCATATGGAAAGGTTAATGCTCCCATGGAATATGGCAGTAATGCTAAAGGTGCCACGGCAAGCAGTAAACGTGGCGGAGGACAGATCAAACTGGATGTTAAATATTCTCTAACTGTTGATGGTGAGATTGACGTCAATGCTCAAGAGAAAGGATCAGGTGGATCAGTCTACATCATTGCTTCAGAGATGAGTGGCTTCGGTACAATCACAGCAGATGGTGGATCTGGCGGTGGTGGCGGTGGCAGGATTGCTCTAAAAATAGATAATACATATTCATACACTGGTGACTTCTCAGTCCAAGGAGGCACTGATAGCTCAGGAAAAAAGACTTCAGCAGGTTGGTACATTTGAGAATGTAACCGCAGGCCTATGCATAAGAGTGTGTTATCATTTTTTTTTCTTATTTCTCAACCAAAACATATGTTTGTGGGTACTCAAAAGAACCATCTCAATGAGCACCCAAAACAAATGTTTAAACTGATGGATAGTAAAATATTTACAATTTTCTCCTAAAAGATCCGTAATATGTACCTCATACAGAGAAAAACTGTATTTGGGATATGGGACCAGTCTATACTTAAACCAGTCTGCTCAAATACGGAGCCAAGGGAGCACAGTGGCTCAGTGGTAGAGTGATTGACTCGAGACAGAGGGGCTGCGGGTTCGAGCCTCATCGGCATCATTGCGTTGAGGTCCTTGAGCAAGACACATTTATCTTAGCTTAGTACTGGTTCAAACCCAGGAAGACCCGTCCCTGTTTAACTGAAATATTGTTGATGGGACATAAAGAATCAAATAAAACAACAAATACAGAGCCTAGCTAGTGTATCGAAATTGTTCATGTAGCAAGTTTTAGCTGTTACACTTTTCAGATCCAGAGAGAGAATAAACAAGTGATCAGGATGATCCGACAGCATAAATATACAGAGTGTCGGTGCTTTCATTGTTTGCATGCAGCAAAGTGAGGTTTTACTGCTAGGAGGCCCATATATTGCTATATCAGCAATGTCATGCTATATCTGATGAATACTTCCCATAACACATAGGGCCAGTTAAGCAAAATATTTGAGCGTAAAATTGTGATTATTTTCGAATCCATCTGTTTAAACATGTATTTTGGGTGCTCAAAAGAACCGTCTCATCGAGACAGTTCTTTTGAGTACCTACAACAAATGTTTGGTTGAGAAAGAAAAATAATTTTCAGCTACGCACTCTTATCTGGGGGCCTTAACAGTTTAACATGAGAACATGTGTTGACAGATTATTGCACTCATTGTCATATTTATGCATTATATAATGTGAAATCAATCGTTCCAAAATGAAACAAAACTCCATGAAATCAACAGGAAATCAATAATTACCAATAAAATCTAATTTAATGGAATCTGAATTCATCGTGGGTGAATCTTTTGAAAGTTCCAGCATCCCCGGGCGGGAGATGTGATATATGTAAGAGGTGAGTTGCAGTGTCTTACTGTCACAATAGTTTCCCAGTACTTAGATCACCATTCTGGGTAATCCCAGGCGTGATCCATTATGTACCCACTGCATTCATCATTGATGAATGCAGTGGGTACAGAATGGATTACGCCTGGGTTACCGAGGATGTTAGATCACTAGATCACACAAAATTGGAATTATAAGCAATAAATTTCATTTTTGTGTGAATTTATTCAGTGTTTTAAACTCTGTTATATCTTACAAAGTTAACATAAGGCCTTCAGGCTCTATGTTGAGTTTGTGACTGATTGCCAGAGTTTACACACCATTTAAATCTACAAAAATGATTCTGTGTATTATATTAGTCTTTTTTATGATTTAGATAAAATTGTCCAGATTTTTGAATTTTCTAACTTAAACCTGTTCTTTTGTCTGTTTCAGGCACAGTATATATAGATCAGCCTGGTTCCAAGAAGCTTATAGTGTCTGGTGGTGCAACGGAAACTGTTCTGAAATCGTCCATGGGGATCCCTCAACCACTTGAACAACTTAGTATTGAGCATGGGGCAGTAGTCAAGATTGACTCTGATCTTACTGTTGAAGAGTTGTTATGGTCTGAGACAAGTTCTGATGAAATCTGCAAGCTTATTGTTGGGAAAGACAATACTTTGACGGTAACCACACTTGGTGATCCACATAAAGGTGTTTCCTGCAATATTGAAATAGAAGATGGATCTGCTCTATCTGGTGATACATTGCTTGTTGCAGGAACAAGTCCTAAACTTGATGTTTCAGGTCATTTGGATGTTAACAGTGTGACAATCTACAATAAAGGGATCTTCAATGTAGCCAGCACAGCTGAGCTCTCTTGTCGCTCACTGACTCTGTCTGCTTGGTCAGTTACACAGGTCGAGTTGGAAAGTCTTCCCAGTTTTGAGGATTTGGTTATAGGATTTGAAGCAGAAGTAAATTTCCAACATGAATTGGTTGAATTACAAGTGACTAAGTTACAGATGGACTCCGGATCAAAGCTAACAGTGTTAAGTGCAAGCAAAACTGTAACTATAGATGCAACAGAAGTAATATTACATGATTCTTCCAGTATTGATGTGAGTCAGGGCGGAGATGTAGCTGGTCTTGGAGTAGGATCAAATGGTAAAGGAGCAAGTCATGGAGGAGAAGGTGGTGGCAATTCTGGAAATGCTTATGGTAAAAGTAAAAATCCTACAGACAAAGGCAGTGGAAATGATGCCACTGGTGGTGGTGGTGTCATAACTATTAACACAGCTACTGCCATTCTTGATGGCAATATTATCAGTGATGGTAAAGATTCATCCAGCGGAGGATCTATCCTTATTTCTGCTACAACATCCATAGAAGGCCATGGTTACATATCAGCATCCGGTGGTGATGGAGGGGAAAATGGTGGAGGTGGTGGTAGAATCGCTCTTATCACTCAAAAGTTTTCATCTTTTCATGGTAAGGTAGTTAGCTATGATGGCTCGGGCTCATCTCATCATGGAGCAGCAGGAACTATTTACGAGGAGTATGTTCAATCTGGCAACACAATTAAAAACTTAATACTGGATAACAACAACAAAGAAACTGATGCATTAACTGTTGTTATTGATGTGAATGATGTGACAGAATTTAAAATATTTGGACATGCCAATGCTGTGTTTGATGAAAGCTCCACTAATCCCATTGTACTAAGGAGAATAACAGGTGATTACACAAGTGTTCTCACTTTGAAATACGGTCAAAGGATGGAAATAGCAACAGCGTATGGTACCATTTATCCATATGCTCTACAGTGTAAACTAGTTGTAACTGCGAACACAAGTGTTAAAACCTCACCAAAGCTGTATCTTAAAGGCGGTGGTTCTAACTCTAACAACTTGGAACTAAGTGGAACCATCAGTAATTTACAAGAGCTAGTCATTGCATCTGGAGGACGAGCTGTAATATATAGCACCAGTCAAACTGGATCAGAACCTGTTGGCACATTATCTCTCAATAAATTAGATATAATGACTGGTGGTAAACTCTTCCTTGCTACAGATACCATGGACCAGTACACCTTAAAGGTAACAAATGGTTTAGATATCAAATATGATGGAAATTTGACAGCTAGAAACCTTTTAATTACAAACACTCCATATTTACAAGTGGCAGACAATGGTTTATTGAATGTAGATGGTGGATCACTAGATGGCAGTGCTGGCAATGGAGAGAATGGTGCAGGTGCTAGCCATGGTGGTGCAGGTGGTGCATCGGAAGCTGATGTGGAACCTAGTGTACAATATGTAGGTGAATTACATTCTGCTACAGAAGCTGGTTCTGTTGGTGGTCACTTTGCTGAAGGTATTGGTGGTGCAGGTGGTGGCATACTAAAAATATCCCAAGTAATGTCATTGACCTTGAATGGCAAGATCAGTGCTGATGGTAAGGCTGGAGTATCAGGAGGAGGAGGGGGCAGTGGTGGGGCTATCAGTCTTACAGATATAACAGATATAAGTGGGTCAGGCACCATGTCAGTGAAAGGTGGTCATTCTGATAGTGGAGGAGGAGGAGGTAGAGGTAGGATCAAGTTGGAGGTAACAGGTAATGATAAGTTTGAAGGTGATTACAGTCTTCAGGGTGGATCATCTATTGATGGAGGTGCAGGGGGGTCAGGTACAGCTTCAGTACGTTCTGGCACAACAGTCAACGTTTACATTGATAATTCCGACATTACTGGTGCAGATGCTGCTATTGATGGTAAAACTGTAATTCATCTTGAAGGAGAGACTTATTCCTATGTGGATAAATTAGATATTGGGGATGGCACAATTGTTCACTTTATCACAGAACACCTTCATTTCAAGGCCAAATCTCTTCCATGTGGAGCTGGTAGTATGGTTATAGTTGATGATAATGTTACTTTCAGTGCTGATACAGACCAAGATTACAGCATCCTTCATTGTAGCTTCGACCTCTATGAAAAGGGTGAACTAAGGTTGGCTCCAGCAGTCGAACTAGCAGGAGAAAAGAATCAATTTGCAGGTAAGTTTTCAAAATGTTTAGAATAGATATGGCCATCAGGCTAAATATAAATATTAGGATACATATGTCCATTGTTCTAAATTTTAGTGTTTAAGGCTAAATAATGTCATGTGCTAACAATAATTTTTTAGAATTTATATGGTCATGAGTCTCAGTATTAATGTTTAGGTTAGATATGGTCATGTGTCTTAACATCAATGTTTAGGGTAATTATGGCCACACATCTCGATGTTAATTATCTGGTTTAATATGGCCATGTGTCTTAATGTTAATGTTCAGGTTTAATATGGCCATGTGACTCAATGTTAATGTTCAGGTTAAATATGGCCATGTGTTTCAATATAAATGTTAAGGTTAAATATGTCAATTTGTCTCAATGTTAATGTTCAGGTTAAATATGGCCATGTGTTTCAATGTTAATTTTCTGGTTTAATATGGCCTTGTGTATCAATTTTAATGTTCAGGTTAGATATGGCCATGTGTCTCAATGTTAATGTTCAGGCTAGATATGTCAATTTTTCTCAATGTTAATGTCCAGGTTAAATATGGCCCTGTATATCATTATACATGTTAAGGTTAAATATGGCGTTGTGTATCAATATACATGTTATGAGCCGTGACATAAGATTTTCCAACAATGTGGTATGTGTGTTTAGCAAAGGCTCAGACCAGCCTGCACATATGTGCAGTCTGATCAGACCCTTTGCTAGTCGCTTGAATATTCTATGAGTGTTCAACAACTACTGACTTAACACCATTTAGAGTTTCTAAGCTTAATAGGAGGCTGCAGAGGCTCGTCTGAGTCTACACTTGTCAAAATGCCACATTGTTGGAAATCACATGCAGCGGCTCATATGGTTTAATCAACTCTTTGCCTGCTAGCGTCCTCTTCTGATAACCTTTGCAAACAGTTTGGACCCAGACCAGACTCAACATTTTGTTGGGCCTGGTCTGGATCAAACTTACAGTTTGATGGTATATTTGAAAGAATTTGTTAAGAAAGTTTATTTAGAAAAAAAAATCAGCAGATGACAAAGAAAGCATGGGAAATTACCCAGAAGGCAAAAAGTCAATATCAAGATAGGATGTATATATGTTCAGGTTAACCCTTAATGCGCCAATCGCAACAAAAGTCCTCTTCTTTTCTCGTCTGCTGAAATGTTCAAGAAGCCTCTATGGCAAACAGTGTGGACCCAGATCAGACTGCTCCTATAGGAGCAGTCTGTTCTGGGTCCACGCTTTTTGCTTCTATACTTAATTTGTCAGTAATGCTAGGCAATCATTTGCAGCAGACGACTTCAGCAGACGACATTTTCAGATGCATTTTTTTCTTGGCGCTTTAAGGGTTAAATAAGTATTCTGTCGTGTTATCTTTTTTTTCAGGAACCCTGACAAATATAAGGACCCTGGTTGTAGGATCTGGGCAAAAACTGACATTGTCCTCAAATTTAAAGACCGCTACATTCAGCAACAACAAATACACCCTTATATCTGAGCCTGGAGCATATACATTTACACAGCTCACAGTGAAGTATAATGCTGAGACCATCTTTGAAGAAACCCCACATCAGATTAGTTTTTACAGGATTGAACTGAACTACGGCGCAACATTAGTCGGCAAAAACCTTAACTTGGCGGCCAATTTCTTTGATGCTCATCCAGGGTCTACTCTTAATATGACAGGGATGGGATTTGCAGCCGAAGAAGGTCCTGGAAAGGGTAGAACGGTATGTCTCCTTAACTCTTAGCCCCTGGGTAGTTTTTCATGCTTTTTGCCATCTGCTGAATTTTTTCAAATTCAACATTTTTGAAAGATTCTTTCAGGATGCCTTTGGGGTGTCAAACAGTTTTGATCAAAAAGTTTGGAACCAGATCAGGCCCGACATTTTGTCGGGCCTGATCTGGTTCCAAACTTTTTGCAAAAGTTTTCAGCAGACTGCTAGAAGGAAATGAGTTAACCTTTTTCCCATCAGATCAAACTTTTATCCTCTTCTCTTTCTCTTCTGCCTTAATTTTGTTTTCATCTGCTCCTCTCATCTGCTTATGTTCTTAGGCAGCCTATATTGCAAACAGTATGGACCCAGATCAGATCAGACTACTTCCTTGGTGTTCATAGTGTTTGCTTCCGTGATCAAAAGAAGTCTGAAGTGCATTTGAATCTTGTATCATAATCGGATTTTTGATTAACGTGCAGGTGCAGGGGCATCATCCACATCAGTGGGCCCCTTTCCAGGTAACTGACTAGCTGCACGCATAGCAGATCTCACACCTGATCTCCAGGTGCTCCTTTCTTGAGGGTCAGCTGTCGTGAGCTTCCACTCACGGCAGTCTCTCTCCGTCAGTTGTGTTTATTCATAAAATGACATGTAAAAATAAGTGTTTTGTTTTCTGAGAAGATAGTAGTTATCCAATGGAATATTCTCAGTGTATTCAGGAACCTGTGGGAGGTGTTTAATAAAAATTGAAAATGTATCTTCTCCAGGAGCTCTATAATATAACCCTAATGATGAGATCTTGGTACTTATCGCATTTTAGAGCAATTAAGGCTCAGGCAAGTCTGCTCATATGCGCAGACTGGCCAGAGCCTTCACTGCTCATACACACAAAGTATGTATGTGGATGAATATTCAGACCAAATTTGGACTTCTAACCACACTGGATACATCATCAGCAATTGTGTTTAACCCTTTCCTTCATGAATATTCACGCTAGGCTCCATCCTCAATGAATAAAATAATATAAATACACTTTCATGTTGGTACATAGAGCAAAGAAATTACTTGTTGGGTCCACTTGTGTTGGATCAGATAAATCATATTTCTATGAGCAAACAGAGTAGACCATGATCAGGTAGCTCTTACAAGAGCTGCCTGATCTGGGTATGCTCTGTTTGCAAAAGCGTTAAAAGGCATCTCTATGAGGTAAAGGGTTGAAGATTTTTGCTTGTAAGGGAGAAGTAGCAAATCTCTTGTACTTTTCCCATATATTGTTAGGTGGATTCTATCGGGACTGGTGCAGGCCATGGTGCCCCAGGTGGTTCTGATTCCGGTACAGATGGTGGCGTCACCTACGACATGACACGTCTACCAAACCAACAAGGCAGTGGTGGTGGCAGCGGTAGCAGTGGAGTGGGTGGTGCAGGAGGGGGCTATTTCAAGGCAGAAATCTTTGAGACACTCACTGTTGATGGTCTGAAAATACAGTAAAACCTGTCTTAAGCAGCCACTCAAAAAGAACACAAAAATTTGTTTTCAATACCGATTGCCCCATAATGCAGGTCAAAAGTATTGCAGAATGCTCCAAGGGGAGCATTGTGCAACACTCTTGACCTTCATTAAGCTACCATTTTCCATTAAGACCTTTGGTTTGTCTATTTTTAAGTAACCGCTTAAGACAGGGTTAACTGTAGATATTTTTATACCCCGCCACACTTTAGTAGCGAGGTATTATGTTATACCCTTCGGTGTCTGTCCGTCCGTCCGTCCGTCCGTCCGTGCTCACCATTTCCGATCGATAACTTGAGTATTTATTCACGGAATTTTTTCAAATTTTGCATACATATTGTTATCGGCGATGAGTGGTATGGGATTGTTAATGGGCAAAATCCGTCCATTTTTAACGGAGTTACTGCCCTTTTTCGTATTGGAAAAATGGTTTCTGGCCTGTCATTCCTTTACTGTTCATGATATCTGAATGAAACTTCACAGATATGTTGCACATCAAAGGTTACATATTGTGACTAAGGACCGTCACTCTGACCTTCCCAGTTTGTGAGTTATCTGCCCTTGATAGGTCTGAAAAAAGGTTTTTGACCTATTGTTCCTTTACTATATGGAATATCTGAATATAACTTCACAGATATGTTTCACATCAAAGGTAACATATTTTGACTAAGAACCGTCACTCTTACCTTTCCCGTTTGTGAGTCATCCGCCCTTGATTGAATTAAAAAATGTTTTTTACCCGTAGTTCCTTTACTATGTGGAATATTTAAATGAAACTTTACAGATATGTTTCACATCAAAGGTTACATACTGTGACAAAGAACCATCACTCTTACCTTTCCAGTTCATGAGTTATCTGCCCTTGATTGATCTGAAAAATGGTTTTTGACCTGTAGTTCATTTACTATATGGAATATCTGAATGAAACTTCACAGATATGTTGACCATCAAAGGTTACATATTGTGGGTAAGGATCGTCACTCTTACCTTTCCAGATTGTGAGTTATCCACCCTTGATTGATCTGAGAATTGGTTTTTTACCTGTAGTTAATTTCATCCGTCCGTGCTCATGACCATCAAAGGTTACATATTGTGGGTAAGGATCGTCACTCTTACCTTTCCAAATTGTGAGTTATCCACCCTTGATTGATCTGAGAATTGGTTTTTGACCTGTAGTTCATTTCATCCGTCTGTGCTCACTGTTTCCGATCGATAACTTGAGTATTTATGCACAGATTTTTTTCGAATTTTGCATACATATTGTTATTGGGGATGAGTGGTATGGGATTGTTAATGGGCAAAATCCGACCATTTTTGATGGAGTTACTGCCCTTTCTCCCTTTAAAAAATGGTTTCTGGCCTGTTTTTCTTTTACTGTTTATGATATCTGAATGAAACTTCACAGATATGTTGAACAGCAAAGGTTACATATTACAACGAAGGACCGTCACTCTTACCTTTCCAGTTCATGAGTTATCTGCCCTTGATTAATCTTGTCTATCTCAGTTCTGTTGCTATTTATGTTAGGACATAATGCCGGTCAGGAAGGAAGAGGGGAAATTTTATTGGAAAATTCCTTTTTGCGATGACGATGCTACCAGGGAAAAATAATGCACACAACTAGCAAAAACTTTTCAGTACTTTATGTACTAAGAAAACATCAACAACACATTAATATACAATGACACCACCTACGCTGTTATTTCTGGCTAATTGACCATCCTATACTAGAGCAAGTTGCCACTCCAAGATTGTTTCAATTAGAACCAATCTTGGACTGTCCTGTTCTAGATGTACGTCAACTAGTCAGAAATAAGAGACGTAAAGAATATGATTAACATATAACTTAAGAAAAAAAACAATTGGATCCTTTAATATTTAAGTTCTCGTATTGACGAGAAATCTCGAGATTATACGCGTCTCGCGAACACTATGTCTTCTAAGCTGCACGTGTGTCTATTTCAGACCATCGGCGCTGAGGTGATCGAACCTGTACTTTGGTCGTCACTGGATTAACGTATTCGTGTTATCTGTTACGCGTACTACTGATCGTTACTCAAGACGTCAGTATTAATTTATGTCCTCCTGATCATATCCCACGTTGGGACGTCAGATTTTTCATATAACCATTCGAGCCGGTTGGCTTCCCATTTGGTGGTACTACGTTGTAACGATTGGGGCTTTGATCCACGCTGGTCGTGGCCTAAGGGGGACAACTATTATGTGCCCTCAGGTACTTATCAATGGCTCACCAACTTTCAGCCTCCAACGTAGGAGGGGACACAAGAGATGATTCTGCAAAAAACAATCTATATTTAGAATCTCAGAATCACTCTTTTGCGTCGATAATGGGGTTGTTCGTTCGCTTTTCACAAAAATAGAAATAATTTCAGTGGTCTTACTCTTTTAAATTACAGCCTAACCCTATAAGTGCGCGATTAGCCCACACCCGTGGGTGTATGGCAAACGGCTCTCATGCGGTTAGGATGGATCGGCTCTTCTAAATACCCACACTTAAACTTATATAATAGAGAAGTATTTTTTTAGTGACTGGCCTATGTCAGCGCTAAACAATACCTCTTATGCCAAACGAACAAACCCATACGTAACAAACTCTTCTATACACTGTCGTAACGTCACCCTGGTTGAGACGCTATCGCAGCCGAAACATCAAGATCCTGTGGCCCTTTTTCCCTTCAAGGTCACGTTATCTAGATAGTTTCGAGGTTTACACATACTGATACCAATTCTCTTAAAATTCCAGGAAAAAGGTTGAACAGTGTGGTGCCGACGTAACGTTTGGACGTTTACGTCGGACATCACCCTGCCCACGCACTAATTTCGTACATGTATAACGTATCAGTTGTAAACAACTAATTATGACCTCTCGGCAAAACATATACATCAATATTGAGAGATTACATTCTGCTGTTTTATGTGTGTAAAACCGTACAATGCTTTCTTACATTTATTTTGGTGTAACACCAAAATGCTTTACATTTACTTTGGTGTAACGAAAATATCTTACATTTACTTTGGTGTAACAAAAAATATCTTACATTTACTTTGGTGTAACAAAAAATATCTTACATTTACTTTGGTGTAACAAAAAATATCTTACATTTACTTTGGTGTAACATTACACCTACCTTATCTCTAAACATACATGTCAGCTATCACCTTATTTATGTAAGTGTGTTGTAGTGTATGCACCTAACCCTTATTCTTATATGCGTCAGATATAACTCGAGGTGACACAGACAGGTCGCTACAGAAAGTCGATTATCACTAGCAGTTAAATCGTCTTTCCAGCAACGCCGTACAAATCACAACAATTTAAAATCTAGCTGCTAAAATTGTTTTTCACCTATCGGTCCCTGGTAAATCTTTCAGCATGCCATTATAGTTTTAGGTGCGGGCCCGACATGGCCTGTGACTACATTTGTCCGAAATAACCCGACGAGTCCATTCGGACAGCTTTTACTATAGCCGCAAGAATGGTCCCAGCAGATTTTTAGGCAATACGCATGTGCGTAACTTCATACGCAAGTGCGTAACAATCGCTATTTTCACCAAAAAAACGGGACGTTATTGATAACACCCGAAAGAACACATACACGGAATGCTGGCCGATTCAACAGACGACAAAATAGAAAACGAGTGACTTATTATTTCAATACAATGTAACATGCTAGAGACATCGCGATTCAATGCAATTACACGGATCGCCATCGCCCTATCATGTACAATATCAATACAGTAACGATATATATAACTTCACGTACCTTTTATAATAATGAATAGCATCTCTATATCGAACCTTTCATCGGTATGTTTAAAATGTCCCCTAACAAGAATGGGAAATTCCATCCTTTATATATTGAAAAACGCACAAGATTTCCGAGATATTCAAGAAGAATAAGGAAAACGTGCAAGCGTTGATAAATATAGATACAATGAATTCCATCTCAGACAAACCGACCTTTTATTGGGACTATCAAAAGAAAGAGTACCGTATCATGGTTCGAATAGGTGCCCAGGTGCATACCTAAACCACTGCGTATTTGTGCGTATACGCAACCATAGCTGATTCTGTTATTCCAGCCATTCTGTATCGTAACAATTTAGGCATTATATATCTCACAAAATAACTTTGGTGCCCCCAGCAGTGGCGGGGTATTATGCAGTGCTTGCGGTGCTTTTATTTAACTATCACCATCATCATCACCACCACCATTAGAGGAGCATGGTGGCTCAGTGGTAGAGTGCTTGACTCGAGATCAAGGGGTTGTGGGTTGGAGCCTCACAAGAGGTACTGTGTTGTGTCCTTGAGCAAGACACTTTATCCTCTTCTTAGTACTGGTTCAACCCAGACAGACCCATTCTGACATGACTGAAAAAATGTTGACTGGGACATAAAGAAACAGACCAGCTTACAAAACCACCATCATCATCATCATCATCGTCGTCTTCCTCGTTGTCATCATCATCATCATCACCATCGTCCTCATCATCGCCATCATCATTATCATCATCCTCACCACCATCGTCATCATGTTTTTGATTAACTTGCAGGTGCAGGGGTATCATTCACATCAATGCCCTTCTCCAGGTAGCTGGCTAGCTGCACACATAGCAGATCTGACATCTGAAATCTGTGTGTTCCTTTCTTGTATTATAATGAGTTCTATCTGGTTTATTACAATGAACATTGTGATGGTTCATTGTACACATCAAGAGTCACAGGACAGAATTTCTGAGATGTTGCCCAGTACCCGCTACATCATATGACCTATGCACATGTAAAGTTTGAAGTTGCTACATCCAACGGTTTGGGAGGAGATTGCATTTACAAGAAAATACATTATATGACTTTGACCTTGGGGGTCAAGGTCACACAAAATATAGCCAAGTACCCTCTAAATCATGTGACCTATGCACATGCATAGTTTGAAGTTGCTTCCTCCAACGGTTTTGGAGGAGATGCATTTATGAAAAATTCATTATATGTAGCCCAGTACCCCCTACATCATATGTTACCTTTGCAGCTACAAAGTTTGAAGTTGCTAAGTCTAACGGTTTAGAAGGAGATACATTTACAAGAAAATACATTATTTTACCTTGACAAGGTCACAGGAAACTTTGCCATCATGTGGCCTATGCAGCTGTAAAGTTTGAAGTTGCTATGTCTAATAGTTAAGGAGGAGATGCATTTACAAAAAAATACATTATTTGACATTTGACCTTAGGGTCAAGGACACACAAAATGTTGCCAAGTACCCTCTACATCATGTGACGTATGCAGCTACAAAGTTTGAAGTTGCTAGGTCTAATGGTCTATACATTTACAAGAAACATGACAGACCCATTTTGGTACGAAATTAATATACCCTTTTTTCTAAATAACAAGCCAAGACTGCTCCTATAGGATCCTTGTCCTGTTGAATCCAGATAAATCCTTTTTTGTAAAGCACTGTAGATCCAAATCAGCCGGCTTATAAAAGAAGTCATCTGATCAGGACCCATACTGCTTTTCAATCTGCTTGCAAATACAAACTTATAATTGGAATGCTGCACGTTAACAGGACAAAAATTTGGGAGGAGTGTAGTGCATAAGAAAATTCTGTATGACAACAGTTCACTCTTTCCTTGCAAGCACCTACTTTTGATGTCTGCTGACAAAATGTTGTTCCTTTTCTGGATCTAAACTGTTTAGCCCTCTGATAGCAATGGCATAGCTAGAACGCTGAAAAGTTAAGCACATCAAAGGGAGACTTCTGTATCAAGCAATGATTTGCAACAATTACATCCCTTTTCAAAATGGGAACTTCTCTTAACCGAAAGAATTTGCGAATTCTTTCATTTAGGAGCAGTTCCTTAGGGTATGGAAAATCACTTTTACCACATAAGGTGAACTCCCTTAAGTGTAACTATTTTTATAACACACGTGCGTATACTGCGCAATGGGCGCTACGCCAATGGAAAGTGTTCATTAAAAAAAATTTAAGTAATTTTGTAAAAAATTCAGTAAACAAAACATGCAAAATTACCCAGCATGCATATTGTCTTTTTTGTAGGTTCCATAATCATGGATGGTGCTGCAGGGACGGGTGATAATGCTGGTGGTGGAAGCGGAGGCAGCATACACATTAAAGTACCACTACTTAAAGGAAATGGAAAAATAACTGCAAATGGTGGGAGAGGAGCAGGACTTGGTGGGGGTGGAGCAGGCGGTAGAATATTTATGGATCTGGATTCGTAAGTACTGCAATAGTATATGGGCCTTGACCCGAGAAAACCTGTCTTCATAGGTTTAGGAACAACAAAAGCACAGACCAGACTGCGCAGTCTGATCAGCGCCTTTGTTATTCCCTTATTGAAAAGTATCATATCTAAACTTGCTACAAGAGAGCTTTCAATTTTCTATCTAGCCTATGTAGCTGAGGAGACCAGTTTGAGACTTGTTTTGTCGGAAACCTCGACAGGTTTGGTCGAATCAAGGCCCATATTTGAGTTGGTACCCAGCATAAGGTACAAGTTGGCATGTGCATACAACAAAGATTCAAATCAGTCTGCACATCTATGCAGTATGGTCATTGGGGTAGCTCCCATTACGAAGTTTACGCATGTGCATAATAAAAATAGTAACATTCAAGGGAAATCACCTAATGTCGTAAAAAGTGATTTTCCATACCATAAAGAACTGCTCTTAAAGGAAAGAATTCGCTCCCACTTGGAGCGAATTCTTTCCTTAAGATAAGTTCCCATTTTGAAAAGGGATGCAACTGGAATGAATCACTGCTTGCTCCAGTAGTCTCCCTTTGATTTGCGTAGCTTTTTCAGCGTTCTGGCTATGCCGTTGATGATCAAAAAGTCTTATTTTTCTGCCTGAAATGTTATACCCTTGGCTACCCATAGAGTGCCTATCGAAGACTCTTATCTGGCTGCTTGTATGTGTAGGCTGATCTGATTCTTGCACACCACATCGGGATTTCCGTTGTTCTTACCCATGTGAGATAATTCTACGTCACATACCCATACCAACCCAAATGAACAGCTGCAAGTCTTTCGCACCCTTGGCCGCATGTCAATCTGTGACGTTATTGTAATGTTAAAATGAAGTCACCATATCGCATCTCAGCATATTCAGGATTTTTTTAAAAACCTTTTTCATGTTTTTCCAATAAAAATGAGGTAATTTGTGGTGAGCAAGAAAAAGAATCCATTATTTGTGTGAGGATGGGATAGAAAAATCTGTCCCTCGAGATCACCGTTTGTCATCACTCAGCAAGCTTCGTGATACCAATTGGTGATCCTCGGGCAGATTTTTCTATACCACCCTCACACTCATGATGGATTCTTATAAGCTTCAATGGGGGCACATGCGACTTTGTACACTTTGCTGTGTCCAAGCTCATTTGAAGACTTAAAAATTACAGTAAAACCTGTCTTAAGCGGCCAATCAAAAATAGACAAAACAAAGGTCTTTAAGACAGATGGTAGCTTAATGCAGGTTGAAAGTATTTCAGAATGCTCTGCTATACTTTTGCCATGCATTAAGTGATAATCGGTCTTGAAAGTCAATGTTTGGTCTTTTTTTTTTGGGTGGCCGCTTAAGACAGGTTTTACTGTACAGATCTGTTAGACCAATGAAGGTAAAATGGTGGAAATTAAAGCCTTTTCTTGCTTTAAAGCTCTCAGATGCTGTATTTATCGTGCTAATAAATGTTAAAATGCCATTTTAACTTTAATGAGTATGATAAATTTCCTGCTGAGTTGAGCATGGAATAAGTTTTATAACTTCGAGGCCTTCTCATTCTCAGTGAGATAATTGCAAAACTTTACATATTGATTTCGAAATGTTTTGACTGTATTGTTGAATAATTGAATAAAACAGAGATGACCAATTAGCAATTTTGTTCAGTGTATATGTGTACACAGTTAGATGGTGGCCTGTGAAAGCTAAAATGAGCCAGTGTCCAGTGAAAGCTTACCGTTGGCAGCATGAATTAGTAGTGCTCTTCCGTGGTCCACTGCTACAGCACCGGAAGTCAGCCTGTTGACTCCCGCTGTGAAGCTACTGTCACCCAGGTTGTGACAGGCTAGTTTCTGGCATGGCTGCCACTTTCTAGTTTTGTGTAGAAGCCTAGAGAGAAAACTCCTAGATGGGTGACCCTCCCGGGTTAAGGAGCACCATCTATCCACCTGTTACAGGTGGTACTGGCTTACATGGTTACCAGTAGCAAGATCAGTCTTGAGAAAAAGACCAATCTGGTTCGTACCACAATCTGGTCCTGACCGCAAGACTAACCTGGACCTGACCTAGAGGCCTTATTGTATGATATTTTTGTTTACATTTTCCTTTATTTTTTCCCTTCAGTAATGCATTCAGTGGTAAGATGTCTGTTTACGGAGCTGGTAACGATGATACACTGAATACATTCAAGGCCGGACCAGGTACAATATTTCTACAGGAAGGCAAGCAGCTTCTTCTCACAGTGAGTGGTGATACAGACTCCTCTATTCAGAACCAGACCTATGCATACATATCAGGGGCAGATGGTGAAGATGGTGAATTTTCCTACGACCTTCTAACTCTGGATGGTAAGGAAATGGATGAAAGTTTTCAGGATTATTCCTGAATTCAGGATTTTGAGGCTGACTTTCCATAGAAAGTCAGCCTCAAAATACTGAATTAGGCAGAGTATAATAGCATTTCTGATATATTTACAGTTTATCAAAAAAAAATTAACCATTTAAAACTTGAACTGTTAATATTTTGAAGGCATACTGCAAGTTTTAAAATTTGAATTTCAAAAGTTCAGGATTTTGGAAATTTTGAACTCTCACCCATGTATGGATAAATCCTTTCTTTACTGATAGATTCTTGCAATATCTTGATTGATACAATAGTGTATGAAAAGTCAATTGTATGTTTTGAGGGTTCACAGGATACAATTTTCAGTATTTGTCTCTGAAGTTTGTTTTTATCCCAGGAAACAGTGCAGCCCCTGCTGGGATGCAACTTTAAATTGCACCTGTTCTGGGTCTGCTTTGTTTGCTAATTCATCCATCAAGTCTTTTCTGATTGTGGTGACTTCTGATAGTTTTTATATCCTTTGCATGCAGCTTGGATCCAGATCAGACCTGACATATGACTCTTTTTTGTTGTTGAAGGAAAGTTTTTGAAAAAGTAACATTAAGAATAAAATTGCAAAGAATCATGCAAAATGACCCCACATGCATCCATTTGCAGTCACCAAAGGGTATCTACAGGACTACAATTGTCTTGAAAACTGATTTGATTTTTGGAATGTTCGTGGAATCATGAATACTTAGGGTCTCTTGCAAAGAAAGTGAAGCCAATTTTGGGCTTCATGCTTACTTTGCAAGAGACCCGAAGTATTCATGATTCCATGAACATTCCAACAATCAAATTCATTACTTATATTTACATTTATTATAAATATCTAGAAATTATTAATAATTTAGGTAAAAAACAGTTTTATATTTAATATGTAATCGTATTAACGGTTTTGTTGGAGTGTAAAATGGAAAAGCGGAACAGCCAGTGTGAACACTGACTGCCAATGGAGCAAACAGGATGCTTGTTTTGCAGGTGCGAATTAGGTGTGGCTCGCTGTCAATCACAACACCAGTGTCACTTCTGGCAAATGAATTTGATGTTCGAAGCGCATTGCATTGGCAAGCGAGCTTGGCAGCTGTCAATCATATATTATGTGATTCATGAGGTTATAAACAGGTGCAAAAATCTAAAGATTCATTAAAGGCATGCTTTGAAAATGTAAATATGATTTAATGACCCTTCCATCAGCTTGGATACACGAAAAGTGGTATTTTCAAAGTTAAACTGGGGGAGAATTTGGGTTTTGTACCTGTCTGGCTGTTTGTTCATTCTTTGTCTGTCTAGCTGTCCCTCCAACACAAAATCTGTAACTAAACTGATATCCAGTCTAGAGTGATGAAATTTAATCTCGCTGGGTAGAGAGCTGGCTGATTTAGGGGATAACTGTATTCAAAACTTTCATTTGGGGAGGTATATCGTCGGATATACGGTCGGAACTTGGAAATTTATTTGTATAGCGACACCTGGAGCCATAAAAGGTGATTTCCGTAGCTATACTACAGCCCCACAGCCTTGAGACTGGGGATAAGTGGCCCCCACCCCCCTCCCCCCATAATTCTGAGTTTTGTTTGGGACTGGGAGGGGGCTCAAAAGTGTTTTATTCTCTGCAACCAGACTACAGGAGATTTGAAATCCCATCATTTAACAACCCGGGTAACACTCACAGCCCTGTCTGTGCCCCCACGAGCACCTTTACTTTCAGCAGAATTGTGGGTTATCTGTTATCATCTAGGTAATCTAGGTATTATGTGTATTCCCAATTATGCATTACCATATATACTCGCAATATCATATAATGCACAGAAATTTATTTTTTTAGGGCACTCACGGCCTTTTCAGTGGGGGGGGGCACCCCCCTGGGTCAGGCACTGAGCAAAGCAGGAAACCAGACCATGGTATAGTCCCAGTCAATAGTCAAAACTATTCCCTCGGCAATAGTTCAGTGACTCATGACATAGCAAAAATAAACAGCTACTCCATATATAGATGGTTGGGTAATAATTGAGCCAGTGCATGAGATTTCCAACAATGTGGTATGTGCGACAAGCAAAGCCTCAGCTCAGCCTGCGCATACGGGCAGTCTGATCAGAGCCTTTGCTCATCGCTTGAATATTCTACGAGTGCTAAGCTACTGACCTAACATCTTTTGGGGTTATAAGGTTAAAAGGAGGCTGCAAATGCTCATCTGAGTCTATACTTGTCAAAATGCCACATTGTTGGAAATCACATATCAAGGCTCAATTTTGACTATACTACAAACAGGCATGAAATAGCTGTATATTCTTTTCCTACAGGATATGCTAATGCAATCTATGGCGGGCCTTCAACAAAGTTAGAATTAGCTGATATATCAGGAGACGCAACTGCAACCATTCATGTGACTGATCAGCAAGTGTTAAAAGCTGCTGTGGTTGACGGTGTCATTAGTATTTTTGAAACTAACATCCACATCATTGTGGGCCCCAAAGGCACTTTACTTGTTCCATATACAGTGAAAATTGTTACAGTGACATTGGACTTGCATGGCACGGCAACGTTTAAAGAACTGGTTGTAGAAAACAAGGGTACCTTCAAAACCCATTCAACAACATTCACATCCATTCTTGGTAAAAATGGGATTGAGCCAAATAGTGAACCAGGATCATTGATTCTTTCTTCCATAAAACTGAAGTCGGGATCAAACTATCAGCCTGAAGGCTCTCTAAAATTGCAGTGTTGGACTATTGACATGCAACGCTTAGTCGTGATGGAAACTGATTTTGTAGACATTGTAGCTGGTACAGTCAACGTGCAGCGAGGGGCAACTTTAAACGTACGTGGGAGAGCAAGTCCTAGTGACCCTATTGTTCCTGAGAATTCACATGGAATAGATAAAAATGGAGGAGCACATGCTGCCCAGGGTGGTGTAGGTTCAGGTAGCAGTATTGACATTGCAGCACAACCATATGGAATTCTTTATAGGAAAGAGGATATGGAACAAACGGCAATGAGGTCTGGTTCTTCTGGAGGAGGAGGTGGTATGGGAGGAGGTTACATAAAAATTACAGCTGACGACTTCATACTTGATGGTATCCTACAGGCTTCTGGAGCTGACTCCACTGCTGGGGGTGGTGGTAGTGGTGGGAGTATTTATGTGCAAGTTAAACAACTGAAAGGTCTTGGTTCAATGGTTTCTGATGGTGGCTCTGTTACATGTCATGATTGTGGTGCTGGTAGTGGTGGCTATATTGGAGTCAACATGGTGACGGATTCTTTCGAGGGAAAATATGCTGCTGCTGGGGGTACATCACCAGCTCCCAATGGTAATGGTGGTCCTGGATCTATTTACACAGTTTCTGGTACAAATGGAGAAAAACTTATTGTAGACAATAGTAAAAGTAAACAGAAAATATTTTCCATGACACTAGAGGAAAGAGATCCAAATATTGAATTTGATTTTGTTGTTTTATATGATTATGCGAGACTACAGATTAAGGAAGATGGCAGAGAAACCTCAATTAAGATCAATAAAGTGGATGGGGATAGCACAGCAACTCTCATTATAAGGACAAATCAGACTGGTTATGTGGAGAGGGTTCCATCAACCACTGGCGCAAAGATGGATTCCAAATTGAAAATTAATCTTGAACTTCATCATGGAGGCGCATTCATTCTCTCAGAAAGGACAAGCATTCTTGGACTAGCAGACATTGCCCTTGATTTAGATGGAACTGTGAAAGGAGTTAAAGATATGATCCTTGGGACACAGAGAAATGCAAGAATTGGACCAAATGCCAGAATATTACCAAGTGAATATGCTGTTGTTGATGAAACTGCACCGAAAGTCTCTTTTGGGATTTTACAACTGGAGCCGGGAAGCGTTTGTGAATATGATCCTAACATTGGTGCACAAATATCCACTGGTTCTCTTAACTTGAAATTTGCTGCAAAAATAAAAGCTGATTACTTTGAAATAAACTCTTCAAACATTGATCTTGAATTAGAAAGTGAAATGAGTTGTTCAGGTGTTGATAGACCAGACTCTGACACAATGGATATTACTGATGGATCTGGTAAAGTTGGTGCTGTAGAAATTGGTGGTGCAGGTCATGGGGGAGAAGGTGGTGGCTCCAAAGATTTATCAGGCTCTCCGTATAATTCATTGTACTTTCCAGAGAAATCTGGAAGTCGTGGAACAGTCAAGGATGGTACCAAGCTGGGAGGAAAAGGAGGTGGAAGAATTCATCTAAGGGTTGGGAGCCAGTTGATAAATGATGGTAAACTATCTGCTGATGGGGAACCAGCCAACTCTGAAGGTGGGGGAGGAAGTGGTGGAAGTATTCTTGTAGAAACCTATGATATTGAAGGGTATGGTGAGATATCTAGTGCTGGTGGTCAAGGGTCAGGAATTAGTTCAGGAGGATCAGGTGGTCTCATAACAATACTCAGCCAAAGTAAGAATCTGTTTGAGGGAGACTATACAGTCAATGGTGGTAAAGGTGGAACAGACACCCACAGTGCTGGTGGTGGAATGGTATATATTAGAGATGTCAGATATGGGAAAGAATATCACACATTGCTATTGGATAATCAAAACTTGCCACACAAAAACTCAACTATTGATGAAAAAGGAAAGCCAACACATTATTTTAATGAAGTTCACATAACGAGAAATGCTGCTTTACATATGGCTGAAAACAATACTGGCCAGACAATTATCATTGATAAGTTGTTTGGGGATGGTAGTGGATTGGTACACATCCACAGAACCCAAACAGCTTATATTGAATATGATACGACAACAAGGAAGGCATTGATCACAGGAATGAATTATATTGTGGATGCTGGAGCAGAGTTGCTTGTTCCTTCCATCGTTTATATATATGGGCATGGAGTTTACCTGAGTGGACAGACAGAACGCCGATCTAAAGCCATTTTCGGAACCCTGACGGGAGTTTCTGATCTAATTATTGGTTTTGATGGTGTACTTTACTTTGGAAATGAAAGCAACACTGCATTCAAAAAAGATGATGAATATCTATATGAGACGGGCGCAGGAGAAGTACAGTTTGGAACAATGGAATTAAGAGCTCGCTCTCAGTTTAAATTTGCTCCAGATACTGATGCAACAGTTAAAAGTGCTGAGATAAATGTCTTATTTGAAGCAATGGTTTCCGCTGAACATATTGTCATTCAGGCTGGTATTCTGAATATTGAGGCAGGGGCTACACTGTCAACCTCAGCTATTGAAAGACCTGAAGACAACCGGGATGAGGAACTTGGTCGAGGCAATGATGCCACACAGAATGTTTCCGTAGGCACTGGAGGAGGCTATGCAACCTTTGGAGGAGGTAAGAATGAAGAAAACAGTCTTTGTCATTGGTCTAGTTGAACATTTTTTACTTAATTGCAATTACTTTCTAATCCTTCAGTTTAAACATAAGTTTTGGGTGCCTGCAATTACTTTCTAATCCTTCAGTTTAAACATAAGTTTTGGGTGCATGCAATTACTTTCTTATCCTTCAGTTTAAAGATAAGTTTTGGGTGCTTGCAATTACTTTCTAATCCTTCAGTTTAAACATAAGTTTTGGGTGTTTGCAATTACTTTCTAGTCCTTAACACTTGAGTTATTGCCCTTGTTTTAGTATATGCAATTATAATGCAAACCATATATTAGCTTTTTTATGTGATAATCTTCACATTTCATCAAAGTTATTATATTTAGCAATTTCTCAATATAGGCCATGATTGTCCAGTGCCTGTAGATAAGCATGGCAGTGTCAAAGTTTTACCCACCCCTTTGACCCAAACTAAGGGGTCAAAGGTCAAAAGTTTGAATATCGCAATAACTAATTCAATTGTCAATATTTTTAGCTGAAATTTTGCATGCAGGCAGAGCAGCAATAGATATGAAACATATGAAAGGGGATTTTAGTTTGAAGGCATGGGTCCAAGCCCCTGGGGTGGACTTAGGGGGTGGAGTGGCGGCCAAAATTTAACTTTTTCAGAATATGGTCATGTTGCATATCAAACTAAAGCTGACAACGTTTGCAGCAATATGGTAGCAAATATTTTGCCCACAGACACACCCTTGTTGACAGTTATTTTGGACTTCGATTATTTGTGTTCTACTACAAATGTTAACCCGTATAAGCCTAGCGTCCTTTTTGTGGGACATAGGCAAACAGGGCAAACCCAGATCAGATGCTGCAGAATGGGGTGTCTGATCAGGGTCTTCACAGTTTGCTCTATTAAAAATCAAATAAAAATGAAAACTGCCACCCATCAACCCATAAAACAGAAATAGACTGATCCAATTGATAAGAATGGGAAATTTCATTCAGCTTAAATGGGTTAAAAGGACGTATCTATGCATAGAGTCAGATAAGGCATCTTGAACATTTTCCATACTCCCAGTATGACAACATTTTTCTTATCATACCCAGTATCAGTCCTAGACTAATGATATGAAATCTGTCAGTCATATGACTGGCCTCCAGATAAGAATGCGTAATTTTAGTTAAGAGTGTGTAACAAAAAAATGATTATATTTCTCAGACAAAACATATGTTGTAGGAAACAAAAGAACCATCTCAATGAGACTGTTCTATCGAGCACCCACAACACATGTTAAAATTACTGGATAAGAAAATATTAGCAACTTTACACTCAAAAATTGTGTTTATCTTGACCTGTGATCCAGAAAGTACTTTGATGCCTGAATCTTGGCTGTTCACAGGTTTAGATAAACACAATTTTGGAGAGTAAAATGTAAATATTCTCTTTAACCTTCAGTTTTAACATATGCTTTGGTGCTCAAAAGAACCGTCTCATTGAGACGGTTCTTTTGAGTACCCACAATATATATTTTGGTTGAGAAATAAGGGAAAAAAAATGTTACACACTCTTAACTGTTAGATGCTGGTTCATTTCTCCACAGGGTACTACGATGAAGACAATAATTTGATAAGTGATGGCGGCAAATACTACGGAAGTCTCTATGATCCTATATATCGTGGGAGTCATGGGGGTAGTGGGTCTTCAGGTACAGGTGGCCGCGGTGGTGGCTATGTTCGTTTGACAATTTCCTCGCACCTGCTCGTCGATGGTATCATTGATGTAGATGGTTCTCATGGCGACAGTGATTCAGGTGGTGGCTCAGGAGGAACAGTTGATATCAGGTACAGACAAATAGCTATATTTATACTGAGAGAAAAAAGTTAAGCAATATACTTTGGGGATTCATAGTTTAGAAGAAATAGGAATTATAATTTCATAATATCAAAAATATATGTTGACAAACATTTACTATGACATTAACCGGTCGACATTTCACATAATGTAAAGTCTTATTTTAAGTCCCTTTGCTAGAGCAGCTTATCTGGCAATAGCGGGAATAGTTTTCTTCTAAAAGTTTGATTTTTCCGTTAAATGTTTAGACCTTAAACCAAAAAAGTGAAAAATGGTTTAAAACCGAATGTTCTGTTCACCCTTTTTGTACAGTTTTTAGTTGAAAATTGTACTTTTTCAAATTACCTCCCTTTCAATAAAATAGCGTTTGAACAGCAATTCAAATCCTCCCTATAAACTCGGAATTTGTTTCTTTTGACCTCTTGCATGTAGCCATTAGATCATTTTCAAACATCTGACATGTTGGCGCACCTGCAAATAAAAAAGATCTAATGCTTAAAAGATCACTTATGGGAAAACTTATTATAACTGATTGCTAAATTTTTTTACCTCAGTATACTTTATATTTAAGTGCACTTCAGACTAGATTTTTTGATGGAAGCAAAAACAATATGAACCCTGATCAGACTGCTCCCAAGGTTTGTTTGCAATATAGGCTAAAGTTGTGTCTAGCAGGCTAAGGATAATAGTGAAAATTAGCCAGGCCCCATAGCACAGTCGATAATGTGTCTGACTGCATGCATATCTAGGGGTCATGAGGTCAGTCCCGGCCCGGTCCCACACTTTTGTTGAAATTGATCATGAAATAATTTCTGTGGTCATTCTTCTACTTCCCCTGATTCAAGAAGGGTTGTTTTCAGTTACAAGCAAAAGTATGTGCACAAAGCACTGGTTGATTGCTAAGTCAAGTTTGCCGAGGAAAAAAGTGTAATAATATGAGCCATGGCATGAGATATCCAACAGTGTGGTATGTGCGACCAGCAAAGCCTCAGATCAGCGATCGCATAGGCGCAGTCTGATCAGTGCCTTTGCTAGTTGCTTGAGTATTTAATGATTGTTAAGCTACTGACCCAACATCATTTTAAGTTTCTAAGCTTAAAACAAGGCTCTACAGGCTCGTCCGAGTCTACACATGTCAAAATACCACATTGTTGGAAATCACATGCACTGGCTCATATGGTGAACTGAGTGTCTCTGTTGTCTGGGACATAAAACCTCATGGCAAACAAACAAACCAAACAGTGAGGTGAAACAATTACCTGATTACCATATTAAACCTAATGAGAGAGCACATGCTCCTATAAGCACATAGTGAGTACATAATGAGTTGTTGCACCCTATGAATTTCTGATTTCCAATCATCTTTACCGGGCCGCGTAGCACAGTTGGTAACGAGTCTGGCTACAGAGGCGTGTCTGACTGCAGATACAGGGGTCCTAAGTTCGATCCCAGCCCGGTCCCATACTTTCGTGCAGTTTGATTGTAAAATTATTTCTGCCGTCATTCTCCCCCCTTCCGCTGAATCATTCAACAAGGGTTGTTGTCAGTTACAAGCGAAGTATGTGCACGAAGTACTGATTAACTGCTTGTTCAAGCTTGCCCAGGAAAAAGTGTGGTTAGGTGAACTGACCATCCCGCCATGACCATAGCTGTTGACTTGGGACGTAAAGCAACGAAACAAACAAACAATTTCCAATCAATATTATGGCACAATTTCTTATTGTTATTGATGATAATCAGCCTGGATCCTGACCAGCTTGCTTCATCAGAAGCCAGCTGATCAGGATCTACACTGGTCTCTGAAGAGATTATAGAATGATGAGAGTTATGTGGTCATCATTGTGCTTATCATATGACATTGAGTCTTGGAGTGAAATGACGCCATGCAATAAAATCAATAAACCACTTGTAGTTTACAGATTTTTGGGAAAATAACAACGCTGCATACATAATGGCAAAATCTTATCTTTTTTATGCCAGAAATGGGATTTCAAAGTAATCTTAATGTGATATTAAACTCCTTGTGAAAAAGCGATAATATGCTCGGCAAGCCTGCCATTTTATCACTTTTCCTCAACTCGTTTAATAAGTTCAATAAAACATGAGCACTCATGTAAGATCCTCTATTTAACCCTTGTCTTGCTGAACCCTGATTTATTTTCTCTCTTTTGAAAACGCCCTATATCCAGATCAGCTTGTTTCTGATGAAGCCTATAGATCAGGTTCTCACAGGTTTAGATAAACAAAAATTTTCAGTGTAAAATTGTAAATATTGTTTTCCCATCAATTTTAACATACGTTTTGGGTGCTCAAAAGAACCATCTCATTGAGACGGTTTTTTTGAGTACCCACAACATATGTTTTGGTTGAGAAATAAGAAAATTAAATTTTCGTGACACACTCTTAACTAAAGTCATGGGTTCTGCACTGTTTCCAACACTGATTGGAAAAAACATGCTTAACACTGGAATACTGCAGGTTTATAGGATAGAAATTGACAAGTGTAGACTCAGATGAGTCTGTGCAGCCTCCTTTGAAACTCAGAAACTCCAAAAGATATCCAGTCAGCGTCTTAACAGTCATTGAATGTTCAACCCACTAGCAAAGGGAGCGCAGTGGCTCAGTGGTTAAGTTCTTGATTCGAGACCAAGAGGCTGCAGGTTCAAGCCTCACCAGCGTCACTGTCTTATGGTCCTTGAGCAAGACACATTTATCCTAGCTTAGTACTCAGGTTCAACCCAGGAAGACCCGTCTCTGTTTAACTGAAAGATTGTTGATGGGATGTAAAGAATCAAATCAAACAAGCAAACAAACCCCACTAGCAAAGGCTCTGATCAGACTGGGTATATGTACAGGCTGATCTGAGGCTTGCTGGTCTCACATACCACATTTTTGGAAATCTCATGTGACGGCTCATATGGTATATAATGGCTAACTCATTTTCATTTTGACAGCTCCTATAACCTTGAAGGTCACGGCTCTATACATTCTGTTGGTGGAGATGGTGCCTGTGGCGGCGCAGGGGGCAGAATTTCTATCAGTCTCGAGACACAGAGCTACTATTTTGGAACTACTCAAGCGCTTGGAGGACATGGTACAGGATATTACCTATCATCTGGGGGACCCGGATCAGTATATATAATAGATAAACGGTAAGTATGGAAATTCTTTTATCTGTCATCTAGGAGACCCAGATCAGTAAATGTAATAATAAACTGGTCAAAATTAATTTAGCCCCACTGGAAATTCTCCCATAGACTTATTGTAAGTACATTCATGTTTGATTTATCATAAAATTTTACTGAAAAAAGATTTTCCGATAAGATTTCCAGCGAAATAGCAGCAATGTTTCTTCTCAACGTGTGCTAGGTATCACTTTTATTTATAACGTGAGTGAAGTTAGAACTTCAACTATCTTCGATATTTTTTGAATAAACATTTACATTATGGCTATTGAAAAAATTGACATGGGGTTTAATTTGATTTGACCAGTTTACATAAAGTTTAAGTATTGAATTGGAATATCTCTCATTTATCATGTCATGCATTTTATCTGAGAGTGGTATTAAGCCATGTAATAAAATCAATAAACATAAACTACGGTAAATGTTCTAAAATTTCGAACACTCTAAAAATACGAACACCTAAAATTATCGCCGAAAATAATTTCTAAAACATTCTAAAAAATCGAACACTGCCTTTTTTCGGAAAAATGAATTTCTAAAATTACGAACACACGTTATTTTCGGCGGGAAACCGATGTCCGTTTATCTGTTTGTGTCCCATCTGTGTTCGGTATACTTCTACCGTATAGCACGTGAGCGGTAGCGACATTTGGAAGGTTCCATTCTACTTAGATAAGTAATCTGGCATGTGACGTTCTATTTCGCATGCCAGCGCGCGACGTTATACATTATTCAAGGTCACTAGCATTGACGAACTTGATGCACGAACAAGTTCCTGCAACGATTCCGAAACTGCTTTGACATGTTTGACTAACCCTATTGAGCTCAAATGGCTGAGATCATTATTTATTACTGACCAAACATTGACCTTCAGGTCGCGATTCAGCTAATTGTACGTGAATTATGCACGTTGACACAAGCTGAGCAATTCTCAATAGTGTGCTGTATATGTGACACGTGCTTTTTTTCTAAAATACCAGCCCCGAAGAGAGGGGGTTGCGGAAAATGAGACGATCACTTAGGCGAGAGAGAATAAAATAAGTTGATGTATAGTGATTTCCATGGACGTTTGCAACACAAGGGGTCATTCGGTTTCGTGCAAAATGCAAAGAAAATCGTGCAAGTTGCATTTTTTTTTTCTCACCGAGACATCCAGTGCGGAAAATAAAGCCATCGTATATTTTATAATTTTACCGACATGCCTGCAAGAACTCAAACGTGGTCATCATCTCATTTTTATTCACGGTGCACTACCGTTAACGTTAACTTAAGGCTTAAATATGTGTGAGACTGACATCCCTACCCCCCTCCCCCCCCCCCCCCCCCCATTTAAGCATTTTAAAGGATTTCCCAGTTCGGCAATATGTCCAAGCCGCGTGTGACACGGAGGGCACTTTTATCATTCTATGCTGATGCATGTGCTCTTTTCTTGAACACAGCTTGGACCCGAGCATGAAATCAACTTGCGCGGAGCCCCATATGATCTGGTAAAGACCCTACTGGAACATATGACAGATGTGATCAGTGAAGGCTCGGGAGAGCATGTGTGTTTGCACAATCTCGTCAGGGTCTTGCTCACTAACAAAGTTTAAAGTGGATGAAGACTCTAGCCAAATAAAAATTCTAAACATCTATACGTACGTTGTCTTTAAAATACTTGTCAGCGGTTTTCTAAGTACATGTAATAATTGCTATTCCTATTAATCAAAAACATCAAATTCCTCAAAATGGAACATTTTAACAAACTGTTGAGCCGATCGCGGCGTGTCTGTTTGTCCTCATGAAACTGCACATGGAAGGCCCTACGAGTGCATTACCGTATAATGTACGCACAGACGCACATACATGTACCAAGAAATAAATTGATTGTAACGTTAGCACGATTCTGCAGCTTGATGGATTATTTAATTTCATGAAATAAGCCGGTTCATGAGATCATGTTACCTATCGCATATGCAAGCAGCGAAGGCTCAGATGAGCCTGCGCATCCGCGGAAAATCGCCAGCGCCTTAACTGCCCACATACACAATGAAGGTGCATATCAGTAAAGCCATTGAGATGATTGGGACATCTGGAGTTCGCTTTATTTACCACACGTCTGTAGAAGTATGTACCCCGACTTTGTTACATGCGAAGACCAGCCTGTGCACCGCTCAGTCTTATCAGCACCTTTGTTTCTAGAACAAAACGTTAAACATTTTGTCGGGCAAGTTCTGGGCCCAAATTGTCTGCTAAATTAGTTTGTCACAGGCTCTTTGGGGGGGGGGGGGTGCCTCCTAGGTCCCATCCTGGGTTCGGCACTGCTAATAGTATCAGCAGCAGACAAAGGGACGGGTAATGGTTCACGGAAATGCCTGAGATCAAAGAAGCCGACTATCAGACCACGTGTTGTTGTTGTTTTAAGACTCGGGTAGCACGCGGTGGCTCTCGCGCACGAAAGCGGACTTAGCACTCAAAACATAATTGCCTGGCTGTGTCTCCTTTTCATGGGTTTGCATGAAATAAAAAAAAAGAATTTCAATGAACTCGAGCATGAAACGGTGCACTGCATGCATGAAAAACTAGATTTGTGGTACTTGTCTAAATTTTTCCTTTTCTTTGAGATCGTGTCGTACGCATCGGCTCGAAGCCAATGTATCATAAACTGAGCCGCGGCACAATGTGGCATTTTGACGAGTGTATAGACTCAGACGAGCCTGTGCAGCCTCCTTTTAAGCTTACAAACTCCAAACGATGTTAAGTCAGTAGCTTAACACTCATAGAATATTCAAGTGACTAGCAAAGGCTCTGATCAGACTGTGCATATGCGCAGGCTGATCTGAGACTTTGCTGGTCCCACATACCACACTGTTGGAAATCTTATGTCACGGCTCAATTATATTCTTTCGAGGCATCGGACGCAAAGTCGGACGTTTATTAATTCTCGGTATGCCTGTTTGCCCCTGATGACGTCGAAGATCTTTTGGGTCCAAACTATTTGCAAACTTTGAAAGCGGGTGGTAGAGAGAGAGAGAGAGAGAGAGAGAGAGAGAGAGAGAGAGAGAGAGAGAGAGAGAGAGAGAGAGAGAGAGAGAGAGATTCGACAGTATTGGTGCTTTGCATGCTTTCTATCGCATGCCCAAATGTTTAAATTGACGGAACATTCTTTCCTGAAATCCATTCGGATCTGATCTGGATACAAACTCTGACAACGTTTTTAAGGGAGAGAGGATCAGCGGGCCATCATCGGCCCGCCAGCGAAACGCCTTTAAATGACGTTTCGCTGGTGTGCCGATGATGGCCCAACGTTGAATGCTGGCTTGGTAGTTTTGAGAATTTCAGGGGATCTGGTCTGTTGCTAAGAAATTCTATGTTTTTGTGATTTTTCAGGTGGGGGTGTCCAGACCCCCTGTCCCCCCTCTGGATCCGCGCATGGGACCGGACTATGTCTACATACTGAAAACCCATTTTATCGTGTGCATCAGCTTTTGTACGACACTGCGTACTTTCTATCGATCGACAAGTAGAGAGAGAGATGCGTGTTCTTTTTGAATTTCGTCATTTTTTAACTCAAAGAACTCGTCTACGTATTTCAAAGATTCGTGTACATCTTTGCAAAAAATTGATCGACGACTGTCCTTGTCTATTGAATATAAACGGCATTTGCGCAGATGGAGAGCTTTTGGTTTTCTGAAGGAAGAACGAAAGTGAAGCGCTTCATCGGTAGTCCGAGGTTAAATAAGTGGACTTTTACGACTTGTAAGTAAATTGAGTGACATAACATGCACGTGCCTGGCTCTTGACTTGGCAATTACCGCACGCGCTGAACATTTTACTGTCTCAGTCCGCAAGAATTTACCGGCGGTTGAAAAAAATAATGAGAAGATAGCGTAGAATCATATCGCCGTGTTTTCAACACGTTTATACCACATTTTAACATGCATATAAACCGTTTTTGCTCATGATAAAGACCACATTCTAAAATTACGAACACTAGCACTTTTTCTGAAACATAATTTCTAAAATTACGAACAGCGGAAAAAATAATTATTTTTTAGTGTTCGTAATTTTAGAACATTTACCGTACTAGTGGTATGCAGATTTAGTTATGTCTTGTAATGACATCCATAACGATGAAGGTTCCCCATGATACCCTCTTCTAAAATTGCATAAATGGTTCCGCTCCACTGAGCATGAGGGCAGCCAGAGCTCCAGTTAAGAAATCTTTTAAATGACATCTCCTGAACCACTGGCCCAAATTCAGAATAATTTCATATAATTGTTTCTTATAATGCCCTCTACCAAATCACATAGATGGTTCTGCTCCGATAAACAAAATGGCTGCCATAGCTCTAGGTAAGGCATTTCCTCCTGAACCACTGGTCCAAGTTCAAAATAATTTCACAGAATTGTTCCTCATGATGCCTTCTACCAAAATTAAACATGGTTTCACTACACAGAACAAATGATCTGTCAGAGCTTTAGTTAAGTATGTTGTTAAATTGCATTTCCTCCTGAAACACTGCTCAAAATTCAAATAATTTCACAGAATTGTTCCTCATGATGCACTCTACCAAAAATTTACAAATGGTTCCACTCCACCAATCAAATGGGCTGCCAGAGCTCTAGATGAGAATGTCTTTAAACAAAATCTCCTACTGAACCACTTTCCAAATCATTTCTTTGTAAGGGAGACAAATCTTACAAATGTGCATGTATTTGTAGAGAGTTTTTACCTTGATTCTGGGAAGATGGATTTTCCAATACAGATAGCTACAATAAGGATGGGTTTATCCATTATATGTTATATGGGGCCACAGGTAGACTTTCCTAACAAATATGTACTTCTGTCTATCTCTGAAAATTGCATTTATCTTAGCAAACAGTGCAGACCCTGATGAAATGCAGATTACCAAACTACCCTTTTAGGGGTTTCCAGTATACAAAGGGTTTATTCCCATTTTCAGATGATTTCAATCAAGTTTTGGGTCAAAAGTGGCCTGTCCAATGGGTCAAATGTTTAGGCTTATTTTGGGACAGCATAAAAAATATTTTTGTCTGAAATGACTAGGCCCAATAGAGCCTTGATATTATGTTTGTAGCATCATCTAGTGAACCTTTACCAAGTTTGTTCAAATGTTTTACTTATTGAGGTTCTACATACTGTTAGTTTTGTCAACATAACCCATATGAAATCTTATTGAAACTGCTGATCTATCAAAATTTATAGCTGGACTTTGAGTGGAGCTATTCTTTCCTCTACCTTTTTAAACTGTCATTCTCATGTGAGCGACTCAGTCTTGTTTTAAATTATTTTGGAAATACTATCAGAGTGTCAAACAGTTTGAATCCAGATCAGGCCCAACATTATATTACAAGTACATGTAACGTAACAAACCCTTCACGATGGAAGAGAGGTTGTCAACTTTACAAATGTAACAAACAGCTATACATATATATAAATCTAATTCCACATTTGAAATGCAGAGGAACATCTTTTTTAAAGATATTTCTTGTTTGAAGTGGTAATTTTTTCTAGGTATGGTGCTATTTATGAACAGTTCCATCTTGACAATAGAGAAAAAGACTGGGACAAATATTACGTCTTAGATGAAGGGGCTAAACTTTCTTATTACTTTGACGAAATCCATCTCACAAGAAATGCTTCCCTGCGAATGAAGACTGGAGATGGTCAGAACAGAACTGTGAAAGTCAACAAGTTTTATGGCGACGGATCTGGCAGAATGCACACAGTAGCTGGACACACAGCATTCTATGAGGAATATCAAACACAAACGAAATATCCTGTAAATATCTGGCTTGATGATGGATCCAAGGCCTACATGGCGCCTTTAGTTTACATCCTAGGCCAGGGAAAGATCGCCTTCAGATGGAACGGGCAAACCATCTATCTTAGATACCTGCGTATTGTACCGGGAAGGGTTATTGAGATTGATCAAAATGCTATGACAAGCTACATGGAAGGCGATGAATACAAGAGAGGTACACCAGGAGCTTTCACATTTGCTGGCTTTGAGCTGGGAAAGGGTGCTACACTCCAGTTGCCACCCCCAATGGAAGGCAAAATGACAGCAGGCTTAGTGGTAAGTAATATTATCAGTCACCCCTAATATTAACTGAATTGTTTCAACATAACCTAATACACGCTTACCATTAAAAACAACTGCTCTATGAAGAAAATCAAAAATCGGGAAATGTCATGCAACAGCCTATAGATTCCTGCGTTTTTGGTATAAATACGAGCTCAGAAAGTATTCTCATTAGGTCATATTTACTTTTTGCGCGATAAACACGTTCCTGTCAAATTCTGGTACACCTATTTTACGCGAAACGTAAATCTGACAAAACGAGAGAACTTTCTGACCTCAGATTTATACCATTAACGTAGGAATGCATAGTCCGTTGCATGACATTCCCCGATTTTTGATTCTCTTCCTGGAGGAATTGTTTTTAATATTCAACCAGATGTTGGGCATTCAAGCATTTGGTAGGCGTGCTAATAAACGTTTCCTTTCTCATGGCATGTTACCTTTATCAGGTCATGATGACGTTGCACTTTTTGAATGACGTCGCTAATGACACTGAATCAACACAAAAATCCAAAACTAGTTTGAAGAGTGTTCAACAATGGGTAAACTAATAAATAGAATACCAGGTTTGCTTCACTTGATATCAAGTTTACCAGGCTCGGCTTTGAGAACGCATGTTGAATCGCTCGGCAAGCCTCGCGATGTCAACAAGCGCCCTCAAAGCCTTGCCTCGTAAACTTGATATCAAAAGACACTCACCTAGTATTCTCATATTATCAGGTACCTCTCATATTAAGTGAATTGCCTGATAAACCATCTCCTTCATTGCATATACCAATTGGGTAAAACTTTTCTGTTTCCTGCTATTGAGAGCAAAATTTTACAAATTGGGCAATGCTATTCCATAGACTTCAGTGGCTGATCCAGATTGGGTTCCCCTCCCTGCTCCCTGTTTTCAAATATCCTTTGAAAATGAAATAAGTTGGTCTAAGTGAGACCAAATTATTTCATTTTTATGGGATATATTTGAAAAATGAGATAAAATCAGCAAAGCGAACCCCCAGAACCTTTATTTATATGAACCCCCTTTCCAGAAATCCTGGATCCGCCCCTGAGAAGCATACATGTTTCTACTTGACAATTTAGTTTGTTTTAAGTAGAGAAAAAAGTGTGTGTGTGTGTGTGTGTGTGTGTGTGGGGGGGGGGCTCTATTCTAAATCTAGACCTTGTTATCAAAAAATCTTTTGGTCAATGATAAAAAAATGTTGCCATTCAAGTAATTTACTTGCTCACTTTTTTAGTACTGTTTTGGCTCTGGAATATTCAGTACTCACTTATGTGTTTGATCAATAAATGTCATCGTCATAAACAATTCCTTGCAGTTTATAACTCCGGAAGCAAATACGAGTGGGACTTACAGCACACATGTGTAGCAATAACATGTGCTTTTGGGAGTAGACCTTCACAGTTGATTCGGAAATGCTAGGATTCTCCCATTAAACACAATATTTATTTCTGTGATGTCAGAAACATTATATTAACAGAATCTTTATACCTGTTAACAGTGAATAAAGCAGTATTTCATAAGAGTCTTTACTGTTTTCCAAGATAAAAGTAATCTTCAGGGACAGAAATAAAACATTTTATTGAAAATCTGACCTGTGAGCAATTAAAATTAAAAATGGACTATTCCATACTTATTGTACAGGGTTCACACAGGCATGAAAAGTACTTGAATATACAAGACTGTCTTGAAAATTCCTTGAAAATAAAATTTGTCTTGAAAAGTACTTGAAAAACACTCATAGGCCTTGAAATGTCCTTGAATTTTACCATTTGCAAGAGGATTCAACGCTGTCTTTGGAGGTCTAAATCAGTATAAAATTGTGGTGCATATGCTGCACCAAATAAAGGCACCATAATTTTACACTGATTTTCCAAAGCTAAAATCTTTAGTAATGGACTCTAGCATTTGAGAAGTAGAATTTTTACATGTTAATCAGTATTTTTCATAAGTTTTCAGTCCTTAAAAATAGTTAGGAAGGTCTTTTAGAAGTCCTTGAAAAGTCCTTGAATTTTACACAATGTGCCTGTAAGAACCCGGTTATATCATGTATGTGCTAGTACATCAGAATGAAACGGGCTAATTGGTTGGCTGAAATCAGTGACCTATATAAGAGTGACTGGACACTTCATTTTTCAGCCATATAGGTATGTCGTGGCATGTGTCACGTGACTAACGCCTGGTGCTCCTTTTTATCGTACACACTCAAAATGGCGATGCAGCTTGTGAGACCGCTGCATTTATAGGTACTTTAAAGTACGGACTTCGTCGTAAATATGGCTTATTGGAAAATATTGTTTATAACAAACGAAAAAACATATATGAAATATTGCTAAAGGCTTTGTTTCTGCAATGTAAAAACTAATCCGATTGAGTTATGACCATGTAAATATCGGCCGATTTTAAGAAAGTTGCGGAAATCGGCAAAAATGGCTTCAAAAATACCTCATTCACTCTGAGGAATAAAGCTTCAAACATGGCTATATCTGTGTCTCGATTTATCATTATTCATAAACTAAGATGTCCAATGATTCATGATTATCATTATTATATAATTTCGGTGTTTATAAATGTTTTAAAAAAAATTTAGGTAAACAATAGAGAAATTACATTGTGTATTCCAAAACAGCGGTAAAAGCCAATAGCGTAGATAAATGATATCCAGTTTCCCTCATTTACCTGTGTAAGATACACGACAGTGTTATTTGAGTTGAGTATTGGTATTTTATTGGAGTTTCTAGTCACTCTTATATAGGTCACTGCTGAAATCTATTTACAGGATATAAAGTCAGAAGCAACATTCAAGGCAGACAGTTTCTATGTGACAGCTACAGACCTAAACCTTGAGCCTGAAGCATCATTCCTGTGTACTGGCACTAGCCGCACTCTACAACCAGGAGATGCAACAGTTAATGGAACTGGAGGAGGCTATGCTTCACAAGGAGGAGGACGTAAGAAATATGGGCCTCATCGCGACAAAACCTGTCCTCAGGGTTTCCAAAAAAGCAAGACTCAAACCAGTTTCCTCAGCTACAGAGACAAGCTAAAAAATTGAAATTTCACCTGTCGCAAGTTTAGATATGCTAAATTTGAAAAGTGAATAACAAAGGCTCAGATCTGACTGTGTGGATGCGCAGGATGGTCTGCACCTTTGTTGCTCACAAACTGCCGAAGACAGGTTTTCTCACGTTGAGGTCCATATACATGTAAGCCTCAGGGGCCAGTATCAGAACCCTAGATATGAGTGTGTAATTAATTTTTTTTTTTTACTATTTTACGCTCAAAAATTGAGTTCATCTTAAGCCGCACAGCACAGCCTGGAGATGCTACAGTTAATGTAACTGGAGCACCCAAAAGACATGTTTAAATTGATAGGTAAGGAAATAAACGCAATTTAAGGTGCACAAACTATCCTTATCTGGACCTATGTAAAAGGTCATTTATCGAAATTGTGCTATTGCTTAATTTTAGCTCACGCGAAGTTTCGTGAAAATAAAATCTTCGTGAAATGGCTAAATCACTCTGTCCATTACTGATATAGGTAAATCATGCTCTAGTCGCAAATTTTTAAGTGGAAAATATATCTTTTAATGCTATTCACGAAAATTAAATTCTCACCAAAATTTCTAGATTTACAGTAGCTCAAGACCATAACGGAGTGATTATAAAGCCTAAAGTCTAAATACAGTGTAGCCATGGTAATTCACTTTGCCTTGACCATTTAGTGAAAAAAATACTTGTTCAGTTTGTAAAAACAAAGATCACATTCCAACGACTTTGGCAGTGATGAATATTGGTTCTCGATTTTCTAGTTGGATCCATGAATATCCAAGTACTCAGATACTCATAGCAGCCCTAACTTCTACTTTTTTTCCAAATTATGGCCCTGGGCCCAATTATGGCTCCACACTTGGGGTCACATATCAAAAATTTCATTCAGGGTTGCCTCCTAGTCTGTATGCTACAAAATTTAGATATTTCTAAAACACATGCTGAAACAAAAGTGGTTAAGAATACTGTAGATTCGGAAATTTTCACGAGGGTTTTATTTTCGGAATACGCGATGTTTCGTGAAAATAAAATCCTCATGAAATGGAGAAATCATTCGGTCGTTTACTGATATAGGTAAATCATGCCATAGTTGCGATTTTTTACGTCGTAAATAAGATTTTTAAGCATATTCCTGAATATAAAGTTATCTCGAAAAATTCCGAATTTACAGTAACAACAGTAAATATGCTTTATTTATATTACTAGAGCCAGGAAACAGTACAGCAGGTGGCAAAGCCTATGGTAGCCTTTATCGACCACAAGATGCAGGAAGTCGGGGCGGAGGAGAGTATGGCGGTAATGGTGGAGGAAAAGTGTACATCAACGTTCCGGCAATAATCCTCATAGATGGCTCAATATATGTTGATGGTGCCGACGGGACAGATATAGACGGTGGTGGTGGCTCGGGTGGTGCTGTCTTTATTGAAGCGGGTAAGTATCTGGTTGGAGAGCATTATGTAGTTAGATACCTAATTATCTGACCATATTTGTCCTGAAATTCAAATTTGAACTACTGTTCATTTCAAATTGTGATTATTATTCATAGGATGGAGGTGTGCCACAATTCTCAAGGTTATCTGATCAGATCCCTCACTCATTGCTTATGGAATGTACTTTTAAGATGAGGAAATTGTAAGTTACTACCCAACGATCCTTAACTTTGAAGTGGATTAAGCCAAATGAAAAGGATGGAAAATGCCATTTGGTATAAATGAGATGAGGTGCATTCAGTGCTGGTAAGCAGGATCCTTTTGGAGTATGCCCCACCCCTTCTAGTTCATAAAAGGCTTGCTCTCAAAATGGCTCAGTGTTATGCTTATCCAGTAGGGGACTTTTGTATTGCTTGCAAGGCCTATACCTGTCTATTTGGAATAAAAATGCCCATTTTAGCAATACATGTACAGTAAAACTGTCTTAAGTGGCCACTCAAAAATAGACAAAATAAAGATCTTATATGACAAACAGTAGCTTAATGAAGGTCAACGGTATTGTAGAGTGCTCCCCTTGGAGCATTCTGCAACACGTTTGACCTGAATTAAGCATTAATTGGTCTTAAAAACCAATTTTTGGTCTTTTTGAGAGTGGCTGTTTTAGTCAAATTTTACTGTATATAGTCTTTAGGATTTAAGAAAGACTTTTTTTTATACCCAGGTCAGTTACGAGGTTATGGTTTAATTTCTGCTAATGGAGGGGTTGGATATGGTTCTGCTGGCGGAGGAGCAGGAGGTCGTATAGGGATCCGCACCCAAGATGCCAATGAATACAAAGGTGCACTGCTGGCCCTCGGATCTGAAGGAGCCAATGGAGGAGATATGGGAGGACCGGGAACCGCTTTTGTTGACGACAGACTAGAGCCCTACATACACCAGGCTCGCTTATATCTTGACGGGCGCAACTTATACCCTACAAAACCAGTCGTCATTAATGAAAAGAACCCACGACATACATCTTCCGAGAAAGCCACAGGAAATAATGCCGACCTTGACTTCCAGCATGTTCTGCTGAATAGAAAGGTAGGGTCTAGTTTGTTTAACTCTTTAACTACTAGTATGGCCCGCCGATAACCTAAGAGGCAAACATTTTGGAACTAGATCAGGCTTGACAAAATGTCGGGCTTGGTCTGGATCTAATCTTTTTTACACTCTGATGGTACTCCTGAAAAATGTTTTCCAAAAAATTGATGTTGAAAAAAATCAGCAGGTGACAAAAAAGCATACAAAATTTCCCAGAAGATGGAGTAAACTCTTTGCCTAGTAGCAGCAAATTGTGGCGTCTGCTGATAACCTTTGCAAACAGTTTGGACCCAGATCAGGCCCAACAAGATGTTGGGCCTGATCTGGATCCAAACTGTTTGATACTCTGATGGTATTCCTGAATTTTTTTTCTCAAAAAAATCAGCAGACGACAATTAAGCACACAAAATTTCTTAGAAGACATACAGATAATGAATAACATGGTTTTGACTGTTGTAGTTTACAAGTATAGTTAAACTGTTATTGAACATGAAAAAATTAGGCGAATCAAGGTCATTTATGTAAGCATTCAGCTGTTACACAATAGACTTTTTGCGATGCCACACAAAAGTGTTGAATGGATGGCTTGGACAATCAAAAGATAAGAGATCAATTACGCTAAAAATACCTGATCAATGATTCAGATATGGACCAGTGATTTTCAGTGTGTGTTGACATTACTATGCCAGTTGAAGTTGGCCGCCAAAAATGGACAACTATTCTATGCACTACAACTTTTGACCTTTGGGAAACTAGGAATTACATGCCTAGTTTCAACCCATGGAAATGACCGACAACACGAATGCTTGCTCGCGAATTCAAAACTTCGTGAATAATTTGGAAATAGAAAATTCGCGAAATAAAGATGACGCGAAAATTTACCCAATCTACAGTATTTCACCTTGCAACCCCATATGATGTTGGGAATTTGGAGAAGGCCTTTAGTTAAGAGTGTTTATCAAAAAAATAAATTTTCTTATTTCTCAACCAAAACATATATTGTGGGTACTTAAAAGAACCGTCTCAATGAGACGGTTCTTTTGAGCACCCACAACATATGTTAAATTTGATGGGTAAGAAAATATTAACAATTTTATGCTTAATTTTATGCTCAAAAATTGTGTTTATCTAAACCTATGTTGGTCCAGTCATAATGATATAGGCCTTGTCACAAGTAAGCCTGTGAAGAGAACAGTGGCTTAATGGTAGAGTGCTTGACTTGAGATTGAGTGGTTGTGGGTTGGAGCCTCACCAGGGGTACTGCATTATGTTCTTTAGCAAGACACTTTATCCTCTGCTTAATACTGGTTCAACCCAGGAAGACCCATCCCAGTATGACTGAAAAATTATGTTGACTGGAAGGTAAAGAATAAAATCAAACAAAAAACAAAAACAAGTACACTTGTCTTTGGGATTTCTTGTGCAGGACATATTTTATTGAGGCCACAGTCAACTAGATTTTACTAGGTTACTTCCCTATGAACTCCGTAAAAGAGATTTATCAATAGGCAACCTTTCTTTATACCCCCCGCAAACTTTGTTTGTGGTGGGGTATACTGTTTTCACGTTGTCCGTCCGTCCGTCTGTCCGTCCGTCCGTCCGTGCATGCGTCCGTGCGTCCGTCCGTAACGTTTTGTTTTCTTAATAACTTGAAGAGTAGTTGCTGGATTTTCATCAAAATTTGAAAAAAATATCCATATATGCAAGACAAATACTTTAAACAAAAAAGTAAGGGCTAGGGGCCAATTCTATTAGAGTTATTACCCTTTGTAGTTCTAAATGGCTTTTATATAGGGCTTTATGTTAATTTAATAGGGCTTTATGCTAATTTAGTCCATACATGGGCCGATCAACTCCTACCACAGCTTTTGATAAAACAATTTGATACTTTGCCTATACAATGTAGACACATTGAACATATGCATGAAGGAGTTTGGTTCAGAAAAAATAATTTTTGACAAAATGACAGCTGTGAGAACTTAGACAATTTTTCCCTAATAGGGCTTTTGTATATGCATAGATGGTGCCTTCATGGGCCGATCAACTCCTACCACAGCTTTTGATGGAGCAATTTGATACTTTACCTATACAATTTAGACATATTTAACATATGCATGAAGGAGTTTGGTTCAGAAAAAATCTTTTTTGACAAAATGACAGCTGTGAGAACTTAAACAATTTTTCCCTAATAAGGCTTTTGTATATGCATAGATGGTGCCTTCATGGGCGGATCAACTCCTACCACAGCTTTTGATGGAGTAATTTGATACTTTCCCTATACAATGTAGACACATTGAACATATGCATGAAGGAGTTTATAATTTTTGTTTGCACAGATTCTACTGAAATCTTTTCAAAACTAAGGTCTGCTGGTTTGAACTATAACTTGCCATCTTTTTTCACTGACTCTTACTGTGCGGGGGGTATCTAATAAGCATTGCTTATTGACTTTTTTCATTTTCACCACAAAAATATGCCACTGGCAGTAAATAGATAATAGTCGTATGACCAAAATGTTTTAAAAGACACCTAAACCCCTAAAAACAAGCACTTTTTTATCCACAGGCCCAGTTGGAGATCGCTGAGGGAGAGGAAAATATTGTCAGTATAAACTTTGACCTGGTAATGGGCGACAAAACAGGTTATATCCATATGAAGGCAGGACAAAAGGGCTATATTGAATACGATGAGTTCTCCTTGTTGCGCTCTTCACCACCTGTTAATTTCATCATTGATATGGAAGCAGATATGTGGGCTTCAGCAGATTTCAAGATAGTAGGCCTTTCTGACATTGCATTTGAGGTAAGTTACATTAAAGCCTTAACTATAGTAAAACCTGTATTATTATAGCCCTGCTTTGAAAAAGTGGGGAGAAGTTATCTACAAGTTCTGTCATCACTGTAGTCATACCACTAAGGCAATTTGGGTCTCGTCACCCTGGTGACTCCGGTGTTATAGTAAAATTACCTTCAAATAAAGGCTGTCAAAAATGAGAACTTTCGAATGTGTTTGCTTCGAGATTGCATCATCTAGTTAACAACCTCTGTGTTGTCTTGCCAAAACTGAGATAAAATCAGATTTTAAATGTGCTTTTTTACAGTTACAGTCTACTCTCGATACCTCGAATTTCAAGGGACTGAGCAAAATATGTCGAGATGTCAGTAGTTCAAGGTAACCAAATCATGACGTATAGCCACCATTTTGGGGCGAAATAAATCGCGTTCAACTCGTCCATTAATAGATTGTTATTGGGAGCTTACATTAATGAACTGCGGGATGAATTAATCAAAAAATCAATTTGAATTCACATTTGGAATTGAAATAAAAAAAAAAAGAATAAAAAGGGGAAAAATAGAATAGTTTTTCAGGTACCACTGCAGTCCCGACATTATGGCTATTTTTTTTCACTTTCTAAGACATAATAAAATAACCAAATCATTTTCAGTTTGTTTATATTGGCGACTGGTCCCGCGGTCACAGGTTTTACCCTTTCGTACGTCGTCATATTTTTAAGCCACAACAGACAGTGTACATGCACGTTTAATTTCTGTCGGCTCTTCCCAATCTATTTTGTCATTACATGACCAATGTCCGAAAATAGCCTTACACGCACTACTGTCCAGTGACTGAAATAAAACGCTGCATAAAAAATGGCATGAGAAACAATTAAATTATATTTTGGCCTTATTTAAAACGAGCAGTCATCGGACAGGCTTAATACTCAATTTAGATTGCTCAAATATGACACATTGGCTCAAACCATCACTTACATGAGATAGACATGTACCCCCTTTGAAGTTGTAAACGATAGATGAATAGAATTCGCCGACCGCGGTCAATTATGTAATTTTACAACACACTAATTTACAACTGCATGTGTCAAACACGTGGACCAAGTGATCAAACAAATTAAATGGGGATAATTAACATTCAAAACGGTGGATTAATTGGAGACACATTCAGATAAAAAGGTAAGTTAATGACTGTCTTTTTCTAATGAAATGGAATCAAGTTAGACGTTGTAAAATACACTAAAATTGATCAGCGGGACCAGTTTTTCGTAACGAGTTATCAGCTTTATTGACTTAACCGTTGTCGAGATAAACGTTGTGGAATTGCAATAATATATAGGGAAAAATACCGGGACTGGGCCATCGAGTCGACATAGGTGATAGTATTGAGTTATGCATAGTTGAGTTAATGAGAGTCGACTGTATATTTAAAAATTGTCAATTACGGTTTAGTCATAATTATACGGTTTTGTCATTGATTAATTATCTACGATGACGAAACCGTAATAAGTTATTTCATGCCTAGACACCAAACGTTAAAGTTTTCATATAATCTTAAAGCTAAAAGATACAATGTGAATTTGATGAACAAAAATCAATCGGAACCCAAGCATTTTGGGTCGTTTATCTGTGATTAAATGAAGAAATTGAACATGATGAGAAAGTTACCTTAACACCGAAATAAGTGACGAGACCCAAATTGCCGTAGTGGTATGACCACAGTGGTCATTGGGATCAGATTTCTTAACCCTTTGTATACTTGTGGCTCATAAATGTGCACTTTTGCAAACAGCGAAGATGCATATGCAGCATTTCATCATGGTCTACACAGTTTGCCAAGGCAAAAATGATCTTCTGTGAAAAAAAATTATATGGAAATTGAATCTGTGACTCCTCGATATAAACGATGGACCATCCCAAGTTTTTTTTGTATCAAACCATCATACATTAGTGCACAATATTTGTCAGAATAATTTCTAGTGTTACAAATATCATCATCATTGTTGTCATGATTATCATCAGCATTGTCATCATCATCATCATCATCATCATCATCATCATTGTCATCATCAACATCATCATAAACATCATCATCATCAACATCATCATCATCAACATCATCATCATAATCATTTTCAACATCATAATCCTCATCATCATCATCATCATTGTCATCATCATCATCATTGTCATCATCTTCATAGTCATCATCATAATCATCATTGTCATCATCATTGTCATCATCTTCATTGCCATCATCTTCATAGTCATCATCTTCATAGTCATCATCATAATCATCTTTGTCATCAACATCATCATCATTGTCATCTTCATAGCCATCATCTTCATAGTCATCATCTTCATAGTCATCATCATAATCATCATTGTCATCATCTTCATTGTCATCATCTTCATTGTCATCATAGTCATCATCATGATCATCTTTGTCATCAACATCATCATCATTGTCATCATCATAATCCTCATCATCATCTTCATAGTCATCATCACCATTATAATTGTCATCATCATTATCCCACATCAGTGGGCAGTTTGAATTTTGTGTAATCTCTTACAGTGCAACTTTCTGTCTTGCAGCTTGGTGGCAACTTGGTGGGAGTTTTAAATCTAACCCTGGAAGAGGGACGGACCCTTGAAATAGATGCCAGTGCAACCAACAGTAAAATTATTGATGGGGAAGAAATCATATTTCCACCAGGTAATTTGACCTCTACCTACTAGTGCTATCTGCCGATAACTTTTGCAAACAATTTGGACCTAGATCAGGACAGACATACTGTCTTGCCTGATCTGGATCCAAACTGGTAGACACTGATGGTATTCCCAAAAGATGTTTTCGAAAAGGTCGACATTTTGACAAAGTATTGAGGAAGAGTAGAGACAATATCATTGATATGAATGGTCGAAGATTATTGGAAAACGTTCCCATCAGTACTCTCAGCGCTTTGATTTCAAAAAGGTTGACCATGTGACGAAATAATGAGTTAGTTGACTTTAAAAACTCCTAAAGCCCATGCAAATAATGCTTAAGTCATCTGCTGCCTATATTTTTTCTAACATTATTGACTAATGCAAGTGTAGAGGCACAGTATGGACTATAGGCACATTCTGATCATTGTCTACACTGTATGGCCAAAAGGCTTCTACAACTTTTCAGCAGACAACAAAAGCAGATGACTTTTTGTGATTGGCGCTTAATGGGTTAACTCCTTGCCTCGAGGGGAAGTTTGCATGCTTATATTGTCGTCAAAATCAACTTTTTTGAAAACATCTTTAAAGAATACCATCAGGGTGTCTAACTGTTTGGATCAAGATCAGGCCTGACATTTTGCTGGGCCTGATCTGGCTCCAAACTGTTAGCAAAGTTTATTAGCAGATGACACTAGGAGGCAAAGAGTTAAAGGATCAGATCAGAAAAAAAGACATATAACACTACTGGATATACATCCAATTTAACCCTTAAAGCGCCATCTATAATTTGCAGACGACAATTTCAAATTTTGCTGCCTTTTCGGAAAATAACAATAAGGCATGATGTTTCATGAGAATCCTCTGCTGGCAGATGATTCTCATGGAATATCTTATGTTATTTTTTTCGAAAATTGAAAAGATGTAGAAAAATTTGTCGTCTGCTGCAGTCGTGATTGGGGCTTTAAGGGTTAAAAAGTAATATTATGCATGTGACAATGTACTACTTTCTAACTTTTTGTCTTTTTCTGCTTTTCACAATACTTGTCATCTGCTCCCTCTCATCTGCTTATGTACTTTGGCAGTCTATATTTCAAACAACATGGACAAAGACCAGACTGCTCCAAACTGCTCTCTTTGGAGCAGTCTGACCAGGGTTCATGATGGTAACCTTGCTTTCATGGTAACCAATTTTTATAGTACATGAGGCAGGAGACATGATAATAAGCAGACAGCAGTTCAAGAACATAAAAATGTTGTTTTTGTTTGGGCATAACATGGCATTTAACCCTTAAAGCGCCAATCACGACTGCAGCAGACGACAACATGGCATTTAACCCTTAAAGCGCCAAATTACGACTGCAGCAGACGACAAATTCTGCGGCATTTTTCTCAATTTTCGGCAAAAATAAGGTATGATATTACATGAGAATTGTCTGCCAGCAGAGGATTCTCATGAAATATCATGCCTTATTGGTTATTTTTTAAAAAGCGGCAAAATTTGAAATTGTCGTCTGCTGCAAATTATAGGTGGCGCTTTAAAGGTTAATGATTTTTCTATCATATCACTATGGTCATTTGTTATATTTATATTACTGTTAAACACTTATGTTTGGTGTCAATTTTTTGGGGGTGCTTTTTGGGTCTAGGTAAAAATGAATTGCCAAATATGTTACAATGCAAGATAAATCATTAACTCTTAAAGTGCCAATCGCTACAAAATTCATCTGCTTTGCTCGTTTGCTGAAATGTTTAAGAAGCCTCTATGACAAACAGTGTGGACCCAGATCAGACTGCTCCTATTGGAGCAGTCTGTTCTGGGACCATGCTATTTGCTTCTATACTTAATTCGTCAGTAATGCTAGGCAATTATTTGCTGCGGACGACTTCAGCAGACAACATTTTCAGACGCATTTTTTTTCTTCGCGCTTTAAGGGTTAATAAGATAATGCAAAAAAGACTGTTCCTATGGGAGCAGTCTGATCATTGTCTACACTGCTTGGCCAAAAGGCTCCTAGAACATAATAAACAAGTCTTAACAAATGAAAATTAGTATTAACTTCACGTTTAACCCATATAAGCCTAGCGTCCTTTTTGTGGGACATAGGCAAACAGTGCAGACTCAGATCAGACGCCACTGTTTGCTTACAGTTAGTTCTATTAGAATTAGGATAAATTTCGATTAAAATGAAAAATACTACCTTACAACCCTTAAAACAGAAATGGACTGATCCAATTGATAATAATGGGAAATTCCATTCGGCTTAAAAGGGTTAAAAGGGTGGCTTTACTCTTCTCTTTCCAGGGCAACTTGGTATTGGACATCTCGTTTTGCAAGCTAACGCTGTTATTGATCATGAATATCATTTCAACCTTACTGCTTCCGACATCATGATGAGGTATTCATCCCTAATCATTGCCGAAGAGATCACAATTACAACTGGCAGTTTGCTCTTGGAAGGGGATGCCACTCTAGATGTGTCAGGTCTTGGAGCCAGCTCTGAGATAGGTGATGGAGTTGTCCTCCCTGATGGAGCAGGTGTTGGAGGTGGGCATGGTGGTTATGGGGGAGGAGCAGACAAGACAGACTTCGGATCAGGTTAGTCCTACTGTTTTAATTTGGAAATTTTCACGAGCATTTTATTTTCGCGAATAGCGTTAAAAGATCTAATTGTGACATTAAAATATCGAGACTGTGACATGATTTACCTACATCAGTAAAAGACAGAGTGGTTTCATCATTTCGTGTGGATTTTATTTTCACGAAACTTCGCATATGTGAAGCTTCTTGAAACTGAAACCCTCAAAAAAATTTTCAAATTTACAGCACACCTTTTGATTTGAGCTGAAGAAGTCTTTTGTCCCTCATGAATTGTGCGATAGTGTTGTGCGCTCTCTGCTGCAGCTTTAAGAGAGATGGCCCAGTTGTCATATTTGGCTTGTTAGCAGGATGAAATTTGCTTCACTTGAGGCAAATTGGATTGGGGTTTGGGCCGTTTAGTCAATCCCACTCCCTCTCCTTGGGAGGATACCTGAAATGAATGAAAAAAATGTTGACTGGGACTTTAATCCTTAACTAAATCAAATCAATTTCCCTCATGACTTTTTGCATACTCAGGCCTCCAGATAAGAATGTTATTTAACCCTTAATGCGCCAATCGCAACAAAAGTCGTCTGCTTTTCTGGTCTGCTGAAATGATTAATCCGCCAATCGCAACAAAAGTTGTCTGCTTTTCTCGTCTGCTGAAATGTTTAAGAAGCCTCTATGGCAAACAGTGTGGACTCAGATCAGACTGCTCCTATAGGACTGTTCTGGGTCCTCGCTGTTGGCTTCTATACTTAATTCGTCAGTTATATTAGGCAATTATTTGCAGCAGACGACTTCAGCGGACAACTTTTTCAGATGCATTTTTTTTCTTGGCGCTTTCAGGGTTAAAAAGCCTCAATGGCAAACAGTGTGGGGCCAGATCATACTGCTCCTATAGGAGCAGTCTGTTCTGGGTCCGCGCTGTTTGCTTCTATACTTAATTCGTCAGTTATGTTAGGCAATTATTTGCAGCAGACAACTTCAGCAGCCAACATTTTCAGATGCATTTTTCTTGACGCTTTAAGGGTTAAAATTGATTTTGTTATTTCTCAACCAAAATTTATGTTGTTGGTACACAAAAGGATTGTTTCAACAAGCACCCAAAACATGTGTAAAACGGTTGATAAGAAAATCACATTTTTATGCTAAACAAGTTCTCTTATTTGGAATTATGCATACTTGACACCTTTAAAGAGGCTATGTTCTCCCAATTAACCAGGGTTTTTTCATCACAAAATACAAATTTTTAGATTTAAATAAACTATTCTTTAATTGGTAAGATGATGTAACCCCCCCCCCCCCCCCCCCAAAAAAAAAAAAAAAAAAAAAATGAAGCTCCTGAATGAAACACCTTTTTCCAACCCTTTAAACTGGTTGCATGAAAAATTTCACTGTACTACCAAGTCTCTGTAGCTGAGCAGGCTATATTGAGCCTCACCTGGTCAGTTTAACCACAAAGGTTTTCTCATGATATTGCCTATATTTTCTTCAGGACTTTAGTTAAGAATTTGTGAAAAAAAAATCTTATTTCTCAACCAAAACATTTGTTGTTGGTACTCAAAAGAACTGTCTCATTGAGACAGTTCAATGAGATGGTTCTTTTGAGCACCCAAAACATGTTAAAACTGATGAGTAAGAAAAATTGACAATTTTAAACTAAAAAATGATGTTTTTCTTAACCTGTGTTTCTTGCACACAAGATATTGTCTGCATTTTTATCTGTGTGAACAAAGCCTACAGGGATTTTCCTACTTTTCTGAAAAGGGGCCTGTTGAATTTGGGGAAAAAAGCATTTGAACCATCAAAATTGGGAAAATTTGATGCATTCTAAAAGCTCTGGAGCGCCATTTTAAATGGATTTAAACCATATGAGAAATTAGCAATAAAGCTGTAATGTATTTGTTCCTCTTATGGCCCTTCATAAAAACTCATGAAAATTTGCATAAAAATGTAAAAATGAAAACATGTTTTCATTCACATTTTTATGCAAATTTACATGCATCTGTAACTTTGCTATTTTTGTTCAGATTTTCATGAAATTTTCACCAAAATGTAGAGCTAAGAAATTGGGAATGATGTACACCATTTTTGGAAGTTTTTGCTCATCTTGATTTGGGAAGGGGCTGATATTTGGCCCCAAATCAGGTCCAGGAAAATCCCTGACTCAACTCATTTACCTGTATGCGATCTATAAGATACTATAAATTCAGAAATATTCGTGAGCATTTTATTTTCAAGAAAAATTTTTAGTTTTGTGAAAATAAAACACTCACAAAATGCTGAAGTCACTTCATCGTTTACATATGTAGGTAAATCAGACCCTTGTTGAGAATTTTTAATGTCACAAATATGTCTTTAAATGCTGTTCCCCAAAATAAAATTCTCGGAATGCTTTGGAATTTCACAGTTGCAGATTGGTTGGACAGATAAAACATGACTGGCACATGACCTTGTAGGAAGTCGAATGATGTCATTACAGTCATTTTATGTCGCATCTCAGCATTCACCAGAAGGTCTGGAACATTTTTAAAAAAAAATGAAAATGCACCATTTAATGTAGAGTAAGAAAAAGAATCCATTATTATTGTGAGGATGGAATAGAAAAATCTATTCCTCTGAATAGCTGTTTATCACCACCCTGCTAGACTGGCCTCCCTTTAATAGCTTGTCAGCATATTAAGACAGGTATTGTCCTGCCAGCCAAGAGTGACAGTGACGTCATGTTTTGTTTACAAAATTATCAGGGACTTATAATCGATAGATCACATGTGTATTAATCCTATCCACAGGATAGGATTAATACACATGTTATCTATTGATTCGGGTTAGCTCAAACGGAGTGCGCAAGTTAATGTTTTACTTAGCAATTGTTAACAAACTAGTATGTCACTGTCACTCCTGGTTGGCATAACAGTAAAGAGTAGTAGCCATTGCGCCTATGTATAGCATACACACTGATGTCATAAGTGACGTGATATTTGAAAATACCAGTGACATAAAGTGCATTTTTTAAACAAGCCGTTTTATTAAGTTTATTTTGTTCTGGGCGTTTATATATTTTTTCATCTACTCATCAAATTATAGCAACTGAAAAATACTGCAGTTTGTGTTGATAAGTCTTTTTTGAGCATGTGCAGTCACATGAGTAGGATTCTTTACTTGAAATTAAATACATGATACCTATTCTTATATGCATAACGGAAGTAGAGCTTTATGAACGAGGGGAACCAGTCTACAGCCCTGCAAGACTCATGATGCCAATCAGTGATCATAGAGGCAGATTTTTCTGTCTCACAAAGGCCTTCAGTAATTAGAAAATTATTGTCCTTATTTCTCAACCAAAACATATTTTGTGTTTACTCATAAGAACCATCTCAATGAAACATTCTTTTGACCACCCAAAACACATTTTTAAACTGATGGCAAAGAAAATAATTTTTACACTCAAAAAGTTATGCTGTTTTTGGAACTTGTATGAAACATCTCAATTAGAAACAAAAAAATTGCTGGATATGATGGATAGGATTTTTTTTTAAATTTTACGATCTAAAATACTGTTTATCTGGGCACGTTGCAAAATGATATCACACACAAAATAGAGAGGTAACACAATAATTTCTAGACCTATCCCCAAGGTTATAAAACTTTTTTCACGCTCAACTCAATTGATCATGAGCATGGAATTTATTCTGCTCATAAATGTTAAAACCCCAACAATTGTTGTCATTTTAACATGTATTAGCAGGATAAATACAACATGGAGTGTTAAAACAGGAAATATATGTATTTTTCATTTTTTTAATTTTTTATGAGCATTTTAAATTTCATGCTCAGTTGATTTTAGCATGAAAATTTTTTATAACCTTGGGTCCAGGTGTAAATCCATGGATTAAATCAGTTTGCATGTTGGTGAAATTTGATTACACATAGGTTACAATATTATTATGACAGGGTTCGCACAGGCTTGAAAAGTACTTGAATTTAGAGGGCTTTCTTGAAAATTCCTTGAAATTAAATCTACCTTGAAAAGCACTGGAAAATTACTTAAATGCCTTGAAAAGTCCTTGAATTATACTATTTTCTGTAGGACTTAGCACTGTTGATAGAGACCTAAATCAGTATAAAAGTGTTGTGTCTATATTTGGTGTAGCATATGCTGCACCAAATATAGGCACAACACTTTTATACTAACTTTCTAATACTAATGTCTCCATTATCTCAGTCTAGCATTTCTGAAGTAGAATATTAAAACTTAGATCATTATTTTTCATTATTTTTAGTCCTTGAAAATTGTAGGAGAGGCTTTTAGAAGTCCTTGAAAAGTCCTTGAATTTTATTCACGCTTGCCTGTATGAACCCTGTATGAGTGTTCATGTAAGAATCTCTATTTGTATCTTCCAGGTCTTCCATATGGTTCATACATTGCTCCACAGCATACTGGTAGCCGTGGAGGTGGATCTCATGCAGGTAGTGCCGGTGGCATTATAACTCTTGACATTAACCGCTTCATTCACCTGGATGGTAAAATAGAGAGCAATGGAGGTGATGCATATGGTAACAACAGTGGTGGTGGATCTGCTGGAAGTCTGTATATATCTACTCAGAACTTCTCAGGTCATGGAGTTCTCAATGTCACAGGGGGTAATGGTCATGGACTAGGCTTTGGTGGTGCTGGTGGTAGAGCAGCAGCTCATGTCAGGTGGTTGAGAGAATTTAGTGGGGATTACCAAGCGTTTGGTGGACTTGGTGGTGAAGATCAACCAGAGAGTGAAGAAACACGTAATGGTGCAGCTGGAACTGTGTATACCACAGACTCAAACGAGTTAGGGCTGAATAAGAAGGAAACTGAAGAGGTTAATGGGAAGAAAGTAGTGAAGGATGGTTTTACTCGACTATTTCTTGATGGTGACAACAGAAATTATGTCCTTGGTTCTGTTGTCATGATAGGCATTGGTGCTTCTAAGCACTTTAAATTTGATGAAGTTAAAGCTATTAACCATGTAGTACTCTGGCTAGATGGTGATGAGTCAATACTTGAAGTAGCATTGTTCGATGGTGACAAAACTGGAAAAATGCACTTAAAGGGCTCTCAAAAGATGATTGCGGAGTACATTCCAGGAACAAAAGGATACAGTGTTGCACCTGTTAGTTATGAAATTGAATATGGGACGGAAATAATTCTCCCATCAACCACCCATATGCTTGGTACAAGGACTTCACTGTCAGGATTACTTACTAATGTCCAGAACTTAACCATTGCTGAAGGATCCTCAACAGTGTTTACAGACACAGCTCAGACTTCTCTGATTGAAGATGAACAATATGTTCACACAACTAAACCTGGAAACATTTCATTTACATGGCTTACAATACAAAGGGGTTCAGTAGCAACATTTACAGATGTGGTTGATGATCATAACACCTTAGTTCTTACACTAGCAAAACTGAGAATTATGTATCAAGGGTTAATGATGATGAATAAAGGAGCTATCTTTTCTGATATTGGAGTGGTTCAAAGTGAGGGAATTCTTAATGCTGACTTCATGGGACACGTAAATGAAGGAGGAGTAGGAAAAGGCAACAGTTCAGGAGATTTGGGTTATGGTGCAGCTCATGGGGGTCATGGTGGTGCAGATTATCCTAATGTTGGAGGTACACCTTATGATTCAGTCTATGAACCATTAGAGAGGGGAAGTGGTGGTGGAAATGGTGATGGTCAAGGTGGCCGTGGAGGTGGATATCTACTCTGGGTTGTAGGTGAGGTCTTATCTGTTGATGGAGAAATAACTGTGGAAGGAGAGGCTGGTAGAAGTGGGAATGCTGGAGGAGGAAGTGGAGGAGCCATTCTAATAAAAACATTGAATCTTACTGGATATGGACTTTTGAATGCTAAGGGTGGTGCTGGATCCGGTAATGGTGGTGGTGGTTCTGGCGGAAGGATTGGTATCCACATAAATTTTGCCAACAAATTTGGAGGGCGCTTGAATGTGGTTGGTGGCAAAGGACAGGGTTCTCTCCCTTCAGGAGCTGCTGGAACAGGTTACATCCAAGAAAATGGTAGAGGACCCCAATATGCTGACATAAAGTATAACCCTGATGGAACAAAAACAATAAAATCAGAAAATAGAAAATTAGTGATCAACAATGAGGATATTGACAAACATCTATATGTCAACCACAATGAACCTTGGTTATATACTATGCTTGATGAAAATGCAGCACAATCATATGCTTTTGATGAAGCTCATTTGAGTGGACATGCAAATTTAATGATCGCATATCCTGCAGGTTCTGATGGGTTAACTGTAGCTGTTTCAGTACATATTCATCTTTTCTTAGGTGATAGAACTGGTGTTGTCAGACTTCAGGCGCGGCAAAGACTGTATGTTGAAATTGTTGAATCAGTAACCAATGAAACTGCTCCACCATGTAGCCTCAGAATCGATAAAGGTAGTGAGGTATTTTTACCCTCCATTGTGAGTCTTTTGGGAACAAGAACTGTTCTTGCTGGTCAGATGACAGGTGCTAAAGTGGTGATGGTAAGATGGGGGGCTGATGTTGTTTTTATGTCCTCGGCAACAACTGCTCTAATGGAAAATAGAGAGTATACTATGATTACAGAGCCAGGAAATTTTACATTTAGTGTCCTAAAGATCATGGCTTATTCTACAGCGGAATTCAGACAAATTAAAAACCCTCTTACTCTTAAACTTGCTGAATTTTATGTGAAGTTCAAAGGTTTACTACTTATGAACTTTGTATACATTGATTCTTCCTATTCTCATCTTGAAAGCAATGGTACATTAAATATGGATGGAATTGCTTACTCAGGAGAAACTGGGCCGGGTAAAGGAACAACTCTTCCTGATGGTACAGGATTAGGTGCAGGACATGGTGGGTATGGTGGTGGCCCTGCTCCTACTGCTGGTGGCAAACCATATAATTCTATATATGAACCAATTGAAGCTGGAAGTGGAGGAGGTAATGGTTCAGGAATAGGTGGTTCAGGTGGTGGATTCATTAATTGGACAGCTGCAGATCTTATAGAGCTAAACGGTTTACTTAGTTTGAATGGAGCTGATGGTGTTGGGGATAATGCAGGAGGTGGAAGTGGAGGAAGTGTTCTGATAGGAGCAACAAATATGACTGGACATGGCACAATATCTGTAAAGGGTGGAAATGGTGTTAATAAAGGTGGTGGAGGGTCTGGTGGAAGGATTTCAATCAAATGTAGATTCAGGTACCAGTATGGTGGTAAATTTGACAACTTTGGAGGAGATGGAGGTAGATCTCATAAAGTGTCACATGCTGGTGCCTCTGGAACAACATACAAAGAAGAAAATCTAAGAGAGATGCAATATCGACACAAGAAATATGATCCTGTTCACAATACTACATTTTTAGCTGTTGACCATACTTCATTTCACTCTGACAACTTGGGTAAATGCAGCCCCCAACCAACATTGTTACAAGATAAGTCAAGCGTGAGCTATACATTAGATGAAATGGAACTTACTGGGTGTGCATATTTATGGATTTATCATCCAGAAAATGCTCCTAGTGTCAATCTCACTGTGCATAAATTTATCGGGGATAAATCAGGTAAAGTACATCTTCATGCCAAACAGCAGCTTTATGTTGAATATGTGGAATCAGAAACAAACAAAACTGAAGCACCTTGTAGTTTTTTCATTGATGAAGGTGCTGAAATAGTTTTCCCAACTGAAGTCCATATTCATGGAACAAATAGCACATTTGGAGGCATGCTAACAGGAGTGATTATACTACATATAGAAACTGGAGCATGGGTAGAGTTTTTATCCACAGGTAATACTGCCCTGCTTGAGAATGGTGAACATATAGATACAAAACCAAAAGGTAAATATGGATTTGGAAAAGTAGTAATAAAAAGAGGTGGAAAGGCAGGATGCATACAGGTTGAGAAACTATTCAGTCTTGAAACCAGTGAATTTTCTGTGAAATATGAGGGGAACCTATATATGAATTATGCTGAAATTATCTGCACATTTGCCTGGCTTGAAAGTGGTGGTGTCTTTCATCTGAATGGTCAGGGACATGGTCCAGAGGAAGGAAAATCATCCGGACAAACTGTTGGACTTACAGGTTATGGTGCTGGTCATGGTGGTTATGGAGGTGGGCCTGATTTAACTAATGTGGCTGTACCTTATGGCTCAGTGTTTACACCTATTGAAGCTGGCAGTGGTGGTGGTAATGGTGATGGTTTGGGTGGCTCTGGTGGGGGAGTTCTAAGCTGGACAGTAAGTCACTACTTTGAGCTACATGGTTTACTAGCTCTACAAGGAACGAATGGAACTGCTGGTAATGCAGGTGGTGGAAGTGGAGGAAGTTTACTGGTCAAAACAATGAACTTTACCGGACATGGTGAAGTCAATGTGGAAGGTGGTTCTGGTGCTGGACTTGGAGGAGGCGGAGCTGGGGGAAGAGTAGGTATTCATTGTGAATGGCGATACACTTTTGATGGGAGGTTTGTTAACAATGGAGGTACTGGTGGTTTAGAACATGAGCACAGCCACGGTGGAGCTGCTGGGACTAGCTATGTAAGTAACAACAAGAGACCACTAGAGTACCGGATTCTCAAATACAGAAAAGCAGCTGAAGATGAGGCAGAGGGGATCAAGTACTTTGAGGTTGATCATAGGTAAGTGGACTGTTAAACCTGTCTTAAGCAGCCACTCAAAAGAAGACCAACAATTAGGTTTAAAGAGTGATTATTGCTTAATGCAGGTCGAAAGTATTGCAGAATGCTCCATGGGAGCATTTTGCAATACTTTCGACCTGCATTTGGCCTCCCTTGGTCTTTAATACCTTCGTTTTGTCTATTTTTGAGTGACTGCTTAAGACAGGTTTAACTGCATGTGTTAACCCTTGTCCTGGTGGACCCAGATTTATCATTGTTTTTGAAAACATTGTAGATCCAGATCAGGTGGCTTCACACTGTTTTTGTCTCTGATTGAAAATACATTGAAATGCTGTTCTTTAACAGAATCAACAGGATCAAAACTTTGGAGCTTTGTTATACATAAAAAATAATACAGCACGACATGGTTTAACATGTATTTAACTACTGCAAGTTCATAATAAATCTAGGGTGTGCAATGGCTCAATGGTGGAGTGCTGGACTTGAGTCCAAGGGGTTGCGGTTTGAGCCTCATCAGCATCACTGCATTGTGGCCTTGAGCAAGACACATAATTCCTTGCTTAGTACCGGTTCAACCCAGAAAGACTTGTCACGACATAGCCAAAAAATTGTTGACTAGGACGTAAAGTCAGCGCACATTATGTAAATTTAGTAGAAACCAATGTTGTAGGTTGTTAGTGATATTATGGTTACCTTGGTCTGTCCGTCCGTCTATTGGTTATGCTATCTTCTAAACATGCTTGACCAAATCCAACCAAATTTGTTAAGTTACTTGCTTACATCAGTGGAGCATGCAAGAGCTCATTTATTTTTGGCCCTGTCCCAGAGTTTGTGGAGAGGGGTCAAAATCTATTAAAAGGGTAGGGACTTGTGATAGCATATCATAGACTGCCTAAGATTTTGCAATGTTTCTTTATAGACCAAATCATTTCAACTTACAGTAAAAAGAATTCTTTAGACAAATTAAAACTGGACTTCTGAATGGTGCGTTCCCGGCTGTGTAAATGCATGAAAGAGGTAAGCTAGATAATACAAATAACCATAAAAATGCCTTACTGTAGTTTGTAAGGCATGCAGAGAGATGACCCTCTGTATGTCAGATGACGGGTAGAATAAAGTGTAAAAAGAAAATTACAGTAAAAACATAATAAATTGGGATTCTGGTAGTTTGAAGTACTGTTTTATTTGAATCAAATTTTGGACTCCAAGATTATGGCATTTTTATAGAGTGCTCATATATTGTTGAATTTATCAGACAAGTTGAGGAAAAGAGATAAATTCAAGACTCAAAGAGCACTTTATTGCTTTTTCACAATGAGTTTAGTAAATTCAATAACAGTAGCATGAATGACAGATTCTTTTTATCATGTGACAAACATTTGCATGCTGTTTTGATTTTTCATGACTTTTTTGTTGTCTGGTGATTTTTTTTAAATTCTTTCAGGAATACCATCAGTTTTAACTAGTTTGGACTCAGATCAGGACCTACAGAATGTCTGTCCTGATCTGGATCTAAATGGTTTGACACCCTGATAGTGTTCCTGATTTTTTTTTTCGAAACAGTTAATGTTGAAAAAAGTCAGCAGATGACAACGAAAAGCATAAAAAGTTACCCAGCATGCAAAGAGCTGAATGCTATCCCCTCTGCTTTCAGATATCTGCATATAGACAATGCTGGTATTCAGGCACCAGTTGCCTCTATGATTATGGAAAATGAGACGACAGATTATGCATTCAATGTCACAGAAATTGGTGGCTACTCCAGGATATTGATCTATCACCCTGAAAGTGCTGATACTGTCACTATTGTCATACATAAATTCTTAGGTGACCGAACAGGACAGTTTCACCTAAGAAGCAACCAGAAAGCCTGGATTGAGTATATAGAGTCTTTGAACAATGTAACACAAGCTCCTGTAAGTTACTTAATCGATGACGGGTCTGAGATTGTTTTCCCAACTGAAGTACACATGCAAGGAATTGGTACAACTATTGGTGGGAAAATCGTCAACGTCCATCATTTGTACATAGAAGATGGCTGTACGGTAACAGTGTCTAGCACAGCACAGACAGCTACAATGGAGAACATGCGGATCATAGAAGAAACCGATCCAGGGAACTTCTCTTTACCAACAATTAACATCAAGATGGATGGAATACTTGAATTTAGAAAGATAGAAAATACGTATTTCACCATTACTGCTGCAGGCATGGAAATGAAGTTCAAAGGAAGGGTCAACATGAATCATGGAACTGTGGTAGTTGGGGACCTAGATATGGAGCCAGAGAGTGTGTTTAGTATGGAAGCTAGAGGGCATAAGGCGGGGGAGGGTGAAGGAGCTGGTTCTGGTAATGTAGGTGGTAGTCATGGAGGTGTAGCTGGTGGCGCCACTGATGAACATGCTTATGGATCTGTATTTAGACCTCTACTACTTGGTAGCGGAGGTGGGGGCTCAGGAGGAGGTGCTGGAGGAGGATTTGCTCATTTTATCATAGGAAAGACCATGCATATTGATGGCCAAGTTGATACATACGGTGGAGATGCTACTGGAAATGGTGGTGGAGGCAGTGGTGGCTCAATCATGATAGAAGCATACAATTTCTCAGGTCATGGAATTCTTGATGCTTCTGGAGGTGATGGCAGTGGATCTGGTTATGGTGGCAGTGGTGGAAGAATAGCAGTTCTGATTGAGTTCCAGAATAATTATGGTGGTCAGTATCTTGCACACGGTGGACTAAGTGGAGATAGAAGCTCACAAAGTGCTGGAGGTCCAGGGACACTGTATAAATATGAGTCACGTAGAGGTCCAACCTACAGGGATCTTAAATACAATCCTAGATTGAATGTTACGCATATTGAGCCAGAACACACCAAATTAATAGTGGAAAATGACAATCTTCAGACAAACAACCCAGCAATTGTAATGGACAATGGCAGTATATACTACGAGTTTGATGAACTTCAAGTTGAAGGCTATAGCTATGTTCATTTCTACCATCCTGAAAATGCTGAAATAGTCAAAGTACTGATTCATGAGTTAACTGGAAATAAGAAAGGCATGGTTAGAGTTCAGGCTCATCAACAGGTTATTGTACATTTTGTGCCATCTACACATACTTATTTGGATGCACCATGTGGTTTCCATGTTGATACAGATGCTGAACTAGTCTTACCTACAACAGTCATCATCCTGACAGAAAGAACAAACATTGGCGGCGGCTTGGTGGGAGTAGAAGAATTGTTAATAGAGAGAAATGCAGAGTTTATTATCGACAATGAAGTTAAAACTGCTGATGACTTTGACTTCCAAGCAGGAGTGATGCAAACTATTCAACTTGGGACAGACAGTGGATATTTTAATGTTCCAAAGCTATCAGTGAACAATCTTGGCATATTTAGATTAGATCTGAACCCTCTGAGTGCTCATATCATTGCACCTGACTTCATTATAAGGAAAGGTGGTCTAGTGGCAGCTGACACCAAGTATGTTTATTTGGAGGGCTCAGACTTGATCATAGAGCCAGGTGGATTGATAACAGGTGATGGACAAGGCAGCCAAGTGGGAGAAGGGGACGGTAAAGGAGGAACAGTGACCTATGATTCTGGTGGAGGAGCATTTGCAAGTTCTGGTAAGTTACAGGTGTGGGACACTTACACTTTACCAGGCACCATTGTAGAGTCTGTTCACAAAACATACAGTAAAAGGGGCATGTGCCATCATACCCCCTCAAATTTGTTCAGGTTATAAATGTCCCACAATATCAAACTCTTCAAGTTTAAATTTAGAAAAAAAACCTAGGCAAAGGTGTAAAATTGTGAATATTTTCTTATCCATCAGTTGAGGGCTTAAATGAACCATATCTCAAGGAGACCATTCTTTTGAGTACCCAGAACACATGTTTAAGCTGACGGATAAGAAAATAACCACAGTCTTGTGCTAAACAAATTTCTTTGTAAGTCTAAGCACACATTATTAACAATTTTAGTTAGTTATGTTAAATAAAACGTTATTCAAATATTTGAAATTGCTAGATCTAAAGTCACCACCAGAAGAGTCACCGTATTGTGTCCTTGAGCAAGACATTTTATCCTCTGCTTAGTACTGGTTAAACCCAGGAAGACCTGTCTCAACATGAATGGTACGTAAAGAATCAAAGCAAACAAACAAACAAACATCATTAGTGCATAGTTCAGGGTTTCATTAAAACACTTATAAATAAAGAAAATACAAACTTTTTAGCTAACATTTAGTGATTTTATGGTGTGTTTTTTTCTGTATTTCATTTTCATTTCTGTGGTTTGAAAATGATTTTCAGGTGGATCAAGTTACCATGGTGGTGTAGGTGGCTCCCCCTATGGTAAAGTAGATGGTTCTGAGGTTAGCATTGGAAGTAGTGGTGGTGGTGCCAATGGTGGGGCTGGTGGTAACTTCATCGAGATAATGGTCGGAAATGTATGTACTACACTCTATTTACCCAATTTAGTTTGGGTTTTTACCATGGAAGCCAACACTATGAACCCTGATCAGACTGCTCCTAGATCAGGGTACATATTTTTTGCAATATAGGTTATCGAAGTGTATATTAAGCAGATGGGGGAATAGAAGACTTGTCAAAAATGGCGGGAAAATATTAAACTTGGCACACTGTAGGTCAATTAAAATTAGGGTTATTACTCGAGGATAATTAAAAAGAATTAAGGGATAACAGAATACAGTGCATTCACTTTATAACGCCATAGGAATCAACCATTTTATAAGTGAACTATGTTATAAAGGGCCAATTTTACAGAATTACCATGGCCATTTTCCTGTACTGTATATACCAGGGTTCCCACAAGCTCTGGAAATCATGGAAAACCTGGAAAATTACAAAAAAAAGTTCCATGCATGGGAAAATCTTGGAGTTTGAAAAAACCTGAATAATCATGGAAAAGTCATGGAATTTTGTGAAGTGATATGACAAAACCACCAGTAGACAGAAAACTAGCTGTCGGACACTTGTGTTCCACAGCTAGTTTTCTGGCTACTGGTGGTTTCAAGCTTTAATTATTCCAAAATGCATGCTTGTTCTACAAGCATACTGTGGTTGCTGCATTCCGCATTTATAATCAGTGTGGTGAAGATGCTGCTAAAAGGGGAGGTTGGAGTCTGCATTAAATAGTCATAGAAATTACATTTTTGATCATGGAAAATCATGGAATTGTGTTTTTGAATTTCTGTGGGAACCTTTATATACACAAGAATGTTGTATGATTGTAGAGGTTTACACTGGATGGTATTGTGTCTGTCAATGGAGAACCAGGAACCGGCTCAACCAACAGTGGAGGAGGCAGTGGAGGTATGCTACTGGTGAAAGCTGGTTCCCTGTTTGGAAGGGGAAGTCTGACAAGTCATGGTGGCAATGGGCTGTCTGGTTCAACAAATGGAGAAGCATATGGTAGGTTAATCCTTTATCTTTCTTTGCTAGTGGCGACTTTTGTCAACTGCTGATTATCTTTGCAAATGGTTTGGACCCAGATCAAGACTGACAGAACCTTGGTCCTGACCTGGATCCAGATAGGTTGACACTCTGATAGTGTTCCTGAAAGAAATTTTTGAGAAAGTTAGTTTTGATAAACATCAACAAATGACAATAGAAATATAAAAAATTACCATTTATGATATGAACAGAATCAAGGAGCACAGTGGCTCAGTGATAGAGTGCTTGACTAAAGATCGAGGGGTCGCGGGTTCGAGCCTCCCCAGCGTCACTGCGTTGTGTCCTTGAGCAAGACACATTGATCCACTGGCACCTGAGTCCCAAACCTCAATTTATATGATGACAGCACCAACGCAAATCATCAAACCCCAAAATGCACGAAAACATAAAAAAAAAACACAATTTTATAAAATTGTGCTCTATTTATACTAAAAGTAACGAGCACAATTTTATAAAATGGTGTTTTTCGATGTTTTCATGCATTTTTAGCTTCGATGATTGGTGCTGTCATCATATAAATTGAGGTTTGGGACTCAGGTGCCAGTGCATTGATCCTAGAAATGATTTACAAATATCCCAACCTAAACCCATAATATGGATACTCAAAAGAACTCAATGCGATTTTTCTTTTGAGAATCAAATCCGGCTAAAATGACAAGAAGCCTGCTGATGTAGATCTACACCATTTTGAAAAAGGAAGTATCCTGCTTTAACATGCTAAAGATCAACCCTTTCCTCCATAATGACGCCTTTGGAAATATCATGTATTGGAAAATATTATGGAAAATTTTCTTGAATTTTTTCAATGCTGTCTAAAAATAGAATATGATGTCATGATCTTAAAATAGCCTATGGAGTAAAGTGTTAATAAGCTATATCCTGGTGTAATAGGTAAGCCAAGCATTCCCTGGTCCCAATCTTTCCACAAAAAAAAAAAACATGGAATATTAACCAAAATTCAAGGAATTCACTCCTTATCTCCTAGTGTCCTCTGCTGATAACTTTGGTAAACAGTTTGAGACCAGATCAGACGTGTCAAATGATCTGTATCAAAACTGTTTGTCATGCTTATGGAATTTCGGAAAGAATTTTTTGAAAAAATTGATTTTGAAAAAAATGAGCAGATGACACTAAAAAGCATGCAAAATGACCCAGTATTCAAAGAGTTGGCATCTTAATATTACCGGGCCGCGTAGCGCAGTCGGTAACGTGTCTGGCTACAGATGCGTGTCTGACTGCAGATTCAGGGGTCGCGAGTTCGATCCCTGCCCGGTACCATACTTTCGTGGAGATTGATCATGAAATCATTTCTACGGTCATTCTCCTCCTTCCGCTGATTTAATCAAGAAGGGTTGTTGTCAGTTACAAGCGAAAGTATGTGCACAAATTACTGGTAAACCGCTTGATCAAGCCTGCCCAGGAAAAAGTGTGGTTAAGTGAACTGACCGTCCCGCAATGACCATAGCTGTTGACATGGGACGTAAAGCAACAAAAACAAGCATCTTAATATCCTATTTCTCATGTGATTTTAGGCAATGGTCCAGGATCAGGTGGAAGGATATCTGTGTATCTGTCTGAAGTTCATCATTCACAGTGCACATTCACAGCACTCGGTGGCAGCTTTACTCCAGTGCACGGCAGTGAATACCGTCATGGAAGCCCTGGTACAGTTTACGTACACTCAACAGTTGGCAGTGACATTACAACTGAATTACGGATCGACAATGCGGGTAGAAGCTACGCCCACAGTTATGATTGTTCCTACCCAGTTACAGTGGATGTGGACACGATCACGTATCTCAGGCTATATAGAAATGCCTGTGTGAAACCCAAACTGGTAGGTTTGTTATAAAGTAACAGGTCTTTTTATCCCCTGGCTGACAATTTTCGGGTAATAAAGTGATCAACCTGGCATGTGTCTGACAGCAGAAGAATCCATCATGAATGTGAGGGTGGGATAGAGAAATCTGTCCCAAGGATCACCGATTGGCATCATGAGGCTTGCCAAGTAATGACAAACGGTGATCACGAGGGACGGATTTTTCTATCCCACCCTCCTATAAATAATGATTAAAGCCTGTGTGCTCCTTTACATTTGAATCCTGCTAGTAGGTGATTCAATGAAATATCAACACTTTTTTGGTTTCTTAAAGCAATGACCAAATTTGAGTCGTCTGTTGCAAATATTTGGAGGAGTTTTTACTCTGCATGCTACGTAAATGTTCACGCTTGTGTTGTAGTCTGCTGACATAATTCAAAATTAACTTTTTTTTTTAAAAAAAAATCCTTTCAGTCTGTCAAACCATTTTGATCCAGATCAGGACTGAAACTCTGTCTGACCTGATTTGGGTCAAAACTGTTTGCAAAGGTTATGAGCAGACGACAAAAGTGGCCAGTAGCAAGGAAAGAGTTAATAAACTACCGGTAGTGAGAACATTGAAAATTTGGCTGTATCTCTATACTATTTTCTTATATTCCACATGTGATTTCCAACAATGTGGCATTTTGACAAGTGTAGACTCAGACGAGCCTGTGCAGCCTCCTTATAAGCTTAGAAATTCATTATGTTCGGTCAGTAGGTTAATACTTAGGCGCCTAGCAAAGGCTTGGATCAGACTGCACATGCGCAGGCTGATCTTTGACTTTGCTGGTCGCACATTGTTGGAAATCTCATGTTGCAGCTCATTTGCATCTGTGCAGTCTGGTCAGCACCTTCCAAGGTGTATCCAGGATTTTTGTAGGGGGGCGTTTGTTCCGATTTAAAATGAAATTACTTGGTCTCAAAAAGTGGTTAGGGGAGTTTAGTGGTAGATAGCTTGACTCGAGACCGAGGGGCCACGGGCTCGAGCCTCACTGGGCGTCACTGTGTTGTGGTCATTGAGCAAGACAAATTTATCCTAGCTTAGTACTGGTTCAACCCAGGAAGACCTGTCCCTGTTTAACTGAAAGATTGTCGATGGGATGTAAAAAATCAAATCAAACAAATCAAAGAGGGGTTAAATGAGCGAACACTTGTCTAATAGCTGAAAATCACAAGACTAGCCTATGTCAAAAGTTCTAAAATTTGGAACATTTTTTACTTTCTGTTCCCCGATAAAATGCTGGTTACCAGGACTGGAATTCACAATGTTTTTTAGAATAGCAAACAGGGAATATCTTGATCTGGGACTGCAATGTCTATAAATGCAATTCGCGAAATTGAATTTGCGCGAAAATTTTCGCATTTACAGTATTGGAATCGTTTTAACCCTTTTTCAGCCATTTACGTCAATGTCATCTGCCCACTAGTCTGATCAGTCCCCCAGATAAGAGTGTGTAACACTAAATTATTTTTCTCATTTCTCAATTAAAACATGTTGTGGGTACTCAAAAGAATTGTCTCGATGAGACGGTTCTTTTGAGCACCAAAAAACATGTTTAAACTGATGGGTAAGAAAATAATCACAATTTTATGCTAAAATATCTTGCTTAACTGGCCTTATGCTGATTGTGTACTTTTAAAGCTTATATTGCAAACATTTTGGACCATAGCCACGGATAAGGCTGGGTATTTACACAATTTCTTGGGCCCTAAAACATAATTAAATTCATTTCTGTGCATACAAAAAGGCAATGAAAATCCTTGATTCCAAACTTTTTTGTAGCATATGACCCTATAGTATTCAGTCTGTAATTGCGGTATTTGCATACACACAAGCAATTGTTGGGTACAAATTTATACACAGCGGGGCCCCGAATCTTGTTTATTAAATTGTAAACCAGTCCAGGATTATTGTTTTCTCTGTTTTGCTGTACCCAATATTTACATGAATACGACATTCGTCTCATTTTACGATAACAATGACAAAAAGTTAGAGCAATTGAATAAAATCTTACCGTACCCCAACCTTAAAATCCAATTGTACCTCATCCTTAATGACACGTTGGGGGTTTCAAGAATCATACAATAACTTGATAAGTACGCTGGATTTACAAAATGAGTCGGAAATAGGAAATAGCCGCAGTATTGTCATTGGGCTTTCTGAAGTAAAAGGTTGGTAAATACCTAATTGCTACCAATCCTTATCTGGAGCTATGATGGACCAAGATCAGGAGCAGTCTGATCAGGGTTCATACTGTTTGCTGCCATGATCAAAGTAGTCTGTAGTGCATAACAGCTATAATCAGCAAACATTCAGAGAAAAATATATTGACAATATAAAGGTTGCTTGGAAATAACAGAGTTTATGTACATTTTAGGATATGGTGGTACATGAAGTTGGCGGAGATGGCACTGGTACCTGGTTTATACCATCTGATAGACATGTTTCTGTGGCTCAGGATCAAATGCAGACACATCTCAGGTCTAAGATCTACAATGAAGGAATCATAGACTTGCCACCAACAGTCTACGTGGAACAGAACTTCACAACCCTTAGTGAAATGACAGGGGCTCTGCACATGTATACCCGTGGCTACTCTAGGTTCAGATCATCAGGGAGTGCTCAGTGCTCAAATGAAGGAGCACCAGATGGCTATTTCTTCTTCCATACATTCAATGTTCTCGATGGCGGCAAAATCAGTTTCTTGGATGAAAGTAGTTTTGATGTCACAGCTGGAATGGTGGTAATTACAGATCTTTTCCACATGGAGGGAGCTGCCGGAGGGGAAATATCCAGATCCACCTATCTCATGGGTCGTGAAAGTCAGATAGAAAAGCAGGCTGAAATTATTGGTTCCTACCTGGGATATCATGACAATTTAGGCCCTGGGGCCGGTAGCACTTGTGGCTGTGGAACTGGTGGAGGATACGGTGGTTCTGGTGGAAGATGTAGAAATCGTAACTGTGGTGGCTATTCCCAAGGGACCTGTGCTGCGGGAGCTGCTGTTGGTTCTGCTGTTACACCCACAGTTGCTGGTAGTGGGGGAGGGTATTCAGATAGAGGGGGATTAGGAGGACATGGAGGCTCTAGTTTGAGACTGGTTCACCAATCTAGCACGCTAGATGGCCAGATCAAGATGGATGGACAGACAAGTACTGCTGGTGCTGGTGGTGGGGCTGGTGGTGCAGTGTGGCTGGTTGCGGAATATGTGTATGGTAGGGGAGAGATGAGTGCTGATGGTGGAGCTGGCAGTGACACGTCCTGGTCTTCTTCTCACTGCTCTTACAGGTATCAAGGAGGAGGAGGAGGAGCTGGCAGGATACAATCATATGGTAGGCAGGAAACCAGTAATGTCTTACTACATCAGAGGTCAGTCCTAGGTGGCTCTAGCTCATACAGTAATGGTGGCACTGGTTCCCTTCATCAGTCACATGACAACATGTGTAGTGGACATGGACAGTGGAATGTGAGCAGTTCAAGCTGTGAATGTGAGTCAGGATTCATCGGATGGGACTGTCACTATCTCTGCGAGGAAGATGCTACCTGCAGTGGTAATGGCATCTGCACGGACCAAGGAAAATGTGAGTGTAAAGACAACTATGTAGGTGACCATTGCGAGAGTATGTGCCATAGAAACACAACATGTAGTAACCATGGCGACTGTTCGAATTGTGGCTCATGTATCTGTGATTCCTGTTACCATGGCAGTGATTGTGGCACTGAATGTAGTAACCATGGTAGCTGTCTGGCAGACTTCTGTGAATGTGATAGCTGTCATCTTGGGGAGTACTGCGAGTCTGAGTGTAATGGTCATGGAACATGCAATAAGGAGACCATGGCTTGCACATGTGACAAGTATTGGGGAGGACAGAAGTGTACATTGCAAGGTTGTGCTGGTGAAGATCTGGGCTGTTCTGGTCATGGCGTTTGTAACTCAGCTACAGGATTCTGTTACTGTGACCCTGGATTTAGAGGTACTTAACTTTTCCAGGCCTTATAGTTAAGAGTGTGCTACAAAAAATTATTTTTCTTATTTCCCATCCAAAGCATATGTTGTGTGTACTCAAATAAACCGTCTCAATGAGATGGTTCTCTTGAGCAGCCAAAATATATGTTAAAACTGATGGGTAAGAAAATATTTACAATTTTAAGCTAAAACATTTTTGTTTATCTAACCCTGTCATAGCATACTAGTGCTGTCTGCTGATAACCTTTGCAAGATCAGGCCCAAAACAGTGTCGGGCCTGATCTGGTTCCACACTGTTTGACACTGATAGAATTCCAGATTTTTTCCTTGAAAAAGTGGATTTTGAAAAAATCAGCAGATGACAAAAGGACATGAAAAATTTCCCGATAGGCAAAGAGCTTAACCCTTAAAGCGCCAATCACCACTGCAGCAGACGATAAATTTTGTGACATTTTCCCCATTTTTCCACAAAAATAAGGTATGATATTTCATGAAAATGGTCTGCCAGCAGGCTGATCTGAGGCTTGGCTAGTCGCACATATCACATTGTTGGAAATCTCATGTCACAGCTCATTTTGTTATTGCAATTCCAATATTGCACATAAAGTCGGGCCTCCAGATAAGAGTGCGTAATTGAAATTTATTATTTTTGACTCTCAACCAAAACATATGTTGTGGGTACTCAAAACAACCTGCTCAATGAGATGGTTCTTTTGAGCACCCTAAACATATGTTTAAATTGTGTGATAAGAAAATTTTACCTATAAAAGATCGCACTTCTGCACCAAAGCTATATGAGCCAGTGCATGTGATTTCCAACAATGTGATATGTTTGACCAGCAAAGCCTCAGATCAACCTGCGCATACCCGCAGTCTGATCAGAGCCTTTGCTAGTCGCTTGAGTATTCTATGATTGTTTAGCTACTGGCTGAACACTATTTGGATTTTTTCTAAGCTTAAAAGGAGGCTGCAGAGGCTCGTCCGAGTCTACACATGTCAAAATACATGTACCACATTGTTGGAAATCTCATGCACTTGCTCAATTATTCAATCTTTTCAGTGGAAGTTTTGTGTTTTTGTTCAGGACTTAAGTTAAGAGTGCGTAACAGAAAAATAACTTTCTTATTTTGCATCCAAAACATATGTTGTGGGTACTCAAAAGAACCGTCTCAATGAGACGGTTCTTTTGAGCACTCAAAACATAAGCTAAAAATTATGGGTAAGAAAATATTTACAATTTTACGCTGAAATTTTTTGTTTATCTAAACCTGTGTTTGTTTATAGGTGAAGACTGTTCGGAGCTAGATTGTCCTGGTGAGCCAGATTGTAATGGTCGTGGTTTCTGTAATCCCAACTATGAAGAACCTCGATGTACAAACTGTGACCCTGGTTACATGGGGCCGGAATGTGATGATCCTTGTGTACATGGCTCTCTCGATGACGACAATACCAAGTGCACCTGCGATTTGACCTGTTATAACAGTACCGGGTGTAATATTGAATGTTCGGAGCATGGTACCTGTAAAGAGGATGGGAGTTGTCACTGTACTTATCTCTTGGGATATAGCGGCACCTACTGCGAAGTACCAGGTAAAACCAAAACCTAGGATTTGTTTTGTCTGCTGATAACCTTTGCAAAAAGTTTGAACCCAGATCAGGACCAACACATTGTCTTTGCTGACCTGGATTCAAACTGTTTGATACTCTGATAGTTTGTTTGTTTGTTTGATTTGATTCTTTACGTCCACTCAACAATCTTTCAGTTATGCGGGACGGGTCTTCCTGGGTTGAACCAGTACTAAGCTAGGATAAATTTGTCTTGCTCAAGGACACAACGCAGTGACGCCGGTGAGGCTCGAACATACTCTGATAGTGTTCCTGAAAGAATTAAAAAAAATATATATATTTTTGTTTTAATTCATGCTCCATTTTCCATAATATTTTCAAAAGTATTCAAAACTTTACGTAATTTTTCTTGTGTTTTTTTCAATGAAAGGGTTAAAAAATAGTTAATGGAAGTAAGAAAGAGGGCAAAGATCAGGAATCTTTACAATCAGGCACCACACCTGACCCAGGATACCTTTTTGGAAAAGACATCACAAACAAGAGCCAAGAGGTCAGCCCTTTCCCAGCAGATGACCACAAGGCAACAACAAACAGATGTGCATGAAAGCACAACAAAACATAAATGGTCCACAAAAGAAGCACCGCCCCGGAACGGTCAGTAAAAATGTCCCACTGGAGGGCTCAAACCAGCCTAACGGCACACCAACTCCACCCCCAGTTCAGATGTGGACCAAGACACATAGACGCCTCGCCTGCACGAAAGACCCATAACTTATCAATGCATTATCTCCTAGAACATATAAATCAAGATATAAAAAGGAGATAAAGCAAAGATAAGGACTGAACAGTAAATAAACTGAATACTGGAGCAAAAGAAATCCAACGGGTAAACCACGGTGGACTTGACAACAGCCAAAGCATCAGGCCCCTACTAACTCATCAATAGATAAGTCTTTAAGTCGGAACCATCATAGAGTCTGAAGTCCTACCATTAAAGAGGAAAGTAAAGTTGCCAACCGTGATTGGGTTGACCACCAAGCATGCAGTCTGCTGCAATACATTAATGTTATAGCCAATCTTTTTATAATGGGAAATTATTTTAACGAACTGAGCTGAAAAATTATCAGAGCCAACAATCTTCTTCATTTTATACACCAAGTCACCATGGAATTCAGGTTCCGAAAGTCCTTCGCGCAAGAGAGATTTAAGTCCAATTTGGAATTTAGATATCAAATCATAGTATTGTCTATAAAATATAGAAAAGGTTTTGCGAAGTTTATGATACCGATAGCCTTGTTCAAGAAGTTTCTGAGTTAACAATTTATTGCAAGTGTTGAAGTCAGCAGCCTGGCTAGATGGTCTAGCAATACGAATAAGTTGAGAGATATAGACTTCATAGGATGTAGAGCCAGGAACATCACCATCTAAAAATGGGAAATTGACAATTTCAAAATCAAAGTCGTCACGTTTATCATAAATTTTGGTGGAAACAATATCATTAGAAATTGACAAATGCAAGTCTAAAAACGCGGCTTCTAAATGTGATATTTCTGACAAAGGGGGGCATTTCTTTGATGTTTCTTCATTTCTTTTTGTAGGATGCCCCAAAAATGAAGACAATGGGAAAGAATGCAGTGACCATGGTGACTGTGACTCAGTCACACACGAATGCTCATGCGATGAAGCGTGGACTGGCGTAGCCTGTCATCTACCCAATTGTCCAGGCAATGGGAACTGTTTTGGCCGTGGCTTCTGTAATCCTGATTACGACACACCTGTGTGCGAGGACTGTGAAACAGGCTGGATGGGCCCAGATTGCAACACACCTTGCGTGCATGGAACACAGGTCGGTACAAACTTTAACCCTTTTCTTTCTGTAAATACTTTAAAATATGCTACAGAAATTTCTAAGTCTTAACTACTGATAGTTCCACTTCACAATTACAGTATGAATTACAGTTTGTATTAAAGCCATTTAAAGGCATTAAAGGCAACTTGTGAAACCCATAGGTTTAGATCAACAAAATTTTTGAACGTAAAATTGTTAATGGTTTCTTACCCATCAGTTTTTTCATATGTTTTGGATGCTCAAAAGAACCATCTCATTGAGATGGTTCTTTTGAGTTCACACAACATATTTTTTGGTTGAGAAATAAGAAAATTATCCTGGGGCATTTTGGAAGTTATTTAAGCTGTTCATAATGTACACATAGTTCTCTATACCGGGTGTTCTGACCCAGTGAGCGGGTCTTAGACTGCTACATACTGATTTTATTTAGCTTCTTGACTACTGGGCAAGAGCACCTGTTATACAGAACTATGCATGCAGTATGAAAAGCTTGAACAACTTTCAAAATGCTCTGCCCTCAGATTTCAACTTTGTGCACATTAAAGAACTGGTATTTTGTATTTTATCGAAAGTAAGCATAAATTCCAGAACATAAACAAAAAAACTTTCATCCTCTCTTTCAGGGAAAAAATCACCTTTTTGGCATTAATCTGGCACTGAAGTGATTATCACTCAACCCTGATAAATCTTGTTACGCAGATACACAGCTGGCTTTATAAGTGACAATAATAAGTAATGAATATTTTCAGATGTAAAATATTGACCAAAATACATGTATTACTCTTTTTAACAGCTAGGTTTCACAACTCTGTGCTCTCATCGACTGCAACCAACATGTGATGACTGCCCTGTTTGAGTGAGTGGTTCTCTAGCATGTTTACTATAGGTACATGTAAGCTCATAACAGTGAACACCAAATCTGTGCTCAGTCGATGAGCAAGTTTTGCACTGAATCGATGCAAGAAATGTTTTAATGATAAACCATACTAATATCATTAATGAGCCAGTGTATGAGATTTCCAACAATTTGGTATCTGCGATCAGCAAAGCCTCAGATCAGCCTGCACATACGCACACTCTGATCAGAGCTTTTGCTAGTTGCATGAATATTCTATGATTGTTAAGCTACTGACTGAACACTTTTTGGAGTTTCTAAGCTTAAAAGGAGGTTGTAGAGGCTCGTCTCAGTCTACACATGTCAAAATGACACATTGTTGGAAATCACATGTCGTGGCTCATTTATCTTTAACAGATACCAATGAATTCTGGCAACTGCTCTTGTGAGCCTGGCTGGGCAGGTGTGAGCTGTGACTCTGAGTGCTCAGAACATGGTAAAATAGAGGATGGTGCTTGTGTATGTGACTATGAAACTGGCTGGAAGGGACCACTGTGTGATGTTCCAGGCTGCCCAGGACTCTTTGGCATAGACTGTAGCGGCAGAGGTATTGTAAAACCGACACATTGGCTATATTTAGTGTGTTTTTTATTTGATGGGGCTCACAAACATTCAAATATGTGCCCAGATGAAAAAAAATTTCTTAAAATATATCTCATTGATATGATTCAGATTAACATCACTCAATAAAAAAATGTTTTTCTCATTTTTCAACCAGAGTATATGTTGTGGGTAATGTAAAGAAGAAAAGAATCTTCTCAATGAGACGGTTCTTTTGAGCATCCAAAACAGATGTTTATACTGCTAGGGTATTTAGGAAAGAATCTGTAATTTAAAAAATTACCTAGCATGCAAAGATTTAACACTTGAATGATGCTTAGTTTTAATTCATCATTATTTTTTAAATTGTTGTCGTCTACTGACTTTTTTTTTTCAAAATTAAATTTCTCTAAAAATTCTTTCAAGAAATCTATCAGAGTGTCAAATAGTTAGGATCCAGATGAGGATCGACATTCTGTCGGTCCTGATCTAGATCCAGACTGTTTGCAAAGGTTGTGGGCAGATGACAAAAGTGGCCTTCCTCTTTCAAACCAAAGATGAATATCTGAAAATTTTTATGATTTATAAAAAGCCTCACTATATGAACTGCGGCATGAGATTTCCAACAATTTGACATTTTGACAAGTGTAGACTCAGACGAGCCTCTGCAGCCTCCTTTAAGGCTTAAAAACTCGAAATGGTGTTCAGTCAGTAGCTTAACAATCATAGAATACTCAAGCGACTAGCATAGGCTCTGATCAGACTGTGAGTATGCACAGGCTGATCTGAGGCTTTACTGGTTGAACATAGCATATTGTTGGAAATCTCATGCACTGGCTCATATTTGGGGTTCATATAATGAACTTTGTTATATGTGGGTCTAGTTATAAAGGGGCAATCTTTCAAAAAGAATTATATGAAAAAGAACATTTCATTGTCATTTTCCTACAATTCCTTTGGAAAATTTGAAGGTAAAATATTTGGGAGCCACAACATTACCGTGTTACTTCCAAATCTGTGTTAACCCTTAAAGGGCCATCAATAATTTGCAGCAGACGACAATTTCAAATTTTGCTGCTTTTTCAAAAATAACAAATAAGGCATGATATTTCATGAAAATCGTCTGCTTGAAGACAGTTCTCACGAAATATCAAACATAATTTTTTCTAAAATTAAGAAAGATGTCGCAAAGTTTGTCATCTTCTGCAGTTGTGATTGGCACTTTAAAGGTTAAAAAGAGGTGTTTTATAAATATTTACACTTTCAAAGCCTTGAATGAATCTTTAGATTTTTGCAACCTTTCATAGCATCATGAATGACACAAAATTTGATTGACAGCTGCCAAGCTCACTTGCCTGTGCAATTCGCTTCGAACATTGAATTCATTCTCCAGATGTGACACTGGTGTTGTGGTTGACAGTGAGCCAGACCAGAGTCGCACATGCAAAACAAGCTTCTTGTTTGCTCCATTGGCTGTCCGTGTTCACACTGGCTGTTCCGCTTTTCCGTTTTACAGTCCAACAAAGCCTTTAATACGATCAAATATAAAATTGTTTTATCTCCTAAATTATAAATAATTTCTATACTTAAGTTATTCATAATAAAATGTAAATATAAGTAATAAATTCAATTTTTGGAAGGTTCATGGAATGCTGAATACTTTAGGCTTCACTTACTTTGCAAGAGACCCAAAGTTTTCATGATTCCATGAACTTTCCAATAATGGAAATCATTTCTTAAAGGGACTGTGCTGTATTTGATCATTTCTGTATTTCAAGGGGAGTGTACCAGTAGCACAGCTCATTGCAATTGTGAGGCTGCCTGGATGGGAATTGGATGTGAGGAGGCCAATTGTCCGGGAGATCCAGACTGTAACAAGGATCTTTGTCCTGAGTGTACCTGTGATGATTCTCTCGAATCTCCTGTCTGTAGGTAAGTTCTAAAGTATGAGGCAGCAGACAACATTTTCCCTGCTATTGTGAGGCTGCCTGGATGGGAATTGGATGTGAGGAGGCCAATTGTCCGGGAGTTCCAGACTGTAACAAGGATCTTTATCCTGAGTGTACCTGTGATGATTCTCTGGAATCTCCTGTCTGTAGGTAAGTTCTAAAGTATGAGGTAGCAGACAACATTTTCCCTGCTATAACTCTTTGCCTCCTAATGTTGTCTGCTGATAACCCTTTCCACACAGACGAGGCCTGATAAACTATTTCACACTATGAAAGAGTTTTTCGAAACTGTTGATTTTTAAAGCAAAATAGTCAAACTAGGAAAAGGTAGTGTTGTATTATACTGACCTGTACATATCGAATATTGTAAAACAGCATATGATAACAGAGTTGCACCTCTAGTGACAGTGCCATTCCTAACAGCCTTGCTGTGGGGTTAACTCTTTAGCGACATGGTTAGAGTTGTCGACTGTCACGCAGGAGTTCTGGGTTCGAATCCTATCGGACTCAAATATTTTCCCCTTTGAATTACTTCACTGGTGGCAGCGGTAATTCGGGAGCGTCTGAGTTGGCCTCTGGGAGCGGTAGTGGGATCCCTTAGGTTGTGGTTGATGCCCGGCTCTCAGGAAATAAAAGGGGGAAGAGTGTAGTGACAGTGCCATTCCTAACAGCCTCGTTGTGGGGTTAACTCTTTAGCGACATGGTTAGAGTGGTCGACTGTCACGCAGGAGTTCTGGGTTCGAATCCTAGCGGACCCAAATATTATCCCCTTGGAATTACTTCACACCGGACAAGACACCACATGCAAATATGTAATCCAATATCAGGAAAGTTAACTGGATGATTTGCATTTTTCCGTAATACATAGTAAATCTACAAATGAGCCATGACATGAGATTACCAACAATGTGGTATGTGCGACCTATCAAAGGCTCAGACCAGCCTGTGCATACATGCAGTCTGATCAGAGCCTTTGCTGGTCCCTTGATATTCTATGAATACTAAGCTACTGACTGAACATCATTTGGAGTTTCTGAGTTTACAGGAGGTTGCACAAGCTTGTCTAAGTCTACACTTGTCAAAATGCCACATTTTTGGAAATCTCATGTCGCTGCTCATACTTGTTTCACACCAATTCCAAACAATGCTCATAGGGAAATCAGGCTGTTGAACTGCAAATATGAAAAGAAAACAGTAAGACCCATGCCAGAGGTTTTTAAAGGTGGTGTCTCATCGGAGTCTGTCCTGTTCAATAGCACAGCCAGAATGCTGAAAATATACACATTAAAGGGAGACTACTGGGTCAAGCAACAAATCTCGTCATTAGCGTCCCTTTTCAAAATGGAAATTTCTCATAAAGGATTAAATTTGCTCCCAGAGGGAGCAAATTTTTTCTTTTAAGAGTTGTTCCTTATGGTATGGAAAATCACTTTTACCACATTAGGTGACGCACCCCCCCCCCCCCCCCCCCCCCTTGAATGTTGCTATTTTTATTAATCACATGTGTAATGGGAGCTACACCATTGCTGTTTACTTACATTAAAGCTTCCGAAGTACTACCGCAGTGAATAATAGTCCAAGTCAATACAACAGAAAATGTAATGATGGCAATGTGCATCCCACATAGACAGCTTAATAGTTTATGAACATTTTAGTGGAAGTGGAGGGGGAAGATCCATGTATTGTGGGTTTAACCTTCAAACCATGTTGATCGCGATCAGACTACTCCAAAGAGCAGTCAAACCTGGGTATACACCATTATTGAACGGTAATACTCAAGGGAGGGTTTAGGTATGTGTCTATTGATAAATTCAGCTGTGCTTTCTAAATCTATGGTTTATTACATTGTCCATGTTTAGGTATATCTACAACTGCAGCATTGTGCCATGCAAATATAGCATTAGTAAACACTATGTTCTGCAAATATGACATTAGCAAATAGAAAAGACCCAAAGGAGATGATATCAATGTAGCATTTGTAATTTCAAAATTATAGAATATATACTTAACTACTAAAGAAACCTGAAACATACTGTGTCAAATTTTGGTAGTAAATGGATACGATGCACATTGGTCTTTCCATTACATAGAGTTGTACAAAGGTGGACTAAGGTGCACTGAGATTATTTGAATAGATTAACTAATTTCAGACGTCAGCTATCAAAACGTCACGGAATTTTTTAAATTTTACTCTAAACAATTTTGCTTATCTAAACGTGTGTTTCTATTATAGATGTGTTGGTCGATGGTTTGACATTGATTGTAAACGAGAGTGTGTGCACGGCAAGCTTACTCCTGAGGGTAGTGACAACTGTGTGTGTGATGACGGCTGGTCTGATGATACATGCACAACAATATGTAGCATGCACGGTGTCATCATATATGACGAGGTACATCAGAAAAATAGCTGTAAATGTGACACTGGCTGGCGAGGAGATGTCTGTGATCAGCCTGGATGTCCGGGAGAAAAGAAGGATTGTTCCGGACATGGAGAATGTAACACAGCAACTCATGTATGTGACTGTGACAACGGTTGGACGGGGTATGATACTGCACCTCTCTTGAATGCATGTGATAAGCCTGACTGTCCAGGAGAACCTGATTGTAACAATAATGGAACATGTGACGGATCCTTACCAGTTCCACGCTGCGTGAACTGTCTACCGGGATATATGGGACGATCATGTGAAGATCTTTGTACGCACGGTGTCCAGACACCCATGGACAGTGGTATCTGTGTCTGTGAACCATGTTATACTGGAAAGGGATGCAATTCAGAGTGTAATGACCAAGGTACATGTATTGATGGAGAGATATGCGAGTGTAACGACTATTGGAAAGGACCGAAATGTTTGATTGAGGGATGTCCCAATGACTGCTCTGGTACTGCCAAGGGAACTTGTAATAGAGCAACTCACAACTGCACATGTGAACCAGGTATTATTAACCCTTTCCTGAATATTCATGCTAGGCTCCATCCATTATGAATAATTATATAAATAAACTTTCATTTTTGTACATAGATGTTCAAAGAAATAACTTGCCTGATCTGGGTCTGCTCTAGTTGCAAAAGCATTCAAAGGCATCTATGAGGTAAAGGGTTAACTCTTGTCATGCTGAATATTTTAATGTACTACACTGCTCCCCAAAGGCTGGAGGTGAGCTATTGTGATCAATCTTCGTCATGCATCCAACATCTGTGGTCAATAAACTCCTGTTCTCCGGAACCACTAAGTGACAAAATTTGAAACTGTTGTTTGCTGCAAATTCTAGGTGGTGTTTTATGGTTTAATTTATGGGCATTTATAATGCATTACACAGGTTTAGATAAACAAAAATTTTGAATGTAAAATTGTTAATATTTTCTTACCAATCAGTTTTAACATACAATGTTATGTATGTTTTGAGTCGCTTCTTTTGTGTACCCTAAACTTATATTTTGGTTGAGAAATGAGAAAATTATTCATTGTTATGCACTCTTAACTATAAAGGCCTGCATTATCATATGACATCGCCTGGGAGTGATACAGGGGTGTCAATCTGTTGCATTTTCACATTTTTTTTGCGAATTGATTTTCAGAAAATGTGAATTACGTTTTTGCTAATTGAACACGATTTTCCCAAAATATTGCAGCAATTTTACGAAATTCCCATCTGGTCTCAATAGATTTCCTTATGATAAGGCTCACTCAATAACACTGACCAGGATGTCCTCGAGGGGTGTGCCTAGGCATGCCCAACCCTGTTCACTTCATATAAGGGACAATATTTCGGAAACCATTTACATCCCCATCCCTAAACTATTTATAATGTTATTCCTTATGATAAGATGCATTCAATAACACTAATGGGGAAGCCCCCCAGTGCATGCCCAGGCATGCCCCACCCCATTCACTTCATAAAAGATTTTTATCTCAGAAACCATTTAGATCCCCACCCCTAAACCCCATATATTTATGCTTCTTATGATAAGACGCATTCAGTAACACTGATGGGGTAGTCCCCGAGGGTGTGCCCTCACATGCCCCTCCCCCTTCACTTCATCTTGGAAACCGTACAGATCCCTACCCATAAACCATATATAGTGTTTCTTATGACAAGGGATATCCCCCCTGGGCATGCCCAAGATTGCCTTTCCCCATTCACTTCATCAGAGGCTTAATATCTGGGAAATTGTTCAGATCCCCACCCCTAAACCATATTGGGTGCGGATCTGACAAAAGGGTCCTTTGCGCATTTTAGCAGTTTTCGTGTAATCAAAATTTCAAAAACGTCTAAATTTTCAAGATTTTGCTTGTTCTGACAATAGAGTCAAATTGCATCTTACATGTAATACAATCAAAGGCGCAAATAGTTCTCATAAAATTAAGTGATAGTTATAATATATGTTGCCATGGCAACAGCTGTGCATATGGACTATACATTACTTTCAAAACAGGGTACCTCATTTCAAGTGCTTTTGTAAACACGGGATGAGCTTATGTGAGCTATTTGTGCAGTCTATGCAATTGTATACACATCAAATTTACAGAAACATGGAGCATTCTTGAAATATTGCTCCTAGGGTTTTTGTTTTAGCATCATATGTTAACACAACGGTGTTGGCGTTAGAACGTCATTAACAACGTTAAATGACGTCATGTTTAAAATGCATCATGTATACGAGTTCAAACGCTCATATCTTTGTTATTTGTAAAGATAATCTTCAAATTTTCTGTAATTGTTTACAACAGCTAGGTCTTTCATTCTCAGTAAATATCTCACTTTTGACTTTTATTGCCAGAAGGTCCCATCTGTCAGATCTTGGCTCATATATAATGATGAGATTCCTTATGATAGGACACATTCAATAACACTGACCATGATACACCAGGACATTAGGGCTGGTTTGGGAGACGTTAAAATCGATAGATTATAATTATATCTTGTTACTCTTGTTTTTGTGTTTTACTAGGTTGGACAGGACATGACTGTAGTGTACCATACTGCCCAGGAGATTGTGGTGGCAATGGCTACTGTGACGGCTCCCTTAATCCACCAGAGTGTCGGTGCAATGAGGTAGCATTTATTTTGTTATTTTACAAAACCCATTTCGTGCATATCATATATGTAACATGATGTTTCAATGGCTAGAAATGAATCACATGAAAGTAAGTAAGGGTGCAAAGATCAGGAATCAATACAATCAAGTATCACAGCTGACCCAGGATACCAATGGGAAAGTGACAAATTCACAGTTAGATACCACAAAGGAGAGCCAAGAGGTCAGCCCTTTCCCAGCAGGTGACCACAAAGCACATATAAACAGACGAGCACAAAGACATAGCAAACACAAGACAGAAAAAAAACATAAAAGATCCACAAAAGAAGTACCGCCTTGGAACGGTCAGTAAAAAATATTTTACTGGAGGGCTTAAACCGGTTTAACGGTGCCAACCTCACCCTTAATTCAGATGTGGATCAAGACACATAGATATTTGGCTTGAATGAAAAACCCAAAACTTATCAATGCATCATCTCCTAAAACATAAAAATCAAGATATAACAAGGAGATAAAGCAAAGATAAGGACTCAACAGTAAATAAAACTGAATACTGGAGCAAAAGAAATCCAACAGGTAAACCCCGGTGGGCCTGACAAACAGCCAAAGCATCAGGCCCCCACCATCTAATCAATAGATGTCTTTAAGTCAGAACCATCATAGAGTCTGAAGTCTGACCCACAGGCTTGCAATTAAAGAGGAAAGCAAAGTTGCCAACTGTGATTGGGTTGACCACCAAGCATGCAGTCTGTTGCAATACATTGTTGTAGCCAATCTTTTTATAATGGGAAATTATTTTAATAAACTGCGCTGAAAAATTATTAGAGCCAACAATCTTCTTCAACTTATACACCAAGTCACCATAAAAATCAGGTTCCGAAAGTCCTTGGCGCAAGAGAGATTTAAATCCAAATTGGAATTTAGAAATCTAATCATAGTATCGTCTATAAAATTTAGAAAAGGTTTTGCTAAGTTTATGATACCGATAGCCTTGTTTAAGAAGTTTCTGAGTTAACAATTTATTGCCAGTGTTGAAGTCAGCAACATAGCTAGATGCTCTAGCAAAACAAATTAGTTGAGCGATATAGACTACATAGGATGTAGAGCGAGGAAAATTACCATCTAAAATGGAAAATTGACAATTTCAAAATCAAAGTCGTCACGTTTATCATAATTTTGGTAGAAACAATATCATTAGAAATAGACAAATGCAAGTCTAAAAATGCGGCTTTGGTATCAGAGGTATTTGCTTTATTAAGCTGGAGCTCTGAAGGGTATATTTGACTTACCATATTGTCAAAATAAACATAATTAATGTTTAAAATATTGTCCAAATATCTGGATGTAGTGTTAAACGCATCAATGACATCAGCCTGAGTATCATCAGAAAAAGACATCATAAAGTCCCTCTCATAACAAAACAGGAATAAATCTGCAACCAGGGGAGCACAATTAGTGCCCATAGGAATCACAACTACTTGTCTATACAGCTTGGTGCCAAATCGAATAAAGATGTTGTCCAACAAAAAGGTCAGCGCGTCACATTTTGACAAGACCATGCATGATATTTTTTAGGTTTTTCTGATCTCTAGCTTTAAGTTTATCTAAAATTTCACCTGAATTTTTAATAGACCAAAATAGTTTTTTCCGGATCTCTCATATAGCTTTTCACAATACTTGATAACATGTTTTTTAACAGCTGTCAGACACGAGAATAACAATTTAGAAAGTTCTGTTGTCGTAAAAGAACTAGAATTAGCAATAAATCTTGCTTTATAGGGTTTTTTATGGAGTTATGGTAACCAGTACAAGGTAGGGACTTTGTCTTGATTTTCTTTAGCTTAGATACCAAAATGTAGGGCTGTATGACAACCATGCCCATCGACAATCACCCTGTCACTTAAAGAAGGCTGCAGTTTATAGGCATTAGTGTCAACAAACTCACGCTTAAGAGTATTAATATAATACTATCGTCAAACACTACAACATTATTAGCCGCTTTATCTGTATTATGCAGTTGTAGCACGAGTGGGCACTACCAAGGTATTGTTGACTGGTCACTAGATTGGCATCCTGCCTCTAAGACTCAAGATAGACCAAGGGTACCAGCCCAGCAAGCATGCCATCTCGGAGCCACTATAGGCACACCAGCAAAATGCCATTTGAATGGTGTTTCACTGGTGGGCCACTAGTGGCCTGCTCTTATGTGCTTAATGGTAGACTCAGTCATTATCACGTGAAAGTGCTTTCTACAAAAAGTTGATACGGCGAGTGAGAAATTAATATAAACAATTGATTGATGAGCACTTCTATGGTTTATGGAGTGTCTTCAGGCCAGGCCTGGTAGGCTGGGTTAATATGTGCCCTTGCCACACCTCAGGTTTACTTAGAAAAGCTTCATATAACAATAAATAGTCAAATAGTTGTCTGCTTAGTACACCTGCTGCATATATTGAAATGCAATGCAGGCTGTTTTTATAGTGGAAGCAAGCACTATGAATCTCAAGTAAATTGATTCTAAAGGAGATTTTTGAGCCTAAAATTATTAATATTTTCTTACCCATCAGTGTTAGCCTATATTATAGATGCTCAAAAGTTTTACTCATTGAGATGGTTCTTTTGAGTATTCACAATATACAGTCAAACTTCGGTGGCTCGTCCAGACCGTCGGTGAGAGTTTGACCCATCGATGGGTTGAGCGATACCTGGTCTGACAATTTTCAAGGGAGTTCACATGTACTTTATGTTTACCATGGACACCACGTTTTTATCCATCAAAGTTGCTAAGTGCATGTGACATCCGTCATTTATGTCAATTTACCCCTTTGCATGCTAGAGTTAAAATTATTAGCGACACCTGTTTGCAACTTTCATCTGCGGAAAATAAATACCTTGATCAGCATGCGCAAAATGCACATGCTGATCAATGCATTTGCTATCCCATCTGCTATCACGATTTAGTTGTCTGGTTGTCTTGTGAGCGATGACGTACAAACTTGCCTGGATGTTTAAAATAAGGATCCGGATTAGACTGTACACCCACACAGTCTGAATCCAGTCAGCACACGGTGTCGGGCCACTATTGGCCCGCCAGTGAAACATCATTTGAATGTTGTTGCGCTGGCAGGCCGATTGTGGCCCACTTTTAGATGTTAAGCAGGATTTAAAACCTATGCCCACACAAGACTCTGACCAGACTGTACTCTGAATCGAACTGCAAACTGTTGATAACAAAACATCTCATTTGTTGTGCGGTGACAAGTGAGAACCTAATTACACTACAACTCAAAACTTTGATCTAATGAATTGCCGCTAATTTCGTAATTGACACATTCCGCTCAATGAATGAATTCGTTAATTTAGGTTTATCCAAGCACAAAATCATCATTGCCGAGGAGGGCTTATGAAAAATAATTAAATAATATCAAGCATCTGAATGATTTATGTGAGGTAAATATTGGTTAGAGCCAGCCAAGCGTTTGTACATTAAAAATTGCCCTGCGGCCCGTGTTTTGAGTTTGAGAAATCGAGCCATCGTTGTTCGACCCTCGGGTGTATTTTATCATTAAATATAAAGGGAATTTGCCGGGTCTGACAATGAGTTCTAGCGATCTATGGTGTTTGAGACAGGCGAGTTCGAGCGACCAAAATTCCACTGTATGTTTCGTTGATGTGATTAATGGCTAAAGATTTAATTTCTGCTTGTCTTTTATCTTAACAGGGATGGTTCTATCCAGATTGCAGTAAGGAGTGTAAAAATGGAAATGTTACCTGGCCCGATGAGAAGGGACTATGTACCTGTGATAGCTGTTATACAGGTCTCAACTGTGAGCTGGAGTGTTCTGGAAATGGTGAATGCAAGGATGGCATATGCGTCTGCGCAAATGAGAAAGGTAACCCTGAAATATTTTAATCCTTAAAGCGCTTGCAAAAAAGTGATTTGAAAAAGCTGTCTCCTTAAGTTGTCTGTTGCATATAGTTTCTTACATTATTGATGAATTTAAGTGTAGAAGTAAACAGTGTGGTCCCAGATCAGACTGCTCATGCAGGAGCAATCTGATCTAGGTCCATGCTGTTTGACCAAGAGGCTTCTAAAATATTTCAGCAGATAACAAAGATGACAGTCAGAAAACTTTTGTTGTGATTGACACTTTAAGGGTGAACTCTTTGCTTGCTTGTGTTGCCATCTAACTGGATTCACTTTGTTGTATCTAGGGATGGGTGTTGCCATCTGATAACCTTTGCTAGGCAGAGCACAGTGGCTTAGTTGGTAGAGAGTTAGACTGGGAATCAAAGGGTTGCTAGTTCGAGATTAACTGGATTCACTGCGTTGTATCTAGGGATGGGTGTTGCCAATGATATCAGTATCATATTTTGTTACATGACTGGAGAGAATTCTGTCTCCTGATTGGCTTAATTTGCCTTCATAAATCTCTATGTCTACCTGTAAACTGGTCTAAACCGGTCTACAAGTTAATATTGCATGTAAACCAGCTGGAACTAGTTTCCAGAAGTTAATATTTTTGACACTTCTGCAATATTACCCTCTAGAGAGCTAAAAATAGCATAATGAGTGTGAAACTAGCATGTGCTGCATGAAATTGACATGATTTGCTGTTTCACCTCCCAACAGGTAAGTTAAAGACTTTCATGAATTTTTACAACAGTTTTGATTTGTTTTGTTTCCTTATTTATCTTTGTTTGAGTAAATAAACTCTAAAAACAGTTTTATGATAACATTTTATATTCCCCATTAAGAGAATTAATATACATTTGAAAATGCAAAATACTAAATTATAATATTTTAATAAAAGTTGCTAAAACTTGTGAGAAAGTCCTTAAAGGTCTTAGATTGAAGGTTGAACATGCCTTTAACAACAAAGGTGAAAGTTGCAAAATTTTCAGTCTTAAATGAAAAGTCATATAACAAAACAGTTATTGACTTCAATTTCGGCAGACATAAGGATTTATCTACCCTTAAAAGTGATATTCACCTTGGCCTAGCGGCCTCGGTGAATTATCACTTTTTCGGGTAAATAAATCCTTATGTCTACCTCATTGAAGCCAATAATTGTATAATATTGCGATAATGGAATCACCATATCATTATACATATCACGATACATATCACAATATTTGATAGCTTTTAGTGCGAGAATGTGAGGTCAGTTCTTCTGTGTTTTCAACTATTGAAAACTTAGTATGAATAGCTGCAACTATTTAATAAACAATAAACATGAATCATCAAAAACTTCAACACAAAAACTGAGGTGTTGTTGTAATTAATATTGGAGGTCTGGTTTTCATCTGGGATTGGGAAAGAACAGTCGGATGGTACGGACGCAAATGAGTTGTAAGATTTGTGGTACCCCCCGCTACATTGGACAAGCACACAACATATTTTGCACCAGGCTGTTTTTTCTTCCATTCTGCTATCCCCTGGCCTTTTTATAAGTCCATAATGCAGCTTTTCCTTTTATTCATAAGGGGTGGCCATATTGTAATTATACCCCCTGCAAACTTTGTTTGTGGTGGGTATACTGTTTTCACGTTGTCTGTGTGTCCGTGCAAGCGTCCGTCCGTATCGTTTTGTTTCCTTAATATCTTGAAGAGTCATTGCTGGATTTTCATCAAACCTTTCAAACATATTCATATATGCAAGAAAAATACTTTAGACAAAAAAGTAAGGGCTAGGGGCCAATTCTATAAGATTTATTTCCCTTTGTAGTTCTAAATGGCTTTTTATATAGGGTTTATGCTTATGCTATTATAGTCCATACACGAGCCTATCAACTCCTACCACAGCTTTTGATGGAACAATTTGATACTTTGCCTATACAATGTAGACACATTGAACATCTGCATGAAGGAGTTTGCTTCAGAAAAAATAATTTTTGACAAAATGACAGCAGTGAGAACTTAGACAATTTTCCCTAAAAAGGTGTTTGTATTATGCATAGACAGTGCCTTCATGGGCCGATCAACTCCTACCACAGCTTTTAATGAAGCAATTTTATACTTTGCCTATACAATATAGACACATTGAACATATGCATGAAGGAGTCTGGTTGAAAAAAAAAAGAATTTGACAAAATGACAGCTATGAGAACTTAGACAATTATTCCCTAATATTGCTTTTGTATATACATTGATGGTGCCTTCATGGGCCGATCAACTCCTACCACAGCTTTTGATGGGCACTTTTTCCCTAATAAGGCTTTTGTATATGCATAGATAGGGCCTTCATGGGCCGATCAACTCCTACCACAGCTTTTGATGGAACAATTTGATTCTTTGCCTATACAATGTAGACACATTGAACAAATGCATGAAGGAGTTTGGTTCAGAAAAAATACTTTTGACAAAATGATAGCTGTGAGAACTTAGGCCCTTTTTCCCTAATAAGGCTTTTGTATATGCATAGATAGGGCTTTCATGGGCTGATCAACTCCTACCACAGCTTTTAATGGAACAATTTGATACTTTGCCTATACAATGTAGACACATTGAACATATGCATGAAGGAGTTTGGTTTAGAAAAAATCATTTTTGACAAAATGAAAGCTGTGAGAACTTAGACAATTTTTCCCTAATAAGGTGTTTGTATTATGCATAGATGGTGCCTTCATGGGCCGATCAACTCCTTCCACAGCTTTCAATGAAGCAATTTGATACTTTGCCTATACAATTTAGACACATTGAACATATGCATGAAGGTGTCTGGTTGAAAAAAGAAAAGAATTTGACAAAATGACAGCTATGAGAACTTAGACAATTAATCCCTTATATTGCTTTTGTATATGCATGGATATTGCCTTCTTGGGCCGAATAACTCCTACCACAGCAATTTGATTGAGCAATTTGATACTTTGCGGATACAGTGTAGACACATTGAACATATGCGTGAAGTCGTTTGGTTTGGAAAAAATAATTTTTGTTTGCACAGATTCTACTGAAACCTTCTTTTCAATACTAAGGTCGGCTGGTTTGAACTATAACTTACCAAGTTTTTTCACTGACTTACTGTGCGGGGGGTATCTTATAAGCATTGCTTATTGACTTTTTTCATTTGTAAGTAGGCGACAGCTATAATTCATAAAAAGTAAGTTTTCTCCTTAGAAAACATTGTAATATTATTGAATAACTTATTTGTAAATTCTGACCAAAAAATACGCTTTTGATCAAATGCATGCAACATTTTACGGACATATATAGAACATCTTTTTCAAACCACAACGTGATAAATAGGTTAACCCATTATACCACACACCCCTAGCTGTGTCCTTGAGCAAGACACTTTATCCACTGCTTTGTACTGGTTTAATCCAAACCAAACAGGAAATCATCCAGATATGACTGAAAAATTGTTGACTGGGATGTAAACTGTATCCTTGCAACAAGGGAGCTAATTCGTTGTACAACATATGCAAGGGTCTTGGGATTTATGGAGAGAGAAATTCTGGGGGAGGCCTAGTCACCATTTTGCATACCTGTGTTTTGATAATGTTAAAATGTATCAGTATGCAATATTTGATTAAAATATACTATGCAGTTCAAGAGGTATGAGCATTTTCACTAAAAGACCTCTGCTGGCCAAAATGATGCTCGGTAACCCTCTGTCAACGTTTTGCACAATATTAAAATAAATATGTATGCAGAATTTGATCCAAATATCCCATAAGGTTTAAGAGATGAGGATTTTTACTAACTGGCCACAGCAGGCTGGACTGATGCTCAGCAAACCTCGTCCATCAAAAAAGGTGGTTTTGCATGCCAGTGGTTAGGGAATGTTGACATGCATATGAATGCGAAAGGTGATCAATATTTACCATGTGGTCCAAGAGTTATGAATATTTTCACGAACTGCTAACAGACAGATGGATGGACTCACATAGTGATTGTAGTGCAGACACAAGGGTCATGCAATATCATGGAATTTGATTGCCTAAAGATTTTTAATGAACCAGGTAAAATATTCCGGTAAAAATTGTTCTCATATTTTAACTTTTAAAGTGTCAATCACTACTGCAGCAGACGACAAATTTTGCAACTTCTTTTCCAATTTTTGAAAAAAATAAGGTAATATGATATTTCATGAGAATTGGACAATGAAATCTCATGCCTTATTTGTTATTTTTGAAAAGCAGTACGATTTGAAATTGTCGTCTGCCGCAAATTATAGGTAGGGTTTTATGGTTTATTTTCATGTCCTTCACATTTTATCAGGTAATGCTTTTGAGGGAGAGTTTTGCTCTGGGAGAACCTGTCCAAAGAAAAATGGCCTCACGTGCAATGGCATGGGCTCATGCACTGAAAGTACATCCACATGTACATGTGACCCTGGTCGACAAGGAGATGATTGTTCACTACCAAAGTGTCTAAATGATTGTTCAGGTGAGTTGGCTGTATTCTATTTTATTTAAACTCCCCAGCAGTTGTGTTTTAACTCTTTACCTACAAGTGTTTTCTGCTGATAACTTTAGCAAACAGTTTGGACCCAGATCACGCCCGACACTTTTGATCTGGATCCAAACTGTTTGACACTCTGATGGTATTCTCATAAGATTTTTTTTAAAAGTTGATTTTGAAAAAAATCTGCTGACAACAAATCGCCCATTAGGCAAAGAATAAAATGTCATCCATGTTAATTCTTTACCATCTGGTGTTGTCTGCAGACAACATTTGAAACAGTTTGACATATCTGGATCCAACTGTTTGGCACTCTGATGGTTTGCCTGGAAGAAAGGCCATGATGACAGTGCAGACCCAGATCAGACTGCTTCAGAAGAAGCAGTCTGATCAGGGTTTTCCCTGTTTGCTTTACGAACAAGCATTTTGTAAATTCCAGCCCTGATAATTAACATTTTATTTGAGAACAGAAAGAGAAAATTGTTTGAAATTTTAGAACTTTTACCGTAGCTACTTTACCAATATGTGATAAATACAATTACTGTAAAACATGTATTTTCATATGACACACTTGTAAAACTCAAAATTATGAGACAGTTAAATACAGTTTTGAATTCAGTTACACAATAAGCAATAAATGGACACACCCCCTTTGTATGTTGGTATTTGTATAGTCATAAAACACCTTTTGAACATTAGAGTATTTTTCAACATAGAGTAACCAAGTCTTAAAAAGTGCCTTCTATTAAAGGAAATATATTCTTTTCTTTAAGAGTAGCTCCTATGAGAATATAAAACAAACTTAAAAGGGCATTCAATTGAGAAACCGTCTAAATTAAGCTACACCATTATATAAGTCTTTTAAAATCGCCAAATTTTTGATGCCGCAAATATTAATCATCAGCAGACGACAAAAAAGCGGGAAAAATTACCCAGGGGGCAAAGTGTTAAGTGGTTTACATTCTCTCATTAGCTGGCCCATATTTATATTGTAGACAATGGAGAATGCACTGAAAATGGATGCGAGTGTAACAACAAGACTATTGGAGCAGACTGCAGTCTGGTTTGTGTCAAAGGCTACAGCGAAGTAGGTGCCACTAGTTGTACCTGCGACAAGCCCTGCTACACTGGTAGGCTATGCACAGGGGATTGCAGCGGAAATGGCGATTGTAACGCGGAAGGAAAATGTGACTGTTTCTTTGATGTCATGTTTACGGGTGATCAGTGTGACGAGCCAGGATGTCCAGGTGAACCTGATTGTATGAATCATGGAACTTGTGTGAAGAAGGAAGGCTGCGAATGTAACAAGGGCTGGACAGGTGAAGGCTGTGAAACTGCCGTCTGCGACTGTAATAACATAGAAGCCGAATGTAAACAACTGGAAGGTGACGAGGTGCCACGCTGTTACAACTGTACACCTCCATTTATTGGCAAGAGATGTGAGAAAAAGTAAGTCATAAGTTTTATAATAACATTGAAGCTGAATGTAAACAGCTGGAAGGTGACGAGATGCCACGCTGTTACAACTGTACATCTCCATTTATTGGCAAGAGATGTGAGAAACAGTAAGTCATAAGTTTTATAATAACATTGAAGCTGAATGTAAATAGCTGGAAGGTGACGAGGTGCCACGCTGTTACAACTGTACATCTCCATTTATTGGCAAGAGATGTGAGAAACAGTAAGTCATAAGTTTTATAATAACATTGAAGCTGAATGTAAACAGCTGGAAGGTGACGAGATGCCACGCTGTTACAACTGTACATCTCCATTTATTGGCAAGAGATGTGAGAAACAGTAAGTCATAAGTTTTATAATAACATTGAAGCTGAATGTTAACAACCGGAAGGTGACGAGGTGCCACGCTGTTACAACTGTACATCTCCATTTATTGGCAAGAGATGTGAGAAACAGTAAGTCATAAGTTTTATAATAACATTGAAGCTGAATGTAAACAGCTGGAAGGTGACGAGGTGCCACGCTGTTACAACTGTACACCTCCATTTATTGGCAAGAGATGTGAGAAACAGTAAGTCATAAGTTTTATAATAACATTGAAGCTGAATGTTAACAACTGGAAGGAAACGAGGTGCCACACTGTTACAACTGTACACCTCCATTTATTGGCAAGAGATGTGAGAAACAGTAAGTCATAAGTTTTATAATAACATTGAAGCTGATTGTAAACAACTGGAAGGTGACGAGGTGCCACGCTGTTACAACTGTACATCTCAATCTATTGGCAAGAGATGTGAGAAACAGTAAGTCATAAGTTTTATAATAACATTGAAGCTGAATGTAAACAACTGGAAGGTGTTGAGGTGCCACGCTGTTACAACTGTACACCTCCATTTATTGGCAAGAGATGTGAGAAACAGTAAGTCATAAGTTTTATAATAACATTGAAGCTGAATGTAAACAGCTGGAAGGTGACGAGGTGCCACGCTGTTACAACTGTACACCTCCATTTATTGGCAAGAGATGTGAGAAACAGTAAGTCATAAGTTTTATAATAACATTGAAGCTGAATGTAAACAACTGGAAGGTGACGAGGTGCCACGCTGTTACAACTGTACATCTCCATTTATTGGCAAGAGATGTGAGAAACAGTAAGTCATAAATTGATGGATCACAGTTTTTTATGACTTCATAGGTTTAGATAAACAAAATTTTTGAGCGGAAAATTGTAAATATTTTCTTACTCATCAGTTTTAACATATGTTTTGGGTGCTCAAAAGAACCGTCTCATCGACCATTCACAGCCAAATGTTGTCTGCTTTGTCTTCTGCTGATGTATCATGGTAGCCTATATTGCAAACAATATGGACTCAGATCCTGATCAGGGTTTCATACGTTTCACTTCCATGCTAAAAGTAGTCCTCGACTAACCCATTAGAATACATGAAACAGAAACAAAAAAGCACACATTTCCATGTAAAAAATACTGGTAGGTTAGAGGTTGATATGTTAACTAAAATGCTGTTAGAACAGAGCTGCAATCAGTGACACTCATACCCAGCCAGCATACAATGTCGGGCCTGTGTTTGGCTTGCTTTTACATCCATATTGGTAATACATTGTCAGGATGTGCTGAAATGTTCATTTTTCTGTGGTTTCAGTTTTGGAAGTCAGGCATATTATGCAACTTCATCTTAAATATGACCTTATGTGTGTTCATATATGTTGTCATAGTGTAAAAAAATCTTTTACAATTCAAAATTATATGATAAAAAGAAAATTCCAATTTTTGCCTGAATATGCAATTTATTTCATCTTGTGAAGTGAAATAATGTGAGCTGTGACATGAGATTTCCAACAATATGGTATGTGCGACTTGCAAAGCCTCAGACCAGCCTGCGCATATGCGCAAGTCTGATCAGAGCCTTTGCTTGTCGCTTAAAAATTATATGACTGTTAAGCTACCGACCGAACAACATTTGGAGTTTCTAAGCTTAAAAGGAGGCTGCACAGGCTCGTCTGAGTCTACATTTGTCAAAATGCCACATTGTTGGAAATCACATGTCGTGGCTTATATTTCATTTGTGGCTTCACCACTCATGAAATGTAAATTTTCACTTCACTCAGTATAATAATCTGATGATATTCATTCCAAAAACTTGGCTATCCTCTATTTGTTTTTCTTTTTCCTTTTTAGATGTGTTTTTGGCACAGAAGAATGGAGCATAGAAGAATTAGACGATGGAACAGTGAATGAGAATGTTGAATGTAAATGTCAACCCTGTTACAATGGAGACTCATGTGAACTCATGTGCAATGGACAAGGAACATGTACTGATACTGAAAATGGAAAGGAGTGTGACTGTGGTTTTAGTGGTTGGCGAGGCCCCACATGTAGCATGAAGGGGTGTCCAGGCTGGGGAGAATCCTGCACAGGTCATGGGAACTGTGACCCCACAGATTTTACCTGTTTATGTGACGCAGGTTGGGAGGGAGATGGATGTGAGCAGATAAAATGCAAAGATGACTGCAACTTGCATGGAGATTGTACCCTAATAGATGGTGTGCCACAGTGCGTCTGTTATGAAACCTACTTTGGTACAGCCTGTGAGAGCAGGTGTTTCAATGGCACTGTGTCCAAAGATACTGACGATAATCAGTTCTGTAAGTGTGATAATTGCTTTAATGATCCAGAGTGTAAAGAGGTGTGTACGGGTCATGGTAGTTGTGTTGATGGTGAATGTGACTGTGGAACGGTTGGTTGGCGTGGTGATTACTGTCATAAATATGGCTGTCCCGGAACACCAGGTCCTGATGGTGATGGCTGCAGTGGTCACGGTTCTTGTACAGACAACCTCAACCAAATTGGAACCTGTAATTGTCCAGACTACTGGGGTGGAGATGGATGTGAGATTCCTATTTGTACAAACAATTGCTCAGATCATGGAACATGTAATTCTGATGGAGAAGTTCCATTCTGTGAATGTGATCCCAGCTGGATGAGCTCTGATTGCAGCATTGAGTGTTTTGGAGATATTACCAAGATTGATAATGTTGACACTTGTGTCTGCAGAAGTGACTGTGAAGATCCCAGTGATTACTGTAACACAACTTGCAACAACCGAGGCTCATGTAAAGATAATAAATGCCAGTGCTATGATGACGACACAGGATTTAATTCACATGGATATTGGGGCTTGCTTTGTAATGATGAGAGCTGTCCAGGACTTTATGCATCTTGCTCTGATCATGGCCAATGCTTAAATGGTGAATGTACTTGTTTCTCTGAAGGCTGGGGAGGCGCTTACTGTGACGAACCATACTGTCCAGGAAATTGTAGCGGTCAAGGAAGGTGTAACAGTGAAACAGACCCCCCCAGCTGTGAATGTTATAACTTTTACATGGGGCCTATATGTGATAAAATATGTGTCAATGGACGACCCAATGACGACGAGACTGAGTGTGTATGTGAAGGCTGTTACACAGGGGATAGCTGTGATGTACCCTGCAATGATCATGGACAGTGTATTAATGGTACATGCCAATGTGACAAAGCATGGTGGGGTAAGTTCACTGTAAATTCAGAATTTCTTGTGAGAATCTTATTTTCGTGAATAGCGTTAAATGATATATTTGCCATGTTAAATATTCCCGACTGGGGCATGATTTACCAACACCAGTAAACGATACAGTGATTTTGCTATTTACCTAGGGTTTTATTTTGAAGTTTTGCATTATGTAATTTAGGGTGTTACACTTGATTCACCATATACCAACTTGTATAATATTAAATTCAATAAAACATAAGCACTCACGTAAGATCCTCTATATATTTTTGGCTTATTTCAGGAAGCACATGTACTGAGCTGGGCTGCCCAGGTGAAACAAGCAGCTGTTCCGATCATGGTTTTTGTGTCAAGTCAAAACAAAGCTGTACTTGTTACGACAACTGGCAAGGTGAAGGCTGCTCGGAGCCAAAATGCAAAGGGGATCCTTTTATGTGTAACGAAAGAGGTAATAATTAAGCATCTTAGGCTGAATTAAAAAATTAATGTGGTTCAGGTAATTGGTCTGAAAAAGCTAGGACCAAATAAGAAAATAAGTGTGTTTCGGGTAACAGGTCTGAAAATTTTAGGTACACATTATTTTTACCTGCGTCACTTTAGGGAAAGCAGGTCTAGTAGTGGGTCCACTCCGTCTGTCTGTCCGTCTGTCTGTCAGCAACACCTTTGGGGTGCCTTGTTTGTGTAATCTGTAACTCCAAAGGAATTCATTCCTTCATATTCAAACTTTGCCTAATGATTATTCATACAACTCCAACAGTTTTTATTCCTTTATATTCAATCTTGGCATAATGATTGTTCATACATTGAAGATGTGCACCGATTATTTTGTGCACATTTAATAAATATTTTCTCATTTTTTATGGGTGTTGAACTTAGACATTTTTTGCATCCGAATGGGTAGGGGGTGTCTAGTTTGTGTAATCTGTAAATCCAACAGTTTTCATTCCTTTATATTTAAACTTTGCATAATGATTGTTCACACATTGAAGATGGGCACCTTCTAATTTTTTTTCTTCATTTTTTGGGGTCTTCAACTTAGACATGTTTTTTTTTTAAGATACTAAGAGGGTGTCTGGTTTGTGTAATCTGTAACTCATAAAGTTTTCATTCCTTAATATTCAAACTTTGAATAATGACTATTCATATATTGAACATGTGCACCTTCTATTTTGTGCACATTTGATAAATATTTTCACATTTTTTACGTCTGTTGAACTTAAATATTTTATCCATGCGAAATGCTTAGGGGGTGTCTGGTTTGTGTAATCTGTGACTCCAGCAGTTTTCATTCCTTCATATTCAAACTTAATATGTTATGATTGCTCACACATTGAACATATGTGCATCCTATATTTTGTGCACATATGATAATATTTTAGGATTGTTGAACATGGACATTATTACGTCTACACCACCATTTCATTGCTTACATTGTTTATTTGTGTGTAATCTGTCATTCAAACAGATTTCATTCCTTTATATTCAAACTTTGCATAATGATTGTTAACACATTGAAGATGTGCACTGGCGATGCAGGTCCAGAGCAGAGTTTGGTCTTGTTTATTATTATAGCCCTGCTTTGAAAAAGTGGGGCTATACTGAATTTGGGTTGTCCGTCTGTCTGTACATGCCCAGGATACCTTATGAGGTTTGGTGTTTAGTGAGGTTAGGGTTAGTACAGCATGGTGTTATGGGGTTAAAATGGGCTTGTGGGGTTTACCTTGTGGGGTTAACCCCATAAATTTTCAATGGCTGCAGACTATCAGGAACCTCAGAACGTCCCTCCTGTAAGTAGGTCTGTCCGTCAGTCATAATTTTGTTTCTGCTCAATATCTTGAGAACAACTCAATAGAATTTTACCGAATTTTGTATATGCATTGATATTGGCAAGACCTATATTGGTATTGTTACATATCATTTTTCGCTTATTTGAAACAGAGTTAAGGCCCTTGACTGATGTCAGAATTTGGTTCAGAATTTCATTTCCACTCAATATCTTGAGAACTTATTAATATAATTAGACCAATTTATGTATGTGCATTGATATATAGACAAGATTTAGCTTAGGAGTGTTACCTGTCATTTTCGCAAATTTGAAATAGATTTATTGCCCTTGACTAATGTCGGAATTTCGTTCAGAATTTTGTTTCCGCTCAATATCTTGAGAACTATTTGATAGAATTTTATCAAATTTTTTATGTGCATTTATATTGACAAGGTCTGGGTTGGGATTGTTACCTGCCATTTTTCGCAAATTTGTAACTGAGTTATGGCCCTTGATTTATGTCCGTATTTCGTTTCCGCTCAATATCTGGAGAAAAAATGGACAGAATTTTACCAAATTTTGTATATGCATTTATATTGACAAGATCTAGGTTTGGATTGTGACTTGTTATTTTTTGCATATTTGTAACAAAGTTATGGCCCTTGATTAATATCAGAATTTCCTTTCTGCTCAATATCTTTAGAACACAATGATATAATTTTACGAAATTTTGTATATGCATTGATAATGACACAATCTAGGTTGGGAGTGTTGCACAAAACCTTTTTTTACACATTTGTAGCAAAGTTATGGCTTTGATTTATGTCAGAATTTCATTTCAACTTAATAACTGGAGAACAAATGGACAGAATTTCACCAAATTTTGAATATGTATGTATATTGACAAGATCTTGGCTGGGATTGTTACCTGTCATTTTTTTATTATTTGTAGCAGAGTAATGGCCCTTGATATAGTTCAGAGTTTCGTGTTCGCTGGGTATCTGTAGAACTTGGCCTTTTACAGCATGAAAAGAGTTGCAGCGGGGCTATAGTCAGATTCTCTGACAATTCTAGTTATCATTTTATTTTGACAGAAATGCCTTACAAATTGCATACAATCATTTGTCACAAGCAGTGAGTTCAACGTATATCAAATGTGTATGAAAAGGATATTATCTACAGTGAAATGATATTGTATCAATTCACTAGTGGGTGATACGATTTATATCATTTCACTGTAGCCAAAAAAGGCCTTTTTGACAATTCTGGGACATTTTTCAAAAGGGTTTAAGTGAAGGGTATTTGTCAGAAATAACTCTACGCATGTTATGACATCAATTTAAAACCTAATGACGTCACCTTTTGGGCTGGGGTACCCCTATGTTGCATGTGACGTCTGTCATAAAGCACACTTTAGTGACTTTCCTTAAATGCTGATTTCTTAAGTATCAACTGTCAAAATTTTATTCTAAGTCACTTTCTAGGTGCAAACTCCTATTTTTATACCCAATGAACACATTGAAACTGACAAATTTGATGCGAAACCCAAAACAATCCACATTATGCTTTCTGTAATTCTCCTTAGAGTATAAGATAAAAAAAGAAAATTTACCTTTTTAGGTAAATACCAAATATATTTCTTCTTGTGCGGTGAAAATATAAGCATTTTCACTCTTGCTGCACAATCATGAAAAATACTGATTTTTCACTGCACTTGATGAAAAATATTTGCTATTCATCTAAAAAAAAAATTATCCTATATATATTTTCTAGAAAACAAAAAAATCCTTGGTTTTACCAGTAAATTTAGGTAGGGTGGGGTTACCCTAAACACAGATATATTTTTATTTGGCCTCAAAGGAGCAGTCTGATCTGGGTCCACACTGTTTGCCTCATTACTTAAATTATTCAATAAGGTTAGCAATTATATACAGCAGCTGACTTAAGCAGATGATATTCAGATATATTTTTTGTAGACACTTTAAGGTTTAATACTTTGTAGGCATACTGCAAGTTTTATCAGATTTGAATTTTGTAAGTTCAGGATTTGGGAAATTTCGAACTGTTGCATGACCTTGCATGCGGGGATCCAGAATCCGGCATGGTAGCTTTATGATTTTTCAAGGGATCTGGACCAGTGTTGCTAAGAAATCCTATATTTTGGGGGTCCGGACCCCCTGTCCCCCCTCTGGATCCGCACATGCCTTGAAAATATTTTCTTAATTTTATCTGACAGGTGAATGTGGCTGTTTTGGTGAAGACTGGGAAATAGGAACCTGTGATAATGACCATCCAAACAGATGGTGCGTAAACTGTTCAGACTCCATGGGTGCTGGCTGTGAGGAACTCTGTGTGCATGGAACCGAAGAAGTGTCACGCTCAGGAATATGTAACTGTGATCCCTGTTACAACGACACAAACTGCAACGTGCTCTGTGACGGACATGGACAGTGTGGTGAGGATGATACCTGTGTGTGTGATGAAGGCTACAAGGGAGACTACTGCAAGGAACTCGACTGTCCAGGTACAGTATATGGTAGAAAATTTTGAACACTTTTCTCATTCTGTTCTCATATAAAATAATGATTATCTGGGCACCAAATGAAGCATAATTATTTTACACTATTTTTTTTAGTATATACTAATATCTTCATTATCGCAGTCTATCATTTTTGAAGAAGAATAATTTTAACATGTCAATAAGTATACCTTGAAAACAGAATGAAAGTCCTTGAGACATCCTTGAATTTCACACTAACTTACCTGCATGAACCTTGAACTCATAATATGGACCTCACCCTGAGAAACCCTGTCTTTCGAACAACAAAGCCCATCCACGCAGTCTGATCGGCCCTTTTCTTATTTGCTATTAAAAAACGTAGGATACCTAAACATGCAACAAGCGAAATTTCAATTTTCTAGCTAGTCATTGTAGCTTAGCAGACTGGTTTGGGTATGACCTGGTTGGAAACTTTTATTGCTTCGGGGCCCATATGGTGATCTTAACTTTACCAGTAACAGAATCATTAGGTTCTGGTACTCATCGCAAAAGCCTCCTTAACGCTTTACTCCATAGGCTATTTTTAGATCATGACATCATTTTCTATTTTTTAGACAACATTGAAAAGATTCAAGAAAAATTTAAGCCAAGTTTAGAACATTTTTAAGTACACGCTATTTCAAAGGCCTCAAAAGGCGTCATTATGGGGTAAAGGGTTAAAACGCTTGTGCTGACAAATCCACTGGGCTGGAAGTGTAAATTTTGGTCTGAGTCTTCTTCTACATTCATTCTTTATTCCCTAAATAACATGCAAGATCCAAATCTGTTATCTGTATCAAAGAGTTTTGGAGGTTTGACTTCACTGAACTTTTTTAACTATGTCTGTTTTCAGGAGAGCCAGATTGCTTGGATCGTGGTCCTTGTGTCCGAGAGAATGGTCAATCTATCTGCAAGTGTGCCTCTGTGTTTGCTGGCGAAGATTGCAGTGAGCTAGTCTGTCAAGGTGATCCCATGTGTTATAACCATGGTAAGTAGAAAAACTAACTTATGTACACTTGATCAAAGGGTAGGTTGGATACATCATGGTACAGTCTAGTCCCTTATAATGCATAATGTTTGGTTGTAATCAAGTCAGGTTATAAAGGCAAGATGATCGCATGTGTTATAACCATGGTAAGTAGAAAAACTAACTTATGTACACTTGATCAAAGGGTAGGTTGGATCCATCATGGTACAGTCTAGTCCCTTTATAATGCATAATGTTTGGTTGTAATCAAGTCAGGTTATAAAGGCAAGATGATCGCATGTGTTATAACCATGGTAAGTAGAAAAACTAACTTATGTTCACTTGATAAAAAGGGTAGGCTGGATCCATCATGATACAGTGTAGTCCCTTTATAATGCATAATATTTGGTTGTAATCAAGTCAGGTTATAAAGGCAAGATGATCGCATGTGTTATAACCACGGTAAGTAGAAAAACTAACTTATGTACACTTGATCAAAGGGTAGGTTGGATCCATCATGGTACAGTCTAGTCCCTTTATAATGCATAATGTTTGGTTGTAATCAAGTCAGGTTATAAAGGAACATTTAACAAAGGCATTATATGTTTGGGGTCCATAGGAATGGACTGTGTTGTAATCAAGTCAGGTTATAAAGGAACAATTTTACATAGAGGATCTTACATGAGTGCTCCTGTTTTATTGAATTTATTAAACAAGTTGAGGAAAAGAGATAAAATGCGAGGCAGAAGACAAAAAGCACGGTAAATTACTTAGTAAGTAAAGTGTATATAATATTTCATAGGTGACTGTGAAATCATTCCTGAGCTCGGAGAACCGAGGTGTGTGTGCCATCATGGATTTACAGGAGATGACTGCTCCGGGTGTTCAGAAAATTTTGACCCAGAGGATAACTGCGGTAGCTGTATTGCTAACTTTATTGGATACAACACAACGTGTAAAACATTCTGTGTGAATGGAGAGGCAACAATGTTAGGTAATAATACACCTATTAATATCCCCCCCACCCACCCAAGTTTGCTGTTGGCAGGATTTCCCAGGGGAATTACTGTTTAACTTTCCGCCCTGTGAATAAAAATTCCTCAGCTGGGTCTTGAATTCTGTTAATATTATAAGGAGATAACTGCATTCAAAATTTTCATTTGGGGAGATATATCATTGGAAATACGGTTGGAATTTAAGTTTTAAGGGAATTTATTAGCAGATCCTTACAATGTGATATCTGACTATATCTGAGGATATACCTGCCCAAATGAAAATGTTGAATTTGGTCATCTCCATTCTAATGCATTAGTATCATTTTTCCTTCAAAAGAAGCAGTAAAAATATATTATATGAGGGGCATTGGGAAAGTATGTAGCATGGTCTTTTATCTCAGTAACTGATTAACAAGCCCATTCATGTTTGGTATCATTTTAAACCACTATCTTTCCTCTATCTTATGACTCAAATTTCATGAGGATGCTATAATACAGACACAAAAAGTATTGTTGTGAATACATGCACTGTTGGTATACTGAAAAAAAGCAAAATTTCAATGGAAAAGGTAACTTTTTACCTCTTGAAAGTGCATGTGCAGAACATTAACAATATTTGATGAAATTAGATAATTTGGTACCATTTGGTAGGCCACCATTTGGTAAAGTCATTATACAAGTATGACCGAATTTGTTGTTACTAATTACTAAATACTGGGATAGCAAAATCAAAATCGTTTTGAAATAAAGCAATGCGTTTATTTTTAAGACTAAAAATTGCATGTCACAATGCACATATTTTGAAAATATACAACCAACAGTAGTTTAAACATGCCCTACATTGGTATTTTCGTAAAGCACACTTTGGGGGCTTCATATTGAAACCAAAAGAAAGTTTGTAAAACAGAACAAATGGAAGATAACTCTTAAAATCTACCCATGAGGTATAATGAGTTCTATGAGTTGATGTTCTGGTTTATTTCAATTGAAAACAGTGGTAAACAAAAGAGTAAGAATACCTTGAGAGTTGAAATCAATCAATTTTGTGTTGATTAACGCCATACCATGAGAAATTATTATGCCTTCCACAGAATATATGGGGTTGAGTTACCCCACCCATTTCTTGAAGCGTTATTAGGAATAATTTTCTTGAATACATAATGAAACAAATCAACATTTTTGCACAAGGGAATACTTTTTATACATTATTCGCTACAAATACAGCAAAACATATTCTCTACAGACATATTTTGATTGTGTTCCTGTAGTGACACCGTTTATGGTAAAAGTATAAAGAAAAATGGCCTATTTTTATTGTCATCTTTTCATTAAATCCTGTAAACAACGGACAGCTGAACGCATCTCAAATTAATGTGCATCTAAAATAGTTAGAGTTTGACTGGAAACTTCAACATTTAGTTCATAATCACCAGTTTCAAGAGTGAACCAAAAAGTAAACTTATGAATAGAATAGCAGGTTCACTTTGATATCAAGTTTACCAGATTAGGCTTCAAGAAAGCATGTTGAATTGCTCGTCATAGCCTCCTGATTCAGCATGTGTTTTTGAAGCATGGTAATCTCTATTAAAAGACACTCACCTATTTAGCAACGAAGCACTTGTCTAAAGCAAGTGGGTTTTGAATTAAAAAAAAATAATAAAGAAGGCTTGATATCCTTTGGTATCCTGGGTCAGGTGTGGTACTTGATTGCATCGATTCCTGATCTTTGCACCCTTGCTTACTTTGAGAATTGTAATCTTTTTCATCTGCCTGCTATATCTGTCTCCATCCCTCTCTCTCTCCCCCTCTGTTACTTAATGTTTCCCGTCTTTTACAACTTTCTATTTTTCTTGCAGGAGGTGATATTTGTACTTGTTACTATGACAACGTCCATGGACATTGGGACGGTAACACTACTGGATGTGAAACCTGTTATCGTGGCTGGAGGAAGCCAGACTGCATGAAGTGTGCTGCTCGTATGTAAACAATTTTTTTTAAATCCAGTGCTGAAATCTATCAAATCTAAAAGCAAAGTTAATTATATTATCCCCCTTTCATGACAATTGCTGTCTGCTTTCTCATCTGCTTATGTACTTTGATAATCTGTGTTGCAAACAATATGGGCCCAGATCAGACTGCTCCTCAGGGAACAGTCTGTTGAGGGTTTATAGTGTTTGCATCCATGATAAAAGTAGCCTACAGTGCATATGATTATATGCAGCAGACATATCAAGCAGACGCCTTGTTCAGGACAATGGTTAGATAAGGGTTATGTATAAGACTCATGCAAGCCTGTGCAAATGGGTACTTGGCAAACCTTTGATGATGAAAAATCTGTGCAGTCTGATCAGCGCCTTTGTTAGCTACTTATTAGAATGTTTCATAACTGGACTTGCTACGAGCGAAATTTCAATTTTCTAACTAGTCTCTGTAGCTGAGCAGGCTGCTTTTAGTATGGCCTGATCAGAAACCCCGTAATTAAGATTTTGTCACGTCACGGCCCAAATACAATCTGGATGAAAAGTACAATTAGTGGATATATGAAAAAAGTAAAGAAAAGAAAAAAGATTAGAACATTTACAGCATTAATAAGACAATGCTTGTGCTGCTATATACAATGTACTGATTCCAAGGTCACTCAATTTAATGACAGGTGATCTGGACCATCAACATGTTGATTGTCCAACGGTTGAAATTTTTCCCAAATTTTGGTGAATATTTGTTAAATACAGTAAAACCTGTCTGAAGTAGCCACTAAAATTCTGCTCACTTTGGAGCATTCTGCAATATTTTTGACCTTTATTAAGCGATAATCGGTCTTGAAAACTATTTTTAGGTCTTCTTTTTAGTGGACGCTTAAGACAGGTTTTACTGTATGTGCAATAATAGAATTCACACATTTTTTTCTTATGATGTAAAAAATTCACAAGTTCTCTGGAGATGTAGAAACATCAGTTTCAAGCAGAATTTTCTGTGATATCTCCCTCAAGACATCACAAATATTAACCCTTTGTATAAGGAAACGGCTAAATGGGTACTTTCAAAAACAGTGTAGACCCAGATGCAATGCCGCACTATGCACTATTTGTAAAAGACAAAAGAAATAGTATTTTTTGAAAATTATATCCTGACACCCTACATATATAGAATGGACTATATCACAAGTTTATTGTATCGAACCAGAAAGAAGAATCCATCAGCATACAAAGGGTTAATGATAAAAACAACAGAACCATTAGCAAACAAAGGGTTAATGATAAAACAACAGAACATGTAAAATACTAGGCCACAGCAAAAGGTACATTTTACTTGGTATCTTGGGCCCAGTGAAGACTTGTATCTAATTAGTCTTCACTAGGTGCTCTATGGGTAGCCAGGTACCAATGAGTCTTCTGATTACTGACATTCAAGACTCTGATAAGCCTGAGTGGATGTGCAGGCTGATCTGAGTTTTGGCTGTATGCACATGCCAACTTGTACCTTATATTGAATATCCAGGGGGCAAAAATTCCACTCATCTGTCCGCCAGAGAACAAAAATTCCACTCATCCGTCTGCCAGGGGACAAAAATTCCACTCATCTGTCCGCCAGAGAACAAAAATTCCACTCATCCGTCTGCCAGGGGACAAAAATTCCACTCATCCGTCTGCCAGGGGACAAAAAATCCTCACATCCGTCTGCCAGGGGACAAAAATTCCACTCATCCGTCTGTCAGGGGACAAAAATTCCACTCATCCATCTGCCAGGGGACAAAAATTCCACTCATCCGTCTGCCAGGGGACAAAAATTCCTCACGTCCGTCTGCCAGGGGACAAAAATTCCACTCGTCTGTCCTCCAGGGGACAAAAATTCCACTCATCCATCTGCAAGGGGAGAAAAATTCCACTCCTCCATCAGCCAGAAAACAAAAATTCCTCTGGTCTGTCTGCCAGGAGACAAAAATTCCACTCATCCGTCTGCCCAGGGGACTAAAATTTGAATCGTCAGCTTGTTATTACGAGTGAAATCTTTTTGTCAGTATATGGGATGCAGTTATGAATTTGACTGGGTAAATATCATTTTAACAGTGATATAAGGAACATATTACTACTCCATTATTTTCTTTATTGTATACTCTTTTAAAGGACAAGTACATGTTTTTAAGGACGAGTGAAAATTATAAGTCACTCATCCTGAAGGACAAGTGCAATATTGAAATATTTTTGTCTGCTGATAGTTAATTATCTACTCCAACTGTGATCCATGTTTTTTTTTGTTTGTATGTAGATTTTGTGGGTCCAGATTGTGACATTCCTTGTATGGATAATCAAGGCAGATTTGTTGACCCCAAGGACGGAACAGATGACAGGTTTCCTATCCAGCCTGTGTTTGCTTGTGTTGAACGTCACGGCAACAGCTACACAGCATGGTTTGACTACGTCAATGAGAATGAGAACAATGTCTACATCACAGTGCGTGGCGAGAATACCGTTGTTGGATTCAGCTCCGGAGAGCCACCTACCAAGTTTGAGCAAGGAAACATATCTTATGCTTTCTCCATTGGGTGAGTTTATGGGTCAGCAATTTCTGTCTTTTTATTAATGGGGACAGGTTTATTAGCACTTGTCTAAAACATCGGGTACTTTTAAAACGTCAGTTGCAATTTAGAATCATTAGAGATAAAATTATTCCATTTTCATGGAGAATTTTCAGAAGAATAAGGAAAAAATAACAAATAATCAGGTACAATTAACAAGAAATCCTGGATCCACCCCTACATTTCTTGACAAAAAGGCGAATCCATCCACCCCTACATTTCTTGACAAAAAAGGCGGATCCATCCACCCCTACATTTCTTGACAAAAAGGCAGATGCATATAGTGCAAAAGTTCTGAAGCAGTAGTTTGCTAAGGGTTTTCAGTGTTTGATATCTGGACAGGTTTTATGGCTCCCTGACCTGAAAACCAGAGATTTTTTTTAAACAAATGCTAGATTGCAGTACTCACATCAAATTTTGTAATGCTTTTATAAATATTTTTAGACCTTTGACGAGAGATGAAGTGTTGGCTGGTGACATTGCCTGGGAAGTGGCCTATACAAAGAAAAACCTCGTCAAAAAGGCTTTTGTAACCGACAAACCCTGTCCTACAGACCCTGCTCCAATCCAGGTAAGATACTCCTTAATACTGTTAATTAAGAAATTTTTGAAAGGGAGTTTTGTGAAGATAAAATTCTCTTAAAATGGTGAAATCACTCTGCCATTTACTGATGTAGTAAATCTTGCTCCAGTCGCGGTTTTCAACACTGCAAATATGTCTTTTCATGCTTTTTGCGAAAATTAAATTCTCGTGAAATCTTTTGAATTTACAGAACCGGATTAGGGAATTATCTCTGTGTATCTTTAGTAATGGCAGAAATTTTCCTAACAGTACCTTTCAAGATTTTTAAGGATAATTCTATGATGAAATTCATCCCCAAAGGTATTATTTAGCTTTATTTTTTTTAGCTTTATTTTTCCAGGATTTGAATTCAATAGAAGCTATCCCCTTTATAATGATAAGGCGTATAAATAAGCATAATTATTGTAGAACTTTTACCCTTTATGTACTTATGGAATTTTCCTTCTGATACTTAGGATGGTCCATTGTATATATTCAGGGGTCACAGATTATAAATTCCTAATGACAAGACTTTGTAGATGATCAGGCTGTTCTGTGGCTCTCTTGTTTGAATAAAATGCATTTTACTGCTAGCAATTAAAAGAATTAATAACTAATCATAAGTTTTGATCATATGTGGGATGTTCCAAAAGTTCTGTTTTTTACCTTGTAGCTTTGTTCAGAGACATTTTGAGAGGCGTACTATGCACTAATCAAAAGCACTATATTTTACCTTTATAATGATGCTAATCTCTTCTTACTGCACTGTTTCCTTTAATGATTACAGCATATTATATACTCCTCAAAATAATTAAAGGACCAAGATTTTAGAACGCCAGTATAATTAGCTCAAACATTCAAATTCTGAAAAATTAGGTCCAAATCATTCTATTCTTTATTCCCATAAATCAAGAATCACTATTAATGTTTCCCATGCCTAATTTTGCCATAACTGTGTCTCAATTGCACATACCCTCAAAAACACACTTTCAAAAGGCAGTGGGTGGGGTAAAAAAAACTTCTTCTGTGGTCATTCGAGTAGAATGAAAGTGACACCAAATTAAACTTTGTTTTAAACAGTTCAGCTTACATGCAAAAGAAATCTTCAAACAATTTCAATATACTGGGAAGAAAGCATTTTCATCTCTGACAATGAAGTTTTGACACTGTTTTGTTTTCTGAAAACAATGTGTGTACTTGGTCATCAAGAATCAGATTTTCAATCGTCATTCTATGCGTTGAGTGTTAGAAAGATGTCCTGACGAATTGTGTAAAGATTGTCACAGACAAACACAAAAACCAGCCGTCCGAATCTATAGTCTGGCCATTACGCCACAGCCAAACAGGGCAATTTTCTCTCACAGGAAGAGGTGGGTGGTATCGGCGGGAATAAAACACCATAAAATCATGTGAAAACAGAGATTTCAGCATCTGAAAGCATTATTCATTCATTTCATGCAGTTATGTGGTCCATGGATCACACACAAAAAATGACATTCCGATATATTTAGGTCAAGTTTTAAAATGACAAAAAAATCCTTGTAAGTAACATTTTCTACCACTTTCTTTTTGCTGTGTCACTTGGCAATAAGGCATCAAAGATGTCCGAAAATTTAGGCTAGATCGTAAAATTGGTTTTCGAAATACGTTCTAGACAAAATGCATTACTGTTATAATTGATAGTATTGGTCCTTCAATTATTTTGAGGAGTATATATTGCCCACTCCATTATAACCACTGACCTGTTTTCATGTTATAGAGATATAATAATATTTGTTATACCCCCCGCAAACTTTGTTTGTGGTGGGGTATACTGTTTTCACGTTGTGCGTCCGTCTGTCCGTGCATCCGTCCGTCCGTCCGTCCGTAACGTTTTGTTTTTTTAATAACTTGAAGAGTCATTGCTGGATTTTCATCAAACCTTGCAAACATGTTTATATATGCAAGCCAAATACTTTAGACAAAAAAGTAAGGGCTAGGGGCCAATTCTATTAGAGTTATTTCCCTTTGTAGTTCTAAATGGCTTTTAATATAGGGTTTTATGCTTATGCTATTATAGGCCATACACGGGCTGATCAACTCCTACCACAGCTTTTGATGGAACAATTTGATACTTTGCCTATACAATGTAGACACATTGAACATATGCATGAAGGAGTTTGGTTCAGAAAAAATATTTTTTGACAAAATGACAGCTGTGAGAACTTAGACAATTTTTCCCTAATAGGGATTTTTTATATGCATAGATAGTGCTTTCATGGGCCGATCAACTCCTACCACAGCTTTTGATGGAGCAATTTGATACTTTGTCTATACAATGTAGACACATTGAACATATGCATGAAGGAGTTTGGTTCAGAAAAAATAATTTTTGACAAAATTACAGCTGTGAGAACTATGACAATTTTTCCCTAGTAGGGCTTTTGTGTATGCATAGATGGTGCCTTCATGGGTCGATCAACTCCAACTACAGCTTTGGATGGAGCAATTTGATACTTTGCCTATACAATGTAGACACATTGAACATATGCATGAAGGAGTTGGATTCAGCAAAAATAATTTTTGACAAAATTACAGCTATGAGAACTTAGACAATTTTTCCCTAATAAGGCTTTTGAATATGCATAGATGGTGCCTTCTGAATCTTACTGTGCAGGGTTTTTCACTGAATCTTACTGTGCGGGGGGTATCTAATAAGCATTGCTTATTGACTTTTTTCATTGAATCTAATCTTTCAAGGCGTGCATCTTTAAAACCACAAAATAAAACTGCATTGAATTTTAACTTTTCTGTTACTAATAATGTCCATTCAAATGTTAGAATGGCGACAGGTTGTGTCGATTCAATATTTAATACACAATGGTCATTTCTTATGACGTCATTGAAATTGATAACTACATCATTTTGAATACATTGCAGAATTTTCATTTCCAAGAATTTTCTATTTTTGTCTATCAAGTTGGACTAAAAACATGCATCTTTTTACGATAGAGTGCACCTTTGGACAATTGATCAGGTTTTATTTTTAGATATACACATGCATATTTGTTTGCCTCCGGATATTGACCTAATTTTTGGTCTCATTTTAATTTTCTTCTGTGGGTTACTATCAGTCTCCAACAATACCGACTAATCATAACTGCTTCAGATAAAAGTCAGTTCATCTAGCATTAACCTAAAAAAATACTTTTAATACAGCTGTTATTATGACAGTATGGGCCGGTCAAAACTTCAAGTGGTTCAGAATTTGCTTATAGCTGACAGTTGCATAGCCATACATTCAAAGGCCTAGGAAACCCAGATCATATAGAAAGTTTGCCATATGTACAGTACATTTTGGCTTGCAGATTAACATTGAGCAGCCATGAAAACAAATTGCTGAGACTGCTCTTGTCTGAATTGTGAGGTCTCTAATATGCACTGTCTACTTGATAGGGGTGCGCGATATTACCGGTATACCGGAATATCTCGATTTAGGAGTCCTGAGATAAGTATCGCGATATGCTTTTGACGTAACGGTACACTCGACAAACTCCGTCAATTTTTGGAGCATAGTTTATATCTGCTTTTGTTCGAGCTGTATTTTATTTGCATGTCAATATTCATTTTACCTCGCTTGATAATTAATAGAAGCGGGATGTCCGACAGCCAATGAAAAGCTGGTAACTATGATAAACAAAACGGGCCGTGTGCAAAACGTTAATACAATTGGCTAAGGGGAGGATTTCCCTGGCCAAAACCAAAATGGCGGACCCGATCGAGATCCAGGAGGAAGGCACTTCTATTCTCTCTTTATTTAATGATGTCTTGTAAGAAAGCGAATTTGAAGGATCGGATTTCAATGAATCATCAAAAGTTGCAAATGTTCATGCTGTGTTTGCGATCGATCTATGCTAGCATGATGTTCAATTGCCATTGATGTTGAATAAAGTCGGCCCTGAGAAAATTTCCCTCCCACAAATGCACCTGTTATTAAGGTTTGGGGTATATTGTGATTCATATCTCGATACGAACCAGAAAATCGCGAAATATCACAATATGGTTTTCAGAAGCGACACCCACCCCTACTACTTGATAGGTCAGGGCATTGAGGGTATGGCTGTTTCGGGGTAGATTCCTGGTCGCTCCTTCAAGTTACATAAAACTTGCCAGAGCTGTGTGTAGACAAAGAATATATTTTCATTTGTTACAATTTTCAGGCATGTTGCATGGCTGGTTACAGAGATATCATCCCAGGATCAGAACTTTCGGAACATCCCTCATATTGACACAACACTTCCCACAATGTAATTTTGAGTGTCAGTGTACACCTTTCCATCTCTTTTTTAATTTCATTTTAAGCATATACCAGAAGAAGTAACTGGAACATGTGGTTGTTACCATGGTTACCACGGTGCATCATGTGAGATCCAATGTGCGGGAGGTGCTGATTATCCATGCCATGGTAAAGGAACATGTGACACAGAAACAGGAACGTGTACTTGTGATATACCCGCCAATGTGAATGCAGAATGTTCTCAGTGTAGTGAGGGATGGTTTGGTGAAGACTGCTCTGTCACTGAAACTGCTTTGCAAGGTAGATGAGCCACGACATGTGATTTCCACCAATGTGGCATTATGAGAAGTGTAGACTCAGACGAGCCTGTGCAGCCTCCTTTTAAGCTCAGAAACTCCAGATGATGTTCAGTCAGTAGCTTAACTCTCATAGAATATTCAAGTGACTAGCAAAGGCTCTGATCAGACTGCACATATGCGCATACTTATCTGAGGCTTTGCTGGTCGCACATACTGCATTGTTGGAAATCTCATATCATGGTTCATATTATCCCATAACTTTTTGCATGCTGGCAAAGGTTTATATAAGCACATGTTTTTAGCATAAATTCTTAAATGTTTTCTTACCCATCAATTTTAACATAAGTTTTGGTTGCTTATTGAGACGTTTATTTTGAGTACCCACAGTATATGTTTTGGTTGAGAAGTAAGAAAATTACTTTTTTGCTACAAGCCTGATGCTGGGTAATTTTTAATGTTTTTTGTGGTTTCCCTGTGGTGTAGTGGATAAACCATTTGCCATGTAAACCTGGGGTTGAGAGTTGGATCTCCAGCTTCACCAGTCTTTAGGATGAGACTTTAAGCTGTGGCTTCCTCTCCATATGACCTTAGCTGTTAGTGGGGCATTAAACACAATCCACACAAAAAATACACATGCATGCTTTTTGTCATCTGCATACATGTGATAAGTTGAAGATAAGTATTTGGGAGATTTAAGCTGTGGCTCCATATGACCTTAGCTGTTAGTGGGACATTAAACACAAACCCACACAAAAAATACACATGCATGTTTTTTGTCATCTTCATACATGTGATAAGTTGAAGATAATTATTAGGGAGATTTTCTCATTAAAAATGTATAGAAAATATATAGAGGATCTTACATGAGTGCTCATGTTTTATTGAATTTATTAAACGAGTTGGGGAAAAGAGATAAAATGCGAGGCTTGCCGAGCATTTTATTTCTTTTTCGCAATGAGTTTAATAAATTCAATAATACAAGAGCACGAATGTTGGATTCTATTTATCATATGACAAATACTTTAAATCTCATTTCTGGCGTAAAACGTTATAATTTTGTCATTATGTGCGCAACGTTGTTATGGACGTCATAACGTTTCCCGTTAATCTATAAACCACTAGTGGTTTATCGATTTTATTGCATGGCGTTATTTCACTCCCAGACGCGACATCATATGATAAAGTAAAATTCTGAATTTGGAGAGGTATGTTTCAGAAGTAATTTTAGGACTAATATCAGGGAGTCTCCCTGATGATCAGAGAGGGTTCACATGTATGCATCTGCAGAATGTTTTAAAAGTGGACTTTAAAAAAAAAGAAGATTGGTCAGGAATATCCTTATATTTGTAACAGGACAATATAATAAAGGAATTATAGGAAAGTGATAGAAAATATGGGAGCCACATCATGACTGCGTTATATCCGAATCCGTGTTATAATGAGGTATGTCATAAAGGGACTGCATTGTCCCTATTGCAGTCACCCCATTGTGCAATAGTTCTTATATGACAGCCTCAATTTAACAGACTATAATAGCTTCACTGATTTATTTCAGTATGTGTTAAGACAACTGACCATTTACAGTCAAACTTTGGTCGCTCGAAGTCGCCTGTCTCCAACACCAGGGATTGCTTGAACTCGTTCATTGGTCCCGGCAATTTCCATATACATTTTATGTTAAAATACAACCCAGGCTCAAACAGCGATGGCTCAAACGCTCAAACTCAAAGCACGGTCCGCAGTTTGATTTTTCATGTAAAAACACTATGATGGCTCGAACCAAATATTTCTATACATGAATTAGTCACACGCTTGGTTTAAGTTGATTATTATTTCCATAAGCGCTCCATGACAATGATGATTTCACCCTTGGGTTACCTAACTGACGAGCAGAACGTGTGAAGCAATTAGCGGTAATTTACCAGATCAAAGATTTGAGTAAGTTCTCACTTGTCACCACTTAGTAGGGCGGCCGAAAATGATTAAAGACAATTAATGAGATGTTTTGTAATCGAGAATTCGCGTGTTAAAATGAGTAGAACATGCCTGGCTGGATAAAGACAGGCATGGGATTGTGCGGCAGTACAGTCTGATCTGCGTCTTTGTTGTAAGCATCCTGAGGAGTTATCATTTTTTCATGTTTTTTATTCATTGTTATTAATTGAAACTTGCACATTGTGAATAAATAATAAGAAACAAACTTGTTTTTTTTTTTCTTTTATTCTAAAGGAAACGATAAACAACCGAACATAAACTATAGCGACACATAAACAGGAACATTCACCCACTAGAAGAAAAACAGTACAGCTTACTCGATAGCAAATGCATTGACTAGTCTGCGCATACGCGCATGATGATAAATTTATTTACTTTCAACAGGTTCATATGCTAACACATGCGGCTTATCATTTCAACTCTAGCGTGCAAGGGTTTTTGATCAGTGACAGGTGTTACGTGCGCTTTGCAACTTTGGTCAATAAAAAATGTGATGTCCTTGATGACATAAAGTACACATGAACCAACTTGAAAATTGTCAGGCTAGGTATCGCTTGAACACATGGATGGGTCATACTCGCACCGACGGTCCCGACGAGTTCGAGCCAACGAAGTTTGACTGTAAATATGAAATTGCTATTATTTTGTAGGCATACTGTCTGTTTTAAAGTTTTAATTTCGAAAGTTCAGGATTTTGAGAAATTTTTAACTTACACCCATGTGAATAAACTATTGAAATAAATTGCTACCAATCTCCTCATCTCTCAAACCTCCCAGTAGGGTCAGTAGGGTGTGCCAAACAATATGTTTTTGACCCTTAAAGCGCCAAGAAAAAAAAATGCAGAAAATGCTGAAGTCGTCTGCTGCAAATAATTGCCTAGCATTACTGACGAATTAAGTATAGAAACAAACAGGGTGGATCCAGAACAGACTGGGCTTATAGGAGCAGTCTGATCTGGGTCCACACTGTTTGCCATAGAGGCTTCTTACCCATTTCAGCAGACAAGAAAAGCAGATGAACTTTGTTGTGATTGGAGCATTAAGGGTTAAAACGTGGTCCTTTTTATAAATTCCAGCCACAAACTATGAGATATTAATAGCAACTGGAGGTGAATTTCAAGGTCAGACAGACGCCAACGTGCTTATCACCCTATATGGAACTAAAGGAAATACCGGGCAACGTGAGCTGACAGACAGCAGTGGAGACTTGTTTGAGAAAGACCACATCGATACTTTCTATATTCAGTCTTTTGATATAGGCCAGGTAGGTTCTGGTATCTATTAACTCTTTGCATCATGGGCAATTTTTTCATGCTTTTTTGTCGTCTGCTGATTTTTTTAAAAATTAACATTTTCAAAAATTCATTCAGGAATACCATCAGAGTGTCCAATTGTTTGGATCCAGATCAGGCCCGACAGGTGTTGCTTTACATCCTAGTCGACAAGTTACTGTTCAGTCATGTCGGGATGTTTTCCTGTCTTCCTGGGTTGAACAAGTACTAACAATCAGCTGACTGTAGTATTCACAACCCATTGTAAAGATAGATTAATCAGTATCCGGTACCAGAATGAATGTGTGGAATGCAAATTGAACGGACATATGGACACGCACAGTGATTATAGTGCACACCTGTTAGTTGTGCAAAATTTCGAAACTAAATCTTTAAAATATCGTTGTTATGATGATTTCGATTTTGACGGTCCTCATCTGGATCCAAACTGTATGACACTCTTTTATCATGGTTGAAAGTTTTCAGGATTAATCCTGAATTCAGGATTTTGAGGCCGACTTTCCATTGAAAGTCAGCCTAAAAATGCTGAATTAGGCAGATCATATTAGCTTCTCTGATTTATTTTCAGAATATCTAAAGACTATTGACCATTTAAACTTGAAATTGTTAATGTTTTGTAGGCATACTACAAGTTTTAAGATTTTGATTTTTTTGTTCAGGATTTAAGAAATTATGAACTTTCACCCATGTTTTATTGATGAGGCACATTATAGGTTAATCTCTGAATTTACATTTTTAGATAACAAGCATTACAATAGGACATGACAACTCCGGCAATGGACCAGGGTGGTACCTGAATGAAGTGACAGTCAATATTCCATCTCATGGAGAGAGCTACTGGTTCAACTGTAGTCGATGGATTGCGGAAGATAAGGGAGATAACCAATTAGCGATGGAAGTGGTTCCAACTGAACAGTCCAGTATAACAAAACGTAAGCACATTATTATTTTATTTGGTGTAAGTTTTCCGGAGGAGTGCAGTAGCTCAGCAGTTGAGTGTTAGACATGAGATTGAATGGTAGCTAGTTTGAGACACACCAGAAGCTTTGTATTGTTATTCTTGAGCAAGACACTTTATCATCTGCTTAGTACTGGTTCAACCAAGGAACACAAGAAAACCTTCTAACATGACCGACAAATTATTGATAAGGACTAAAGCAGAGTACAAACAAATCCTGAATTCAGGATTTTCATGCCTTTGTCATTCACTTATTGGAAAGAATCATATCTTAACTCGATACAAACGAGATTTCAATTTTTAGCTAGTCTCTGTAGTTTAGCAGACTCATTTGGGTCTTGGAGCAAAGATCTTTTTATGCCCCTAAAGGAACTTTGGGAGGCATATAGTAATCGCACCGTCCGTCAGTCCGTCCATCCCGCTTTCGTGTCCGGTCCATATCTCCTATATTCTTCAAGGTAGGAATTCCAAATTTGGTGAGTGGATACATCTTGGGATGGCAAAATGTCGCATACTATTTTTGGGTCACTGTGACCTTGAACTTGAACTCTGACCTAGTTTTTAGAACAATCGTGTCCGGAGCATATCTCTTATATTTTTTGAGGTAGGAATCTCAAATTTGGTGTGTGGATGCATCTTGGGATGACGAAGTGTCCCGTACCATAATTGGGTCACTCTGACCTTGAACTTGACCTATGACCTAGTTTCTAGAAACTGCATTGAGTCTGGTGCATATCTCCTATATTCTTTGAGATAGGAATTCCAAATTTGGTGTGTAAATGCCTCTTGGGATGACGGGGTGTCACATATCATTTTTGGGTCACTGTGACCTTGACCTCTGACCTAGTTTTAAGAATTATTGTGTCGGGAGCATATCTTTTATATTCTATGAGTTAGGAATTCCAAATTTGGTGTGTGGATGCATCTTTGGATAACCGAGTGTCATGTACCATTTTCGGGTCACTGTGACCCTGACCTCTGACCTAGTTTTTAGAATAATTATGTCCAGAGCATATCTCTTATATTATTTGAGGTAGGAATCTCAAATTTGGTGTGTGGATGCATCTTGGGATGACAAAGTGTCACATACCATTATTAAGTCACTGTGACCTTGAACTTGACCTTTTGACCTAGTTTCTAGAAACTGGTGCATATCTCCTATATTCTTTGAAATAGGAATTCCAAATTTTGTATGTAAATGCATCTTAGGATGCCTGAGTGTCACAAACATTTTTTGGGTCACTGTGACCTTGACCTCTGACCTAGTTTTAAGAATTATTGTGTCCAGGGCATATCTCCTATATTATTTGAGGTAGGAATCCCAAATTTTGGGTGGTGATTCCTCTTGGGATGGCGGAGTGGTGTATACCATTTTTGAGTCACTTTGACCCTGACATTGACTTCTGGCCTCATTTCTAGGTTTTTTTGTGCTATATTACAGCTAACTTACCTCAGATGTTTCTTATGCTAGACCAATTCCTTTGGGGGCATTCGTCACGTGTTTGTGACATTTCTTGTTTTATTCTTTTTTTTAATACACTGGCATCCTGTCAATTTCTAAGCTCATAGGGAGAGTATTACCATAGATACGGTTATAATAATGTCTCCCTTTGGAAGGAGTGGGTCGACATATTGTTGTTGGTATGGATCCCATGGGTGTCAATGTCGGCGTAGCTTTTTGGATTTTAACCAAACTTGCACAGATACTTCTCGAGGCAGCCGAAAGAAATGATCAGATTTTCATGACCTTGACCTATTTTTAAGGTCACCATGGTCATATAAGTGTATAAAAAAGCCTTGTCTGCACTCTATTTTCTGAACCAATGGCCAGAATATCATCAAACCTTCACAGATACATAACTGGGAGGACTTTAAGAAATGATAAGATTTTGGTCACTTTAATCTAATTTTCAAGGTCACCAGGCTCATATAACTATAAAAAAAGCCTTGTCTGCACTCTATTTTCTGAACCAATGGCCAGAATATCATCAAACCTTCACAGATACTTTTACTGGGAGGACTTTAAGAAAGGATTAGATTTTGGTGACTTTGACCTTATTCTCAAGATCATCAGGCTCATACATGTATAACTTGGGCACAGATATATCATTATAAGGACTTTAATAGATGATAAGAATTTTGCAACCTTAATCTAATTTTCAAGGTCACTAGGATCATATAACTTTATGAAGTGGGTGGGGGCATATTTTTTCTTCTGATAAAACTCCATCTACCTTTTATTGTCTTTCTGCAGGTTTGGATGGAAGTTGGTTTGTTGCTCTGGCATATTCAAGTGGACATTACATCAACTATGATGGGAGCATGTACGAATTTAATGGCGTAGGAGAGTATTTATTGCTCAAGCAATTCACTGACTCAAGCAACCGGGAAGAGATCCTTGTGAATATACTGCAGGTAAGATATCCTACTTGAATGAATATAGAGAGCTTTCTTGAAAAGTCCTTGAAAATTAAATATCTTGAAAAGTACTAGAACATGGTTTGCACAGGCTTGAAAAGTCCTTGAATATAGAGGGCTTTCTTGAAAAGTGCTTGAAAATTAAATATGATTGGAAAAGTACTGGAACATGGTTTGCACAGGCTTGAAAAGTCCTTGAAAATTAAAATATGCCTTGAAAGGTACTGGATCAGGGTTCACACAGGCTTGAATATAGATGGCTTTCTTGAAAAGTCCATGAAAATTAGAAAATGCCTTGAAAGATACTGGATCAGAGTTCACTCAGGATTGAATACGGCTTGCACAGGCATGCATACTACTTGAATATAGAGGGCTTTCTTGAAGTCCTAGAAATTTAAAAATGCCTTGAATAGTAGTGGAAAAGTTTTCTTAGGACTTGAACAGTTGTTGAAATTTACTCCTTTGTCTGTAGGACTTAACACTGTTGCTGGAGATTTTAATCAGTAATAACCCTTTGTCTTCTGATGGATTTTCCCATATATTTTATACAATAAGTATGGGACTGCCCCTTTGTGTACTTTTAGGGGTCAAAGGTAGAACCTTTAAATTATGATGTATGTCTGTCCCTGGAGCTTGATTGGAGGACTTAACACTGTTAATGGAGATTTTAATCAGTAATAACATTTTGTATTCTGACAGATTTTCCAATATATTTTATACAATAAGTATGGGACTGTCCCTTTGTGTACTTTTAGGGGTCAAAGGTAGAATTTATAAATTATAATGTGTGTTTGAACCTGGGGCTTGATTGTAATCTTAGCAAACAGTGCAGACACTGATAAAATGCAGCATTATGCTGAATTATAATGCTGCACTTCATCTGGGTCTTCACTGTTTGCTAACTACCTATTTATGGGGTTTCTAGTATACAAATCAGGGCTTGCACAGGCTTGAAAAGTACTTGAATTTAGAGGGCTTTCTTGATAAGTCCTTGAAAATTAAATATGCCTTGAAAAGTACTGGAAAATCACTCAAAGGCCTTGAAAAGTCTTTGAATTCTACTTTCTGTAGGACTTAACTAAATCAGTATAAAATTGTTGAGCCTTTTATTGGTGCAGCAAATGCTGCACCAAATAAAGGCTCAACAATTTTATGCTAATTTTCTAGTACTAATTTCTCCATTATCTCAGTCTAGCATTTCTGATGTAGAATGTTAACACTTAAATCAGGGTTCTCATAACTTTTTTGTCCTTGAAAACTGTAGGATAGTCTTGAGTAGTCCTTGAAAAGTCCTTGAATTTTACTCAAACTTGCCTGTATGAACCCAGCAAATGCTTTATTTGTTGTGTCTAACTGGTGCAGCATTTTCTAATACTAGTTTTTTTTCATTATCCAGGCCCCCAGATAAGAGTGTGTAACTGAAAATTATTTTCTTATTTCCCAACCAAAACATTTGTTTTGAGCACCCAAAATACATGTTTAAACTGATGGATAAGAAAATAATCGCAGTTTTACCCTGAGAAATTTTGCTTAACTGGCCCTATGATTATCTCAGTCTAGCAGTTAGGAATTAGATTTTTAACATGTAAATTAGTAACTTTCACTAACTTGTAGTCCTTGAAAACTGTAGGGGAGTCTTTTTAAGTCCTTGAAAAGTCCTTGAATTCTACACAAACCCTGGACATGTTCATCCTTTTTTATCCTGAGAAATACTGAGTGTATTACTTGATCCTTGACAACAGCGAGCCCCACGTTATCTCTTTTCCTCAATTTTTTTAAGAAATTAAATTATACATGGGCACTATTTCCAGTTTTCTTGTCCATAAAAAATGCTTCACTTAATTATTGCCACTGAAAAACTTAATTTTTGGCTTGCTGGGTAATTTTTCATGCTTTTGTTGTGGTCGTATGCTGACTTTTTCATAAACTCTTCAAAAACAGTATTAGAATGTAAAAGGTTTGGTCAAGGGTTGATCTGGGTCCAAATTGTTTGTAAAGGTTATCAGCAGATGACAAAAGTCACAGTTAGCAAGAAATAACAATATTTAAGATATCATGTATATCTGATAATGTGTGTCATACAAAAAATATTTATTTGTAGTACATATATAGCCAAAGCACCTTTTAAGTCTTTTGTTGCTAGAGGTGACTTTTGTCCTCCGCTGATAACCTTTGCAAATGGTTTGGACCCAGATCAGGACCGATAGAACAACGGTTCATCCTGATCTGGATCCACACCATCTGACACTCTGATAGTGTTGCTGAGAGATTTTTTTGAAGAAAAAAAAAGCAGTAGCCGACAAAAAAAGCATGGAAAATTACCCTCGATGCAAACAAGTAAAGAAAGGTTTACTCTGCCTTCATAACTATCATTTTACAGTAAATGTATTAAACACTGTTGCCTGCCAAAAAGTCACAGAGAAACAGTGCAGACTCAGATCAGATTGCTTCTTCAGTCTGATAAGGGTCTTCCCTGTTTGCTATTCTGACAAGCATTTTCTGAATTCCAGGCCTAATAACCAATATTTTAGTTGAGAACTGAAGAGAAAAGTGTTCGAAATTTTAGAACATTTACAGTAGCTGTATGTGCTCATTCTCTTTTTCCAGGTGCCATTCTCGAGTGTCACATTGGCAACTTCCATCTATGCTGTTGGTGTACAAGTGTCGTCTAACACTTTAGTAATACAAGCTGATTCATGTGGAACAGGCGGATTTACTTGGTTAAATGAAGAGCCTACAGCTATTGGTGACGAACTTAAGCTAAGTGAAGATGTAACATGTAAGCAGACATCAGTACGACAGTACATTTGTACAGACTCATCAGCCTTTCATCTTGTAGTTGACATGTACGAAGGACATTTGTCTGTTCAGTCTTGGACTAGTAAATGTGAAGATTCAAGGGGACTATTTGGTCCATGTGGAAGTGATGGCGTATTCAATGATTTCCTATCATCCAGCGGTAGTTCCCTAGACCCAAATACAGACTTAAATATAAAGAACATTTATGAGAAGTTTGCAGCATCATGGCAAGCTGATAATCAGAATACTATGTTTTCTGCTGTACTGCCCAACTATATTCCATCCAGTGTAGAAATGTGTCTTCAGTCAACAGATGGCCACGCTATTAGTGAACCTGTGAACACCTTCACTAAAGCTAATGTTAGTATTGAGATCAAATTTTATCTTGAAGAAACAGTGACTGGTTGTGCCACCCTCTGGTCTTATCACAGTTTGGAAACCTTTTCAGTTCTCATATGTGACAGCTATGTGAATATATATCATAATAAACAAAAAACTGAATTGAAGAAGCTTGGCATTGTCAGTGCTCAAACATGGTACCACTTATCAACTGTTTGGAATGGCGAGGCTTCACAACTAGACATGTTCCTTCTGTTAGTTTCAAAAAGATATAAATCTGACTTGTCAACTGATTTTTCTGAGAGTCCATTGATACCAGGAGGACAGTTCATGATTGGTCAGATGTATTATGATAGCACTATGGATCTTGAAGTGTTGAGCTGGAACTTTAATGGTTATTTTGATGAGTTCACCATCTGGAAGAAACCATTAGATCTGAATTTTATTATCAACAATGCATTTTCATACAAGATTGGAACTGAAGAGGATTTGTCCACTATATGGAGGTTTAATGAAGGTTATGGAACTACAAGTTGGGATAGTTCAGAGTTGAGGCTAAAGATGGAGTGGGTGTCTGGACCTAGAGCTCATCCTGAGTGGACTATCTGTGGTTATCCAATGGAATATCCTGTCTTGACACAACGCACTCTGAGCAGTATTAGCTCTGATATCAGTTCAGAAAATGTGGACTTGTGCTCCTCTTGGTTGGAGAAAACTGAATTGAAAAAATCAATGACAGATGCAACATGGCTGAAATTAAACCAGCAGTGCCATTTCAATATTCACTCTCAGGGAAGCAGCTCTAAAGCTCTTGAAGTAATTCTAGCACCTACTTATGCCTACATGATAAGAGAAGAAGATAGTATACCAAATGTGAGGAGTCGTCTAGATTGGCGAGGCAGATTATTGTGTAGGGATTTCACAGACTCCTATTTTCCTGGATGGACAGGAGAGGACTGCAGCATTTATTGCTTATCTGGAGAATATGATGCTACTTCTAATGAATGTTTGTGTTCTACAGGATTTTGGAGTAGCAGCTGTGATAAAATCTGTCCCTATGCTAGAGACAGTCCATGTGGCGGTGGAACATGTGATAATGGGATTTGTACTTGCAGTCTTGATAGATATGCTGTTACATCAAACTGTAAAGAATGTTCAGATGGCTGGATTGGTTCTGATTGTTGCACAATATCAGCTATACTATCATCTGCTGTTAAACGAATGGCTATGATTTTCTCTCGTGGGCATATTGTAATGTTTGATGGACAAGGCTATGATATTCATACTCCGGGACAATACATCCTATTGGAAAACAGTGAAATTGGCTTGTATGGCAGGATGAAACCACGTGGAGAAAATGTCTGTCTTCAACAGCTATGGCTTCAAATAAATGAAGATCATTTCACTGTTCAGACTCCTCTTATAGACAATGGTAAGGGTGAACTAATATTCTGGCTGAATAACGAAGTAATGGAAATTATTGATTCAGAAACAATAACTGGTACTGTTGAACTTGAATGGGAGGATCAGGCAAGCTTTACAATCAACCTGGCTTCTTATGGGAGTATGATGCTAAGAGTTACATACATTGGATCATGTCTAGATGTCCAAGTTATCTTTGGGGCAGCAACCTGTTCAGGTAGTGTCTCTGGACTGCTGGGAAATTGTAACCAAAATATGGATGATGACTTCTATTCCTCTGACTCGACCACTGTTTCTCAGTATGCTTTAAACCAACACCTCATTGATACAAGCCATGTAAGCAAGTTCAAAAAAGAAGATATTACTGGATTTGTGTACTACTATGAAGGTGTAAGTCTGCCAGAACCAGTCACTATCAGTAATGGATACAGCCTACTTTTTAATGACTGGGGAATTATGTCTGCCCCAGTGCCCAAAGCAGTATTTAATGGTACAAACATCACATTAGATATAAAAATGAAACTCTCATCTGACAATGGTCTCATACTCGGTTACAGTTTCGGTAGCCAGTTCAGTATTTTTGTTGAGAATCTCAAACTTAATCTTAGGGCTTCTGACCAAGTATATACTACAAATTTCACATTTACAAAAGACCAGTGGACTCATATTTTCATAACTCATGATATATCATCAGATGATGTAGCAGTGTCTATCTTTGAAGACAGTGTCCTGACTTACCAAGATCACAGACTAATAGCAAGTTTAGCACTGCAGGCTGGTGGACATTTCCTTCTAGGACACTGGCAGGTGGCTTCTCCTGCAGATTTTGGAAAGCTGAATGGAATGATTGGAACTTTCAGAGTGTGGAACAAGATTCTAGATGACTATGTCATGTTTGATGCCTCAGTTACTCATATTGTTGCTGGATATGAAAGTCTTGTGCTCTTGTTTGAATTCAATGAGGGCCTGGGCTACGAAACTACAGACTCTGTTAATGGTCTTGGAATGTCTCTACCCAAAACTGGAGAAGTTACCTGGTTCATAACAGACCTTCCAAAGGTTCCCAAGGCTTCTGAAGAATGTAAAGTGGAAACTGAAGTCACGCTCAAGTTGGCTGCAAATTATGAGAAATGTGTATCAATGCTAAAATCAGAACATTTGACATCTGTGTGTGTTGGACTAGGAACAGAATTTGATTCTAGTTACTTTTATGATGCCTGTTTAACAGATGAGACCTATGTTTCTTCATTAAAAGCCAAAATTGATTATTATTCAACAGTTATATCACTAACAGCTATTAAAAATCAGATCTGCATAGATGGAACAACTGAACATTATAAGTATGTATGTTCAGAGTTTTGTAACTTTGGAACTCCAACGAAATCTGGTTGTAAATGCCACAAAGGCTACTGGGGTGAAACCTGTAATGATCCTTGTCCTGGTGGAAGTGATAATCCTTGCAGTGGAAATGGCATATGTAATGTAACAACAGGAACCTGTACATGTTTAAAGGGATTTTCACTTCCAGACTGTGCAACATGTGAAGAAATGTTTATGCCAGTAAAGTGTGATACAGCTTATCCCCCAACTTACAATCCTGAAGACAACAGTGTTGATGAGACAGCACCTGTAAATACCATCTGCTCTATTTCTAGTATGGGCTATGTGATCAACTATATGCAACTTTCATATTATTTTAATCATATTGGACAGTTCTATCTAGTTAAGCCAGACAGTGATAACGACAAAGTACCAGACATTCAAATATGTACAACCAACTGCTACTGTGGAAAAGCATGCATCACTGCAATGTATTTGAACTACAAGTCAGAATCTATCAGTGTAAAAGGAGCATCATCTTCCACAGGAGATGTTATTGTAATAATCAATGATGATTTACAATACTCTTCCATAGCAACAACAGGCCTTGAAACTTTGGAGATACAATCTTCCTCAGAGACACAGTATATAATTAAAAGCTTGGACAATGAGATCAATATAATTGTGTCTTATAGTTCTTCAGATCCACGATTCCTTGACGTTGTTATCAGGATTCTCAGTGATACAGACTTATGCTCAAACCAAGCTAGTATCTGTGGCAATTGTACAAACTTTGCTGTTGGAATGGAATTCTCCACTTATGAAAGCTGGATCGTCCAGGGTGGAGATAAATGTGTGACCAATTCAACTGATGGAAATGTCCTTGATAGTACAACAGGTACTGGAGGCTCTGGTGGCTTTGCTGCCATCTTCATTGACACACCTACTGCAAGTATAGATACTTCTGAGGGAGACAGTAGTGGAACTAAACTTTCTTCTGATATTCTTAAGGATGTCATAACTAACCAACATGGAATAGCAATATCTATGAAACTCAAACCAAAGAAGGATAATGGAACCATCTTCACATACAGTTACTCAACTGTGTTTCATATGTTTTTGGAGAATGGGTTATTGAAATTTTCTGTAAGAAATCAAGTCTTTGATTCAGATATTCCTATTCCAATTTCAAATGATGAATGGCATCATATTTCATTGGTGTGGTCAAATGTCAATGAGCAAATGATAGTATATGCAACATCTTTGACAAATGGGAGTGAAACTGAAAATGCCCAATTTCTTGTTCCAAAAGAAGCCTTCAGTAATCATGGGATATTATCTCTAGGCTCATACAATAGCCTCTTCAATCCTGATTTAATTGATCCAATTAAACAAGACTTAGTTGGTGAGATGGATGAGTTCTTTGTGTTTAAAAGATATTTGGAGGCGAGTGAAGAGGCCAAATACAGATATGATCCAGTTCCACTGGATGAAGAGGGCCTTGGGATTTATTTCAATTTTGACAATGTGATTGCTGGTACAGTTAAAGATCTTGTTAGTGGCAATGACCTTACAGCACAGACCCCATCATGGAAAGAACCAACTGTGACATTTTCTTCGTCAGATTTACCAATTAATCAAATATCAGAGGATGAACAGTCTTGTATTTCAGAATATACTGCAGAAGTCCTTACGGCTGCAACTGATACTTGCACCAGTTACTACAGTAACAGCCAGCTGATCACATTATGTGACGATCTTGTAGACATTGACATGCATAGGAGAGGCTGTATACTTAAGATGCAGAGTACAGGAGAAGAGAGCACTGCATTAGATGATGTTTTAACATATGCTGAAAAGTGTAATCTCATGCAAGAAATGAACAATGAAACAGAATCTGTTGATGTGAAACAGTTTTTATGTAGCTTTAATAATGTTGCAACTGGATATGTTGGTGTGGATTGTGATATTCCCTGCAAGTTCCCAGATTCTCAAAGTGATGGTCTCAACTGTTCCTGTGCCAATGGCTACTATGGTGACCACTGTGATCAAGTGTGCCCTGGAGGAGCTGAGAACCCTTGTAATGGTAATGGAGAATGTAACAAGCTCAGAGGAATCTGTAAATGTTTAAGCAACTATCAGGGTGATAGTTGTGATACATGTTCAAGTGGATGGTTAGGAAAGGACTGCAAGATAACAATCCAGCCGTCATTGCCAGGCTCTAATTTCTACTCATGCTCTATGACAAGTTACCGTCATCTTACAACTTTTGATGGGTCTTCTCTCCCATTGAAGGCTCAAAGGTATGGTACATTTATGTTGTACAAAGATGCATCATTAAAGATAGAAATTCAGATAGGTTCATGTTCTGATTTTGATCTGTGTGTGATAGCTATAGCATTTGAATCAGGAAACTCAAGAGCATCCATTGTGCCACGTGAAAATGGTGTTGTAAGGTACAACGGAAATGAGGTCATAATTGATGGTAGCTTGTCTCTATCCCTATACAGACTGAAACATCCAAGTACAGCTTATTTCTTACTCGAAAAAATGTTTTCTGGATTTTCTGTGAAAATATTTGTGCAACAAAGCTACTTAAGCATTTCTATATCATCACAATCTTGCCCAGTCTCTTCTGTAACAGCAGGTATCTGTGGTGGTTGTGGCAGTCAGAGTTCAAGTACATGTGTATCAAATGATGCCCTTTGTGGCATTACTTATGGTGGTATTGCTCAAACTATTACGACCAGTCAAAGTGGTGCTGAAATCATGACAGCTATTGGGGAGTACAATAATCAGTTTCAATTAAACTACGAGGAGTCTATCTTTGCATCAAATGGAGAGAGCCCATTAACATCTGGTTATGGGATAGAACTAACATCTGATGATAGCTACATAAGTTTCCCTACATTTGGAGGAGAAATATTCAGCAATCCTGATGGTAGAGCTTTAGAGATTCGAGGTGAGTTTGAAACAGCAGATGGTGGCACAGTTTTCAGCTATAAAGCTGGAGAGAAAACATTTGGAGTGGTGATAGAAGATGGTAAATTTGTAATTCGCTATGGAAATGAAACCTATCCTACAGGCATTTCAGTAGTAGTTGGGGAACCATGTAATATTGGTATTTCATATAATGTACAAACTGGAGAAGTTGTGCTTGATTACATCTATGGTGATTCTAACATTCATTCCTATGCAGTAATTGAGACTATTGGTACTGGAGCTTTAGATGCTGGGGGAACACTGGTAGTTGGTCAATGGTCCAGTTATAACACACCCCCTCCTCCAGGTCACAGCATCTTCACAGTAGACAGAGTTAGCATATGGGACAAATCTATTAAACAAAATCAGTTTGTAAGCAACTGGCAAGTAAATAAAGCTTCAGAAGAACCTGGTCTTTCAGGTGTCTACAACCTGGATGAAGGCTCTGGGACAGAAACGAAGGATTCACTGACTGGCAATGTTGCTACTATAGATGAGGCTTCATCATGGACAGAGAGTGAAATTTACATTGTTCCTGAGAGTGAAGAGATGTCTGATTCCTCAGATACTGTTGCTATTAATGAAATGGCAGAAGCAGCATGTGGGGAGCTTAGAGATATTTTATCAGATCAATGCAGCCAATTGTCAGAAAGCTTGAACTCGATGTTTGCCAACTGCTATGAGGATGTAACACATACTGGCAATTCTGAGGCAGGACTGGCTGCAGCCTTACCTGTTGCAACTGAATGTAGTGAATTGCTTAATATTGAAAACCCTTTGAAAAGCCTATGCAATGGTTTCCCAGGTGAGCAATTTCAGGGTTGGACAGGACTAAACTGTGATATAAAATGTGATCATGGTACTTACACAACAGACAATGGATGTGAATGTGACATAGGTTACTATGGAGATGACTGTTCAGGAACATGTCCAGGTGGTCCTGTCCCACCATGCAGTGGACATGGAACTTGCACAATAGATGGCAAATGCTCCTGTGATCCTGCCTGGGATGGAGATGACATCTGTAGCTCATGTGGAGAGAACTATACACCTAGTGGTAGTTGTGATGACTTGGTGGTTATACCTCCTAATAATTGTGCTGGGAACAAATGCAGTATGAAAGGAGGAAAAGTGTATCAACTGGATTGCACCCAAAAGACCTATAATACCATCAACACTGACCTTACAATTTTGACTTATGGTGGAATAACAGTTACTGTAAGTATATTTTAGAATTGATCCTTGTCATGCTGAATATTTTTATGTACTACATTCCTCCTTAATTTGTATTGTATCAACCTGCAGCATTACAGTTGTTAGCGTGTATTTTTAATTGGAGTGGAAAGCAGTGTGGACCTTGATCAGGTGGCTACATCAGGAGCCAACTGATCTGCTTCTACAGTGTTTTCACAATAACATCAGCAGGAATACTAGTGCTGCCGGCTTATAACTTTTGCAAACAGTTTGGACACAGATCAAGCAAGACAAAACATCTGGCCTTATCTGGATCCAAACTGATACTCTGATGATACAGTAAAACCTGTTTTAAGTGGCCACTCAAAAATAGACAAAACAAAGATCTTTAAGACAAATGGTAGCTTAATGAAGATCGAAAGTATTGCAGAATGCGCTCTTGGATTAAGCAATAATCGGTCTTGAAAACCAATTTTTGGTCTTCTATTTTGAGTGGCCACTTAAGACAGGTTTGACTGTATTATTGAAAGAAGTTTTTAAAAAAGACATCTGATATGGTAATTGTAATAAAATTTTGAACACTTTTTCTCTCGGCTCTAATAAAATGTTTTATATTTGGCATTGAATCCACACAGTGTTTGCTACATTAGCAAACAGGGGAGACTGATCAGATAGCTTCATATGCAGTCTGATCTCAGTCTGTACTGTTTGTCAAGGCCTTTTGGGGCGCAGCTAGTGTTCAAAATTTTAGAATGTGTACCATAAATACCACAAACCGTGTTAACTCAGAACATCTCAGGTCACCTGTATTCTATTATAGGGATAAACATGAATTTTCATGCATTACAATTCGCCAGGTCTGGAGGGAGATGTTTAAAAAGGGCAAAGCCTGAAGTGTTAACATATCCTGAGGGACGTAAAGAATGTATATGCATTGAGAAACAATGGTTGGTCGTTACTATGGCATGATTGAATGATATGTAAACATAAATAAGAAAAGAATGGCAGTATGTTTTAGCCGTTTCAGTCAACTGCTGGTTGGATAATTCACTTATATTCTTGCTCCAGGGCCAAGCCATTTATAAGAGAGATAAAGGAACCTACTGTTGTAAAATGTTGTGGCCAGGAATGTGCATATTTAAAGTATCAAATCCATGCAATAACAGCAGGTGAATTGCCTTGTTCAATCATGGTTTTGTGACTGCTGAAACATGACTGTTAAAAGCTTTAAACACAGATATTATGCAATATTGAGGTGTTATGATTTTGGATGGCCTCCACACCCATATGGGTAACAAAAACCATTAAAAATCATTCCCACTAGAACCAAAGGCCAATAACCCTGGACCTTGGTATGTCACATTGGGGATAGGGGCCCTTCCAAGTTTGTTGATAAACCTAGAACTACTATTATATTTGTAAGTAATGGTTCACTTTATATTGTAGATAAGTCAGATTTCATGCACATCAGCCAAATTCGTCTCGTTTACTTGCATAAAAAGATTAAAGATAATGGATTCAGAGACGGAAATTCTCTTCAGACACAAAAAGGACATAACAAATGGTGGAAAGGAAGAGCATATCTACATTGATGATCAAAAGTGGAAAAACCAGAAGTTCTCTGTAGAAGATAAAGGAGCCTTTAAATTGTCTCTCAGTAGTGCTAAAACGGTAATTGTGTCCCATGAAGGAACTGGAGTGTCTGTTACGGTGAACAAGCGCAACGACTACCTCACCTTTGATCTGGTCACACCACAGGGTGCATCACCAATCGGAGGGCTTTGCAATGGAATATTCCAAATTCTTCCAGGCAATTCACCAGGGACATTACGACCAATAAGCGTATGTAGGATTATGATTATTCTCAGGCCTTTAGTTAAGAGTACATAACAGAAAAATAATTTTCTTATTTCTGAACCAAAACATATGTTGTTGGTACTCAAAAGAACCCTTTCAATGAGACGGTTCTTTCAAGCATCCAAAACACATGCTAAAAATTATGGGTAAGAAAATATTTACAATTTTACGCTGAAAATTTTTATTTATCTAAACTTATGTATTCTTCTTGTACATCGCAGTCCCCTGGCCCCCAGATAAGAGTGTGTATCTTATTTCTCAACCAAAGCATATGTTGTGGGTACTCAAAAGAACCGTCTTGAGGAGACGGTTCTTTTGAGCACCCAAACACATGTTTAAACTGATGGATAAGAAAAGAAGCACAATTTTACGCTTAATATGTTTGCTTAACTGACCCTATGGTCCCTTTATAACAGTATGTTAGGTGGTCCACAGGAATGAACTCTGTTATAAACGGATTGTGTTATAAAGGGATTATTTTGCACAGATTATATTTCATGGTCATATAGTTTCTTTGTAAAAATTCCATGGTAAAAAGATTTGGACCATGTTACAACCAGGCAACCACCAATTTAGCATTTTATTCCAATGAAATCTAAAGATTAGCTGTCAATAATTTAAAAAATGGCTATCTATTATTGTCATCCAAGTGCACGCTAAACTACACAAAAACTTGTTCATTTCTACATGCTCATTACACTGAAGCATAAAAATAGTTGAGAAGTTTGTGAAATAAAAGTTTATGGTGAAAAAGACTCATTTATTAAATTGACATATGTTGTAGATGCACATTGGAATTGCCTCAATTAGGCAATTCCAAAGTGTACCAACAACATATCACATGTGATTATTGTCATTATCACTTATTTTTCCCATTTCACAGAAATGTTTATTTTAAATAAATCATTTACTTATAAAATTTACATTGCTAAGGCAAATGATCAGTAGAACTATGTTTATTTAATTATCAGTTTCATCCATCAAACAACGAAAGCTATGCTGAAGATAACTAAAGTCAATTTAAAAGCCAAAGTAAAATAATACAGCAATATATGTTTACGCAAATACAACAATGTCAGTATAAAATTTGATTTGGAGACAGTCTCTTCAAACAGTATATGATTACATACACTTATAATGCACAGTATCTATGTAACATGTATCATATTTTTCTCTACCAACTTACAAATACTTGATTCTATCTGGGTTATAATAGCACAAATGTTTTGTATGCTACAACCTACCATACAACATTAAATTTTAGTAAAAAAAGTTTATGTTATTGTAGATGAACTAAAATATACAGGGAATACCAGCCTGTATTGTGAAACTATGTTTGTATAATTTGTGCAGCAGTTAACTGGGTACACTAAAATATTTTGGTTGTTGTTAAATAAGTGACTAGATTAAACTTAGTGTTCTTCAGATAAGTAATACAAAAATCTAAATCCACCATACATAAACATTTCAGACTCGATTTAATACTGTCTTTCACAGCATTTTAGACATACTTATGCAGTACCTTATGATATATTTTATATGGTAAAATATGTCACTTTAACAATTTTGACAGAACATGGGACCTTATCCTTATTCAGCTGTTATTTGAAAGCAAAGTTGTTTTTGTTAATGAGGTTTAAAACCTGTAACTTTGGCCAAATCAACATTTTCTTTTGTTTATAAAAAAGTTCTAAAATAAAATATTTCACAAAAGTAATTATGCTTTAGCAATTTGACATAGTCTCTTAATAAGAACCGAAAAATTGTTTTGTAGACGAACAAGTATCTTTATGTCTAATTAAAACAAAAATCAGTTCAGGAATGAAATAAATTACCCTTTGATTATCATTTAGGGAATTAAGCAATATATAGAAAGCCGTAAAGTGTGTAAAATACGTTACATATTACCAAACAAACAAAAAACTGATACTTTACACCAGAAACAATGTTTAATACCCCCTTTAACCCTTCTTTATCAATATAATGCTTATATATGGTGTTTAAAAGCGTACATATAGGATTACATGCTTTGTTTTTAAATGAAAAGGTTCTTACTGTACATAACGTTTTATTAGGGGTTGTCATATTCAACAGCTTATAACTTCTAAAGTTTTAGTGATATAAGCAAGCTGTTTGCAGTTTTAAAATGGTCAGTTAATTGTCTTTTAGATACAAGTTATTTTAATCTAAAATATTCCTGTAGAAGTTTATAAAAAGAAACTATATACTATAATATCAATGATTTTATAGGGTGTAGTTGAAAATGTAACGTTAATGACACCATAATGGACATAAATTACTCTAATAAATATCAGTATCTGCAGGAAATTAACTGTTCTTACATATTACATGACTGTTTAGCCAATTTGAATAGCTCAAGTACCACTTTAATAGCCTTAATTTTATATTTTTGTTTATAAAAAAATGAGGGTAACGTATTTAACACGCTATAGCACCCAAATGCCCCCACTGCCAGATGGCCAAAATGTTGCAAAAAGCTCGTTAGATGTTATGCTTTAAGAAAAACATAGTCTACAAAGTTCCCCCTGGGGGGAGCAAAACCCTTAGTACCTCATGGCCTAGTATCTCCTGAACCCATTTTCCAATTTTTGAAATATTTCATACACTTGCTTCAAGGTCATATCATGAGGCCAAAAATCACTGAAAAGTAGCCAGCATTTCTTTCTTATTTACAGGTATCAGCCGAAGGATCTAGTTTTGTAAATGCAGATTATATACATAACGGAGATATAAGTAACATCAGAGCGGGTCATGCCGTCTGTATGGTAGCCACGACAACAACTGTAGATCTCACCACGGTGATCACTCAATCTCTGAGTATGACCACAGAACTATATGTGAAAACCTGCACAGCACCAGGCTGTCATGGGGTGATTTGGTCGTATGCTACCAAAAAGACATTTGCAGTGTGGAATAAGGGCACTGCTGTGATAACATTTGACTTGGACACTTGGGATACAGGGTTAACTTTGGAAGATAATGAATGGAACCAAATTTCTCTAGTCTGGACATTAAAAGAAAAGAAGTTAGAGGTCTACGTTTACAATAGCGAAGGAAATCTCATTGCTGAACCATTTTCACATGGTCCCATCAGACCAAATCCTTTCAAAAAAGGCGGAAAATTGGCGTTGGGAAGATGGCAAACTTCTTCGAGAGATAATGGAAATGATTTCCATACAAGTGATACATTTGTAGGTTGTATAGATGAGCTTAGGATATGGAAAAAGTAAGTAATTCAAACTTAGCTCTTTGCCTACTGGTGTCGACTGCTGATAACCTTTAGAAAAAGTTTTAGATGAATAGTTTGGACCCAGATCAGGCCCGACATTACTTCAGGCCTGATCTGGATCCAAACTGGACACTCTGATGGTATTCCTGAAAGCATTTTTCAAAAAAGTTGATTTTAAAAAAAATTAGCAGACGCCAAAAAAGCATGAAAAATTACCCAGTAGGCAAAAAGTTAAAGCATCAACTGGCACCACTCTGTACTTAAAAAAAGTTAAGGGGCACGTCATTGCTTTTGGCTTTTTTGATTTGTTTGTTTGATTTGATTCTTTACGTCCCATCAACGATCTTTCAGTTAAACAGGGATGGGTCTTCCTGGGTTGAACCAGTACTAAGCTAGGATAAATGTGTCTTGCTCAAGGACCACAACGCAGTGATGCCAGTGAGACTCGAACCGGCGGCCCCTCAGTCTGTAGTCAAGCACTGAGCCACTGCGCTCCCTGACTTTTGGCTTTTACAGGTATTCTTCCATCTGTCCAGCCACCTGTTCATGGTTTATCTTAACATTGGATATCTCATAAACTATACGAGACACAATCTTAACCCTTTTCTCCAGTCATATATTTGTCATCTGCTCTCTCTTCTGTTAGGCTATATTGTAAACAAAATGGACCAAGATCAGTCTGCTCTGGCATTTTTTCAACTTCAACACAAATTTTGAGATCCTGATGAAATGCTGCATAATAAATGCCACATTGTGTGGCACACTGTTTGTCAATATACTCATATAGGAGTCACTAATATAAGAGTTATGTATGTAGTTATCTGTTCTATTTTTAGATCTTTCTCAGAAGAGGCAATGCATTATCACTGGGACATGCATGTTGATGGTAGTGAAAAGAAGCTGATGGCTTATTGGAAATTTGATCGACTAAGTGGTAATGTCACCTTTATAGTAATTCCTTCAGTTTGATCTATGTAACTATGTAGAAAAGGTTTTGGATTTATTTCCTAAGTGTCCCTAAGCATCTGTATTAAAATGGATAAACCACTGGGGGGTTGCATGTTTAGTAACGTGTAATTATACTAATAGTGTCCATAACAATGTTGCATACATAGGGACAAAATCTTAACTTTCATGCCAATAGTGTGATTCCAAAGTAATTTTAGTGCCATGTCATAATTAGAATCTAGCATTTGTGATTGTGTAGTAGTGAATTTATTAGACTTTTTGCGAAAAAAAAGATAAAACTTGGCAAGCCTCCTATTTACTCTCTTTTCCTCAACCCATTTAATAAATTCAATTATACATGAATGCTCATGTACTGTAGTATCCTCTATATAAGAAATTTAGTACCCGGACATAGCTTAGTAGATTGGTGAAACTCCAGACTCATGACCAAGAAGTTGTAGGCTCTAATCTCGCTGTCAATTTACGGTAAATGTTCTGAAATTTGAAACACTAGTTCCCTACCAAAACTGCCTTGACAAACAGCGCAGACCTAGATCAGACTGCTTTTGAAGAAGCAGTCTGATTAGGGTCTTCCTTGTTTGCTATTCTGACAAGCACTTTGTTAATTTCAGCCCTGATGACCAACAGTTTAATTGAGAACAGAAAGAGAAAAGTTTAGAAATGTTTGAACATTTACCATATGTCATTAAACAAAACACATTCTACAACGCATGTTTGGTAGGAAAAAAGGGGCTGAAGGATCAGTATTGCAAGAGTTATGCCACTTTATAGTTCTAACTGTATGGTGTTTGCAAGATGGCTAATATAGTGCATACTTAGTGAAATCAACTCCTCCTAAAGCCATCAGTTTAACCTTTTAATACTTTGCAGGTATATGTTACAGATATATTGAAGATGTGCATGAATAAGTTTAATGATGAAAAAATGATTTTTAATAAATTTACAGCATTTTAACTTAGCCATTTTTGGACCATTGCATAATGTAAAATGATTGTCAACTCTTCTTAGAGCTTTAAGTGTATCCTTTCAAAACTTTGTGAATTTGGCTCAAATGGTCAGTGGATAACCCCTTTCCAGAGTGTTCAAATCATACAGACCTGTCGAAAAAATGGCCGACAGGTTCATCCACCTGTCTGTCCATTTGTCTGTCTGTATATCTCTCTATCAGGAACTGTATTCTTTTAGCCATTGATAAATTTGATTCATTATTGGTTTCCATTGAGATGCTACATCTGTTTAATACTTCGTCAACATTATGGAAACATTTACATGTTAAGTCTTGTTGAATGAGCTAATGCATCAAATTATATAGCCAGATGCATGGAGGGACAACAGTTGCCCTTTTGCTTATGAACAGTCAATCTCAGGTGAGCGACCAAGGACACTCTTGTTTCATTTTTATGGCTCAAATCATCTTTTCTCTTTACAGAATTGGATGATGGCTCCAAGAAATTGTTAGATGTTAGAAGCAGGACTGTGGGCTTTCCACCAGTTTATAATCCATTCTCACCGATATATCTAGTTGTCTCCGACCTCCCAATTACATATGAATCCTATAATGCTCGCCGTAGAAAACGTGAAGTTGACAGACAGGGCATGAATACTGCTATTGCCTTACACAGAAGAAAGCGACAAATTGTCTCCTATGATATCAGCGCCTGTGATAGCGTGTTCACATCAAGCACCCTAGCAACGTGAGTAACTCACATCATTGGCGTAACTCCCATTACGCAGTATACGCATGTGCGTAATAAAAATAGTAACACTCAAGGGAGCTCACCTAATGTGGTTGAAGTGATTTTCCATTCCTTAAGGAACTGCTCTTAAAGGAAAGAATTCGCTCCCTCTGGGAGCAAATTCTTTCCTTTAAGAGAAGTTCCCATTTTGTGAAGGGAATTAATTGTAGAGAATCATTGCTTGATACTGTAGTCTCCCTTTGATGTGCGTAACTTTTTCAGGGTTCTGGCTACGCCATTGCACCTTATAAGGGCCTTGACATGAGAAAACCTGTCTGTGAAGTTTTCGACCAAGTAAGACTCAATCCAGCCTGCTTAGCTACACAGACTAGCTAGAATCTTGAATTTTTGCATGTGGCAAGTTTAGCTTTCATACTTTCTAGACAGTGAATAGCAAAGACACTGATCAGACTGTGCTGAGGCCCAGGCTGGTCTGTGCCTTTGTTGATAACTGCAACAGGACCTTAGTTAAGAGTGTGTATCGAAAAACGGTTCTTTTGAGCACCCAAAACATATGTTAAAACTGATGGGTAAGAAAATATTTACAATTTCACGCTCAAAAGTTTTGTTTATCTAAACTTGTGCTGCAACATATTCAGGTTTTCTCACATTGAGGCCCATTAATGAGCAATGTCATTAGTCAGTAGTTATCCAATCCAGAGGTTATAACACTTTTCATGCTCAACTCACAGGAGCATGAAAAGGGAGCCCAGTGGTAGAGTGCTTGACTCGAGACCGTGGGGCTGTGGGTTTGAGCCTCACTGGTGTCACTGCGTTGTGGTCCTTGAGCAAGACGCATTTATCCTAGCTTAGTACCGGTTCAACCCAGGAAGACCGGTCCCAGGCTGTTTAACTGAAAGATTGTTGATGGGACGTAAAGAATCAAATCAAACAAACAAACAGGAGCATGAAATTCATTCTTGCCATAAATCTTAAAATGCTAACAATTGTGACCAGAGCAAATGACATTGTTTGCTGTTATGAGTAAAAAAATGCCTCCTTTGTTTTGTATACTACTTTTTATAAAGATAACAAATTTCATGCTCAATTGTTGAGTATAAAAAATAAATTATGACCTCAGGACCACGATTCTGTCGGTCCTGATCTGGATCCAAACTGTTTGACACTCTGATGGTATTCCTGAAAGAATTTTTTTTTTCAGCAGGCAACAACAAAATCATGAAAAATTTCCCAGGTTGCATATAATGGACATTTTCCGGCTATTCACAAGAATTATCATCTGCTCTCTTTTGGTTATATACTTTGATGGCCAATATTGCAAACAATATGAATCCAGATCAGACTGCTCTTTAGGGAGTCTGATCAGGATTCATCGTGTTTGCTTCTGTGTTAAGATAAGTCTAGAGTGCATTTAAATATATGCAACAGATGTGATAAGCAGACAACATTTTGTGGACAAAAATAATAACTGGATAAGGGGTAACTCCTTGCCTGTCAGGGGTGAATTTTGTTGTTTGCTGATGATCCTTGCAAACTGTTTTGACCCAGATCTGGATCCAAACTGTTTGACGCACTGATAATGTTCCCGAAAGAATTTTTTGAAAAAGTTAATTTTGAAAAAGTCAGCAGACAACAAAAAAATCATAAAAAAATTACCCAGCATTCAAAGCATTAATTGTCAAATGCTATATGAGCCAGTGAATGAGATTTCCAACAATGTAGTATGAGCGACCAGCAAAGCCTCAGACCAGCCTGCGCATACGCGCAGTCTGATCAGAGCCTTTGCTAGTCCCTTGAGTATTCTATGATTGTTAAGCTAATGACTGAACACCATTTGGAGTTTCTAAGCTCAAAAGGAGGCTGCACAGGCTAGCCTGAGTGTACACTTGTCAAAATGCCACATTGTTGGAAATCACATAACACAGCTCAATTATGATATCTTTATTTATTTCAGTACTTGTCAATCAGTCAGCTCATTGGGAACTGTTTGGCGTGATGAATGCTTTAATGCTGGCGACAAGTATGAAGTGGCAGATGCAGTCCTTGGATTTGCTTCCGATTGTAAGCTGATTCTAGGCCTCATTATAAATCCTGCCTCAACCTTGTGCCAGGACTATGATGGACAATTTAATTTCTGGGAGACGATGGGAGAAGTCTGTGAACCAGAGTGCAAGTTTGGAACTCGTCAGTCCTCGTCATCATGTGTGTGTGAAGATGGATACTGGGGTGTTACATGCAACAACATTTGCCCAGGTGGTTTTACTGAACCCTGTTCAGGATTTGGAACTTGTGATCAAGCAACTGGAGTCTGCAACTGTCCCGTCAGTAGACTTACCTCTGATGACTGTTCTGTGTGTTCCTTGTCCTGGTATGGAACAAATTGTGAATTTGCCATTAATGAAGCAGATGGAAGTGTTACGGAGTCGGTAGCAATTGCAGGTAGATTGGGACATGTCTATTCATTAGATGGACTTAATTTTATCAACAAAGCTGAGGGTGAATACGTGCTTCTAGCTATATCTTCAAATGTGATCATTGAAGGCAAATTTGTGACCTGTTATCAAAATTTCACCTGTTTACCTTTCATTGCCGCAAGAATTGGGGACATTAGCAATGGTTTTGCAGCAGTTACAGTACAAGCTAGACGGACTTATAACTCCAAACCAAGGGTCTATATTAATGGCATTGAGACTGTGTTAGATACTCCAACTTACTTTGAAGGATTCACTGTCAGCAGATCTTCTTTTCTTGAGGTGAATTTTGAGGTCACTAATCATTTCAGGTTCCAAGCTCGGGTAGAAGGACAGTATTTACAACTCGCCATCAAACTTCCGAACTTGCTTGTATCAGAGACCTCAGGAATATTAAGCGGAAATGAAGCAACCACACCAACCTTAAAAATGGCTCACCTTTTTGAAGCAGACACACCCTACTTTGATATATGCAATTCAGGCAGTTCTACTCAGTCGGTTCTTGCTAGCCCTAGTTCAACAACTCTAGTGTTAGACAGCTATAGCCAGACAACAACTTCTCAGACAACATTAGATATGCTAAGATTTGCTGTGGCAGACTGTGATAATTTCATACACTATCCTTCTTTAGCTGATAAACTACAAACTATGGGAGGCTACAATCTGAACTTTGAACAAACTAGTGTGTATTCGGATTTAGCTATTAACAACACCAGATATCCTAATATAACTATAGAACTTACTGTAAAGCAAGAAGCTGCAATTTCTGGTGGTGTTCTATTCTCCTTTACTTCAGACATTGTGTTTATGGTGATTAGTGGAGACACATCTCTTGAAATTCATACATATGATGGTGATAGTATAACTGTCCAAGAATCTAATGTCACTTTAGAAGCAGGTATTTGGAATACACTTGTTTTCTCCTACTACAGCCCATCTGGTGTTCTTGATATGTATTGTATTAAAGATGGAGGAGCCTTGACCAAGAGAGATTTTGTGGTTCTCAATGGTATCTTTAACTCTACAGGGAAAATTTCCATAGGACATTGGCATTTACCAGATAATGGTTTACCTTACACCGAACCATCAGCATTCAAAGGTGAAATAGATAACTTCATGATATGGGGACAAGCAATTGAAAGTAGCCAGGTGTATGACCTCTACCAAATGGACCCAGCTTTAGCTTCTAGTGCCTTGTTATTCAATCTTCAGTTTGATGAAGGAGATGGTAGCAGTACACAAGATGCCATTGGATATTCAACAGTTTACCTACCACAGTATCCATGGGTTGCACCAGATTGGCTACCATCTGACCTTGTGTACACTAGCATCAACGAACCAGGGGTCGAGTATTTTTACTTTGCAAATTCAACACTAGAACAAGAAGCATCAAGCATCTGTGCTACGCATCTGTTGCCCAACTATGTACTTGTTGACTGTGTTGGAATGGATAATGGAACAAGACAATTCTTCTATCTAAATTGTATGCAGTCAGTGGCTGCCACAAAGGACACAACAGCTGGATTCAACACTGTTCTTGAATTGTTCTTAATATGTGAAGAGCTTCATGCAATGCCATCTACAACAACAACTGCTCTATGCTCTCAGCTGAATGTTAAAGAAATCAATGGCACAACATGTTCTAGCTCTTGTAAATTTGGATTTAGTGATGGATCGGGAGGATGCACCTGTGCCAAAGGCTACTATGGTACCCAGTGTGATAGTGTTTGTCCAGGTGATTCTGACAACCCTTGTAGTAACCATGGTGACTGTCAAACTGATGGAACATGTAATTGCTGGTGGAACTGGCAGGGTGACCCCAGCTGTTCATCCTGTAGTGTTGGTGTAAGTGGTATTGACTGCACTGTTCTGGACACATCCTCACTTAGCTCCGGATCAGAAAAAGTTGCAGCAGTCTCTTCTAATGGCTACTATATGACCTTTGGAGGACAGCAAATTTCTTTCATAGGAGAAACTGGAGCTTTCTTGCTTTTTAGTTCATCCTTCTTGAGCATAGATATTCATGTTTATCAAGTGAGTTGTCACTATGGCTCCTGTATTGCAGCTGTTTCTGTCAGCACAACCACAACATCAGTGGTAGTCACTCCACCGGGACAAGGATACTCACCCATTGTGTACAAAGACGGGATAAAAACTGGCCTTGATGAAATTACAAACCAATTTGATGCTTCTTTGACTGTAACACATCCCAGTCTAACAGAGATAGAGATTACTGCCACTGCTATTGGATATATCGAACTACATATTCTTGTACAAGAGCAGTTCCTTCAGGTTTCTGTTATAACAGCATCAACTATATGCCAAGATGGTGCTGGTATCTTTGGTATTTGTACAGCACTAGCTAAAGATTACTCCACTATGACCAATGATGAGATTACAGCTTACATTCTCTCCAACTTCAAGCTTAATACAAGTATTATACTGGATGCACTTAACAGTCCAGCAGGCAGTGCTGCAACTATATCAGGATATGCTCTGAAGTTCAACGGAACTGCTGCCAAATCTGTTCCTCTCACATATCCATCTGGAGTGTCCCTTGGTAACCAGGACTTCAGTGTAAGCCTCTACTTCAAACCATCAGCAGCTGGAGGCTATATTCTTTCATATTCTAAGGAGGTCACATTTTCAATCATAAATACACAACCACTGAGGATCCAGAATGATGTTAGCTTTGTAGATACAGTGATAACGCCAACGCTAAATGAATGGAATCAAATCATCCTTACGTTCAGAAGAGCTAGTAACCAGATTGACTTTTTCCACTTCTCTGCCAGCAATGAAGTGACACACCAGATTTTAAATCTTGATTGTCCAGCTGTGTTTTCTGCAGGTGGCATCATTATGCTGGGTGAGTGGATTCCATCTACAGGCAGTGGCAAATATACTTTCAGCAATTCTTACCAGGGTCTTATTGATGACATTACTATCTGGAAAGAGCCTATTGAGACCTCACTCATCTACCAAGCTCACAGTTTGAATGTGAAACTCTCTGGTTTGTCAGGGTCTGCCGCTACTCTCTTCACATTTTCAGAAGGGGTTGGTGCTGTTGCTTTTGAAATTATCAGTGGTAACAACATAATGCTACCCACATCTCCATGGCAATCTCCAGAATGGGAGATATCTGACCTTCCACTTTCAAAATTACGAACTGTTCCAAGTGATATATATACAGCCACCATTGATGAACAAGTAAAGGCTCTCTGTGAAGAGTTCTTTGACAATGCAGCCATAGATAGTAATTGTGCAGGGATTGACTCAAGTCTAAAGTGGTGGTACAAGCAGATGTGCATGATAACAGCCAGTGACAGTGGTCATAAGAGTGACACAATTTTTGCAATGGCCGACTATACCAGTTTGTGTACAGTAACTTCAGGAACCACTGCACCTGTCTATGTTCAATTATGTGGATTGAATGTAACACTACCAGATTGGTTGAAACAGAAATGCTCAGGCTGTCAGTTTGGATATGATAGTGGTGGGACATGTGTTTGTTATTATGGTTATTGGGGAAGTAATTGTGAAAGTACTTGCAAAGGAGGGGCTATGAACCCATGTAATGGCAATGGTGTGTGTAATACTGATGGAGAATGCCAGTGCTATGGAAGATTTAATGGAGATCAGTGTCAAGCAAGCACTTGTGAAACCAACTGGGAGGGAACAGACTGTACTATTCTAAGTACTTCTTTTACACCTCTCGCTTCAGGAGATGAAATATTAGTTGCACAAGTGAATTTGATTGGACAACTTTCAGCTTTTGATGGCAAAATCATAGACATGCCCGTAAGAGACTACTTTAGTCTGATGAGTATTTCGTCGGCAGATGTGGCAGTGCATGGTAGATTTGCTATTTGTGAAACAGCATCAGCACTGCATGTATGCTTAACAGGTGTGATCCTTGTTCACAATGGAGAATCGTATTACATCAGTTATGAAGGCTACACTGGAACAAGCGTAGAAATAGAAACCTTGACTGAAATGTTGACACTTTTTGGTACATTGACTCTAGGGAGTGCTACAGTTGACCTTGAATCACCAACAACAATTGTGATAACATTCAGCCATCTTGATCTCACAATCAAACTTTCTTCAATCAACTCTCGCCTCATGCTCACACTTTCAACAACAAAAACTAGTTGGGATGCTCTCAGTGTTGATATTGATGGTGTTCTTACATCTTGTGATACATCCAAGGCAATAACAGCGGCCACATGTTCTATTAATAGGAATGATCTCTGCAGTGACACAAGTCAAGTGATTCCAGCTAATTGTATAATGGCTCAATCTGCTGAAGCGCTATCAGCATATCTTAACACATATTTATACACTGATACAACATTCCGACAAATCATTGAGAGCAAATATGTGGCGGCCATGGAATCCAACTGCCTGTTGTTTAGCTTAACTGGGGTCTCTGTAAGTGAACTAACATTACCCAGTGGTGGTGACTTCACCCTGGAGCTGCATGTAAAACCCCTGCAGTCCGGAGGCATAGTGCTGACTTATATGAAAGACTCTGACTACTTCATTCTCATCAATTCAGCATCTGGTCTTCTAGTTGTGCTGGATGGAGTTTACTACACAACAGATTTGATGATTACAGTGAATGTATGGAATCAGATTAACTTAGCCTGGAGATCCGACGTCAATATCCTGGAAGTCTATCTTACAGACAATGACGGTAAGGAACTTCAACTATAAAAAAGCTAAGTAAGTATGACCAAGAAATACCACAATCAACCACTGTAGACCAACCCACGACACCATGAGCAGGCCTCCAGATAAGAGTGTGTAACTGAAAATTATTTTTCTTATTTCTCAACCAAAACATATGTTGTGGGTACTCAAAAGAACCGTCTTAATGAGACGGTTCTTTTGAGCACCTAAAACACATGTTTAGACTTATGGATAAGAAAATAATCACAATTTTACGCTAAATTTTTTGGCTTAACTGGTCCTATGCATGAGAAAGACACGCAGAAGACATATTTACAAGCCACAAGTTAGCAGGAAAACAGTTAAAGCAACCAGCTTTCTCTTCCTTAGCGAGATGATTGCAAAACTAGTTCAAAAAAGTTAAGTAAGTATGACCAGAAAATATCACAATAAGCCCACGGCACCATGAGGAAGAGACACAGAAGACTAACAGCCACAAGACAGCAGGAAAACAGTTAAAGCAACCAGCTTTCTCTTCCTTAGCGAGATGATTGCAAAACTAGTTCAATAAAGTTAAGTAATTATGACCAGGAAATATCACAATCAGCCCACGGCACCATGAGGAAGAGACACAGAAGACTAACAGCCACAAGACAGCAGGAAGACAGTTAAAGCAACCAAATTTGAGCCGTGGCATATGATTTCCAACAATGTGGCATTGTGACAAGTGTAGACTAAGACGGCTCCTCTAAAGCTTAGAAACTCCAAATGTTTTCAGTCAGTAGCTTAACAGTCATAGAATATTCAAGCGACTTCAAAGGCTCTGATCAGACTAGGCGTATGGGCAGGCTTATATGAGGCTTTGCTGGTCACACATACCACATTGTTAGAAATCTCATGTCGCGGCTCAATTTTGTCTTCCTAAGTGAGATGATTGCAAAACTGTAAAGGATGTACTACATAACAAAACAAGGACCCAACACAAAGCCCCCACAAACAATGGGAGCATCCAAGATCAACACCAGAACCACCACCTTAGAATGTACAGCACCTGAAGCAACTAGGTGCTTAAATGAATTTTACCAACCATTTTCTGACTGGGGGTGACTTGACATCAGTTGATAATCTTTGCAAACAGTTTGAACTTATATCAGGCCCCACATTTGGACCCAGACCAGCTGATACCCTACAAATGTAGGACCTGGTCTGGATCCAAACTGTTTGACACTCTGCTCTGATAGTGTTCCTGCAGTATAGTATGTCCCCCAACCAAAGGGGAGTAGGACATTAGTTTAGCTTCTTTCCTGTAATACAAGTTCTTAAACAGTGGGTGGATTTTGACCAATCTTGCATAAATACATTTTTGGAAAGTGGGGAAAGAGCAGATTAGATTTTGATGACCTTCACCTTACTTTCAAGGTCACAACAGCATTTTGAAATGTGATATTTTGACCAAAATAGCTTTCAAATACATTATCACTTGAACCGAATAATGGAGTCAGGCCAAACTCGTGATGGTTGAGCGGCTCTTCCTCGCGGTGCCACAGGGTTGTCGTGGTATTTCCTGATCATACTCACTTACAGGCTTTCCAGCGTTCCTAGTTTTTCCTAGTTTTCCTACTTTTTCCTAGTATTTTAAATGTGCTCCTAGTTTTTCCTAGTTTTGTCAAAAACCTCCTAGTATTCCTAGTTTTTCATAAATTTGGCACTTTTTTGGATAAGTTTTTTGAGATTTTATTTCAGAACAAGACCTTTAGGGTGTTGAGCTGACAGTCTTTAGTGTTGTGTGGTCTGGTGTCACTGATGCATAGTCTAGCCTTCTCAGTTGATAACTGAAGGTTGCACTATACTCTATGATGACTACAACTGACTCAAACCCCCTAGTGGAACCTTTGATTTTTGCAAGATCAGTTTGAACATAAATAAACCATATATATATAAATATTTGTTGACATGTAATGTTTGTGACATCTTGCATTGTTTTAGAATGCTGTATCCACCCTAAGACCATTGTAAGTGTCTACCTACTCTTGCACCAGTGTGAAACAGTCTCTATTTTGGTCTGATGCTCATTTTTTCTGAGGTTTCATATGATGCATCATAAAAAAGAGTGAGGCAAGGTAGATGCTTTTTGGTTGATTTCTTGCTTTACATCTGAGTTTATGTAGGAATGAGTAGTTCATCCTAACCACACTTTTTAGGCAGGAATACTCTGTGCTCATCCTTTCACCAGTAACTGACAACTACATGTATTGTGAAAGAATGTGCAGGACCTGGGAATGGAACCTGCAAAACTCCCTAACATTAGGCTGGACACGCTGCAAAAATTTGGGCTATTAAATATTAATGGATTGCATCAATTGGGTTTATTGACTTCTGAATAATGTCCTGATTTACTAATGTCATTGTATATGGTTGCCAACAAGTCAAGTCTAATACACCCAAGTCTAATAGATATATGCCTATATCTGTCTAAATCTTATATTTAAAAAGAGCATACAATAAATGGGAGCAATGTCCTCCGAAATTCTTGATTTTCTGAAGGTCAAATGGACCCTGCAAAATGACCAGAGATGGCTTCCTCTGCTTTCTTATTTTTCAAAAGTTTCGGGGGGAAAACTCTGCTCAACACAAGACTAGTGGAAAAACTGAGGTAAACAACTCAAGGAGTGAACACACACTCAAGTAGGGGTCTACCTCCTTAATTTGTGATTTGTTAGCTAAGGATTTGCTGTACCCTCTATCGGTCAAATACAGGTGTGGAAAAAAGATTAGGATCCTGTAAAAATGCTAGAAATTTCAATGTAAATTTACTCTTTGTTTTTATTAGAATTTCAGTAAAACAACCTTTATTGCCCCTAAAGTAGCCTTTATAAAAACATTAATTTCATATAAGAGTCTGCTCTGTTGACTGCAGAAGAAAATTTAGTCAGCTTAACAGTCTTGTGGTATGAATGTTTATGGTTTCTGTGGTAATCGGGTAGGGAAAAGTAAAAAAGATAACCAAATAACTCCTAGTTTTTGCCTCAAACTTCCTAGATTTTCCTAGTATTTTGTAAAAAAATTTCCTAGTTTTTTCCTAGTTTTTTCAAAGATGCTGCTGGAAAGCCTGCACTTACTATTTTTTATATATTGTATCATTGTCAAAAATTAAAAAGTTAATTAGATTTTGGTTTTCTTGACCTAATTTTCAAGGTCACCATTATGAAATGACTGTAAAAATCAGCCTTTCCCGCACTTTTAAGAGCACCGTCCTTTTAAAACAAGTCAGCATTTTCTTCTCACAAGCATGCTTCACTCAATTTAAGGTTGGGGGACATAGTTTTCCTTTGAAAACACGGTTTTAATTGTTTTGGATTATTTTCTTAAATCCCGAATAGTTGGATAGATATGCCTTAACAAATGATACTTAAAGCATTAGCAACCAACAGAGATTCTGACAAAACTGTATAACTATACAGTTTTGCCAGAGCCTTTTCTGTTTGTTCACATCAAGTATGGAAGTAGGTGAAGGTAACTAGACCTATAGGCAAACTGGATAGCTGAACATAGAGTTTTATATATTTGCCTTCTAGTGTTATCTGCTCTTATCCTTTGCAAATACAAATGTAGTTTGTACGCATATCCGGGGCAACAAAATATCAGATGGTATTTTTGAAAGAGCTTTTTGAAAACATTAAATTTGAAGAAATAAAATCAGCAGATGACAAAAAAGCATGTAAAGAGTTAAGGAATGCTTTGGCACTTATGTAATAAGAAACATTTTTTTTACAGGTAATGTTACTGTGAAGGCCGTTCCAGTTCCTGCAAGTGTATTTATATCAGGAGGAACCCTTACTCTTGGATCTCTAACTCCAGGTCTAAATGTTGCACTAGCTATGGGAGACTTCAATGGCTACATTGATGAAGTGAGAGTATGGTCTCGTCCCCATAACCCAAGCATTATTACTCAGAACTGGAGAGTTACGATCAAGGCAGATACTGCCGATGTTTCACACTCTTGGCCATTCAATGAAGGCATTGGATTAACTGCAAATGAAGACAGGAAGGGTGAAAATTTTATTGTTGACGATGCACTTAATCCACCAACATGGAAGAAATCTGACCTTGACCTCTCCGCTGATACTTACTTGAAGGCCCCAGTAATGACAACAGAATTACCTATTAGTTTGTCAGATCTACAAGCTGCTAATGATACGTGTAATAGCTTAATTCATGCATTCTCCCTGTCTACCGGGGCCTCCAACATTGATGATATTATTGCAGCTTTCAAGGCATTATGTGTGCAAGAAGTGGCAGAGAGTAATGACACATCTCAAGCAGAGTCTATTCTTGCAAGTGCTGGAGAGTTTTTCCAAGCAGTGAACAATCAGACAGAATCACCCCTGGCTAGTATGTGTAATAATGTGAGTTCAATCACGGACTATATAGGTGCCAGTGGAGATAGTTGCACTATCTGTGTGTTTGGTACTGTAACTGCCAATGGCTGCGAATGTTTGGAGACACACTGGGGTGTAGCTTGTGACAATATCTGTCCTGTGGGACCTCTAGGTGCCTGTAACACATTTGGTGTTTGTGATTCTGTGGCAGGTGGGTGTAACTGTTTCTCCCGTTACCATGGCACTCAAAGTTCTGCAGTACTGTACTGGACTAACTTCCAAACATCAACAACAATAGTGAAAGTAGCGGATTACTCATGTGATACCTGTGCTGAAGGGTGGCTAGGTAGTGACTGCCACTTTGCTCAGGCAACTGGAACATCAACAACAACTTCTGTAGCATTTGCTTTTGGCTCTTACATAACCATTTTAGATGGAGTATCACTGACATTTGTAACACCTGGAGTTTACAGTCTGTTTCAAACAACCACCTTAGAGATACAAGCTTTGTTTCTCCCGTGTTATGGTGACCATCTGTGTCGTTATCTACAAGAGATATCATTCAAGGATTCAAAGTCAACCATTAGCATCCAGAATGTCATTGGAGGAAATCTCACCATAGTCTTTGATGGAGATACCATGGAGTATCCAATTGCAAAATCCTCTTCCAGCATGAGTATAGACTGGTCCTATAAGATGTTATATCCACGTGTAACGTTTGGTGGGTCTTCCGTTCTTGTTTTCAGCTCTTCCTTAGGTCTTGTATCAGCATTCAAAATAGCCAGCTCAGATTCTCAATCCAACACTGGCCTACTAGGTAGCACAGATGGAAATTGGGTCAATGATTTGAACTGTGCAACTGGTAACCAGATTATTGATGAAAGTTTGATGACTGCTACCTACGTTGGAGGATGTGTCCGAGAGAGGTATACTCCCAGTTCAATTTTCCTACAACATCCAATGGGACAGAATAGTTTATCATCAGCTGGTTATTCCCTGTATCTGGAAGCTCAAACATTGACATTATCTGGTTACCCAATACAGACCGGATTACCCAAGTTTACCCTGAGTTTCTGGACAAAGGTTTTATCATCAAGCATTGTTAAACGAGCAACAACAACTTACTCTCTATTCCTGACAAACACTGGTAGCCAAAGCTTAGAATTCATATCCAACAATGGACAACTTGAGATTGACTGGGATCAGTTGTATCAGACAAACAAGAGTTTTGTTCCAGATAAGTGGACATATGTTGTCTTCACCTGGGCCGATGATGGTTCATGGTCAGTGTATTTGATCACAGAAGATGAAGTAGAATTTTATACTGGACCCGATACACTGGCAGGAAGTACAATAGACCTTGGGGCAATAACAGTTGTAGGAACCTCACAAGTTTTCATACAAATAGACTACATTAGAGCGTGGTCAGACACAAAGAGCCTGGAAAATGCCGTTTCCGACATGAAATTGTACTCTTCAGAACACTCCACTGGTTTGCTGCTGATTCTTATGCTAGATGAAGGTTCAGGACTAGCACCGTCTATTCTCACATTTGCTGCAGATGGTACTGTGACCACAACAGCAGGAACAATATCAGGTATTTCAATTTATTCTCTTTGAACAGAATCTTTAAAACCATAAAGTGCCACCCACAGGTTTAGGCAAACAAAAAATTTCATGGTACGCAGACGACAATTTCAAGTTTCGCTGATTTTTCAAAAATAACAAATAAGGCATGATATATCATGAGAATCGTCTGCTGGCAGACGATTCTCATTAAATATCATTCCTTATCTGTTTCAAAAATTAGGAAATCTGTCACAAATTTGTCATCTGCTGTAGCCGTGGGTTAAATACCACATTAAACTTAATAAGTGCACAGACTTATATAAGGACAAGTACTTATGTAACTCTTTCCGGCTAATGGTAACTTGTCGTCTGCTGATAAACTTTGGAAACAGTTTGGACCCAGATAAGGGGCGACAAAATGTCGGGCCTGATCTGGATCAAAACTGCTTGACAGTATCTGATGGTAATCCTTAAAGAATTTTTCGAAAAAGTTAATTATGATATAATTCAGCAGACGACAAAAAAAAAAGCATGCAAAATTACCCAGTGTGCAAAGAGTTAATGGGTTGTTTACACAAAATGAATTACAAATCATTAGTGCAATTTTATTATTGATATATGTATTCATTGTGCAGATGAAAACATAAGTGAATCCTGTTAAAGCCAGCTGGTCTGAAGCTACACTGTTTACAAAAGAGGGTTTAGAATTTTGAAAAGTTATTCACATAATTCACTTATAAGGTCAAATATGGTTTGGAATACAGTTGAATCTAGTTAATTCGAAGTTATCGGGACTAGAGATATTATTTCGAATTACCAGTAGTGACCAGTAGTTTGAATTATAGGGTGTAGACATAAAACATATAACCCCGAAAATTAATTCAGTTTGTCCCAAATTTATTTCTAATTATTATATATTTTTTTATCTTTTTAACTGCCAGAGTGGTCAATTGATAAGCTTTGCCAACAGTTCCGACACAGATCATGTCGGACGAAACATAAGGCCTGATCTGGATCCAGTGTTTAGACACTCTGATGGTATTCCTGAAATAATTTTTGGAAAGGTGTAATTTTGAGGAAAAATGGCAGATAACAACACCTTAAGAAGAGATAAATGAACGGGATAGATATTTGTAATTAACGTGTCATCTGCATTTATATCTGTTGTAAAAACTTAAGTGCACTTCAGACTTGATTAGATGATGGAAGCAAACAATATGAAACCCTGACCAGACTGCTCTGAAAGGACCAGTCTGTTCTGGTATTGGTTCCTATTGTTTGCAATAAAGTCTACCTAAGATCGTAAGCAGATGAGCTAAGCAGATGACAATAGTCATGACTGGCAGGCTTAGCATTAACCCATTGTATACGGAAAACCCCTAAAACGGTACTATTACAAACAGTGAAGACCCAGATGAAATAAGGCATAATGCGGCATTTCATCAGGGTCTACACTGTTTGTTTAGGTAAAAAGGCCTTCATACAATATATTTTTAAAATTAAAGCCGGACACCCTAGATATGTACAATGGACTATCCTAAGTTTTTTGTATCAAACCAGAAGGAAGAATCCATTAGTATACAATGGGTTAAGAGTTGAATGAATTACAATGTCATTTTCAGGCACAGAATCTTCCAGCTTGTGGCAAGCATCAACTATACCAATACCAGACATATACATTCCAAGCACACTACGTACTGATGGCAGCATAGACTTTACTCAGGCAGCCACTGACTGCCTTGATGTTCTCAATGAAGGCAACTTTACTGAACACTGTACAGATGTAAGCAGTAGTCTAAAGGACCACTTCCTAGAGGCATGTATAAGAGACTACAGTGCCATGGGTGGGCAGAATGCCACTTCTGTTATGCTGTCTGCTTTGATCTTTTATTGTCAGGGGGCGCTAGATGTGAGTGAATGTAGTCTATCGGGATTCTTTGACTTCTGCAAGCCAACTGAGGAAGGGCCAGGCACAGGAATAATATGGATAATCATTGCCATCATTGCTGCCTTGCTAATAATTATTATTCTTATTATCTGTGTGGTCATTTACAAAAAGAAGCAAAAGAGAAAGCGCTTAATTGATGATACAATGACTGACATTGATGGATTCCATACTCTTTCTTCAAAAGGAGGATATTTCCACCCAGGTCTAGAGAGTGAAACTTCGTTCATGGAAGGAAGGCCTGGCTCAAGCTGGTCTGCAGGAAGACGATCAGTGGATTCTGCTGACTCGCGATTCTTTGAGTCTCCTGTGATGTTTCTCGGTGCTCCACCAGACAGGTTTGTGTTTAGAGAAGCTAGAAGTCCAAGTGTTGCACCATCAGGTACCAGCTCCAGGATGAGTGGAAGGTCAATGTCCATAGACATCACTGTATCACCAACACCAGAACCAGGGGCAGACTTGATTTAGCTGTTCCCTTTACTCCTTTTACTCAGAACAGGCAGAACAGTAATCAAGTGGTGCTGGAACATCTGTACCGGCGTACTCCGGCTACTCCGTCTTCCAAGGTGGTGTAGACAGAACAGTCACGTGACCTGTTCCAAAATAAGATGGCGGAGCACTGCCTACACTGTACTGAGATATTTTTTTGTCGTCTCCGATAAGTTCTGATAATTATTGATATTGAAAAAATATGGTAATTATTAAAAGAAATTGAAAGCACATGTATTTTGTCATTCTTTTTTCTTCTTCTTAGCAATCGGATTGTGTTATTTTTTCACAATTCAAAAACAATCGCTTGATTTACTCTGGAGTACTCCAAAGTGCCCAGTTTTGCTTGTTTTAGATGACTGTTCTGGCGTACGCCGAGTACTCTAAAATTCCTAAATCAAGTCCGCCCCAGATCAGATTGACAACAGATCAATGAATGCTTCATCAGCCTTACTTGCAATGGCTAAAAGGAGAAGAGCTTCAAGTCCTGGTATGTCAACACCTGGTGATCTGATTCAGTTTCCTTCTCCACTGAACACAGATGTAAAGAGGCCAAAACCACCCTCTCAGGATATTCTGGGCAACCGATCAATAATGCCACCTGGCAATAAATCTGACCATCCACCTCCTAACATAACACCACTCACTAGTGTCAGTAATGATAGTTCCATGAGACCAGTGATGCTAGCCGGAGCTGGTAGGAGGCGAGATAATTCTGACGCTCAACCAGCACCACTACCAGGTAGAAATGATACTTTGAGTTCACCAACTGAGGACAATGGTTCCACGAGACCAGGTTTTCTAGCAGGAGCCGGTAAGAGGCGGAATAGTACTGACCCTAGACCTGGGCCACTACCAGGAAGGAATGATACCTTGAGCTCACCAACTGAGGGTAACAAACATGACCCTAGGAGAGTAATCTTGCCAACAGGACCAAAACTAGCCCCTCCACCAGGTCGTAGTGGCAGTGTAGATATGACAACCCATAGCAGCAATGAAACAAGGAAGTCCAGCTTACCAAGTGTATCTGGTAGTTCGTTTCCTAAATTAGCTCCTCCACCGGGACGTAACAGTAGTCTTGATCAATCTCACAGACCTCTAGGTGTGGCTCCTGGTGCACCCACTCCACACCCTCATTTTGCCCCAAATGCACCTCAGAGCCTTAGATTAGGAGCCGGCACTGGCACCAGCAGTCCATGGAAGGCCAAACCAGGCAACCCTCCTTTGCCAGCACCCAGCAGTCTTACTGCTAGAATACTTCGCAATAATGCTTCTAGCATGGGTTCCACACCAACCCCCTCTCCTCATGACCAACAACATAAGTAAAGAAAAATCTGGTTCATTGTTTCTTCCAATCAAAATGAATATCAAAATATATACTTTTATTTATATTGGAAAAATATTGAATAATTTAAAGTTTTGTGAAAACAAAAACATGGTTAGCAACAATGATGTTAAAATATTTTTCACCAACCAGTCAAATCAAGGACAAAATTGAAAGAAATGGTTACTATGGAAATTTAATGATTTGACTAAAATAAAGAGTTTGAGCTACTAGTTGTTGGGATACTTTCAAAATAGTTTGTGAATGGACAAAGAAAATGTGAAAATGCTAATTAGAAAACACATGTAGCCAATTAAGAACTGGAGTATGAAACATTTGGAATATAAGTAAAAGTATGAAAGTGTGAATCAGTTGACTAACATGAGAAATCTTTATCAGTAGTATTTGTCAAGGGATGAACCAATGGAACCTAGTTTTAGAATGGACTGAACCAAATGAATTTGAAGACGAAATTGATGAATATTCTACCAGCAGAAGATCACTAAATATGAAGGACAGAAAATACAACTATAATGAAAATCAAATGAATTTGAAGACAAGAATGATGAATATAGGGCCAGTTTAGCAAAAATAATTTGCGTAAAATTGCGATGATTTTCTTATCCATCAGTTTAAACATGTGTTTTGGGTGCTCTCATTGAGACGGTTCTTTTGAGTACCCACAACATATGTTTTGGTTGAGAAATAAGAAAAATAATTTTCAGTTACACACTCTTATCTGGGGGCCTGGATGAATACTCTTTAAGCAGAAAACCTTTAGCCACAGAAAGAACTCTTGAAAGTCGAATGAATCTGAAGAAAAAAATGATGAACATCTTTGAGTACACAGCTAGATATGATTGAAAATATATCAAAAGACAACTAAATATTAATGAAAAAGAGATTCTATCAAAAGACCACAGTCAATGCCCGCAAAATACATCTGTATCATATGATTATCAAAGATGACTTTCAATTTACTAAGACTAAATGAGAGAACAAAGCTGTTGAAATAAAGAGACTTTATCCAGGATGAAAACACAATTTTATCTGACAACCATGATACATCATAATGAACTAGTGAAAATGACTTAGAACAAGCAGTATAAAGAACAAATATACATATCAGACAACCCACTTTATGCCAAGTATCTATATAATGGAACATAAGCAAACAAGGTAGACCCAGATGAGATGCAGCAAATAGCCACATCTCATCTGGGTCTACACTATTTGCTGTGCTAAAAGCTATATACATTTACCAAATTAGTTTAAGATTTAGATCAGCCTTTCCTCATAATGAATAATAGGCAATATTAGTGGAAGGTTCCATTTGGCATAAATGGGCTTAAAAGAAAACCATGATGAAACAGCAGATAAAAATGTCAGGAATATGACTCAAATTGATTTGTACTCAAAAGATGGTTTTCAAGCAGTACTAATAGTGTCTAAAATTCTTGAAAGACGAATACAGATTTGGAGAGTAAACGAAATAGCAAAAGCTGTGAAAATTATAAAAAGAATGTGATATTGTCTTCTTGTTAACCTGTGTGTTGTTGTTTTTTCAATGCATGTGGAAGATAATCCTTGTATTCTCAAAGTTGAACCCTCTTGGGAAGACGTTGGTCTTAGGAAAATTTCTTTTGAATTCAAAAATCAGAACTAAGTGGAGCATTTAGAGTGCTTTTCTGATTTACCCACTTTATTTGATCAACCAAAACATATGCAAGGATTTGACAAAATAACAATTTATGAAAAAATCAACTTATTCAGATACACCAACTAAAAATATCAGTTCTGTTTTGATGCTTTCATATCTGATGCAACTGTCCATAATTAAACCCTTTGTATACTGGAAGCCCCTAAACTGGTACTTTGGCAAGCAGTGAAGACCCAGATGAAATGCAGCATAATGCTGCATTTCATCAGGGTCTGCACGGTTTGTACAGATCAAAATAACCTTCAGAGACAGCCTGTGACCCCTTAAAGTACAAAATTGGCAATCGCCTACTTAATGTATCAATATGTATGGGGAAAATCCATCAGAATACAAAGGCTAAACAAAATGGTTACAACTTTCTTCCACATACTTTCTGTATATAGTTTTGTTTTGTAAATTTTATGTTATGCTGCTGGTGGCATAAGCGTGTATATTGTATATAAAAATTTACTTTTTTGACCTTTCGAATTCTATTTTTACACTTTCCCTCTTGATGTATTAAGTAAATATTGTATATTGTTTATAAAAATTAACTTTTTTGACCTTTCAAATTCTATTTTTACACTTTTCTTCTCGATGTATTGAGTGAATATTGTATATAAAAGTAACCTTTGACCTTTCAAATTTTATTTTTACACTTTCTTTAATTTTATACATACTAGGCCAAAATAGAAATGCTGCATATTAAAATTAACCCTTAAAGCGCCAATCACGATTTCAGCAGACGACAAATTCTGCCACATCTTTCCTAATTTTCGAAAGAAATAAGGAATGATATTTATGAATCGTCTGCCAGCAGCTGGTTCTCGTGAGTATCATGCCTGATTTGTTATTTTTGAAAAAGAGGCAACATTTGATATTGTTGTTTGCTGCAAATTTTAGGTGGCGCTTTAAGGGTAAAAAACATTGCATGTTAAATGAGTTAAAAAATTTCATCTGCAATCTATCAGTCTACTGCAATAGCACCCAATAATGACGAAAGACAATTGCAACTATTTTTGTCTTGATTTAATACAGGGTATCATGTCACTTTACTCTCAGTTCACTAACATCCATTTAGAAAAATAAAAAGACAAAGTAAAACCTACTAACTTCTACTGCTAACAATAATGAAATATACTGTGTAGTTATCACTCTAGGCCAAAGTTCTCTTGTCATGCTGGTAGAATCTTATCTACCTGTTTAAGATAGACATGTTTGAATCTGGCTAAATAACCTAGCTACTCTGCAGCTATGGAAGAGAGTTATTTCAATGTTCAAGGCTAACAATAATGGAATATACTGTGTAGTTATCACTCCAGGCCAAAGTTCTCTTGTCATGCTGGTAGAATCTTATCTACCTGTTTAAGATAGACATGTTTGAATCTGGCTAAAGAACCTAGCTACTCTGCAGCTATGGAAGAGAGTTATTTCAATGTTCAAGGCTAAAAAACACAAATGAACAAATTATTAAAGATGGGCTGTCAATCATTCCAAAGAAAATCATTCAATCTACCAGCAGAGTTAGTTATTACATGCCAGATGTTTACTTTTCCATGTCTATATAATCCAAGAAAATCCGTCCCTTTTTAACTGAAAGATTGTTGATGGGACATAAAGAATCAAATCAAACAAAACAAAAATGTCAATATAATTACAAACTGTAATTTCAAGCTTAATACTACCTTTTATAGTCCACAGGCGTTTAAGACAATGATACAGCCTATAATTGCCAGTGAATAATTCAAAACTATTTTTTTTTTAATTTTTTAGATTAATTGTGATAACAAAGGTCGATTTCATTTTGTTGTCTGTTGCACTTTGCAATTGATGTAAGGGCTGACACCTTGTCAGCAGCTAGAGCACAGTAAATTTTAAGCAAAGTAGAGAGACATTAGTATTATTTTTTGTAAACTTCTATATAGAGCACTTTAATAGGATTTTTTTTAGTTTCAATGCAGAGCAGAGTTTTGTTTAACTCATTATCTCCTAGTGTCGTCTGCTGATAACTTTTGCAAACAGTTTGGACCCAGATCAGGCCCGACAGAAAGTCGGGCCTGTTCTGGATCCAATCTGTTTGACAGGCTGATCGTATTTCTGAAAGAAGTTTTTAAAAAAAAATATACATGTATTTTGAAAAAATCAGCAGACGACAAAATAGCCGGAATTTTTTTCCAGATGTCAAAGAGTCACATATGGTCAGTAGTATATAATATATTTGTATGAGTTTCTTTTGGTGTTTAGTATTCATAAACCTTCATTTTGTTGCATAATCCTCCACATATGAGTAATGTTCTACAAACACCATTTTTTTTTGACAAAATTGTCGAAAGTGCATCCCCCGATCAGACTGCTCCTTAGCAGTCCTACACTGTTTCCTGTTCAGACAGCATATTATAAATCTATTACCCTAAAATAAGAACTTCAAACAGTTGGCCCGACTTTTGTTTGGCGTGATCTTGGAGTCAAACTGATTGCGAAGGTTATCAGCAGACAACAATGACAGGTCAAGAGTTATGGGTGAACAATCTCAGTAATATTCTTATCATTTCAAAATCTAATGATATTGTTAGATCAAATTTTGGTGGAGTATTATGCTATGCACTTTGTTTCCTCTTTTGTTCTGTTAGCTTTTTTATTAAAACAAAATACTCTTTAAAAATGCCTTTTGTTTTGTTTAAATATTTCTCAGTAATTATGACAGTATAGTAAAACCTGTCTTAAGTGGCCACTCAAAAATATACAAAACAAAGGTCTTAAAGACAAATGTTAGCTTAATGAAGGTCAAAAGTATTGCAGAATGCTCTCTTGGAGCATTCTGCAATACTTTTGACCTGCATTAAGCGATAATTGGTCTTAAAAATAAACAATTTTTTGAGTGACCGTTTAAGACAGGTTTTACTGTAGTATGTGTGAAACCAGTGAGTATGACCAAGAAATGCTACAGATCACAGCTCAACCCATGGCACCGTGAGGAAGAGTTCTTGAGACACAGATACGAGGGTCAGTCAAAAATAACTGAGAGTTAGTAAATATCTTCTGACTGGGAACATGCAACAATGCAGTTAATATGAGAGGTAACTGATAAAACCTGCTTTGGGGTTTGCAACCAGGTAAGGTTTAAACCTTGCTCCGCGATAGAGGCTAGCTAGGATTTGAAGTTTGGCCTGTAGCAAGTGTACCTATTATACTATCGGGATAGTAAAATTTGAGCCGTGACATGTGATTTCCAACAATGTGGCATTTTGACATGTGTAGACTCAGACGAGCCTCTGCAGCCTCCTTTTACACTCAGAAATTCCAAATGGTGTTCAGTCAGTAGCTTAACAATCATTGAATATATAAGTGACTAGCAAAGGCTCTGATCAGACTGGGCATATGCGCAGGCTGATCTGAGGCTTTGCTGGTCGCACATACTACATTGTTGGAAATCTCATGCACTGGCTCAAATATCAAATGTGCTGGTTAGACTGCTGGTATGCACAGTCTAGTCCTGAGGTTATAAAACTTTTTTCATGCTCAACTCAAGCATGAAATTTCAACTGCTCATAACAATTTAAATGCCGACAAAGATGTTTCTTTAAGTCTTTCAGATGTTGTGTTTATCATGCTAATAAATGTTAAAATGCCAACAATTGTTGGCATTTAACATTTATGAGCAGGATAAATTTTGTGCTCAGCCGAGTTGAGCATGATTTTTTTTTTATAACCTTGGGGCCTGGTCTACACTTTTACTTTTGTTGTCTGCATGCTACAAAGTCGGGGTTTCTCGCATAGAGGCCCATCTTCTAAGGCGTATAATTCCTTATAAAATTAATCCAATTTTGAGGTTTGTGGTCTGCTGCCTAAATAGCATAATCTTACACTCAATCAAAACATGACCATTGACTTGCAGACATTTTAACCTGAAAAGTGTTTCTTGGAATTAAGCATAAAAATAATAAGTGAGTATGATCAGGAAATACCACAATCACAAACCACAGACAACCCTGTGGCACCGCGAGGAAGAGCCGCTCAACCACCACGAGACACCAGGAAGACAAATTAAGCAAAGCAATCAGCTCTCTCTTCCCCATCTAGATGATTGCAATACTACAATGGACATAAAGTAACCCTAAGCCATCGGGGGGGGGGGGGGGGGCTTAAATGCATTTTACTGGTACCAAATCTTTGCCCTAGATTCTGCTGTTGTTGAAGTACAAGAAATGTTCAGCTCGCATGGAGGCCATCTAACTAATGCAATGTATCAACATGGAGAAACACTCTAATCAAATTAACACTCCATGATGAAACAAAGAAAAGGGCTCATGACTCACAGATAGTCAGAGCTAAAAAAAACCTCAAGTTGAGCCACGGTGGGTCCCGCTACAGATAAGCATCAGGCACCAACCCACTGATTAAAGCTTTACGTCAGATCATCAAAAATTTGATGCAGGTGAACCTTTCATTAAAGTTTAATTCAAAAAGGCTGTTCCTATGTGATTTCAACAGTGTATTTATACTTGGGACCATTGTGTAATTAAATCATAGTGATTCATTCATACAAAAGTTTTAGTAAAATAAAATATATGTGTGCATACTATGTTAAATATTGCATCTTAACTTCAATTGACCTTATTCAACCTAATATGCCCATACGCTCTGATAAGTGCACAATGATTTCATTTTGAGTTGTGAATGCAATATCTATTTCTGATTTCCAGTTAGTACAGTGGTACAGTTTCAAAATCATTTTTTTTTTTCGCAAAATTATTTCAGGAATACCATCTGAGTGTCATAGAGATTAGATCCAGATCAGGCCAGATGTTTTGTCGGGCCTGATCTATCTGGGTCCAATCTGTTTGCAAAGGCTATGAGCATATGACTCTAGTAGGCAATGAGTTAATCTGATGAAGCCAGTTGATCTGGATCAACACTTTTCAAAAAGGGTTGAAAGAAAAAAATTGTGCATGATGCACTTGTTAGGTTGAATATAGTTATAAAGGCAATGTGTGTATATTATGACAAGTATTCTATCTACACTTTAAAGGCACTATACTCTTTAAAATGATCATTTTTCATCCAACACAAATATTCAAATTGCCAGGTATTTTTCAGCAATAACTTGATGCACCAGAAATGATAAAATTTATATTGAAATTACTTATAATATGAAAGATAAGTAATTTTTGAACATTTCTTTCTTTTGTTTGATTTGATTATTTACATCCCATCAACAATCTTTCAGTTATAAAGGGTTAGGTCTTCCTGGGTTGAACCAGTACTAAGCTAGGATTAATGTTCTTGCTCAAGGACACGACGTAGTAATACAGGTGAGGCTTGAACACGTGGCCCCTCAGTCTCGAGTTAAGCACTCTACCACTGAGCCACTGCGCTCCCTTGAATATTTCTGATGAAAACTTCTCATTTTAATGGATTTAATTCCTTTATTAAAGACATTATGAGCATTCAAATAAATCCAACTATTGTCCTCAACAACTTGAGCCTGCACATGAGATGGGCGAAGGATATAGAGGCACAAACCTGTGCCTAACCCATCAGTTTTAACTTATGATTTAGGTGCTTAAAAGAACAGTATCATTGAGTACCCAACGCATATGTTTTGATTGAGAAACAAGAAATTTACATTTTTGGTACACAAGGCCAGTGTGCAGTCTTGCCAGAGCCTTCACTGCCCGACCGGCCAGAGTTTCTTAGGTAGATTTGACACAAAATATTACGTTTCTAGCCACACGACTGACCAGACAGAATTCACACACATACCATATGTACAGTAAAACCTGTGTAAAATGACCACTTTCAAAAAGAATGAAAATTGGTTTTACAGGCCAATTATCGCTTAACGCAGGTCGAAGAAATAATTAAGACCTTCATTAGATTACCATTTGTCATTAAGATCTTTGTTCTGTCTTTTTTTGAGTGGCCGTTTTACACAGGTTTTACAAGGGTTTTACGTACCATTACCTCATGTGTTGGCCCATTTACCATAACCATAGTCCTGCTGATCATATATTATTGGTTAATGATTTTTCCTTTGGAACATTGTCAGACTGGCGGCATGTTTGTGGTAGCCAAATTAAAAAAAAAGACAGGCTAAACCTTACCCTAATGACTTTCGATTGGGAACGATGTCAGTTGGCATCTAACATGGTTAATGACTCTTCTTCGAAGCATTGTTACACTGGCGGCGTGTTTATGGTAGCCAAATTTAAAAAAGAACGGCTAAACCTAACCCTTATGACTTTCAATTGGGAACGTTGTCAGTTGGCATCTAATATCGTTAATGACTTCCTTCATAGCATTGTCACACTGGCGGCGTGTTTATGGTAGCCAAATTAAAAAGACAGGCTAAACCTAACCCTAATGACTTTCAATTGGGAACGTTGTCAGTTGGCATCTAATATCGTTAATGACTTCCTTCATAGCATTGTCACACTGGCGGCGTGTTTATGGTAGCCAAATTAAAAAGACAGGCTAAACCTAACCCTAATGACTTTCAATTGGGAACGTTGTAAGTTGGCATCTAATATGGTTAATGACTCTTCCTTCGGAGTATTCTCACACTGGCGGCGTGTTTATGGTAGGTAACCAAATTTAAAAAAAAAAGGTGGCCTAATGACTTTCAATTGGGAATGCTGTCGGTTGACATCTAATATTGTTATATGGCTCCTATAAAAGACCTCCTCTGATTGGCTTAAACTAGCTTGCGCTGGTTGTGACAGATCATGATGTCAAACAGTGATGAGCTAAAGACAGGTTAACAAGTGTTGTCAGTCTTGACAGAGAGCTAAAAATAGATTGAACTAAATCTAGCCCAGATGACATGGCTTTTGTCAGAGCCAACAGAGAGCTAAAAATAGACATTGAAACACTGACTGGTTTCTTATGTATATTTCACAGGTAAAATGTTTGTTCATTTTATGAGAACAGCATTTAACCCATTTATGCTGAATGGAATTTCCCATCGTTATCAATTGGAACAGTCCATTTCTGTTTTAAGGGATGTTAGGTGGTATTTTTAATTTTTATTCAAGTTTTAATAGAAAATTATGCAAGCAAACAGTGGAGACCCTGATCAGACGCCGCATTCTGTTGCATCTGATCTGGGTCTGCGCTATTTGCCTATGTCCCACTTAAAGGACGCTAGGCATATATGGGTTAAAATGTAATTGTTTTGCTTATCTCATAAGAGTTGCATAAATTTGGGAAGAAGATTGTTGAAATAACCTTCCTAGTGAAAGTGCATAAGGAACATCTGACTTGAGTAAATTTATAAATATGAAAATACTTTAAATAAAACTAGGAAAAGAGAGACAGTGTCATATAACAAAACAATTGGTGCATTCTTTTGAGGTTAACATCAGGATTAGTCAACCCTTGAAGTTGATGTTCACCTCGGCTTTGCCTCGGTGAACATCACTGTTCTCGGGTTGACAAATCCTGATGTTAACCTCAAAAGAATGCATCAATTGTATATGGTTAATGACTCTTCCTTCGTAGCATTGTCACATAGCCAAATTAAAAAAAAGACAGGCTAAACCCAACCCTAATGACTTTCAATTGTGAATGTTGTCAGTTGGCATCTGATATGGTTAATGACTCTTCCTTCGTAGCATGGTAACACTAGCAGTGTGTTTATGGTAGCCAAATTAAAAAAGACAGGCTAAACCTAACCCGAATGACCTACAATCGGAAACCTTGTCAGTTGGTCCTAATATGGCTAATGCCGCTTCATTTAGAGCATGGTCACACTAGCAGCCTATTTATTGTAGCCAGATTTAAAAAAAAAAAAGACAGGCTATACCTAACTCTTATGACTCACGATCGAGAACCTTGTCAGTTGGTCCCAATATGGCTAATGACTATTACTTTACAGCATGGTAACACTAGCAGCGTATTTATGGTATCCAAATAAAAAAAAAACAGGCTAAACCTAACCCTAATGACTCACGATCGAGAACCTTGACAGTTGGTCCCAATATGGCTAATGCCGCTTTATTTAGAGCATGGTCACACTAGCAGCCTATTTATTGCAGCCAAATTAAAAAAAAAAAGACAGGCTAAACCTCACCCTAATGACTCACGATCGAGAACCTTGTCAGTTGGTCCCAATATGGCTAATGACTCTTCATTTAGAGCATTGTCACACTAGCAGCGTATTTATGGCAGCCAAATTATAAAAAAGACAGGCTTAACCTAACCCTAATGACTCGCGATCGAGAACCTTGTCAGTTGGTCCCAATATGGCTAATGACTATTCCTTTACAGCATGGTCACACTGGCAGCGTATTAATGGTAGCAAAATTATAAAAAAAGACAGGCTAAACCTAACCCTAATGACTCACGATCGAGAACCTTGTCAGTTGGTCCCAATATGGCTAATGACTCTTCATTTAGAGCATGGTTACACTAACAGTGTGTTTATGGTAGCGAAATTAAAAAAAAGGACAGGCTAACCCTAATGACCTACAATCGAGAACCTTGTCAGTTGGTCCCAATATGGCTAATGCCAATTCATTTAGAGCATTGTCACACTAGCAGCGTATTTATGGTAGCCAAATTAAAAAAAAAGACAGGCTAAACCTAACCCTAATGACTCACGATCGAGAACCTTGTCAGTTGGTCCCAATATGGCTAATGACTCTTCATTTAGAGCATTGTCACACTAGCAGCGTATTTATGGTAGCCAAATTAAAAAAAAAGACATGCTAAACCTAACCCTAATGACTCACGATCGAGAACCTTGTCAGTTGGTACCAATATGGCTAATGACTATTTCTTTAGAGCATGGTCACACGGGTAGTGTACTATTGTAGCCAAATTAAAAAAAAATGACAGGCTGCACCTAACCCTAATGACTCACGATCAAGAACCTTGACAGTTGGTCCCAATATGGCTAATGACTATTCCTTTACAGCCTTTTCACACTGGCAGCGTATTTATGGTAGCCAAATTATAAAAAAAACAGACTAAACCTAACCCTAATGACTCACGATCGAGAACCTTGTCATTTGGTCCCAATATGGCTAATGCCTCTTCATTTAGAGCATGGTCACATTGGTAGTGTACTATTGTAGCCAAATTAAAAAAAAGACAGGCTAAACCTAACCCTAATGACTCACGATCGAGAATCTTGTCAGTTGGTCCCAATATGGCTGATGACTCTTCAAAAAGAGCATTGCCACACTGGCAGCGTATTTATTGTAGCCAAATTAAAACAAGAGACAGGCTAAACCTAACCCTAATAACTCACGATCGAGAACCTTGTCAGTTGGTCCCAATATGGCTAATGCCTCTTCATTTAGAGCATGGTCACACGGGTAGTGTACTATTGTAGCCAAATTAAAAAAAAGACAGGCTAAACCTAACCCTAATGACTCACGATCGAGAATCTTGTCAGTTGGTCCCAATATGGCTAATGACCTTTCATTTAGAGCATTGTCACACTAGCAGCGTATTTATGGTAGCCAAATAAAAGAAAGACAGGCTAAACCTAACCCTAATGACTCACGATCAAGAACCTTGACAGTTGGTCCCAATATGGCTAATGACTATTCCTTTACAGCATGGTCACACTGGCAGCGTATTTATGGTAGCAAAGTTAAAAAAGACAGGCTAAACCTAACCTTAATGACTCACGATTGAGAACCTTGTAAGTTGGTCCCAATATGGCTAATGCCTCTTCATTTAGAGAATGGTCACACTGGCAGCGTATTTATGGTAGCAAAATTAAAAAAAAAGACAGGCTAAACCTAACCCTAATTACTCACGATCGTGAGCCTTGTCAGTTGGTCCCAATATGGCTAATGACTCTTCATTAAGAGCATTGTCACATTGGCAGCGTATTTATGGCAGCCAAATTTAAAAAAAAGACGGGCTAAACCTAACCCTAATGACTCACGATCGAGAACCTTGTCAGTTGGTCCCAATATGGCTAATGCCTCTTCATTTAGAGAATGGTCACACTGGTAGCGTTTTTATGGTAGCCAAATTAAAAAAAGATAGGCTAAACCTAACCCTTATGACTCGCGATCGAGAACCTTGTCAGTTGGTCCCAATATGGCTAATGACTATTACTTTACAGCATGGTAACACTAGCAGCGTATTTATGGTAGCCGAATTTAAAAAAAAAGACAGGCTAAACCTAACCCTAATGGCTCACGATCGAGAACCTTGTCAGTTGGTCCCAATATGGCTAATGACTCTTCATTTAGAGCATGGTCACACTGGTAGCGTTTTTATGGTAGCCAAATAAAAAAAAAGACAGGCTAAACCTCACCCTAATGACTCGCGATCGGGAACCTTGTCAGTTGGTCCCAATATGGCTAATGACTATTCCTTTACAGCATGGTCACACTGGCAGCGTATTTATGGTAGCCAAATTAAAAAAAGACAGGCTAAGCCTAACCCTAATGACTCACGATCGAGAATCTTGTCAGTTGGTCCCAATATGGCTAATGCCAATTCATTTAGAGAATGGTCACACTGGCAGCGTATTTATTGTAGCAAAATTAAAAAAAGACAGGCTAAACCTAACCCTAATGAATCACGATCGAGAACCTTGTCAGTTGGTCCCAATATGGCTAATGCCAATTCATTTAGAGAATGGTCACACTGGCAGCGTATTTATTGTAGCAAAATTAAAAAAAAGACAGGCTAAACCTAACCCTAATTACTCACGATCGAGAGCCTTGTCAGTTGGTCCCAATATGGCTAATGCCTCTTCATTTAGAGAATGGTCACACTGGCAGCGTTTTTATGGTAGCCAAATTAAAAAAAAAGACAGGCTCAATCTAACCCTAATGACTCACGATCGGGAACCTTGTCAGTTGGTCCCAATATGGCTAATGACTATTCCCTTACAGCATTTTCACACTGGCAGCGTTTTTATGGAAGCCAAATAAAAAAAAGACAGGCTAAACCTAACCCTAATGACTCACGATCGAGAACCTTGTCAGTTGGTCCCAATATGGCTAATGCCTCTTCATTTAGAGAATGGTCACACTGGCTGCGTTTTTATGGTAGCCAAATTAAAAAAAAAAAGACAGGCTTGGATTTTTTAAGTTCAAAATTGGACCAAATATTGCACCTTGACATTCATTTTACTACTTTGTTATTTGAATGGAGACCAAATATCGCTTTTTATATTCAATCTTTGGCGGGATATCAAAATTTGCATTTGAAATCCTATTTTTGCATTCCTAATTGGACTAGATATCGCATTTTGACATTCAAATTCCTATTTTTGCATTCAAAATTTGCCCAATTACTCAAAATTGGATCAAGTATTGCATTTTGACATTCAAAATCCTAATTTTTACATTCTAACTGGGATGTGATAATTATGTCATTTGAAATCGTATTATTGCGTTTTTGCATTTGTTTTATTCAAAATTGGAACAAATATTGCCTTTGACATTTAAAATCCTATTTTGATATTCGAATTGGGAACAACTATCGGTTTTAATTTTGTAAAACCCTATTTTTACTTACGAATTGAGGTGAAATATCAAATACTTTGACATTTGAAATCCTTTTTTTGCTTTTTTAGCATTCAAGATTGGGCCAAAATTTGCATCTTAACATTCAAAGTCCTAATTTGATGTTGTATTTGGGACCTAACATCGATTCTTACATTCAGAATCATATTTCTGCGTTCAAAATATAGAATATTGCGTTTTTACATTCAAAATACTATTTTGGCATTCCGAATGGGACTGAATATCAAAGGACCTCGGACAGTCTTGATGAAGGATTGCCCATAAAAATAAACGGAGAAAAGTTTCAAAGAAAATGATATTTTTTCTATGAAAAAGATAGTAGTTTCAATCCTCGACTTATCCACACAAGCCATTTTCTCATTGGACAAGTACCAATTGAAAAATATAGGTAGAAAACTCCGTTTTTGCTATTCAACATATAGAAAATAGAAAAAAGTTTTACTGTGGTGCTTTCCCCCCCGTGACCAAACTAATCCTTTTGTATACAGTTGTAGTTTTACATTTCACACATCATATAAAAACGGCATGTTTGGTCACGGGGGGTGGGGGGGAACGCTGTCAAAATGCTCAAAAACACTTTATTATAAAACTTATTGGAAACTTATTTTGTAAAAACCTGTAGGTAAATATCAATTTGCAATGGCATATATCAGGGCTTTAGTTATGAGAGCTTACAAAGAAATTAATTATCTCATTTCTCGACCAAAACATTATGTTGTGGGTACTCAAAAGAATCGTTGCAATGAGACGGTTTTTTTAAGCACCAAAAATTATACGTTAAATCTGATGTGTAAGAAAATATTACGATTTTACGCTAAAAACTGTGTTTATCTAGACTATGATTTATGCAGTATACAGATATGATACACCTCAGTGCACAAGTTGAACTGGTTGATCTCGAAGCATTACAGGTAATAGTCAAAAATAATTGACAGCACACTTCTTTGGACAAACAATGAAATCTTCTCAACCCAAATTTTATGCAAACGCATCACTTTCGTCTCAAGTTTTATGCTGCAAACATTATATTAACATATATTTAGGTGAATACTCCACGAAACTTTGACTTTCTGTGAAATAAAATTTGGTCACAAAAAATACCCCCACCCCCTAAACCCTAAAGTCCTGGCATAATTATGCAATATTTTCAAAATATTTTTATTTTGTTAGATGCACTAAATGTAAGGGTTTCATTTAAGCATAAAACTATAGTTGTCAGTTAAGCATTATGCTAGCCACAGGCTGTCAAAATTTGGGCAGATTGTATAGGAAACTGTCCGAGGTCCTTTTGATATTTAAAATATTATTTTGATATTCTAAGCTGGATCAAATATCGCCTTTTTACATTCAAATTTCTATTTTGATATTCAAATTTGGACCTTTTTCATTCAAAATCCTATTTTGACATTTAATTTGGGCATTAGATCACTTTTTACACTTGAACTTTTATTTTGACATTCGAAATTGGGCCAAATAGGGATTTTTACATTTTTTTTGATATTCTAATCAGGACCAAATATCGCCTTTTTGACATTCAATCCTATTTTGACATTCGAAATTATGCCAAATATCGCTTTTTTATTTTCTATATTCTACATAGGGCAAAATATCGCTTCTTTACATTAAAAATCGTATTATGCCATTCAGGATTGGGCCAAATATCATCTTTTTGCATTCAAAATCCTATTTTGATATTCGAATAGGGACAAAATATTGCCTTTTTACATTCAAAATTCTATTATGACATTTAAAATTAGGCTAAATATCACCTTTTTTACATTTTATTGTATTTTAATCAGGACCAAATATCGATTTTTACATTCAAATTCTATTTTCAAATTCAAAATTGGGCAAACTATTGCTTTTTTACATTTTTATATTCTAATCGAGACCAAATGCTGCTTTTTTACATTCAAAATCCTATTCTGATATTTGAGTTGGGATCAAAGATCACTTGTTTACATTCAAAATTCTATATTGACATTCAAAATCGGGCTATATATCGCTTTTTACATTCAAAATTCATTTTGGATATTCAAAATTGGGGAAATGTTGCCTTTTTACATTTTGATATTCTAATTGGAACAAATATCACTTTTACATTTGAAATCTTATTTTGATGTTTGAGACAGGATCAAATATCACTTTTTAAACTTAAAATTCTACGTTGAAATTAGAAATTTGGCTATATATCGTTTTTTACATTCAAGATGCATTTTGATATTCTAATCAGGACCAAATATCGCTTTTTATATTCAAAATGCTATTTTGACATCCTTTTTGACAAAATGCTATTTTGACATACATATATATATATATATATATATATATATATATATATATATATATATATATATATATATATATATATATATATATATATATATATATATATATATATATATATATATATATATATATATATATATATATATATATATATATATATATATATATATTTACATTTAAAATGCTATTATGAAACTCAAAATTGGGCCAAATATCACTTATATTACTTTCAAAATCACATTTTGCCATTTGGAATTGGGCCAAATATCGATTTTTTAAACATTCAAACCCCTATTTTTATGTTCGAATAGGGAACAAATATCGCCTTTTTTACATTCAAAATCGTATTTTGTCATTCGGAATTAGGACAGATATTGTCTTTTTACATTCAAAATCCTATTTTGACATTCCAAATTGTACCCAATATCAAATTTTGATATTCAAAACCCTCTTTTGATATTGTAATTGGGACCAAATGTTGCTTTTTTACATTCATTATCCTATTCTGACATTCAAATTTGAGCCTAGTATAATGTTTTAACTTTAAAGATCATTTATTTTGCATTTGAAATTAGGGCAAATATTGCATTTTGACATTTAAAAGCCCATTTTGACATTATAATTGGGTTCAAATATGTTTTTTTACGTACAAAATCCTATTTTGACATTCAAAATTGAGCTGAACATTGTTTTTTTTTTACATTTATTAGTATTCTAATTTTGACCAAATATCGCTTTTTATTTCAAAATGTTATTTTGACATACAAAATTTGGTCATATATCACTTTTATATGACATTCAAAATTGGGCCAATTATCCTTTTTTGCATTCAAAATCCTATTGTAATATTCAAAATTGGGCTAAACATTGTTCTTTCACATTTTAAGTATTCCACTGTGACCAAATATCGCCTTTTTCTTTCGAAATCCTATTTTGACAGTCAAAATTGGGCCATATATCACTTTTTGTCATTAGAAATTGGGCCAATTATCGCTTTTTTACATTCAAAATATTATTGTAAAATTCAAAATTGGGCTGAGTATTGTTTTTTTTTACATTTTTATATTCTACTTGGGTCCAAATATCAACTTTTTCTTTCAGAATCCTATCCTATTTAACATTTAAAATTGGGCCATATAGCGTTTTTTTACTTACAAAATTCTATTTGAAATTGGGACCAAATATCGCTTTTTAACATTCAAAAACTCTTTTGATATTTGAGTTGGAATACAAAAAAGTGAGGAAATACCACATTCACAAACTAAAAACAAATTTGGCAGAATATCGCTTTTTACATTTTCAATATTCCAATCAGGACCAAATATTTCTTTTTTACATTCAAAATTCTATTTTGACATTCAAAATTGGGCTATATATCGCTTTAACATTCAAAATGCTACTTTGACATTCAAAATTTAGCTGAATATCGTGGTTTTACATTATTGATAATCTAATGAGGACCAAATATCGCTTTTTTAAATTCAAAATTCTATTTTGACATTCAAAATTCGGCTATATTGCTTTTTTACATTCAAAATGCTATTTGGACATTAAAAACTGGGCATAATGCTGCTTTCTTTACATTTTTTGATATTTTAATTGGGATCAAATATAGCTTTTTTACATTCAAATCCTATTTTGACATTCAAAATTGGGCTGAATATTGTTTTATAATATTTTTTTGACATTTTAATTGGGACCAAATATCGCCCTTTTTCTTTCAAAACATAGTTTGACATTCAAATTGGGTATTTTTTTTACTTTTTACATGCAAAATTCTATTTTGACATTCGAAAATGGGCAAATATCTCTTTCTTACATTCAAATTCCTATTTTCAATTTCAAAATTGGGTTGAATATTTTTTTTTTACAATTTTGATATTCTAATTTGAACCAAATATCGCCTTTTTCATTTAGAATCCTTTACTGACATTCAAAATCTGGCCATATATCGCTTGTTTTACATACAAAAATCTATTCTGACATTCGAAAATGGGCCAAATATCACTCTTTCATTTTTGATATTGTAATTTGGCCAAATATCGCTTTATACATTTTCTGATATTCTACTCAGGACCAAATATCGCATTTTCACAGTCCAATTTCGGGATTGTGCATCATATCACTTTTTTAAAAATTCAAATTCCTATTTTGACATTCAAAATTGGGCTGAATATTATTTTTTTTACATTTTTTTTGACATTTTAATCGGGACCAAATATCGCCTTTTTCTTTCAAAACCATATTTTGGTCATTTTTTTTACTTTACATGCAAAATTCTAGTTTGACATTCGAAATTGGGCCAAATATCACTTGGAACAATATAATAATAGGCACAGCCGCTGGCTCAGCTGTTAAAATGCACGGAACAATGTAAATAACAGGCTGGGCTGGGCTGCGTTGTTTTCTGTAAAAAATTCACGGAAAAATCTAAATAACAGGCCAGGCTGGTGGTTCAGTTGTTAAAATGCACTGAACAATGTAAATAATAGGCCGGGCTGCGTGGTTATCTGTTAAATGCATGGAGCAATGTAAATAACAGGCCATGCTGAGTGATGAGCTGTTATAATGCATGGAACAATGTAAATAACAAGCTGGGCTGCGTGATTAGCTGTTAAAATGCATGAAACAATGTAAATAACAGGCCCAGCTGCTGGTTTAGCTGTTAAAATGCACGGAAAAATGTAAATAACAGGCTGGGCTGCCTAATCATCTGTTAAAATGCACAGAACAATGTAAATAACCAGCCAGGCTAGGTAATCATCTGTTAAAATGCTCCGAACAATGTAAATAACAGGCAATCTGTTAAAATGCTTCGAACAATGTAAATAACAGGCACGACTTCTGGTTCAGCTGTTAAAATGCATGGAACAATGTAAATAACAGGCCAGGCTGCGTGAGTATCTGTTAAAATGGACAGAACAATGTAAATGACAGACGAGGCTGCTGGTTTAGCTGTTAAACTGTACAGAACAATTAAAATAACAGGCCAGGCTAAGTAATCAGCTGTTATAATGCACGGAACAATGTAAATAACAGGCTGGGCTGCGTGATAAACGGTTAGAATGCATGGAACAATGAAAATAACAAGCAAGGCTGCGTAATCATCTTTTAAAATGTTCAGAGCAATGTAAATAACAGGCCGTGCTAAGTGATCAGCTCTTATAATGAACGGACAAATGTAAATAACAGGCTGGGCTGCGTGATTTACGGTTAAAATGCACGAAACAATGTAAATAACAGGCCAGGCTGCTGGTTCAGCTGTAAAAATGAACGGAACAATGTAAATAACAGGCAGGGCTGAGTGATCAGCTGTTATAATGAATGGAACAATGTAAATAACAGGCCGGGCTGAGTGATAAGCTGTTATAATGCACGGAACAATGTAAATAACAGGCCAAGCTGCGAGATTATCTGTTATGATGCACGGAACAATGTAAACAACAGGCCGTGCTGAGTGATGAGCTGTTATAATGCATGGAACAATGTAAATAACAGGCGAGGCTGCTGGTTCAGCTGTTAAATTGCATGGAACAATGTAAATTACAGGCTAGGCTGCGTAATTATCTGTTAAAATGCACAAAACAATGTAAATAACAGGCCAGGCTGAGTGATCAGCTGTTATAATGCATGGAACAATGTAAATAACAGGCCTGGCTGCGGGATCAGCTGTTTAAATGCATGGAACAATGTAAATAACAAGCCGTCTGCGTAATCATCTATTAAAATGCTCGGAACAATGTAGTTTACAGGCTGGACTGCTTGTTCAGCTGTTAAAATGCACTGAACAATGTAAATAACAGACTGGGCTGTGTTATTATCTGTTAAAATGTACGGAACAATGTAAATAACAGACCAGGCTGAGTGCTTAGCTGGTTTAATGCACGGAACAACGTAAATAACAGGTTGGGCTGCTGGTTCAGCTTTTAAAATGCACGGAACAATGTAAATAACAGAACAGGCTGAGTGTTCAGCTGTTTTAATGCATGGAACAATGTAAATAACAGGCCCGGCTGCGCTATGATCTGTTAAAATGCACGGAACAATGTAAATAACAGGCAAGGCTGCTGGTTCAGCTGTTAAAATGCACGGAACAATGTAAATAACAGACCAGGCTGTGTTATTTTCTGTTAAAATGCACGGAACAATGTAGATAACAGGCTTGGCTGAGTGATTAGCTGTTATAATGCATGGAACAATGTAAATAACAGGCGAGGCTGCTGGTTCAGCTCTTAAATTGCATGGAACAATGTAAATTACAGGCTAGGCTGCGAAATCATCTGTTAAAATGCACAAAACAATGTAAATAACAGGCCTGGCTGCGGGATCAGCTGTTTAAATGCATGGAACAATGTAAATATAAGCCATCTGCGTAATCATCTATTAAAATGCTCGGAACAATGTAATTTACAGGCTGGACAGCTTGTTCAGCTGTTAAAATTCACTGAACAATGTAAATAACAGACTGGGCTGTGTTATTATCTGTTAAAATGTACGGAACAATGTAAATAACAGACCAGGCTGAGTGCTTAGCTGGTTTAATGCACGGAACAACGTAAATAACAGGTTGGGCTGCTGGTTCAGCTTTTAAAATGCACGGAACAATGTAAATAACAGAACAGGCTGAGTGTTCAGCTGTTTTAATGCATGGAACAATGTAAATAACAGGCCCGGCTGCGCTATGATCTGTTAAAATGCACGGAACAATGTAAATAACAGGCAAGGCTGCTGGTTCAGCTGTTAAAATGCACGAAACAATGTAAATAACAGACCAGGCTGTGATATTTTCTGTTAAAATGCACGGAACAATGTAAATAACAGGCCGGGCTGAGTGATGAGCTGTTATAATGCATGGAACAATGTAAATAACAGGCGAGGCTGCTGGTTCAGCTCTTAAATTGCATGGAACAATGTAAATTACAGGCTAGGCTGCGAAATCATCTGTTAAAATGCACAAAACAATGTTAATAACAGGCCAGGCTGAGTGATCAGCTGTTATAATGCATGGAACAATGTAAATAACAGGCCTGGCTGCGGGATCAGCTGTTTAAATGCATGGAACAATGTAAATAACAAGCCATCTGCGTAATCATCTATTAAAATGCTCGGAACAATGTAATTTACAGGCTGGACAGCTTGTTCAGCTGTTAAAATGCACTGAACAATGTAAATAACAGACTGGGCTGTGTTATTATCTGTTAAAATGTACGGAACAATGTAAATAACAGACCAGGCTGATTGCTTAGCTGGTTTAATGCACGGAACAACGTAAATAACAGGTTGGGCTGCTGGTTCAGCTTTTAAAATGCACGGAACAATGTAAATAACAGAACAGGCTGAGTGTTCAGCTGTTTTAATGCATGGAACAATGTAAATAACAGGCCCGGCTGCGCTATGATCTGTTAAAATGCACGGAACAATGTAAATAACAGGCAAGGCTGCTGGTTCAGCTGTTAAAATGCACGGAACAATGTAAATAACAGACCAGGCTGTGTTATTTTCTGTTAAAATGCACGGAACAATGTAAATAACAGGCCGGGCTGAGTGATTAGCTGTTATAATGCATGGAACAATGTAAATAACAGGCGAGGCTGCTGGTTCAGCTGTTAAATTGCATGGAACAATGTAAATTACAGGCTAGGCTGCGAAATCATCTGTTAAAATGCATAAAACAATGTTAATAACAGGCCAGGCTGAGTGATCAGCTGTTATAATGCATGGAACAATGTAAATAACAGGCCTGGCTGCGGGATCAGCTGTTTAAATGCATGGAACAATGTAAATAACAAGCCATCTGCGTAATCATCTATTAAAATGCTCGGAACAATGTAATTTACAAGCTGGACTGCTTGTTCAGCTGTTAAAATGCACTGAACAATGTAAATAACAGACTGGGCTGTGTTATTATCTGTTAAAATGTACGGAACAATGTAAATAACAGACCAGGCTGAGTGCTTAGCTGGTTTAATGCACGGAACAACGTAAATAACAGGTTGGGCTGCTGGTTCAGCTTTTAAAATGCACGGAACAATGTAAATAACAGAACAGGCTGAGTGTTCAGCTGTTTTAATGCATGGAACAATGTAAATAACAGGCCCAGCTGCGCTATGATCTGTTAAAATGCACGGAACAATGTAAATAACAGGCAAGGCTGCTGGTTCAGCTGTTAAAATGCACGGAACAATGTAAATAACAGACCAGGCTGTGTTATTTTCTGTTAAAATGCACGGAACAATGTAAATAACAGGCCGGGCTGAGTGATTAGCTGTTATAATGCATGGAACAATGTAAATAACAGGCGAGGCTGCTGGTTCAGCTGTTAAATTGCATGGAACAATGTAAATTACAGGCTAGGCTGCGAAATCATCTGTTAAAATGCACAAAACAATGTTAATAACAGGCCAGGCTGAGTGATCAGCTGTTATAATGCATGGAACAATGTAAATAACAGGCCTGGCTGCGGGATCAGCTGTTTAAATGCATGGAACAATGTAAATAACAAGCCATCTGCGTAATCATCTATTAAAATGCTCGGAACAATGTAATTTACAGGCTGGACTGCTTGTTCAGCTGTTAAAATGCACTGAACAATGTAAATAACAGACTGGGCTGTGTTATTATCTGTTAAAATGTACGGAACAATGTAAATAACAGACCAGGCTGAGTGCTTAGCTGGTTTAATGCACGGAACAACGTAAATAACAGGTTGGACTGCTGGTTCAGCTTTTAAAATGCACGGAACAATGTAAATAACAGAACAGACTGAGTGTTCAGCTGTTTTAATGCATGGAACAATGTAAATAACAGGCCCGGCTGCGCTATGATCTGTTAAAATGCACGGAACAATGTAAATAACAGGCAAGGCTGCTGGTTCAGCTGTTAAAATGCACGGAACAATGTAAATAACAGACCAGGCTGTGTTATTTTCTGTTAAAATGCACGGAACAATGTAAATAACAGGCCGGGCTGAGTGATTAGCTGTTATAATGCATGGAACAATGTAAATAACAGGCGAGGCTGCTGGTTCAGCTGTTAAATTGCATGGAACAATGTAAATTACAGGCTAGGCTGCGAAATCATCTGTTAAAATGCACAAAACAATGTTAATAACAGGCCAGGCTGAGTGATCAGCTGTTATAATGCATGGAACAATGTAAATAACAGGCCTGGCTGCGGGATCAGCTGTTTAAATGCATGGAACAATGTAAATAACAAGCCATCTGCGTAATCATCCATTAAAATGCTCGGAACAATGTAATTTACAGGCTGGACTGCTTGTTCAGCTGTTAAAATGCACTGAACAATGTAAATAACAGACTGGGCTGTGTTTTTATCTGTTAAAATGTACGGAACAATGTAAATAACAGGCCGGGCTGAGTGATTAGCTGTTATAATGCACGGAACAATAAAAATTACAGGCCAGGCGTCACGATTAACGGTTAAAATGCACATTACAATGTAAATAAAAGGCCAGGCTGCTAGTTCAGCTGTTAAAACGCACGGAACAATGTAAATAACAGACCAGGCTGAGTGATTAGCTGGTATAATGCACGGAACAACGTAAAAAACAGGTCGGGCTGCTGGTTCAGCTGTAACAATGCACGGAACAATATAAACAACAGGACGGGCTGAGTGTTCAGCTGTTATAATGCACGGAACAATGTAAATAACATGTTGGGCTGCGTGATAAACGGTTAATATGCATGGAACAATGAAAATAACAAGCAAGGCTGCGTAATCATCTGTTAAAATGCTCAGATCAATGTAAATAACAGGCCGTGCTTAGTGATCAGCTCTTATAATGAATAGACAAATGTAAATTACAGGCTGGGCTGAGCGATTTACGGTTAAAATGCATGAAACAATGTAAATAACAGGCCAGGCTGCTGGTTCAGCTGTAAAAATGCACGGAAAAATGTAAATAACAGGCCAGATAGAGTGATCAGCTGTTATAATGAATGGAACAATGTAAACAACAGGCCGGGCTGAGTGATAAGCTGTTATAATGCACGGAACAATGTAAATAACAGCCAAGCTGCGAGATTATCTGTTATGATGCACGGAACAATGTAAACAACAGGCCGTGCTGAGTGATGAGCTGTTATATTGCATGGAACCATGTAAATAACAGGCGAGGCTGCTGGTTCAGCTGTTAAATTGCATGGAACAATGTAAATTACAGGCTAGGCTGCGAAATCATCTGTTAAAATGCACAGAACAATGTTAATAACAGGCCAGGCTGAGTGATCAGCTGTTATAAAGCATGGAACAATGTAAATAACAGGCCTGGCTGCGGAATCAGCTGTTTAAATGCATGGAACAATGTAAATAACAAGCCGTCTGCATAATTATCTATTAAAATGCTCGGAACAATGTAATTTACAGGCTGGGCTGCTTGTTCAGCTGTTAAAATGCACGGAACAATGTAAATAACAGACAGGGCTGTGTTATTATCTGTTAACATGTACGGAACAATGTAAAAAACAGGCCATGCTGCTAGGTTCAGCTGTTACAATCCACGGAACAATGTTAATAACAGGCTGGGCTGAGTGATTAGCTGGTATAATGCACGGAACAAAGTAAATAACAGGTTGGGCTGCTGGTTCAGCTTTAAAAATGCACGGAACAATGTAAATAACAGGCCATGCTGCTAGGTTCAGCTGTTACAATGCACGGAACAATGTAAATAACAGGCCAGGCTGAGTGATTAGCTGCTATAATGCCCAGAACAATAAAAATAACAGGCCAGGCTTCGTGATTAACGGTTAAAATGCACATTACAGTGAAGATAAACGGCCAGGCTGCTGGTTCAGCTGTTAAAATGCACGAAACTATGTAAATAACAGGCCAGGTTGAGTGATTAGCTGGTATAATGCACGGAACAACGTAAATAACAGGTTGGGCTGCTGGTTTAGCTTTTAAAATGCACGGATCAACTTAAATAACAGGACGGGCTGAGTGTTCAGCTGTTATAATGCATGAAACAATGTAAATAACAGGCCTGGCTGCGCTATTATCTGTGAAAATGCATGGAACAATGTAAATAAAAGGCAAGGCTGGTGGTTCAGCTGTTAAAATGCACGGAACAATGTAAATAACAGACCAGGCTGTGTTATTATCGATTAAAATGTACGGAACAACGAAATAACAGGCCTTCTGCTGGTTCAGCTGTTAAAATGCATGGAACAATGTAAATAACAGGCGGGGCTGAGTGATTAGCTGTTATAATGCACGGAACAATAAAAATAACAGGCCAGGCTTCGCGATTAACGGTTAAAATGCACATTACAATGTAAATAACAGGCCAGGCTGCTAGTTCAGCTGTTAAAATGCACGTGACAATGTAAATAACAGGCCAGGCTGAGTGATTAGCTGGTATAATGCACAGAACAACGTAAATAACAGGTCGGGCCGCTGGTCCATCTGTTAAAATGCACAGAACAATGTAAAAAACAGGCCGGGCTGGGTGATCAGCTGTTATAATGCATGGTTTAATGTAAATAACAGGCTGGGCTTCGTGATCAGCTGTAAAAATGCATGGAACAATGTAAGCAATAGGCTCGGCTACGAGATCAGCTTTATAGTGCACGGAACAATGTAACTGACAGGTCTGGCTGCGTGATCAGGTGTTAAAATGCACGGAACAATGTAAATAACAGGCCGGGCCGAGTGATTAGCTGTTATAATGCACGTAACAATAAAAATAACAGGCCAGGCTTCGCGATTAACGGTTAAAATGCACATTACAATGTAAATAACAGGCCAGGCTATTGGTTCAGCTGTTAAAATGCACGGAACAATGTAGATAACATGCTAGGCTGAGTGATTAGCTGGTATAATGCACGAAACAACGTAAATAACAGGTCGGGCCGCTGTTCCATCTGTTAAAATGCACAGAACAATGTAAATAACAGGCCGGGCTGAGTGATCAGCTGTTATAATGCATGGTTTAATGTAAATAACAGGCTGGGCGTCGTTATCAGCTGTAAAAATGTATGGAACAATGTAAGCAATAGGCTTGGCTACGAGATCAGCTTTTTAGTGCACGGAACAATGTAACTGACAGGTCTGGCTGCGAGTTCAGGTGTTAAAATGCACAGAAAAATGTAAATAACAGGCTAGGCTGCTGGTTCAGCTGTTAAAATGCACGGAACAATGGAAATAACAGGTCAAGTTGGGTCATCAGCTGTTATATTGAACAATGTATATAACATGCAGGGCTGCTGGTTCAGCTGTTAATGCACAGAACAATGTGAATAACAGGCTCGGCTGCGTAATCATCTGTTTAAATGCGCATAACAATGTTAATAACAGGCCAGGCTGCGTAATCATCTGTTAAAATGCACGGATCAATGTTAATAACAGCCTGGGCTGCTGGTTCAGCTGTTAAAATGCACGGAACAATTAAAATAACAGGCCAGGCTTAGTGATCAGCTGTTATAATGCACGGAACAATTAAAATAACAGGCCAGGCTTAGTGATCAGCTGTTATAATGCACGGAACAATGTAAATAACAGGCAGGGCTGTGTTATTATCTGTTAACATGTACGGAAGAATGTAAATAACAGGCCATGCTGCTAGGTTCAGCTGTTACAATCCACGGAACAATGTTAATAACAGGCTGGGCTGAGTGATTAGCTGGTATAATGCACGGAACAAAGTAAATAACAGGTTGGGCTGCTGGTTCAGCTTTAAAAATGCACGGAACAATGTAAATAACAGGCCAGGCTGAGTGATTAGCTGCTATAATGCCCAGAACAATAAAAATAACAGGCCAGGCTTCGTGATTAACGGTTAAAATGCACATTACAGTGAAGATAAACGGCCAGGCTGCTGGTTCAGCTGTTAAAATGCACGAAACTATGTAAATAACAGGCAAGGCTGAGTGATTAGCTGGTATAATGCACGGAACAACGTAAATAACAGGTTGGGCTGCTGGTTTAGCTTTTAAAATGCACGGAACAACTTAAATAACAGGACGGGCTGAGTGTTCAGCTGTTATAATGCATGAAACAATGTAAATAACAGGCCTAGCTGCGCTATTATCTGTGAAAATGCATGGAACAATGTAAATAACAGGCAAGGCTGGTGGTTCAGCTGTTAAAATGCACGGAACAATGTAAATAACAGACCAGGCTGTGTTATTATCGATTAAAATGTACGGAACAACGAAATAACAGGCCTTCTGCTGGTTCAGCTGTTAAAATGCATGGAACAATGTAAATAACAGGCGGGGCTGAGTGATTAGCTGTTATAATGCACGGAACAATAAAAATAACAGGCCAGGCTTCGCGATTAACGGTTAAAATGCACATTACAATGTAAATAACAGGCCAGGCTGCTAGTTCAGCTGTTAAAATGCACGGAACAATGTAAATAACAGGCCAGGCTGGGTGATCAGCTGTTATAATGCATGGTTTAATGTAAATAACAGGCTGGGCTTCGTGATCAACTGTAAAAATGCATGGAACAATGTAAGCAATAGGCTCGGCTACGAGATCAGCTTTATAGTGCACGGAACAATGTAACTGACAGGTCTGGCTGCGTGATCAGGTGTTAAAATGCACGGAACAATGTAAATAACAGGCCGGGCCGAGTGATTAGCTGTTATAATGCACGTAACAATAAAAATAACAGGCCAGGCTTCGCGATTAACGGTTAAAATGCACATTACAATGTAAATAACAGGCCAGGCTATTGGTTCAGCTGTTAAAATGCACGGAACAATGTAGATAACAGGCTAGGCTGAGTGATCAGCTGGTATAATGCACGAAACAACGTAAATAACAGGTCGGGCCGCTGTTCCATCTGTTAAAATGCACAGAACAATGTAAATAACAGGCCGGGCTGAGTGATCAGCTGTTATAATGCATGGTTTAATGTAAATAACAGGCTGGGCGTCGTTATCAGCTGTAAAAATGTATGGAACAATGTAAGCAATAGGCTTGGCTACGAGATCAGCTTTTTAGTGCACGGAACAATGTAACTGACAGGTCTGGCTGCAAGTTCAGGTGTTAAAATGCACAGAAAAATGTAAATAACAGGCTAGGCTGCTGGTTCAGCTGTTAAAATGCACGGAACAATGGAAATAACAGGTCAAGTTGGGTCATCAGCTGTTATATTGAACAATGTATATAACATGCAGGGCTGCTGGTTCAGCTGTTAATGCACAGAACAATGTGAATAACAGGCTCGGCTGCGTAATCATCTGTTTAAATGCGCATAACAATGTTAATAACAGGCCAGGCTGCGTAATCATCTGTTAAAATGCACGGATCAATGTTAATAACAGCCTGGGCTGCTGGTTCAGCTGTTAAAATGCACGGAACAATTAAAATAACAGGCCAGGCTTAGTGATCAGCTGTTATAATGCACGGAACAATTAAAATAACAGGCCAGGCTTAGTGATCAGCTGTTATAATGCACGGAACAATGTAAATAACAGGCAGGGCTGCGTGATTAACGGTTAAAATGCATGGAACAATGAAAATAACAAGCAAGGCTGCGTTATCATCTTTTAAAATGCTCAGAACAATGTAAATAACAGGCCATGCTAAGAAATAAGCTCTTATAAAGAACGGACCAATGTAAATAACAGGCTGGGCTGCGTGATTTACGGTTAAAATGCACGGAACAATGTTAATAACAGGCCAGGCTGCTGGTGCAGCTGTAAATATGCACGGAAAAATGTAAATAACAGGCCAGATAGAGTGATCAGCTGTTATAATGAATGGAACAATGTAAATAACAGGCCGGGCTGAGTGATAAGCTGTTATAATCCACGGAACAATGTAAATAACAGGCCAAGCTGCGAGATTATCTGTTATGATGCACATTGTTCCAATGTAAATAAAAGGCCGTGCTGAGTGTTGAGCTGTTATAATGCATGGAACAATGTAAATAACAGGCGAGGCTGCTGGTTCAGCTGTTAAATTGAATGGAACAATGTAAATTACAGGCTAGGCTGCGTAATCATCTGTTTAAATGCACAGAACAATGTTAATAATAGGCCAGGCTGAGTGATCAGCTGTTATAATGCATGGAACAATGTAAATAACAGGCCTGGCTGCAGGATCAGCTGTTAAAATGCATGGAACAATGTAAATAACAAGCCATCTGCGTTATCATCTATTAAAATGCTCGGAACAATGTAATTTACAGGCTGGGCTGCTTGTTCAGCTGTTAAAATGCATTGAACAATGTAAATAACAGGCCGGGTTGAGTGATCAGCTGTTATAATGCATGGATTAATGTAAATAACAGGCTGGGCTTCTTGATCAGCTGTACAAATGCATGGAACAATGAAAACAAAGGCTTGGCTACGAGATCAGCTTTATAGTGCACGGAACAATGTAACTGACAGGTCTGGCTGCGTGATCAGCTGTTAAAATACATGTTAAAATACATGTTAAAATAAATGTAAATAACAGGCGAGGCTGCTGGCTCAGCTAATAAAATGCACGGAACAATGGAAATAACAGGTCAAGCTGTGTCATCAGCTGTTATATTGCACAGAACAATGTATATAACATGCAGGGCTGCTGGTTCAGCTGTTAATGCACAGAACAATGTGAATAACAGGTTTGGCTGCTTAATCATCTGTTTAAATGCACATAACAATGTTAATAACAGGCCAGGCTGCGTAATCATCTGTTAAAATGCACGGATCAATGTTAATGACAGCCTGGGCTGCTGGTTTAGCTGTTAGAATGCAAGGGACAATGTAAATATCAAAACTGGATGCATGATTATCTTTTAAATGCACCGAACAATTTAAAAACAGGCGAGGCTGCTGGTTTAGCTGTTAAAATGCACGGAACAATGCAAATAACAAGCCGGGCTGCATTATTATCTGTTAAAGTGCATGGAACAATGTAAATAACAGGCTGGGCTGCGTTTTTATCTCTTAAAATGCACGGATCAATGTTAATAACAACCTGGGCCGCTGTTCCATCTGTTAAAATGCACAGAACAATGTAAATAACAGGCCGGGCTGAGTGATCAGCTGTTATAATGCATGGTTTAATGTAAATAACAGGCTGGGCTTCGTTATCAGCTGTAAAAATGTATGGAACAATGTAAGCAATAGGCTTGGCTACGAGATCAGCTTTTTAGTGCACGGAACAATGTAACTGACAGGTCTGGCTGCGTGATCAGGTGTTAAAATGCACAGAAAAATGTAAAAAACAGGCTAGGCTGCTGGTTCAGCTGTTAAAATGCACGGAACAATGGAAATAACAGGTCAAGTTGGGTCATCAGCTGTTATATTGAACAATGTATATAACATGCAGGGCTGCTGGTTCAGCTGTTAATGCACAGAACAATGTGAATAACAGGCTCGGCTGCGTAATCATCTGTTTAAATGCGCATAACAATGTTAATAACAGGCCAGGCTGCGTAATCATCTGTTAAAATGCACGGATCAATGTTAATAACAGCCTGGGCTGCTGGTTCAGCTGTTAAAATGCACGGAACAATTAAAATAACAGGCCAGGCTTAGTGATCAGCTGTTATAATGCACGGAACAATTAAAATAACAGGCCAGGCTTAGTGATCAGCTGTTATAATGCACGGAACAATGTAAATAACAGACAGGGCTGCGTGATTAACGGTTAAAATGCATGGAACAATGAAAATAACAAGCAAGGCTGCGTAATCATCTTTTAAAATGCTCAGAACAATGTAAATAACAGGCCATGCTAAGAAATAAGCTCTTATAAAGAACGGACCAATGTAAATAACAGGCTGGGCTGCGTGATTTACGGTTAAAATGCACGGAACAATGTTAATAACAGGCCAGGCTGCTGGTGCAGCTGTTAAAATGCACGGAAAAATGTAAATAACAGGCCAGATAGAGTGATCAGCTGTTATAATGAATGGAACAATGTAAATAACAGGCCGGGCTGAGTGATAAGCTGTTATAATCCACGGAACAATGTAAATAACAGGCCAAGCTGCGAGATTATCTGTTATGATGCACATTGTTCCAATGTAAATAAAAGGCCGTGCTGAGTGTTGAGCTGTTATAATGCATGGAACAATGTAAATAACAGGCGAGGCTGCTGGTTCAGCTGTTAAATTGCATGGAACAATGTAAATTACAGGCTAGGCTGCGTAATCATCTGTTTAAATGCACAGAACAATGTTAATAATAGGCCAGGCTGAGTGATCAGCTGTTATAATGCATGGAACAATGTAAATCACAGGCCTGGCTGCGGGATCAGCTGTTAAAATGCATGGAACAATGTAAATAACAAGCCATCTGCGTAATCATCTATTAAAATGCTCGGAACAATGTAATTTACAGGCTGGGCTGCTTGTTCAGCTGTTAAAATGCATTGAACAATGTAAATAACAGGCCGGGCTGAGTGATCAGCTGTTATAATGCATGGATTAATGTAAATAACAGGCTGGGCTTCTTGATCAGCTGTACAAATGCATGGAACAATGAAAACAATAGGCTTGGCTACAAGATCAGCTTTATAGTGCACGGAACAATGTAACTGACAGGTCTGGCTGCGTGATCAGCTGTTAAAATACATGTTAAAATACATGTTAAAATAAATGTAAATAACAGGCGAGGCTGCTGGTTCAGCTAATAAAATGCACGGAACAATGGAAATAACAGGTCAAGCTGTGTCATCAGCTGTTATATTGCACAGAACAATGTATATAACATGCAGGGCTGCTGGTTCAGCTGTTAATGCACAGAACAATGTGAATAACAGGTTTGGCTGCTTAATCATCTGTTTAAATGCACATAACAATGTTAATAACAGGCCAGGCTGCGTAATCATCTGTTTAAATGCACGGATCAATGTTAATGACAGCCTGGGCTGCTGGTTTAGCTGTTAGAATGCAAGGGACAATGTAAATATCAAAACTGGATGCATGATTATCTTTTAAATGCACCGAACAATGTAAAAACAGGCGAGGCTGCTGGTTTAGCTGTTAAAATGCACGGAACAATGCAAATAACAAGCCGGGCTGCATTATTATCTGTTAAAATGCACGGAACAATGTAAATAACGGGCTGGGCTGCGTTTTTATCTCTTAAAATGCACGGATCAATGTTAATAACAGCCTGGGCTGCTGATTCAGCTGTTAAAATGCACGGAACAATGTAAATAACAGACCGGGCTGCTGGTTCAGCTGTTAAAATGCATGGAACAATGTAAATAAGAGGCTGGGCTGAGTGATTAGCTGTTATAATGCACAGAACAATGTAAATAACAGGACGAACTGCGTGATTATCTCTTAAAACTGCACAGATCAATGTAAATAACAGCCCGGGCTGCTGGTTCAGCTGTTAAAATGCACGGAACAATGTAAATAACAGACCCGGCTGTGTTATTATCTGTTAAAATGTACCGAACAATGTAAATAACAGGCAGTGCTGCTGGTTTAGCTGTTAAAATGCATGGAACAATGTAAATAACAGCCCGGGCTGCTGGTTCAGCTGCTATAATGAATCGAACAATGTAAATAACAGGCCGGGCTGAGTCATCAGCTGTTAAAATGCACATAGCAATGTAAATAACAGGCAGTGCTGCTGGTTTAGCTGTTAAAATGCATGGAACAATGTTAATAAAAGGCCAGGCTGCTGGTTCAGATGCTATAATGAATCGAACAATGTAAATAACAGGCCGGGCTGCGTAATCATCTGTTAAAATGGACGGAAAAATGTAAATGACAACCGGGGTCACTGGTTAAGCTGTTAAAATGCACGGAACAATGTAAATAACAGGCCGGTCTGCATTATTATATGTTAAAATACACGGAACAATGTAAATAACAGGCCGGGCTGTGTGATTACCTCTTAAAATGCACGGAACAATGTAAAAAAACAGGCGAGGCTGCTGGTAAAGCTGTTAAAATGCACGGAACAATGTAAATAACAGGCTGGGCTGTGTCATCAGCTGTTTTATAGTGGATGTAACAATGTAAATGACAGGCAAAGCTGCTGGTTTAGCTGTTTAAATGCACTGAACAATGTAAATAACAGGCCAGGCTGAGTTATCAGCTGTTTGAATGCACAGAACAATATGAATAACAGGTGGGGCTGCGTAATCATCTTTTAAAATGCATGGAACAATGTAAATAACAGGTCGGGCTACTGGTTTAGCTGTTAAAATGCACGGAACTATGTAAATAACATACAGTTCTGCTGGTTTAGCTGTTAAAATGCACGGAACTATGTAAATAACATACAGTTCTGCTGGTTCAGCTGTTTAAATGCAAAGAACAATGTGAATAACAGGCTGGGTTTCGTAATCATCTGTTTAAATGTATATAACAATGTTAATAACAGGCAGGCCAGGCTGCGTAATCATCTGTTAAAATGCCTGGATCAATGTGTATAGCAGCCCGGGCCGCTGGTTCAGCTGTTAAAATGCACAGAACAATGTAAATAACAGGTCGGGCTGCTGGTTCAGCTGTTTAAATTCACAGAACAATGTGAATAACAGGCTGGGCTGCGTAATCATCTGTTAAAATGCATGGATCAATGTTAATAACAGCCCGGGCCGCTGGATCAGCTGTTAAAATGCACAGAACAATGTAAATAACAAGCCGGGCAGCGTGATTATCTCTTAAATGCACAGAATATTGTAAATAATAGGCGAGGCTGCTGGGTTAGCTGTTAAAATGCACGGAACAATGTAAATAACAGGCCGGGCTGAGTCATCAGCTGTAAAAATGCACATAACAATGTGAAGAACGGGCGGGGCTGCGTAATCATCTGTTAAAATGCACGGAACAATGTAAATTAAAGGCAGGGCTGAGTCATCAACTTTTATATAGCACAGAACAATGTAAATAACATGCAGGGCTGCTGGTTCAGCTGTTAAAATGCACATAACAATGTTAATAACAGGCCAGGCTGCGTAATGATCTGTTAAAATGCACGGATCAATGTTAATAACAGCCTGGGCCGCTGGTTTAGCTGTTAAAGTGCAAAGAACACTGTAAATAACAAGCCGGGCTGCGTGATTATCTCCTAAATGCACGGAACAATGTAAATAACAGGCGAGGCTGCTGGTTTAGCTGTTAAAATGCACGGAACAGTTTAAATAACAGGCCATGCTGAGTCATCAGCTGTTTAAATGCACATAACAATGTGAATAACAGGTGGGGCTGCGTAATCATCTGTTAAAATGTACGAAACAATGTAAATAATAGGCCGAGTCACTGGTTCAGCTATTAAAATGCACAGAGCAATGTGAATAACAGGCTGGGCTGCGTAATCATCTGTTTAAATGCACATAACAATGTTAATAACAGGCCAGGCTGCGTAATGATCTGTTAAAATGCACGGATCAATGTAAATAACAGCGGCGGGGCTGCGTGATTATCTCTAAAAATGCATGGAACAATGTAAATAACAGGCTGGGCTTCGTAATTATATCTTTAAAGGCACGGAAGAATATAAATAACAGGCGGGGTTGCGTGATTAACGGTTAAAATGCACAAAACAATGTAAATAAAATGCCAGGCTGCTAGTTTAGCTGTTTAAATGCACGGAACAATGTAAATAACAGACCCGGCTGAGTGGTCAGCTGTTATAATGCGCGGAACAATGTAAATAACAGGTCAGGCTGGTGGTTTAACTGTTAAAATGCACGGAACAATGTTAATAACAGGACAGGCTGCGAAATCATCTGTTAAAATGCACCGAACAATGAAAATAGCAGGCTGGGCTGATTGTTCATTTGTTGTAATGCACGGCACAATGTAAATAACCGACGGGCCTGCGTTATTATCTGTTAAAATTCATGGCACAATGTAAATAACAGGACGGGCTGCTGGTTCAGCTGTTGAAATATTCAGAATAATGTAAATAACGGACCCGCTGCGTAATCATCTGCTAAAATGCACATAACAATAATAACAGGCCAGGCTGCATAATCATCTGTTAAAATGCACGGAACAATGTAAATAACAGGCCGGGCCGCTGTTTCAGCTGTTAAAATGCACGGAACAATGTAAATAACAGGCAGGGCTGCTGGTTCAGTTGTTAAAATGTACGGAACAATGTAACAAACAGGCGGGGCTGCGTCATCGTCTGTTAAAATGCACAGAACAATGTAAATAACAGGCACGTCTGCGTGATTAACGGTTAAAATGCACAAAACAATGTTAACAATAGGCAAGGATGATGGTTCAGCCGTTAAATGCATTAAACAATGTAAATAACAGGCCGGGCTGAGTGATCAGCTGTTATAATGCACAGAACAATGTAAATAACAGGCAGGTCTGCGTGATTAACGGTTAAAATGCACAAAACAATGTTAACAACAGGCCAGGATGATGGTTCAGCCGTTAAAATGCATTAAACAATGTAAATAACTGGCCGGGCTGAGTGATCAGCTGTTATAATGCACGGAACAATGTAAATAAGAAGCTGGGCTACTGCTCCAGCTGTTTAAATGCACGGAATAATGTAAATAACAGGCTGGGCTGCTGCTCCAGCTGTTAAATGCACGGAACGATCTAATTGACAGGCCTGGTTGAGTAATCAGCTGTTATAATGCACGGAACAATGTAAATAACAGGCCGGGCTGCTGGTTCAGCTGTTAAAATGCACGAAACAATGTAAATAACAGGCCTGGCTGTGTAATCATCTGTTAAAATGCACATAACAATAATAACAGGCCAGGCTGCAAAATCATCTGTTAAAATGTACGGAACAATGTAAATAACAGGCTGGGCTGCGTAATCATCTGTTAAAATGTACGGAACAATGTAAATAACAGGCAGGGCTGTGTAATCATCTGTTTAAATGCACGGAACAATGTGGATAACAGGTCGGGCTGCTGGTTCAGCTGTTAAAATGCACGGAACAATGTAAATAACGGGCTGGGCTGCATAATCATCGGTTAAAATGCACAGAACAATATAAATAACAGGCCAGGCTGAGTGATCAGCTGTTATAATACATGGAAGAATCTAAAAAACAGGCCGGACTGCGGGATCAGCTGTTATAATGCGCGGAACAATGTTAATAACAGGCCCTGCCGATGGTTCAGCTGTTTAAATGCACGGAAAAAATGTAAATAACAGGCTTGGCTGCGTAATTATCTGTTAGAATCCACCGAACATTGTAAATCACAAGCCAAACTGCGTAATCATCTGTTAAAATGCACGGAGCTTAAAATGCACGAGCAATGTAAATAACAGACCACGCTGAGTGATCAGCTGTTAAAATGCATTTAACAATGTAAATAACAGCCAGGGCTGAGTGATCAGCTGCTAAATGCACGAAACAATGTTTATAATAGGTCGGGCTGATGATTCAGCTGTTGAAATGCACGGAAAAATGTAAATAACAGGCCAGGCTGCGTGATTAACAGTTAAAATGCACGGAACAATGTAAATAACAGGACAGGCTGCTAGTTCAGCCGTTAAAATACACGATACAATGTAAATAATAGGCCGGGTTGAGTGATCAGCTGTTATAATGCACGGAACAAGGTAAATAACAGGCTAGGATGCTGGTTCAGCTGTTAAAATGCACGGAACAATATTAATAACAGGCCGGGCTGAGTGATCATCTGTTATAATGCACGGAATAATGTAAATAACAGGCGGGGCTGCTGGTTCAGCTGTTAAAATGCACGGAACAATGTAAATAACAGGCAGGGCTGCCTAACCATCTGTTAAAATACACGGAACAATGTAAATAACAGGCCAGGCTGAGTGTTCAGCTGTTATAATGCACGGAGCTTAAAATGCATGAGCAATGTAAATAACAGACCAAGCTGAGTGATCAGCTGTTAAAATGCATTTAACAATGTAAATAACTGCTCGGGCTGAGTGATCAGCTGCTAAATGCACGGAACAATGTTAATAACAGGCCAGGCTGCTGGTTCAGCTGTAAAAATGCACGGAACAATGTAAATAACAGACCGGACTGAGTGATCAGCTGTTATAATAAATGGAACAATGTAAATTACAGGCCGGGCTGAGTGATCAGCTGTTATAATGCATGGAACAATGTAAATAACAGGCCATTTTAACAGCTGAACCTGCGGCCCAGCCTGTTTTTAACATTGTTCCGAGTATTTTAATAGATTATATTGCAGCTGGACCTGTTATTTACATTGTTCCATGTATTATAACAGCAGAGCTGATTACTCAGCTGGGCCTGTTATTAACATTGTTCTGTGCATTTAAACAGATGATTACGCAGCCCGGCCTGGTGATTACATTGTTCTGTGCATTTTTACAGCTGAACCAGCGGCCCGGCCTATTTCTTTTACATTGTTCTGTGCATTTAGATAGATGATTTCGTATCCTGGCCTGTTATTAACATTGTTCTGTGCATTTTAACAGATAATTACGCAGCCCGGCCTGTTATTTACATTATTCCGTGTATTTGAACAGATGAACCAGCAGCCCGACCTGTTATTTACATTGTTCTGTGCATTATAACACTGACCACTCAGCCCGGCCTGTTATTTACATTGTTCCGTGCATTTTTACAGCTGATCATGCAGCCCAGCCTGCTATTTACATTGTTTCGTGCATTTAAACAGCTGAACCAGCAGCCCGACCTGTTATTTACATTGTTCCGTGCATTTTAACAGCTGATCAAGTAGCCCCGCCTGTTATTTAATTGTACAGCTGATCATGCAGCCCAGCCTACTATTTACATTGTTCCGTGCATTTAAACAGCTGAACCAGCAGCCATACCTGTTATTTACATTGTTCCGTGCATTTTAACAGCTGATCAAGTAGCCCCGCCTGTTATTTAAATTGTTCCATGCATTTTTACAGCTGATCACACAGCCGGGCCTGCTATTTACATTGTTCCATGCATTTTAACAGCTGAACCAGCAGCCCGACCTGTTATTGACATTGTTCCGTGCATTATAACAGATGATCACTCAGCCCGGCCTGTTATTTATATTGTTCAGTGCACTTTAACAGCTGAACCAGCATCCTAGCCTGTTATTTACCTTGTTCCGTGCATTATAATGATGATTAAGAAGCATGGCCTGTCATTAACATTGTTCTGTGCATTTTAAAAGATGATTTCGCAGCCCCGCCTGTTATTTACATTTTTCCGTGCATTTTAACAGCTCAACCAGCAGCCAGGCCTGTTATTTACATTGTTCCAAGCATTTTAACAGATAATAATGCAGCCCGGCCTGTTTTTAACATCGTTCTGTGCGTTTTAACAATTGAACCAGCGGCACGCCTGTTAATTACATTGTTCCGTGCATTTGAACAGATGATTACGCAGCCCAGCTTGTTATTTACATTGTTCCGTGCATTATAACAGCTGATCACTCAGTTCAGCCTGTTATTTACATTGTTCCGTGGATTTTACATTGTTCCGTGCATTATTATAGCAGCCTGGTCTGTTTTTAACATTGTTCCTCGCATTTTAACCGTTAATCACGCAGCCCGGCCTGTTATATACATTGTTCCGTGCATTATAACAGCTGATCACTCAGCCCGGCCTGTTATTTACATTGTTTGTGCATTTTAACAGCTGAACCAGCAGCCTGGAATTTTATTCCTATTTTAACATTCGATATGAGGCCAAATATTTTATTTGGACATTCTATTCCTAATTTGAAATTCGAAATGAGGCCGAATATCTTATTTGGACATTCATAATCCTATTTTGACATTCGATCTAGCGCCATTCAAAATCGTATTTTGACATTCGAACTGAGGCCGGCCGAATATCATATTTTGATATTCAATATCATATTTTGCCGTTCGAACCGAGGCCTTTTATCGTATTTTGACATTCAAAATTCTATTTTGACATCCAAAATGAGGCTTAATAGGCTATCATATTTTGACATTCCAAATCCTATTTTGACATTCATACAGAGGCCAAATATCGTCTTTTGACATTGACATTGGATCTGCTGCAGAATATCGTATATTGACATTCACAATCCTATTTCGACATTCGAACTGAGGCGGAATGTGACATTTTGACATTCACAATCCTATTTCGACATTCGAATTAAGGCTGAATATCGTATTTTGACATTCACAGTCCTATTTTGACATTCAAATTCGGGCGGAATTTCGCATTTTGACATTCAATATCTTATTTTGACATTCAGAATGGGGCTGAATATCGAATTTTGATATTCATAATCTTCTTTTGACATTCGAACTACAACCAAAAATCATATTTGTACATTAAAATTCCTATTAGTACATCCGAATTTAGGCCGAATATCGTTTTTTAACAAAAACTAATTTGACGTTCGAAATGAGGCCAAATATAATATTTACACAATCAATTTCCTATTTTGACATTAAAACTCAGGCCGAATATCGTATTTTGACATTCAATATCCTATTTTGACGTTCCAAATGAGGCCCAATATCATTTTTTGACATTCAAAATCCTATCTTGACATTCATATTAAGCCCTAATATCTTATTTTGACATTCACAATCCTATTTTGACATTCAAACTGAGGCCGAATATTGTATTTTGACATTCAATATCTTATATTGACATTCGGAATGGGGCCGAATATCGAATTTTGACTTTGACAATCCCATTTTGACATTCAACACGAAGTCGAGTATCGTATTTTGACGTTTAAATCCCATTTTGACATTAGAAACAAGGCAGAATATCGTATTTAGACATCAATATCCTATTTAAACTTTCGAAATGAGGCTGAACATCGTAGTTTGACATTCAAAATCCTATTTTGACATTCAAACTGGGGCCTAATATCGTATTTTGACATTGAATATCTTATTTTGACATTCAACACGAAGTCGAATATCGTATTTTAACCGTTTAAATCCAATTTTAGTATTCAAATTAAGGCCGAATATCGTATTTTAATATTCAAAATCTTATTTTGACATTCAAATTGGGGCCAAATATCGTATTTTGCCATTCAAAATCCTATTTAAACATTCAAATTGAACCCGATTATCGTATGTTGACATTCACAATCATATTTTGACATTCGAACTGAGGACGAATATGGCATATTGACATTCACATTCCTATTTTGACATTCGAATTAAGGCCGGATATCGTACTTTGAAATTCAAAATCTTGTTTGACATTCAAATTCTGGCCGAATATCGTATTTTGACTCTCAATATCTTATTTTGACATCCTGAACGGGGGCGAATATCGAATTTTGACATTCACAATCCTATTTTGACATTCGAAATGAGGCCGAATATGGCATATTGACATTCACATTCCCATTTTGACATTCGAATTAAGGCCGGATATCGTACTTTGAAATTCAAAATCTTGTTTGACATTCAAACTCTGGCCGAATATCGTTTTTTTGACACTCAATATCTTATTTTGACATTCTGAACGGGGCGAATATCGAATTTTGACATTCACAATCCTATTTTGACATTCGAAATGAGGCCGAATATCGTAATTGACATTCTAAATCCAATTTTGACAATCGAAATAAGGCTGAATATCGTCTTTTGACGTTCAAAATCCTATTTTGACATTCGAACTACGGCCAAAAATCATATTCGGACATTAGAATTCCTTTTATGACATCCAAATTTAGGCCTAATATCGCTTTTTTTGACATTAAAAAACTATTTTGACGCTCGAAATGAGGTCAAATATATTATTTAGACAATCAAAATCCTGTTTTGACATTCTACTTAGGCCGAATATCGTATTTTGACATTCAATATCCTATTTTGACGTTCGAACTGACGCCCAACATCCTATTTTGACATTTAAATTGAGCCTGAATATCTTATTTTGACATTCACAGTCCTATTTTGACATTCGAACTGAGACCGAATATTGTATTTTGACATTCAATATCTTATTTTGACATTCAAATGGGACCGAATATCGAATTTTTACATTGACAAACCTTTTTTGACACTCAACTTGAAGCCAAATATCGTATTTCAACATTCAAAATCCTATTTTCACATTCGAAACAAGGCCGAATATCGTATTTTTACATCAAAATCGTATTTTGACATTCGAACTGGCGCCGAATATCGTATGAGGACATTCTGAGTCCAATTTTGACCATGAGGCCGACCATCGTAATTTGACGTTCAAAATCCTAATTTGACATTCGAACTACAACCAAAAATCATATTTGGACATAAGAATACCTATAAGGACATCCAAATTTAGACCGAATATCGTTTTTTTACATTAAAAAACTATTTTGAAGGTCGAAATGAAGCCAAGTATAATATTTAAACAATAAAAATCCTATTTTGAAATTATTACTGATGCCGAATATCGTATTTTGACATTCAATATCCTATTTTGACGTTCCAACTGAGGCCCAATATCATTTTTTGACATTCAAAATCCTATCTTGACATTCATATTAAGCCTGAATATCTTGTTTGACATTCACAATTCTATTTTGACATTCAAACTGAGGCCTAATTTTCTAAAACATTCTAATTTTGACATTGGAAATGGCGCCGAATATCGAATTTTGACATTGACAATCCTATTTTGACATGTGACATGAAGTCGAATATCGTATTTTGACATTTAAATCCCATTTTGACATTCCATACAAGGCGGAATATCGTAAATAGATATCAATATCCTATTTAACATTCAAAATGAGGCTAAATATCGTAGTTTGACATTCAAAATCCTATTTTGACATTCAAACTGGGGCCGAATATCGTATTTTGACATTGAATATCTTATTTTGACATTCAACAAGAAGTCAAATATCGTATTTTGCCACTTGAATCCCATTTTGACATTCAAATTAAGGCCGAATATCCTATTTTAACATTTAAAATCTTATTTTGATTTTCAAACTGGGGCCGAATATCGTATTTTTACATTCAAAATCCTATTTTAACGTTCAAATTGAACCCGAATATCGTAATTTGACATTGACAATCCTATTTTGACATGCGACACGAAGCCGAATATCGTATTTTGACATTTAAATATCCCATTTTGACATTCGAAACAAGGCCGAATATCGTATTTGGACATCAATATCCTATTTTAACATTCGAACTGAGGCCGAATATCGTATTTTGACATCCAAAATCCTATTTTGACATTCAACTGAGGCCGAATATCATATTTTGACATTCAATATCTTATTTTGACATTCGACACAAAGTATTTTGACATTTAAATCTCATTTCGACATTTAAACTGGGGCCAAATATCGTATTTTGACATTCAATATCTTATTTATACATTCGGAATGGGGACGAATATCGAATTTTGACATTCACAATCGTATTTTGACATTCGACGCGAAGCCGAATATCGTATTTTGACATTCAAAATATCATACTGTTATTAGAAACAAAGCCGAATATCGTATTTGGACATCAATTTCCTATTTTGACACTCGAATTTGCGCCGAATATCGTATTTTGACATTCAAAATCCCATATTGACATTCGAAACAAGGCCGAATATCGTATTTAGACATCAATTTCCTATTTTGACACTCAAATGAGCGTCGAATATCGCATTTTGACATTCAAAATCCTATTTTAACATAAGAAATGAGGCTGATTCTCGTATTTTGACATTCTAAAAGTAATTAAGGGTGCAAAAATCAGGAATCGATACAATCAAGTACCACACACCTGACCCAGGATACCAATGGGAAAGTGAAAAACTAAATCCTATTTTGAAATTCAAACTGAGGCCGAAGATCGCATTTTGACATTCAAAATCCTATTTTGATAATCGAAATGAGGCCGAATATCGTTTTTTTGAGGTTCAAACTCCAATTTTGACATTTCATCTACGGCCAATAATCATATTTTGACATTTATAATCCTTTAATGACATCCGAATTTAAGCCGAATATCGCAGCTTTACATTCATAATCCTATTTTGGCTTTCGAAATGAGGCCAAATATATGACATTCCAAAGGCCGAATATCGTATTTTGACATTCAAAATACTTTTTGACATTCCAACTAAGGCCGAATATCGTATTTTGACATTGAACATCATATTTTGGCATTTAAAATCCCATTTTGACATTCGAAACAAGGCCGAATATCATATTTGGACATCAATATCCTATTTTGACACTCGAACTGGCGCCGAATATCGTATTTTGACATTCAAAATCGTACTTTAACATTCGAAATGAGGCCGAATATCGTATTTTGATATTCTAAATCCTATTTTGACATTCGAACAGAGGCCTAACGCGTTTTTGACATTTAAAATCCTATTTTGACAATTGAAATGAGGCCAAATATCGTATTTTGACGTTAAAAATCCTATTTTGACATTTGATCTGATGTCCAATATGACATTTGACATTCACAATCCTGTTTTGACATTTGAACTGATGTCCATTATGGCATTTTACATTCACAATCCTATTTTTATGTTCGAATTTAGGCCGAATGTCGTATTTTGACATTCACAACCCTAGTTTGACATTCAAACAGAGGCCCAATATGCATTTTGACATTCACAATCCTATTTAAACGTTCGAATTAAGGCCGAATATCGTATTTTGACATTCAAAATCTTGTTTTGACATTGGAAATGAGGCCGAATATCGTATTTTGATATTCAAAATACTATTATGACGCTCAAACAGAGCCCGAATATCGTATGTTGACATTCAAAATCTTATTTTGACATTCAAAGTGAGGCCGATTATAGTATTTTGACGTTAAAAATCCTATTTTGACATTCGAAACAAGGTCAAATATCGAATTTGGACATCAATATCCTATTTTGACATTTGAACTGGCATCAAATATCGTATTATGACATTCAAAATCATATCTTAACATTCGAAATGAGGCCGAATATCGTATTTTTACATTCTAAATGCTATTTTGACATTCGATCTGGCGCCGAATATCGTATTTTGTCATTCATTATCCTATTTTGACATAAAAATGAGGCAGAATATCGTATTTTGACATTCATAATCCTATTTTGACATTCAAATTGAACCTGACTAACATAGTTTGACATTCACAATCCTATTTTGCCATTCGAACTGAGGCCAAATATGGCATTTTGTCATTCACCTATTTGAAGGTCATAATAGAATTTTTAATGTCAAAATCTTATATTTGGTCTCAGTTTGAATGTCAAAATAGGATTTTGAAAGTCAAAATACGATTTTCCGCCAAAGTATGTATGCCAAAATAGGATTTTGAATGTCAAAATACGATATCGGCCTCAGTTTGAATGTATAAATAGGATTTTGACATTCAAATAGAGGCTGAATATCATATTTTGACATTCAAAATACTATTTTGACATTCGACATGAAGCCAAATATCGTATTTTGACATTCAAAATCCCATTTTGACATTCGAAACAAAGCCGAATATCGGATTTTGACATCAATATCCTATTTTGACATTCGTACTGGCGCTGAAGATCAGATTTTGACATTCAAAAACCTATTATGACATTCAAATTGAGCCCGAATATCAAATTTTGACATTCACAATCCTATTTTGACAATCGAACTCGGGCCCAATATCGTATTTTGACATTCAATAGCTTATTTTGACATTCGGAACGAGGCTGAATATCGCATTTTGACATTGACAATCCTATTTTGACACGAAGCCGAATAACGTATTTTGATACTCGAAACATTCAAAACAAGGCAGAATAACGTATTTGGACATCAATATCCTGTTTTTGCATTTGAAATGAGGCCGAACATCGTATTTTGATAATCTAAATCCGATTTTGACATTCAAACTGAGGCCAAATATCGCATTTTGACATTCAAAATCCTATTTTGACAATCGAAATGAGGCAGAATATCGTATTTTGACGTTCAAAATCCTAATATAACATCCGTACTTCAGCCGAGTATCGTATTTTTACATTCAGAGTCCTATTTTGACGTTCGAAATGAGGCCAAATATATTAATTTGACATTCAAAATCCTATTTTGACATTCTAACTGAGGTCAAATATCGTATTTTGACATTCGATATACAAAAAACGATATTGGGCCTCAATTCGAATGTAAAATAGGATTTTATACGAAAAAATAAGATTTTGAATGGCTAAATGCGATTTTCATGACCAATTCGAATGTCAAAACAGGATTTTCAGTGTCAAAATGCGATTTTCGGCCCTATTTCGAATGTCAAACTAGGCATGATTTCGAATGTCAAAATATGATATTCTGCCTTAGTTTAAATGTCAATATTGGATTTTGTATCGATTCCTGATCTTTGCACCATTACTTACTTTTGAATGTCAAAATGCGATATTCGACCCTATTGGGGATGTCAAAATAGGATTTTGAATGTCAAAATACGATATTCAGCCTCAGTTTGATAGTAAAAATAGAATTTAGAATGTCAAAATGCCATATTTGGCTTCAGTTTGAATGTCAAAATGGGATTCCGAATGTCCAAACAAGATGCCTGGCCACATTTCAAATGTCAAAATAGGATTTTGAGTGTCAAAATGCGATATTTGGCCTCTTTTTGAATGTCAAATAGGATTTTAAATGTCAAAATGCTATATTCGGCCTCGTTTCGAATGACAAAATTGGATTTTGAATGTCAAAATGCGATATTTATGACAATTTTGGATAGTCAAAATAGGATTTTTAGTGTCAAAATACGATATTCGGCCTCAAATCGAATTTCAAAATAGGATTTTGAATGTCAATATACGATATTCGGCCTCTGTTTGAACGTCAGAATATGATATTCAGCCTCAGTCAAAACAGGATTTTGAATCAAAATACGAGATTTGGCCTCAGTTTGAATGTCAAAAAAGGCTTTGAATGTCAAAATGCAATTGTACTGACCAATTCGATTGTCAGAATAGGATTTTCAATGTCAAAATACGATATTCAGCCCCAGTTTCAATGTCAAATTACGATATTCGGCCTTAGTTTGAATGTTTAAATAGGATATTGAATGTCAAAAAACGATATTAGGCCCAATTTCGGATGTCAAAACTGGATTTTCAAAGTCAAAATACGATATTTGGACTCAGTTTGAATATCAAAATAGGAATTTGAAAGTCAAAATGCGATAATTGGCAAGAGTTCGAATGCAAAATAGGATTTTGAAAGTCAAAATATGATATTCGGCATCTATTGGAATGTCAAAATACGATCTTTGGTCCCAGTTCGAATGTCAAAATAGGATTTAAACGTTAAAATGTGATATTCGGCCCCAGTTCCAAAGACAAAATAAGAATTTTAAGGTCAAAATACGATACTCGACCCAAGCTCGAATTTCAAAATAGGATTTTGAATGTCAAAATAAGATATTCATGCCATGTCAAAATTGCATGTTGAATGTCAAAACACGATATTCGGCCTCAGTTCGAATGTCAAAAATAAGAGTTTTTTGAATGTCAAATTTCGATATTTGGCCTCAGTTCAAGTGTCACAATAGGATTTTGGATGTCAAAATACGATATTCTGCGTCAATACGAATGTGAAAATAGGGTTTTTAATGTTCAAATGTGATATTAGAACATCAAAATAGAAATTTGAATGTTGAATTGTGCTATTTGGCCTAAGTTCGAATATCGGTCTTATTTTGAGTGTCAAAATAGGATTTTGAATGTCAAAATGCGATATTCATGCCTAATTCGAATCATTTAATAGGATTTTTATGTCAAAATACAATATTGATTCTCTGTTTGAATGTCAAAATAGGCTTTCTTATTGTCGAATTACGATATTTGGCCTCAGTTCGAGTGTCAAAATGGTAATTTGAATGCTTAAATGTGATATTTAGCCTCAGTTTGCATGTCAAAATAGGATTTTGAATGTCAAAATACGATATTGGACCCCAGTTTGAATGTCAAAATAGGATTTTTGAATGACAAAAATACGATATTCGGCCTCAGTTCGAATGTCAAAATATGATTTTTGATGTCAAAATGCGATTTTCATGACCAATTTGATAGTCAAATAGGATTTTCAATGTCGAAATACGATATTCGGTATCATTATGAATGTCAAAATAAGATTTTGAATGTTGAAATACGATTGTCCGCACAGTTTGAATGTCAAAATAGGATTTTGAAGGTATAAGTATTACATCAGCATCAGTTCGAATGTATTAATAGGATTTTGAATGTCAAAATAAGATTTTCGGCATTACATCTAATGTCAAAATAGAATTTTGAATGTCAAAATCTGATATTTAGAATTTCAAAATAGGATATTGAATGTCAAAATGCGATTTTCATGACCAATTTGAAAGTCATTATAGAATTTTTAATGTCAAAATCTTATATTTGGTCTCAGTTTGAATGTCAAAATAGGATTTTGAAAGTCAAAATACGATATCGGCCTCAGTTTGAATGCATAAATAGGATTTTGAATGTCGGAATGTGATATTCCCCCCTCAGTTTGAATGTCAAATATGGGATTTTGAAAGTCAAAATACGATATACGGCCTCAGTTCGATTGTCAAAATAGGATTTTGAGAGTCAAAATACGATATTCAGCTTCAGTTTGAATGTCAAAATAAATTTTGAACGTAAAAATACGATATTCAGCTTCAGTTTGAATGTCAAAATGCGAGTTTGGATATCAAAATGCGATATTCATGCACAGTTCTAATGTCAAAATAAAATTTTGAATGTAAAAATGCCATAATTGGCCTTAATCCGTATTCTTATTAGAAATGTCAAAATATTCGGGCTCAATTTGATTGTCAAAATAGGATTTTGTATGTCAAAATGTGATATTCGGCCTCAGTTTGATTGTCAAAATAGATTTTGAATGTCACAATTCGATAATCGGCCTCAGTTAGCATGTCAAAATAGGATTTTGAATGTCCAAATAATATATTCGGCCTCATTTCCAGTGTCAAAATAGGATTTTGATTGTTAACTGTAGTTACTACAACAATACCTACAACAACAACAACAACAACAACAACAACAACAACAACAACAACAACAACAACAACAACAACAACAACAACAACAACAACAACAACAACTGTACAACACTAACGCATACAACTGTAGTGACAACATCATTAACAACAACAACAGCAACAACAACAACAACAAAAACAACAACAACAACTATATCAATGTGCTTGTTGATGATGATGTCTTTACATCAAAAACTACAACTGTAGTTAGTCCAAACAACAACTGTAGTTATGACAACACCAACAACAGCAACATCAACAACAACAGCAACAACAACAACAGTAGCAACAGTAACAACAGTTACAACAGTAACAACAACAACAACAACAACAACAACAACAACAACAACAACAACAACAGCAGCAGCAGCAGCAGCAAAAACAACAACAACAACAACAACACATCTAGTTTTTACAAAAGCAACATGTATCTCTGAAGTTACAACAACAACATCCACAACAAAAGAGTACAACTTTAGTTATTTCAACAACAACATGTATATTTTAAAGAGTATTGAAGAGTCATTAGCCATATTTGGGACCAATTGACGAGGTTCCCGGTCATGAGTCATTAGGGTTAGGTTTTGCCTGTCTTTTTTTAATTTGGCTGCTATAAACAGGCTGCCAGTGTGGCAATGCTCTTATTGAAGAGTCATTAGCCATATTTGGACCAAATTGACGAGGTTCCCGCTCATGAGTCATTAGGGTTAGGTTTTGCCTGTCTTTTTTAATTTGGCTGCAATAAACACACTGCCAGTGTGGCAATGCTCTCTTTGAAGAGTCATTAGCCATATTTGGGACCAATTGACAAGGTTCCAAGTCATGAGTCATTAGGGTTAGGTTTTGCCTGTCTTTTTTTTTAATTTGGCTACTATAAACAGGCTGCCAGTGTGGCAATGCTCTTATTGAAGAGTCATTAGCCATATTTGGACCAAATTGACGAGGTTCCCGGTCATGAGTCATTAAGGTTAGGTTTTGCCTGTCTTTTTTTTTTAATTTGGCTACTATGAACAGGCTGCTAGTGAGGCAATGCTCTTATTGAAGAGTCATTAGCCATATTTGGGACCAATTGACAAGGTTCCTGGCCATGAGTCATAAGGGTTAGGTTTTGTCTGTTTTTTTTTTAATTTGGCTACTATAAACAGGCTGCCAGTGTTGCATGCTCTTATTGAAGAGTCATTAGCCATATTTGGGACCAATTGACAAGGTTCCCAGTCATGGAGTCATTAGGGTTAGGTTTAGTCTGTCTTTTTTTAATTTGGCTGCGATAAACACGCTGCCAGTGTGGCAATGCTCTTGTTGAAGAGTCATTAGCCATATTTGGGACCAATTGACAAGGTTACCGGTGATGAGTCATTAGGGTTAGGTTTTGCCTGTCTTTTTTTTAATTTGGCTTCTATAAACAGGCTGCCAGTGTTGCAATGCTCTCTTTGAAGAGTCATTAGCCATATTTGGACCAAATTGACGAGGTTCCCGGTCATGAGTCATTAGGGTTAGGTTTTACATGTCTTTTTTTAATTTGGCTACTATAAACAGGCTGCCAGTGTGGCAATGCTCTCTTTGAAGAGTCATTAGCCATATTTGGGACCAATTGACAAGGTTCACGGTCATGAGTCATTAAGGTTAGGTTTCGCCTGTCTTTTTTTAATTTGGCTACTATAAACAGGCTGCCAGTGTTGCATGCTCTTATTGAAGAGTCATTAGCCATATTTGGGACCAATTGACAAGGTTACCGGTCATGAGTCATTAGGGTTAGGTTTTGCCTGTCTTTTTTTTAATTTGGCTACTATAAACAGGCTGCCAGTGTTGCATGCTCTTATTGAAGAGTCATTAGCCATTTTTGGACCAAATTGACGAGGTTCCCGGTCATGAGTCATTAGGGTTAGGTATTGCCTGTCTTTTTTTTTAATTTGGCTACTATAAACAGGCTGCCAGTGAGGCAATGCTCTTGTTGAAGAGTCATTAGCCATATTTGGGACCAATTGACAAGGTTCCTGGTCATGAGTCATTAGGGTTAGGTTTTGCCAGTCTTTTTTTAATTTGGCTACTATAAACAGGCTGTCAGTGAGGCAATGCTCTTATTGAAGAGTCATTAGCCATATTTAGGCCAAATTGACGAGGTTCCCGGTCATGAGTCATTAGGGTTACGTTTTGCCTGTATTTTTTTTAATTTGGCTGCAATAAACACGCTGCCAGTGTGGCAATGCTCTCTTTGAAGAGTCATTAGCCATATTTGGAATCAATTGACAAGGTTCCCAGTCATGAGTCATTAGGGTTAGGTTTTGCATGTCTTTTTTTTAATTTGGCTACTATAAACAGGCTGCCAGTGTGACAATGCTCTTATTGAAGAGTCATTAGCCATATTTGGAATCAATTGACAAGGTTCCCAGTCATGAGTCATTAGGGTTAGGTTTAGCCTGTCTTTTTTTTTAATTTGGCTGCGATAAACACGCTGCCAGTGTGGCAATGCTATTGTTGAAGAGTCATTAGCCATATTTGGGACCAATTGACAAGGTTCCCGGTCATGAGTCATTAGGGTTAGGTTTTGCCTGTCTTTTTTTAATTTGGCTACTATAAACAGGCTGCCAGTGTTGCATGCTCTTATTGAAGAGTCATTAGCCATATTTGGAGTCAGTTGACAAGGTTCCCGGTCATAAGTCATTAGGGTTAGGTTTTGCCTGTCTTTTTTTTTTTAATTTGGCTACTATAAACAGGCTGACAGTGTGGCAATGCTCTCTTTGAAGAGTCATTAGCCATATTTGGGACCAATTGACAAGGTTCACGGTCAAGAGTCATTAAGGTTAGGTTTTGCCTGTCTTTTTTTTAATTTGGCTGCGATAAACACGCTGTCAGTGTGGCAATGCTCTTATTGAAGAGTCATTAGCCATATTTGGGACCAATTGACGAGGTTCCCGGTCATGAGTCATTAGGGTTAGGTTTTGCCTGTCTTTTTTTTTTAATTTGGCTACTATAAACAGGCTGCCAGTGTGGCAATGCTCTCTTTGAAGAGTCATTAGCCATATTTGGGACCAATTGACAAGGTTCACGGTCAAGAGTCATTAAGGTTAGGGTTTGCCTGTCTTTTTTTTATAATTTGGCTACTATAAACAGGCTGCCAGTGTTGCATGCTCTTATTGAAGAGTCATTAGCCATATTTGGGACCAATTGACAAGGTTCCCAGCCCTGAGTCATTAGGATTAGGTTTAACCTGTCTTTTTTTAATTTGGCTACTACAAACAGACTGCCAGTGTTGCATGCTCTTATTGAAAAGTCATTAGCCATATTTGGGACCAATAGACAAGGTTCCTGGTCATGAGTCATTAGGGTTAGGTTTTGCCTGTCTTTTTTTTTTAATTTGGCTACTATAAACAGGCTGCCAGTGAGGCAATGCTCTTGTTGAAGAGTCATTAGCCATATTTGGGACCAATTGACAAGGTTCCCGGTCATGAGTCATTAGGGTTAGGTTTTGCCTGTCTTTTTTTTAATTTGGCTGCGATAAACACGCTGCCAGTGTGGCAATGCTCTTATTGAAGAGTCATTAGCCATATTTGGACCAAATTGACGAGGTTCCCTGTCATGAGTCATTAGGGTTAGGTGACAATGCTCTGAAGGAAGGGTCATTAACCATATTCGACCGAACTGGCAAAGTTCTACATAGAGAGTCATTAGTTCTGTATGTCTTTTCTTTTACCATAAACACGCCACCAGTGTGACAATGCTCTGAAGAAAGGGACATTAACCATATTGGACCCAACTGGCAAAGTTCCCCATTGAGATTCATTAGGGTTAGGTTCTGTCTGTCTTTTCTTTTAATTTGACTACCATGCATACGCCACAAGTGTGACAATGCTCTGAAGGAAGAGCCATTAACCATATTGGACTTGGACCCAACTGACAAGGTTCCAAGTTGAGAGTCATAAGGGTTAGGTTCTGTCTGTGTTTTTTCTAAATTTGGATTCCATAAACACGCCACCAGTGTGACAATGCTCTGAAGGAAGATTCATTAACCATATTGGACCAGCTGACAAGGTTCCACATTGAGACTCATTAGGGTTAGGTTCTGTATGGCTTTTCATTAATTTTGCTGCCATTAACACGTCACCATTGTGACAATGCTCTGAAGGAAGAGCCATTAACCATAATGGACCCAATTGACAAGGTTCCACATTGAGACTCATTAGGGTTAGGTTCTGTATGTCTTTTTCCTTTAATTTGGCTACCATAAACTTGCCACTAGTGTGACAATGCTCTTAAAATGCTCTGAAGGAAGAGACATTAACCATATTGAACCCCAGTGGCAATGTTCCACGTTGAGAGTCATTAGGGTTAGGTTCTGTCCGTCTTTTTTTGATTTGGCTACCATGAACACGCCACATGTGTGACAATACTCTGAAGGAAGAGTCACTAACCATATTGGATCCAAATGACAAGGTTCCACATTGAGCGTCATTAAGGTTAGGGTTTTCATGTTTTTTTTTTAATTTGCCTACCATCAACATGTCACCACTGTGACAAGTGTCTGAGGGAGAGTCATTAACCACATCAGAACTAACTGTCAATGGTCCCGTTCAAAAGCCATTAGGGCTAGGATACTACCCGTCATTTTTATGTAAAAATTGACACCATAAAAAAGCCATCACTGTTACAAGGCTCAGAAGCGAGAGTCATTAACCACATCAGGACCAACTTCTAAGTAGTCAGTAAAACAGCAGAGACCAAACTAAAAAGGAACTTCACTTCTACATATAGGAAGGTAAGTTGACTCCATCATGTAACCCAATTATGTACTGTATTACCAGCAGCCAACACCCATCGGCTTATTTTATATATCATATTTTCTTACAACACAACCTTAGAGGGCCCAGTGTTTTCCATTATAGCTTTTAAGTAAACTGTGGTCCTCACAACCTTTCAATCACAATGAGACTGCCAGTTTAAGGCCTCCAGTAAAATATATTATAGTTTATAGTGCGACCAGGTAACGGACGTTAGATAGAGCACTGTTATTCACTGTCAATTTAGACTGTTCTACAGTAAATTGGGTATAACGGCATAGGCACGCTTTAATCGTGCAAAACAACTGAACCGCAGACGACGAAGGTGACCAATTTTATACGTTTCGTATGCCTGGTAAACGTTTGCAATCTAATCTAAACAGAAAACTTCAGTTTTATGTGTGTACAGATACATTGGTACTTATACTACTGCACACTGGCCAGGGCCTCGAATGTATGTGGACTTTAGTTGTGATCAGCAAGGCAGACTGGTTGGGTTGCTGCTTTGAAGATATGAAGATAAGTGAACTGAGTCAGGTTGCACAGCATAATGGAGACATGATTGCATGTAGAGTGATTTTATATGCGCATTCCTTTTGTATTGTATTCAGTGTACATCCATGTCATGAGAAACCCTCTAAAACGCAAAGCAGCATACACTTGCAAGAATCTCAAAAACCAAGTGCTACTTTGTAAACGTGTTACACATGATATACGGATATAAGCGGTCTACATGTAATAATTGTTAACTCATGGCACATTATTGGCACATTATTGGAATAACTCAACACGCATGCTGACATGAATGACACCTTTATAAATCTGTACTTACCTGTAGAGTCAACTAAAGGCTCAGTGGTAGAGTGCTCGACTTCAGATAGAGGGATCGCTTGTTCGTGTCTCGCTGGAGGCAATGTGCTGTGTCCTTGTAGAAGACACTTTATCCTCTCTATTTAGTGCTGATTCAACCTAGGAAAATACTGAAAAATTATTGACTTGGGTCAACTCGAATTATCCTCTGTTTAGTACAGGTTCAACTTAGGATTGGAAGACAGTAAAACGTCTGACATGACTGAAAAATGTTTAATGCGCAGCAAAGCAACAACCAAACAAACAAACTCAACTCAAATGAACAAAAAAGACAACCTTCTCTAAAGTCTGCTATAGTCGTGTGCGTCTACGTACATAGGTTTATCTTTAGTATGCTGCTTGCGATACATTCGTGTAAAATATGTTATCTGTGAAAATATTCTTCCAAATTCTGTTTATTTGGCAAGAAAATGATTTGCTTCGAAAAAAGCATTGACCCCCCCCCCCCCACACACACACACACACATAAACAAATTAAATTCAGCATATCTGTACCACGGGCAAAGAGTACTTAGATCTTATAACTAAGATTCCATTGTCGAAGATTAATTTATTTTCTTATTTAGTTTAAGAAACGTATTTGCATAGTTTACATTTCGAACAACACCTGAGCACGAGCCTGAGCATAGATCACTAGACTGATCAGATTCATCCCCATTAAGTCGAAAGGCCTTTTTTCACAATACGAAAATTTTTGAACTACAGGTAAATTGGTGTATGGGTGAATAAGCAATCAATGGTACCTGACATGCCGATTTCTAAATGTATTTTACCAGGTTAGCTAAGAACCGCCCAACGTCTCTTATCTGGACGAAGTATACCACTTTTTGGCCCCTGAAGGTGGGCTCCCTACAAGGGAGGAAAATTTGATTGAAAAAAATATTAAATGCAAGGTCCTTTTTTCTAAGTCACACCAGTAAACTAAATCAACAAAAGCAGTGAGATGTTATTTCAAAAAGTGCAGCAAATCTATACAGTCTGATAAATATGATTTCATTCCCATGTGTTTATTATTGACCAACCACTTTACATCTTAAATACTGTGCTGAGCTTCCACCCACCTTTTTCCCCAATCAAACCATCCCATTTTTACCGCCCACCTGCCCACCCAATCAAAACATGCCTTTACCTCTGATCTCAAGTTAGACTGGTTCTCTCCCTTTAATAGCTTGTCAGCATATTAAGACAGGTAACTACTAGCCGCCATTACGCCTACGTATAGCATACACACTGACGTCATGAGTGACGTGATATTGGAAAATACCCTTGGCATAAAGTGCATTTTTAAACAAGCCGTTTTATTAAGTTTATTTTGTTCTGGGAGTTTATATTTTTTTTCTTTTACTTAATTATCAAATTATAGCATCTGAAAAAATACTGAAGTTTGTGTTGAAAAATCTAATCTGGAGTATGCGCAGTCGGATGAGTAGGATTCTCTACTTGTAATGAAATAGGCGTTACTAGTCGTTATATGCGTAGCGGAAGTGGAGCTTTATCAACGAGGGGAACCAATCTAATCTCAAGTCACATCACATAAACATTGAAACAGATTATAGAAAACGGATTTTCCGCTATCTACTCCAGAATAAGTAAGTCATATACTATCACTCTTATCAAATAGTCAGCTACAAATTTTCGGGTAATAATATATTGGTCTCATGAATAAATGTCATACAATGCTACAGCGAATGATGAACTGAGAGAGTTCAAAAGATAAGTAGAAATCATGGCAGAATTCCCGGCACAACCTATTTTCGACCGCCACCTAATTTCGACCACCTAATGCTTTGTTTCACAAAAAAACTTATAGTCTGAATTTTGAATCTGTAATGGTATTATTGAAAGGAGGGATAGGCAAGTTAAGTAGTGAATTACTTTCAGCTTTTGTAGTTGAGTGTGAACCATGAATAAATATTGTATTAGAGGAGTCTAAGAGGACCCTGTTTTCTTTAGCTTTTTCTTATTACCAAATTCTCTGCTTGTTTCATGGCTACAGACAATATTGACCCCCCCCCCACAAAAAAAAAAAATAAAAAATAAAAAATAAAAAAAAAAAAAAAAAAAAAAAATGGCCTGAGCCTACGCATATATGAAAATATCAGAGTAGCCCGGCTGGGGATTCCAGTGTGTTTACAGTGCTAGTCATGGGCCTACTCTAATAAGTGAGCCATTGTTTTCCCCAAAGACAGGGGTTCCCAGGGATTCCCTACCATCAGTATTATTGATGCGCAGTGGTTCAGTGGTAGATTGCTTGATTCAATGCCGAAGGGCCGCATATTCGAGCCTCACCGGCGTCACTGTGTTGTGTCCTTGAGCAAGAACATTTATCCTAGCTTAGTACTGGTTCAACCAAGGAAGACCTGTCCCTTTATAACTGAAAGATTGTTGATGGGGCGTAAAGAATCAAAACAAACAAACAAACAAACAAACAAACAAACAAACAAACAAACAAACGAACAAACAAACAAAACAAACAAACAAACTAACAAACAATCAAACCATCAGTATTACTCTTTCCATCTATTTTTTCAAAGCTTTGTAGGCGGGACGACGGGTTCTTTAACTGTGATCGTATAGATTTATATACTTCGGTGCACACTCAATCCGAGTGACAGCCAAGACTTCGCGTTGTGTTTTGTGATTGTGATCTAAATGAACCTGTCCCGTCCACAAACAGGGGTAAACAGATGGTAAGTATTACTAGGGGCAAATTAGACTCAAGTTTGAAGTATATTCAACAACTCTTTAATTGAGAATGATTCTCTATAGAATATTTACATATAACAAAAATATAAAAGTACCCAAAATATGAGGCAGTGTATTAAATCTCTCCAGAAACAATAATACTGGGAGGTAAGTCAATATTAGATACTTTTCTATCAAGTTGAGAGAAAAGTACGATATTGATAAATATAGCAAATATGCTAAAATGCAATAACCCAAAAATCAGACCAGTTCAAACAACACAAGAACAGAGTTCTGAAGATTTTAAATAGCAGAGACTAACTGAGATCCGAAAAGCTGAGCAGTGCTGCATATATCATATATACATAATAAAAGTAACAGTCTATTTAATCTCTCCAGAAACAATAATACTGGGCGGTAAGTCAATATAGGTACTTTTCTGTCAAGTTGAGAGAAAAGTGCGATATTGAAAAATATAGCAAATGCTAAATCATTTGGAACAACCCAAAATCAGACCAGTTCAAACAACACAAGAACAGAGTTCTGAGGGGTTTTAAATAGCAGAGACTAACTCAGATCCAAAGAGCTGAGCAGTGCTGCACCTAGTAGACAGAATGCCGTCTTGAAATAGAGGTTCTGTGATAAACAGTGTTCAGATAGCCGAACTGAGTTTATCTAAAGACCTATCATGGTGTGGACGGAAAGCCGTCCTGATATAGGGTCCGTTAATGAACGGAAACCATTGCTCGGCGTACTAATGCCAAGATAATTTGCACATGAGGCTTTATATTATATGTATCGCCTGGTTATTAAAATTAATAGTGTCAATAATACAGCAGTAATTATCGCTGAAATAAGCACAGACAATATATGGCGATGACCAGATAGTGTCTGTCTTTTAGTTTTTATCAGTAAAGAAACACGCATTTTCTTACTTACTTCGCAGGGGGTGTAGTATCCAGTAAAGGTGAGAATACTCTCAGTTGACAAAATCAAAGTTATTCTAATTATATCTCACGGAAATTCACGGAGATAGCGGAATACAACGAGGCAATAACAAAAGTGCAACAAGTATAGCCTTTTAGAAAATACACTCGACGCTATTTCTGTCATACAAAGGCAAAATATACCGATTTCACAGTAAATTATGGCTAAGTAGGACCAGATCTATTGATCCAAACCTGGGACTACTACAGCTTAATGATGCAGTTTATATTGAGGAACTGTAATGAGGAAGTTAGCAGAATGGTCAAAGCAAATAATGGCACTGGGTCTGATAGTGACTAAAGCAGACTTGACATACCCTTTGTTAACACTTACCTAGATGGCATATATTGTAAACAAGTTGGCTGCTTTTAAAAAGCCGCCAATAGTTTAGGTTTGGTAAAAAGGTTGTTTTTATGACAGCATTCCTTTACTTTTATTATTATATTATAGGTCTTGTTTAACAAATCTTAGAGTCAGCAGAATCTCGGACCCAATTATACTGTGTCCGAGGCAGAATAGGTGTTTGAAAAGATTATTTGTACAGATTGTATTATCGAGCTTGAGCTCTTGCGAATGAACCTTCGCTACTACATGTAGAAAATGTCTGACCAAAATCTAGACCTTTAAGCCGCTGGGTAGGTTTTATAGAGATTGACCAAACAATAAAGTACCAAAATTTTGTGTGCTCCCTAAAAATAGCCTATTGATGTTTTTTGTTTTCAATAAACCACACATCAATTTTCCATGTTTTGATTTTACCCATTGAATTTTCTCGGACGGTACAGAGGTCCAGATAAGATTTCAGTTCAATTGGGTATTTACCCCACACGATTTTTATGAATTGCTTTTTTCCAAAAACAATTGCTTCAAATATTTTTTACCCCATATAGATTTTTGAAATTGCTTATTTATAAGTTATAATTAAAGTACCTAATAATCTTAGTTAATAATTTAAATAATAATCTTAGTTTTCGTAATGGAAGAAACATACAGATTGAGTGACTTTAAGTACTTTGTATAAATACTTTAGCCAGTAACTGACAAATGACTTGCTTAATGTATGAAACTTCAAAGGAGACTTAGTAACCTCACAACAAAAGAAAGGCTTGAACTGGCTACCACACTAAGTGTGCTAACATGGGATATATTCATATTTAGATCAGTTTGTTTTTTCTTTTGCTTTTCCAAAATTTAATTGCTTTTCGCTACCCCTTCATTTATTAAACCATTGCTTTTTCCAAAATTTAATTCCTTTTTGTTACCCCTTCATTTGAAAACAATTGCTTTTTCACAAATTTAATTGCTTAAATACCCCCAAAAAGCGGCTTATCTGTTCCTCTGCGGTACATTTTGAGGTACAACATTAATATGCATTTAAAAGTAAAAAATAATCCAAATTTACATTTATTACCTAATGTATAAACATTCATGTGACATGGCTTTGAATTTTACCTATAGCGTTTCTTTTGTCAGTCAGTATATATTGATGACACTGATGATGAACAGACCCATAAAGGAAGTCCTAACCTAGGTTAGCTAAAAGAGGATTATCTTTTGTTTTAAAATAACTTCAGAGAAATATATTAGGATCCTCAAAATGCCTGTTACCAAAATTAAACAAACTGTTCCATTCCACTGAACAAATTAGTCATTATAATTGTATCTGTTAGCACACTCAAAAGGTTGCAATCATTTAGTAAGAGTGCTTGAATGGAAAATTGGGATTTTTCTGTCTTGACTGGGGCCAGTCTAATACCTCCAACTAAAAATAAAAGATACTCTTATTTTTTCTGGTGTATCAATTTGTTTTCAGGACTGATGCCAGTCTAGACTTAAAGTACCATCCAATACCATAAGTATGTCGAACAGTTTGGATTTGGATGCCAACCAACATTTTGCTAGTCTGATTAGGGTCTGAAAGGTTAACAGTAGGACTAGCATGCAAAGAGTCCATACATTTCATCTGGTACATGACCTAAGAGATGTCAGACTTTATGCATTTATGCATTCGCAAATCATCTCTGGGTAAGGCACCACATAAAGAATCTAGATCTACTTGACTATTTGCCTCCTCAAAATCCATGCATCATGTAACTTGTATAATTTCATGTTATCTGTGCTTTAATAAGCTCCCTTTTTACTTTGGATTTCTGACTGACCAACTGTCTTATTATTCTCATCAGCAGAATAGTGGCTAAATGTCATACTAGGTCGGCCTAGGTCAATCTTTGAAGAACATGATGCAATCAGAATTTCAAGTTAGACTGGGAAACCAGAAAATGACAAATCTATATTTACAAATGACATCAGTTTAATCTTAGACAGAGGTCCTATGATTGGTTACATTTGGTCACATGCTCCTCCATGGTACAGCTCTAATTCTCACCTTATATATTGTGTTTAGGTGCTCATGCACCTAAACAAACATGACTGGACCATGTGCTGAGTCAGGTTCAGCTAACTGAAGCTAAATTTAAAAGTTTAAAATCACCAATAATATACAGCCTACATCCTGATCAGACGGCTTCTCCACAAGCCAGCTGATCTGGATTATATGCGGTTTGCAAATTCTACCAAAGTCCCATACGGCGATAAAAGGTTTAAATTGAAATCATCATCATCATCATCATCATCATCATCATCATCATCATCGTCAGATAACTTTGTACAGCGTGGTTAAAAACGGGTTAATTTAAAAGCGTCGATTGCTGTGCTACGTCCCAAGGCCGATTGGAAGTAGTACTCCAATGTCGGCTGTTTCACTATTTATTTCTTATTTTCCTTCGAAACAATTAGGAATTCCGGCTGCCTCAAATAAACAGTTTAGGCCGGCGCAGACCCAACAAATGTTGGAACTGATCTGGTCCCTATCTGTTTCAATGATAGACTGACAACTCAAAAACAAACACCCTGGAACAGGATCAGCTGACAAAAGTCTTAGTCGGGACTGCTCCTTAGATCCATGTGGTTTCTAATGCACCAGCCATTTGTATTCGCCCCATAGGGGCCGTGCAATAGCGGGGCTTTTAACTTTTCAATTTTCAAAGCCCTGCTAAAAGCCCTGCACTGTGCAGGGCCAATTTTGTGGTTAAATCCCTGCTAAATTCCCCAGCCAAGGGGGTTGACAATAATGAATAACAACAAATGACCTTAATCATTTGAATAAGTGTTCCATCATTTCCCCTATTCCATGGTGGTGTCAAATGAATTTTGGCTTCCGTTGGCCCAGTGGTTTCAGAGAATTTACTAATATCTGGTACAGAGTACAAAACAGAAACTATATGAGGTATCAACTTGAAACTTCACTGGTAGATGGATCTCGATGGGGAGAAGTACAGTGTACAAAAACCGTACCTCTCTTTTGCATAATTTAGGAGATATCGCTTTTGTTATTTTTCAAACTTAAATTTTTCTCTGGAGCATAACACAACAACTACATGTATAAGAGGTATCAATTTGAAACTTTAATGGTAGCTAAATCTCGCTGAGGATATATACAAAATACACCTGTACGGTGTACAGCTTGAGAACCATAACTCCCCTTTGCATAATTTAGAAGCTTTTGCCCTTTCTTATGCTTGAATTTTGTTCAGAGCATAACATTAACACTATTAGAGATATCAATTTGCAGCCCTTATCAAACAACCGTATATTTGGGGAGCATCAGACATGGGGCGAATTACTTATGAAAGTAATGCATTGAATTAGCATTACTTGCCAAAAATGTGCATTGAATTAGCATTACCATTACTAGATTTTGAAAAAGTAATGCATTGAATAAAGCTTATTTCTCAAGCTTATTTCAGAAAGTTATGCATTGAATTAAGCATTACTTTCGTTCGCGTGAAACAGAATCGTACAATACTGTTAACACTGAACATTTTTGATACATTGAACAAAATGTGTGCATACCGTAAACATGTAAATTTCACATAATTTATAGATAGCTTACAATTAAACTATACAATTTTTGTAGTGAATTAAGTATTCTTGTCTGTAACGTTTGTTAGAATTTCATAATTTTTGAAAATTGGAGGAAATAACACACAGATGTATCAAACGCGGCTCTTTTTTCAAGTGATCATACTTCATTGTATATTATTATTATCATACCACTGGGAAGCTTTCCAAAATAGTTTCTTGTTTGGAAGTATATTTCATAGGAGGAAAATTACAAACATTTGAGTCTCTTGGCTGGATTATCCAATCAACAAAGCGAAGGCTATATCTTAATCCCTATTTTTTTTATATTTTTTTTTATATATTTTTGACCCCAATGTATTTACCCTGTAGAAAAACTGACCACAAAGTCACACTGCTAGTGTCAGTAGTCAAGTGTCAAAATGTATGAAAAGAACAATCAAGTGATAATTGTCCTTATTGTGATCAAAACATTTGTTTCTTTGATACTGGATTGTAACAAAATTCGCACCATTTTAGAGCTCATTTGATTAGCTTCCAAATGAATTGTAGATGAAAAAAAAAACATTTGACTAAAATAAAGTGGGATAAAATATATTACATTTCAACACTTTCCAGCTACATTTTCACTATCTAGGTTCATCTGGGATTGCTAGTAACTGTAAGCTGTTTCACTTTATTGATATAAAATCGAAACCTTTACTTGCAAGTTTCACAGCTCATTTTGCATGTTCCTTAGTCAAATAACAGTTTTTACAATCAAGTTGAACAAAATGAAACTGTGAATGGAAATAACTAATGGAAACAAGTCCTTTCGTTGTGTATCTCATTTCTTTATTGTGCAGTCTGTATACTATTGATGGCAAAGTTTATGTTAGATAGTAATTCAAAGTAATGCAGTGAATTTTGACAAAAGTAATGCATTGAATTAGCATTAAAGTAATTCAAAAACTGGTGAATTAATCATTACCTTGAATTGCTGGAAAAAGTAATGCATTAATAATGCATTAGCATTAATGATTAATTCGCCCCATGTCTGGGGAGAATCCATCGTTTCTACGGTAGTACCGATTCTCTTGATTTCTGAGTTATGAATGTGTTACCGATTGGCCTGACCGGGGGGGAGTGGTAGTTGGATTATTTATTATAGAGTGACGGGCTAGATTTGTCCTTACTCATCCTTACTCAGATTTCTCTGCAATATCTCCAATAAAGTAGCATTATGCTAGAGAGGGGTCACAACAGAATCAATTCACAGAGACAAATGGAGCTCCTTGATATTTAAATATATGTTTCTGTTCACTGAGATCTGTTGTGTTATAGCCCCTGTCAACACAATATACTTGAAGACCTATACTATGAAGATTGATGTGAAGCAAAAATGAACTTTTAATCAATATGAAATATGTACATGAAATTCACTAATGTTGATGATCCTTGTAATTGTTTGCTTCTTCTATTCCTCACTTCTTCTTGCCGCATAGACTAGCTCATTGAAGTTGAAGCATAAGATTAAGCATAAGTTTAAAATTAAGCATACGTGTAAGATTAAGCATAAGATTAACCAATGAAAAAAATCATATGAATCATTACGGGCTCCTTGATCAGCAAGGGACCATATAAATTATAATCTTTCTCCCAGGTCGGCAAGGGACCATATAAATAATAATCTTGCTCCCAGGTCGGCAAGTGACCATATAAATTATAATCTTTCTCCCAGGTTGGCAAGGGACCATATAAATAATAATCTTGCTCCCAGGTCGGCAAGGGATCATATACATTGTAAATAATAATCTTGCTCCCAGATCGGCAAGTGACCATATAAATAATAATCTTGCTCCCAGGTCGGCAAGTGACCATATAAATAATAATCTTGCTCCCAGGTCGGCAAGTGACCATATAAATAATAATCTTGCTCCACGGTCCGCAAGGGACCATATAAATAATAATCTTGCTCCCAGGTCGGCAAGTGACCATATAAATAATAGCTTGTTCCTCGGTCAGCAAGGGACCATATAAATAATAGTGCTTGCTCCTTGGTCAGCAAGGGACCATATGAATAATAGCTTGTTCCTCGGTCAGCAAGGGACCTTATAAATAATAATGCTTGCTCCTCGGTCGGCAAGGGACCTTATAAATAATAATGCTTGCTCCTCGGTCAGCAAGGGACCATATATTCACAATTACATAAAGCAGGTTTTCTCATGACGAGGGTCATCTGTAAACTTGTTTACAAATCACAGAGTATACGAGAAAGGGAATATTAATTCAAAGGAAAGTATATGAATAGGTCAACTTTCTGTGAAATCAAGTACATGTATATATAATGGGCTTTTTTAAAAGGCCAGGTATATGATTGATACTGCCTCGCACACCCGTACCAAAATTACCCCAGAGTTACCCCTCCCCCCCACGAGTCTCTTTATATGTATATTGCCTGTTTCTGGCTGAAGCTACTTCGCCTTTCATTCTGTTCATCTTATTTCTCTGACTTTTTTCAGTTTGATGAGCATTGTAATGTTTCAGATTTTTAGAGTTTTATCAGCACCATCTTCCACTGCCTCATTTCTCACACTTTTCTAACAGCAGCATATTTCCTAGTCAAGATTCTTTGCGCATGTACTTTTAGCCACATTATGAGAAAAACTGTTTATGCCATATGACGGATCTTACGCATGGGCCTACTGCATCAATCTTTTGAAATAGAAAAACACAAAGGTCGTGGTACATCTATAGGTATCAGCGACATGTTTATTTGTAGAAGTGTTTTACATGTACATGTTACAGTTTCATAATGGGTAAAATCGCATCACCGATACTACATGTACCAGTATTTTGGCCTCGAGGCGACAACACCAGTCTTCGGGGTTTCCGACAAAGTGATCCTCAGCTTCAGAGAGTAGCTAATTGAAATTTGCTCGTAGCAAAGTAAGTAAGGAGGCAAAGATCATGCAGGAATCGAAGCAATCAAGTACCACAGCTGACTAGATATGTTACTTTTCAATCGGCAAACAGTAAAGGCGCTGATCAGACTGCCCGGAATGCGCAGGCTGGTCTGCGCCTTTGTTGTTCGCAAACTTTGAAGACAGATTTTCTCGCGTCAAGGCCCAAAATGTATACCCTATATTCCACTTGTTATCGGATTCCCATCTAATAAGAATTAAAGAAATAACACTGTTGTGATTTAGAGACTGGACTCCTGAAAGATCGGAGAAGGCCGGGATCGAATTTCAATCCCTAGTTTATATGGCGACTACGCCATGGAGGGCTTCAAAGAGAGAGTAAAGAATTGAAGAAAATAAAGATAATTCGACAGCGTGTCTTAATTGGTACGCATTTATAAAATATTTCATTTTTACTCTTACGAGTGTAACTGCTATGAATGCTCCTCACCCCCCCCCCCCGCCTGTTCCTACACCTATCTATCTATCTATCTATCTATCTATCTATCTATCTATCTATCTATCTATCTATCTATCTATCTATCTATCTATCCATCTATCTATCTATCTATCTATCTATCTATCTATCTATCTATCCTGTCATCGCTCAAATTTGAGCATTGCGCCAGGGAGTGCTTATTGTGAAATGTTGGAAAAAATAAAATAAACAGCCCACATCCTGATCAGACGGCTTCTTCACAAGCCAGCTGATCTAGATATGTATGCGTTTTGCAAATTATTCTACCAGTCCCATATGGCAATAAAAAGTTTAAAAATGAAATAGTTTCTGTTTCTTAATAATTAGGAATTTCATGGGCGGATCCAGATGGGGAACAGGGGTCCGGACCCCCCCCCCCTGAAAAATTACAAAAATATAGGGTTTCATAGCAATACTGGTCCAGATCCCCTGAAAAAATCCCAAGGCTACCAAGCCAGGATTCAGTGTTGGGCCATCATCGGCACGCCAGCGAAACGCCATTTAACGAAACGCCATTTACGCTGGCGGGCCGATGTTGGCCCGCTTATGGTGGTATTTGGATCCTCTCTCTAAAAGAGTGTTGTCAAAGTTATACCCCCCTCTACAGAACGTTCTGGATCCGCTGCCTCAAAAAGTTTGGGGCGGACACAGCCCTAACAAAGGTTGGAACTCTATTTCAAAGGCCTAGACTGACAACTCAAAAACAAACACCCTGGAACGGGACTCTCGTCCCCCCCCCTCTCCGAGTCGGGACTGCACTTGATCCACGGGGTTTACAAACAAACACTATGGAGACATAATGTCCGACCTGGTACGGTTCTGATTTGTTTGACTATATATACAGATGCCACTCAATGGTGGCAACTAATTTGGCTGCCACCACAAAGATCAGGTCCGACAGAATGACAGAATGCAGTTTTCGATATACTTCACTTGGGATAATAAGAGTTATCTCTCTTAGTTGTTGGCGCCCTTTTCAAATTTTCAAACTGCTACTTTTTTTTTTTTTTTTTACCTTCACCAGGTTTAGTGCTCAGCATGGAGTACGTACTTGGTCTCATCATTGTGGGAATGGGGAAAGAAGAAGGACCGGACCAGTCAGCGTAAACAACGTCAACTGTAGTGAGATTATAAATGAAGAGACGGAGCCCCTGTCATGCCACCGTTTGGTAAGATTAAAGTCTGTTATAGATCCTTCTTCTTAAATTTCAAACAGTAGTTGCCTGCCAAACAGGGAAAACTCGGATAAGACTGCCTCTTCAACTGCTTCTGAAGTTTTCTTCAGCCTATTCGGAATTGGGACACTTCATTGACAAGACAGTTCGTTCAACAACACGAATAAATAAAGCATTGTAAAATACAGGTTAAATTGGAATTTGGAGATCATCTGCATAGTTTGGACTGAGATATGGCCCATTTTTACTTAGGTTTTGTCAGGCAACACACTCCGATTCTCAGAATTCTAGTTAACTTTTTACTTGCTAGCAGCAACTTTTGTCATCTGATAACCTTTGCAAACAGTTTGAAGCCAGATCAGGACCAATATAATAGCAGATGCATTCAAAAACATGACAAATTACCTAGCATGCAGAGTTAACCCTTAAAGCGCCAAGAAAAAAATGCATCTGAAAATGTAGTCTGCTGAAGTCGTCTGCTGCAAAAAATTGCCTAACATTACTTATAAATTAAGTATAGAAGCAAACAGCGTGGACCCAGGACAGACTGCTCCTCTGGGTCCACACTTTTTGCCATAGAGGCTTCTGAAACATTTCAGCAGATGAGAAAAGCAGACGACTTTTGTTGCGATTGGCGCATTAAGGGTTAAGGATTATGCCATAAGAACCAGTATTTCATGTGATGACTCATTTAATCTTTTTTTCAGGCTGTTTACACTGATGGCGGCACTGGAGTTGGCATAGACGGTGCTGGTGCAGGACATGGTGGTATGGGTGGGAGAGGCCCTGAAACTAGCAATGGTGGAATGTTCTACAATCTTGTAACCAACCCCACAGAGCCGGGCAGCGATGCCAAGTTTGAGAACCATACAAACCCTGAAAAAGTGATAGGGGGTGGTGTGCTCAACTTTGAAGTCACAGGAACAACTACAATTGATGGTAAATTTATTTGAGCTGGTTTCAGCAAAAGGTGGAAGTTGGCATTTGTGTCCATTGAAGAATCAGATCGGCACAGTCTGTTCAGAGTCTTTGATGGACACTCTATGGGTAGCCAACCTTTCTTCAGACAGAAAATTAAAATAGACTTTGTGGATGCACAGACTTATTTGAATCTTAGCTGTATACACATGCCAACTTTTACCAAATGTTTGATTTTAAAGCACAGGTGCCAATCTATCTTACGAATATGCAATCTTGGTTAATAATACTGAAATAGACTATGAGATAGACTTTGTGGCATACTGAAACTGGACTGGCCCCTCATACATACCAGAGTGAGAAAACCCAATAAAAAGACTCCTAATGCCCCACACCTTCTCAATAAAACAGATAGGATTGAATAATGGCTGGCAGCAACCAGAATTCTATAATTAAAACCTTAGTGCATACATAAAACTGGGCTCAGGGTGAGCCCTAAATATGTCTTTCTTGAAAGGCCATTGGAATTAAAATTTGCCTTGAAAAGTGCTTGAAAGGCTATCTAAGGCTGTGAAAAGTACATGAATTTATATTTTTTCTTACAACAAAGAGCTGGTATTGGATACTAGAATTTTCATCAATTGTTTAATGACATTATCCTAGTTGTCAAGAATTTGCAAAATTGAAGTATGAAATCTAACTCAATATTTTTCATAAAACTAAATGAGTCTTTTAGTAGTTCTTGAATTTTGCATAACTTTATTATAAAAATGGTATTCTGAGGTTCAAGCCTTTAGTTAAGAGTGCATAACAAAAATTGATTTTCTTATTTTTTAACCAATACATATGTTGTGGGTACTCAAAAGAACCGTCTCAAGGAGACATTAGTTTAAGCACCCAAAACATGCATTAAAATGATGGTTAAGAAAAGATTTACAATTTTATGCTGAAAATGTTTGTTTATCTAAACCTGTTTATATGTTTCTTTACAGGTGTAATCAGTTGCAATGGTGAGGATGGTTCTGTGAATGTGGGCGGAGCTAGTGGAGGAAGTATCAAACTCACAACATCAAAGCTCCATGGTGCAGGAACTATAGAGAGCAATGGAGGAAAAGGTTTGTTAATCCTTAGCCTGCCAATATATTTGTCCTAAATTGTCATCTGCTTATTACATCTGCTGCATGTATTCAAATGCAATTCAGGCTAGTTTTTATCATGGAAGCAAAAGCTATGAACCCTGATCAGACTGCTCCCTTATTGTTTGCAATATGGGATACTTAAGTATACATAAGCAGATGAGTGAGCAAAGGATAAAAGTCATGAATGGCGAGAAAAGTTAATCGAGCATAATTTCTTATCTTCTCAGTAACTTAACCTGTAATTATTTACATGCTGGTAAATGTTGCTTAATTTTGTCTTTCATCTGCTGAGTTTTTTCGTGCAGAGTTTTTCAAAAATTTCTTTCAAGTAGATCACCAAAACGTCAAAAATTTGGATCCAGATTAGGCCTGACATTCTGTTGTGCTCCAGTGCTGAATCTATGTAGTAAATGCCCTTGGCCTTTGCCTTAAAAGGATATAGTTTATTTCAAAGATTTTAAATTTATGTACTACCTGTTCTGACCCTAAGCACACATTCTCCTGTAAACGCATCCTGAGTACTTTAAAGGTTGTATTGACTATATACTGTTAATTTGGAAATTTTTGCGAGAATTTTATTTTCCTGAATAGCGTTAAAACACATATTTGCGACATTGAAAATTTTCGACTATTGCGTGATTTACCTATATCAGTAAACGAAAGAGTGATGTCGCAAATTTGTGAGGATTTTATTCTTAAAAAACTTCGCAGATGCGAAGTTTCGCGAATTTAAAACCCTCGCTAAAATTTCCGAATTTACAGTAACCTACTGATTTCCAGTCAATCCAGTGGTGTAATTCCATTATTAATATGGATTTATAGTGTAGATGAAAAACTACCTATTTGTAGATCCTTAGAGATTAATACACGACCACCACCGCTTTACCTGACATATGGGCCTGATACCTCCATATTTGCCCAAAATATGGAGTGCCTCCATATTTGCCCAAAATATGGAGTGCCTGGCAGATATGCTTGGATCACATTTTAAACTTTTTATTACGTGTGTTATTGGTTTACCTGTGGGTCGTAACATCACAACACCTTAAATGATGTAATTTAAGATGCTGATGTTGGCCGTTATGGGTTGATGCGAGGGTTGATATTGGTGCACAATAGGGCTGATATGGTAATAGGTTAGGGTAGGGTGATCGTGACTCGGACATACTTCGGATTCTTCCTCTTATACCGGCTTACAACACTGATTTATTAAATTGGGAATTCTTTGTACATGGAGACTGTTACCTAATCTACATTTTCCGCACGGTTCTTTCCATCAATATGATATAATATGGATATAAATCGCAATAATTAAAGGCAATTAAAATGAACCGTCACTCGGACGCTGTGGATCATGATTCGGACACATGTGGATTGTGATTCGGACACATTCAAAAGATAGATTGTAAGTCGGACGACAGACACTAAAGAGACACTCGAGCAACAGTAAATACAAAGTATCATCGATTCTTCACCGTTTGAAGTGATAATTATTTATAATGTTTTTTTCTTTTCTGTGTTTGTGATTAAAACCTACCTTGATATGCCGTGCCATTCGATTCATTTTAACCATTTGTAGACCAATCACGGATCCTATATTACCAATTTATGGGATCCGTGGACAAGGTCAAAATATAAAAGTTGCTCTTCACAAGTTTCTTTGTATTAGTTTATTTGAACAATAGCCAAAGTGTAAAAGTCTGGCATTGATTCGACTTTTACGGTTGCTATGGTAACAAAAATGGCCGCCAAAATAGGCTGAAAATAGGAAATGACCATTTTGGAGCAAATTTGAGACATGTAACAGAGGAATTAATATAGAGCACAAGCAAATACCAAAAAAATATTTTAACAGATGATGAGAATTATCACTGCACACAATATATCAAAAGGTTGATTGAAAGCGTGGTAGCTCAGTGGTTAGGCACTTGCCTCTGGTGCTAGAGGCCCCAGGTTCGATTCCCGCTCGCGGCGAGAAAAATTTCGGTGTCCGAACACGCTTTCTCTAGTGTCATTTGCAGGGATGACGCTAGATAAGTGCATCGTCCTTCGGATCGGGACGTTAACTGGATGTCCCCTGTGCAGGGAAAGTCATCCCCTGTGCAGGTTAAAGAACCCTACGGTAATTTCGATATGGTTACTTGTAGGCTTTCATCCTGCAACCCGGAGTGTACAATGTACACCTGCCGATAATGCTCGAAAGCGAGCGCCAGGCAGTATATAGAGAAAGAAAGAAAGAAAGAAAGAAAAAGGCTTTTTTGGTATTTGCTTGTGCTGATATCTAATTCTTAAAAAATCGGTCTCCAATAACCTCAAATTTGGCCTAAAATGGCATTTTCTCTATTTTAAGTCTATTTTGTCAGCCATTTTGGTTACCATAGCAACCGGTAAAAGTAAAATAAATGCCAGAATTTTACACTTGGGCTATTCTTCTAATAAAGCAATAAGATGAAATTGGTGAAAAGCAACATTCAGTTTTTGGCTCTAGAGGGGGCCAAAATAGCCCCTTAATGCACGTACCCCTTTTGGTGCTTTTTCAAAAATAACAAATAAAGCATGACGTTTCATGAGAATTGTCTGCTGGCAGACAATTCTCATGAAATATCATACCTTATTTTTCAAAAATTAAAAGAGATTTCGCTAAAATTTGTTGTCTGCTGCAGTCGTGAGTGGCGCTTTAAGGGTTAACCCTTTTACTCTTTACCTACAAGTATCATCTGCTGATAACTTTTACAATACGTCCAGCCTGATCTGGATCCAATTTGTTTGACACCCAGATGATATTGCTAAAAGAATTTTCAAAAAAGTTGATTTAGAAAAAAAAAACAGCAGATGACAAAAAACAAAAAAATTCCTATGGGGCAAAGAGTTAAAGCCCCAATTACAACAAAAAATTGTCTACTTTTGATGTCTTTTCTGCAAACATTGTAGACCTACGTCAGACTGCTTCTGTAAGAGCAGTCTGATCTAGATCCACACTGTTTGCCTCTTTACTAACATTAGTCAACAAGGTCAGCGTGTTAGGTAAGGGATAAATTTTGGGGTCAGTAGCACAGAAAAACACCATCAGGCCCACAATATGTAATGAAAATTGATTTTTTTGAACTTCTCAACCAAAACCTCAAAAGAACAGTATCAATGAGACAATTCTTTTGAGCACCCAAAACAAATGTTCTCGGGTTGATTTTTTGTTGTGGGGGGAGGGGAGTGTTAAGGGGGGACAGTACTGAACTCATCAAACATGTGTTGTAGTTACGACAGTTACAGTGTAGGTTTGTTTGACCCTATCACATTTGAAATGGCCACTGGGAATATTCTCCATTGATTTATTTTGGTGGGGTGGGGGGGGGGGGGGGGTGAACTCATCGAACATGTGTTGTAGTTAAGACAGTTACAGTGTAGGTTTGCTTGACCCTATTGCATTTAAAATGGCCACTGGAAATATTGTTGATTGATTTATTTTGGTGGGGGGGGGGGGGGTTGAACTCATAGAAACTGTGTTGTAGTTAAAACAGTTACAGTTTAGCTCGGACCCAGTATAAACGGACTGGTCACTGACGGAAATACAAAGTTATGTTGTTGAGGCTTTATTTTAGCGCTATTTCAAAGTACTTGAGCCAATAAAATTGATTCTGAACATACACGAGATTATAAGAGGTTACTCCCTGTATGCGAAGCTGAAATATTACGAGTTAAGGTAAAAATAATTGAAGTTTTCTCATCTTTTACGTTGATTGCTGACGATTTTCGGCTAAATGTGCCGAAATTAGTTAAAAAGGGTACCTAGGTTTCTTGCTGATGTTCATAAAGACGAAAAAAACTTTCGATAAATATAAAAATACAATCAGTTTTGAAAGCTCAGCCACCGTTGAGCCACGACAACGTATTTCCATTATATACATTTACCTGTATGTAAGTGACCGGTCCGTGTTTATTGGGTCCGAGAGTTTAGGAGCCAGGGATTGCAGTGGCTCAGTGGTAGAGTGCTTGACTAGAGACTAAGAGGCCCCAGGTTCGAGCCTCACCAGGGTCACTGCGTTGTGCCCTTGAGCGAGACACATTAATCATAGCTTAGTACTGGTTCATCCCAGGAAGACCAGTCCCTACATAACTGAAAGATTGTTGATTGGACTTAAAGAATCAAATCAAACAAACAAAAGTATAGGGGCCAACCCATAAGATAATTACAAGGGGCTTAATTGTTATCCTGCTAGTGTTATCTGCTGATAACTTTTGCAAGCAGTTTGGATCCTGCCCAACCCCGACAAAAAGTCCAGCCTGATCTGGGTCCAAACTGTTCAACACTCTGATGGTATTCCGTGAAAGAATTTTTATTATACCCCTCACAAACATTGTTTGTTCGGGTATACTGTTTTCACGTTGTCCGTCCATCAATCTTTCCGTCCGACCAATGGTTACGTTTTGTTTCCTTAATACCTTGAAGACTAATTGTTTGAATTTCATCAAACCTTTCATAAATATTTTCATTTCTACAAGACATAGATACTTTTATAAAAAAAAAGTAAGGGCTAGGGGCCGATTCTATTTGAGTTATTTCCCTTTGTAATTCTAAATTGCTTTTTATATTGGGTTTAGGCTTATGCTATGATAGTGCATACACAGGCTGATCAACTCCTATCAACTTAGACAATTTTCCCCTACTATGGCCGATCAACTCCTTTCACAGCTTTTGATGGAGTAACTTGACATTCAATTAACTTATATATGAAGGAGTTTGTGTCCAAATTTTTTTGGAGGAAAAATGACAGCTGTGAGAACTTAGACAGTTTTCCCCTTATATGGCTTTTGTATATGCATAGATAGTGCCTTCATGGGCTGATCAACTCCTTTTGTTGGACCAATTTGACATTTTTGTTTTCACAATGTAGACACATCAAACATATGCATGTAGGAGTTTGGTTCCAAAAAAATAATTTTGACAAAATGATGGCTATGAGAACTTAAGACAGTTTTTTCCTAATATAACTTTTGTATGTTTTGTACCTTCATAGGCCGATCAATACCTACCACAGCTTTTGATGTTTTAATACAATACTTCACATACAAAATGTAGACATATTAACATAAGGCATGAAGGAGTTTGGTGCAAAAAAAATATTCTTTTACAGAATTTCATCTATGAGGACAATTTTTCCTTTATAAGCTTTGATATATTCAGATGTGATATTTTTGTGCATTTTATCTTAACCCTTAAAGCCACCTATAATTTGCAGCAGATGACAATTTAAAATTCTGCTGCTTTTTCAAAATTAACAAATAAGGCATGATATTTAAAGAGAATCATCGGCTGGCAGACGATTCTCATGAAATATCATACCTTATTTTTTTTAAAATTGAAAAGATGTCGCAAAATTTGTCATCTGCTTCAGTTCTGATTGGCACTTTAAGGGTTAACAAATGTTACAGATTGCCACCTTAAAGATCACTTGTACTGATTCTACTGAAGCCTTTTCAAAACTAAGGTCTGCTGGTTTGAACTATCACTTGCCAAAACTAAGTGTTTTTTCACTGACCCTTACTGTGCATGGGGTATCTAATAAATGTTGCTTTATTGACTCTTTTTTCATTTGAAAAGGTTGACTTTGAAAATCATCAGACCGCAATTTATTGTACAACATTTCTCTGAATGCAGAGTTAAATAAAATTTCATGTGCTGTAGGTTACATTCATACTAATTGTGGAAGTTCTACAAAAGCCGGAGGAGGAGGTGGTCTTATTGGGATAGTGTACACACAAGGGTATGTGGGTGCGGAAATGACGGCGTATGGTGGCTCTGGTGGGCTTGATAATGCTGCCGCAGGTGTGATCTACATCAAGAATAGTGAATTCATTAAAAAGGTTACTAACCATTTGTATAACCTTAACCAATTTAGCGTCCTTATCATTTGGATGAATCCATTTTGAATTTAAGGGTTGTTGGGTGGTAAATTTCAATCTCATTCAGTTTTTAAAAGTATATTTTGTAAACAAACTGTGCAAAACCTGATCAGATGCCGCATTCTGCGGCATGTGATCTGATTTTTCACAGTTTGCCGATGTCCCACAAAAAAGACGCTAGGCTTTAATGGGTTAAAGTGCTGCAAAAATACATCTGAAAATGTCATCCAGATGCAGCATATGTATGCTAAAATTATTGACAAATGTAAGTAAAGAGACAAATAATGTGGACCCAGATCAGACTGCTCCTACAGATTATATCTAAAATCATGTTATGAGATTTCCAACAATGTGGTATGTGCGACCAGCAAAGCCTCAGATCAGCCTGCGCATATGCACATTACTTGATGTTTCCTTGCAGGGGACCTTAAAAATTAACCTTGAAACTGATACATGGTCATTTTTCTATAGTTCCTTTGTAAAATTCCATGGTAAAAATAATTTAGGAGCCACAACATGACCGTGGATCAATAAAGAACATGAAGGAATAATATGACTTATGAAATTCCTTATACCACTGTTAAAATGATATTTACCCAGTCAAATGCACAACTGCATCCCATATACTGACAAAAAGATTTCACAGTCAATACTCAGAAAATGCTAGTTTCTTCCTCAGATTTTAGGGTGAAACTAGAAAGGATGGGTAATTCTTCCCAAAGCATTCCTACAGGATGAGTGCTTTGGGAAAAATTACTTGTCCTTTCTAGATTTCATGTGTAATTACGAGTGGACGAGTGGAATTTTTGTTCCCTGAAATCCATTATAATGAGGTGTGTTATAAAGGGACTGGATTGTAATTAAAGTTTCATTCTCCTTGCAGGCAACTATAAACAGTAATCTTGACACTGATGCGGTTTCCACACTAGTTGTTGATCCAACCATGGTTTTGGTTGGTTCTGGCCAGTTAAGCACAGTGGAGATAATTGGTCCAGCTATTGCAGGATTTCTTCCGCGAGCCAACCCACCTCAGTTGACAGTATCCATAACAACCATAACTGGTACTGCAGAATCCCTATTCAGAATTGGACAAAATATCATCGTTGCCTGGGGTGATGACTCGGAACTTCATATTGATTCACCCATACATGTGGACGAATACGGAACCCTAACTCTACCAGAGACAATTTATATTGAAAATGGGGGCAAGTTAGATGTTTGTGGTACACTAACATCAGATACGAGAAGTATCACATCTCGAGATGGTGGTGAGGTACGGTTTTCAGGTTCAGCAACATCTATTGATGTTTATGAACTTCTCATTGATTATAAGGGGCATCTTGGGCCCTCAGCCTACTGCACTGATTCATCGGCAAAGTTCTCAATCAAAACAGCATTTTATAATACGTCTTCAGATTTTAATGTGGACAGCAGTAAAATTTCAATCAGCGCAGGAACTAAAGGTGAACTAAGCAAGATTGGTTCTGCTCTTACAAACACAACCTGTAAGGATAAAGGTAACCTTGAACTGAAAAGGAACCAGTATTGTGAGATAACGACAGGAACCTTTAACTATGGTACAATAACACTTCACCCGGGATCTGACTTAAGAATCCTTGGACATGCATCTGGTACGAAAAAAACAACAATTACGGCTGACAATATAGTTGTCATGTTCCAAGCTAAAATCTCAAGTATTGGTAAAGGGTTCCAGTCCGGAGGCCCGGGAGCACCCTCAGTATCAGACCAAGGGGCCTCTCACGGAGGCGGAGGACTTGCATATGGAAAGGTTAATGCTCCCATGGAATATGGCAGTAATGCTAAAGGTGCCACGGCAAGCAGTAAACGTGGCGGAGGACAGATCAAACTGGATGTTAAATATTCTCTAACTGTTGATGGTGAGATTGACGTCAATGCTCAAGAGAAAGGATCAGGTGGATCAGTCTACATCATTGCTTCAGAGATGAGTGGCTTCGGTACAATCACAGCAGATGGTGGATCTGGCGGTGGTGGCGGTGGCAGGATTGCTCTAAAAATAGATAATACATATTCATACACTGGTGACTTCTCAGTCCAAGGAGGCACTGATAGCTCAGGAAAAAAGACTTCAGCAGGTTGGTACATTTGAGAATGTAACCGCAGGCCTATGCATAAGAGTGTGTTATCATTTTTTTTTCTTATTTCTCAACCAAAACATATGTTTGTGGGTACTCAAAAGAACCATCTCAATGAGCACCCAAAACAAATGTTTAAACTGATGGATAGTAAAATATTTACAATTTTCTCCTAAAAGATCCGTAATATGTACCTCATACAGAGAAAAACTGTATTTGGGATATGGGACCAGTCTATACTTAAACCAGTCTGCTCAAATACGGAGCCAAGGGAGCACAGTGGCTCAGTGGTAGAGTGATTGACTCGAGACAGAGGGGCTGCGGGTTCGAGCCTCATCGGCATCATTGCGTTGAGGTCCTTGAGCAAGACACATTTATCTTAGCTTAGTACTGGTTCAAACCCAGGAAGACCCGTCCCTGTTTAACTGAAATATTGTTGATGGGACATAAAGAATCAAATAAAACAACAAATACAGAGCCTAGCTAGTGTATCGAAATTGTTCATGTAGCAAGTTTTAGCTGTTACACTTTTCAGATCCAGAGAGAGAATAAACAAGTGATCAGGATGATCCGACAGCATAAATATACAGAGTGTCGGTGCTTTCATTGTTTGCATGCAGCAAAGTGAGGTTTTACTGCTAGGAGGCCCATATATTGCTATATCAGCAATGTCATGCTATATCTGATGAATACTTCCCATAACACATAGGGCCAGTTAAGCAAAATATTTGAGCGTAAAATTGTGATTATTTTCGAATCCATCTGTTTAAACATGTATTTTGGGTGCTCAAAAGAACCGTCTCATCGAGACAGTTCTTTTGAGTACCTACAACAAATGTTTGGTTGAGAAAGAAAAATAATTTTCAGCTACGCACTCTTATCTGGGGGCCTTAACAGTTTAACATGAGAACATGTGTTGACAGATTATTGCACTCATTGTCATATTTATGCATTATATAATGTGAAATCAATCGTTCCAAAATGAAACAAAACTCCATGAAATCAACAGGAAATCAATAATTACCAATAAAATCTAATTTAATGGAATCTGAATTCATCGTGGGTGAATCTTTTGAAAGTTCCAGCATCCCCGGGCGGGAGATGTGATATATGTAAGAGGTGAGTTGCAGTGTCTTACTGTCACAATAGTTTCCCAGTACTTAGATCACCATTCTGGGTAATCCCAGGCGTGATCCATTATGTACCCACTGCATTCATCATTGATGAATGCAGTGGGTACAGAATGGATTACGCCTGGGTTACCGAGGATGTTAGATCACTAGATCACACAAAATTGGAATTATAAGCAATAAATTTCATTTTTGTGTGAATTTATTCAGTGTTTTAAACTCTGTTATATCTTACAAAGTTAACATAAGGCCTTCAGGCTCTATGTTGAGTTTGTGACTGATTGCCAGAGTTTACACACCATTTAAATCTACAAAAATGATTCTGTGTATTATATTAGTCTTTTTTATGATTTAGATAAAATTGTCCAGATTTTTGAATTTTCTAACTTAAACCTGTTCTTTTGTCTGTTTCAGGCACAGTATATATAGATCAGCCTGGTTCCAAGAAGCTTATAGTGTCTGGTGGTGCAACGGAAACTGTTCTGAAATCGTCCATGGGGATCCCTCAACCACTTGAACAACTTAGTATTGAGCATGGGGCAGTAGTCAAGATTGACTCTGATCTTACTGTTGAAGAGTTGTTATGGTCTGAGACAAGTTCTGATGAAATCTGCAAGCTTATTGTTGGGAAAGACAATACTTTGACGGTAACCACACTTGGTGATCCACATAAAGGTGTTTCCTGCAATATTGAAATAGAAGATGGATCTGCTCTATCTGGTGATACATTGCTTGTTGCAGGAACAAGTCCTAAACTTGATGTTTCAGGTCATTTGGATGTTAACAGTGTGACAATCTACAATAAAGGGATCTTCAATGTAGCCAGCACAGCTGAGCTCTCTTGTCGCTCACTGACTCTGTCTGCTTGGTCAGTTACACAGGTCGAGTTGGAAAGTCTTCCCAGTTTTGAGGATTTGGTTATAGGATTTGAAGCAGAAGTAAATTTCCAACATGAATTGGTTGAATTACAAGTGACTAAGTTACAGATGGACTCCGGATCAAAGCTAACAGTGTTAAGTGCAAGCAAAACTGTAACTATAGATGCAACAGAAGTAATATTACATGATTCTTCCAGTATTGATGTGAGTCAGGGCGGAGATGTAGCTGGTCTTGGAGTAGGATCAAATGGTAAAGGAGCAAGTCATGGAGGAGAAGGTGGTGGCAATTCTGGAAATGCTTATGGTAAAAGTAAAAATCCTACAGACAAAGGCAGTGGAAATGATGCCACTGGTGGTGGTGGTGTCATAACTATTAACACAGCTACTGCCATTCTTGATGGCAATATTATCAGTGATGGTAAAGATTCATCCAGCGGAGGATCTATCCTTATTTCTGCTACAACATCCATAGAAGGCCATGGTTACATATCAGCATCCGGTGGTGATGGAGGGGAAAATGGTGGAGGTGGTGGTAGAATCGCTCTTATCACTCAAAAGTTTTCATCTTTTCATGGTAAGGTAGTTAGCTATGATGGCTCGGGCTCATCTCATCATGGAGCAGCAGGAACTATTTACGAGGAGTATGTTCAATCTGGCAACACAATTAAAAACTTAATACTGGATAACAACAACAAAGAAACTGATGCATTAACTGTTGTTATTGATGTGAATGATGTGACAGAATTTAAAATATTTGGACATGCCAATGCTGTGTTTGATGAAAGCTCCACTAATCCCATTGTACTAAGGAGAATAACAGGTGATTACACAAGTGTTCTCACTTTGAAATACGGTCAAAGGATGGAAATAGCAACAGCGTATGGTACCATTTATCCATATGCTCTACAGTGTAAACTAGTTGTAACTGCGAACACAAGTGTTAAAACCTCACCAAAGCTGTATCTTAAAGGCGGTGGTTCTAACTCTAACAACTTGGAACTAAGTGGAACCATCAGTAATTTACAAGAGCTAGTCATTGCATCTGGAGGACGAGCTGTAATATATAGCACCAGTCAAACTGGATCAGAACCTGTTGGCACATTATCTCTCAATAAATTAGATATAATGACTGGTGGTAAACTCTTCCTTGCTACAGATACCATGGACCAGTACACCTTAAAGGTAACAAATGGTTTAGATATCAAATATGATGGAAATTTGACAGCTAGAAACCTTTTAATTACAAACACTCCATATTTACAAGTGGCAGACAATGGTTTATTGAATGTAGATGGTGGATCACTAGATGGCAGTGCTGGCAATGGAGAGAATGGTGCAGGTGCTAGCCATGGTGGTGCAGGTGGTGCATCGGAAGCTGATGTGGAACCTAGTGTACAATATGTAGGTGAATTACATTCTGCTACAGAAGCTGGTTCTGTTGGTGGTCACTTTGCTGAAGGTATTGGTGGTGCAGGTGGTGGCATACTAAAAATATCCCAAGTAATGTCATTGACCTTGAATGGCAAGATCAGTGCTGATGGTAAGGCTGGAGTATCAGGAGGAGGAGGGGGCAGTGGTGGGGCTATCAGTCTTACAGATATAACAGATATAAGTGGGTCAGGCACCATGTCAGTGAAAGGTGGTCATTCTGATAGTGGAGGAGGAGGAGGTAGAGGTAGGATCAAGTTGGAGGTAACAGGTAATGATAAGTTTGAAGGTGATTACAGTCTTCAGGGTGGATCATCTATTGATGGAGGTGCAGGGGGGTCAGGTACAGCTTCAGTACGTTCTGGCACAACAGTCAACGTTTACATTGATAATTCCGACATTACTGGTGCAGATGCTGCTATTGATGGTAAAACTGTAATTCATCTTGAAGGAGAGACTTATTCCTATGTGGATAAATTAGATATTGGGGATGGCACAATTGTTCACTTTATCACAGAACACCTTCATTTCAAGGCCAAATCTCTTCCATGTGGAGCTGGTAGTATGGTTATAGTTGATGATAATGTTACTTTCAGTGCTGATACAGACCAAGATTACAGCATCCTTCATTGTAGCTTCGACCTCTATGAAAAGGGTGAACTAAGGTTGGCTCCAGCAGTCGAACTAGCAGGAGAAAAGAATCAATTTGCAGGTAAGTTTTCAAAATGTTTAGAATAGATATGGCCATCAGGCTAAATATAAATATTAGGATACATATGTCCATTGTTCTAAATTTTAGTGTTTAAGGCTAAATAATGTCATGTGCTAACAATAATTTTTTAGAATTTATATGGTCATGAGTCTCAGTATTAATGTTTAGGTTAGATATGGTCATGTGTCTTAACATCAATGTTTAGGGTAATTATGGCCACACATCTCGATGTTAATTATCTGGTTTAATATGGCCATGTGTCTTAATGTTAATGTTCAGGTTTAATATGGCCATGTGACTCAATGTTAATGTTCAGGTTAAATATGGCCATGTGTTTCAATATAAATGTTAAGGTTAAATATGTCAATTTGTCTCAATGTTAATGTTCAGGTTAAATATGGCCATGTGTTTCAATGTTAATTTTCTGGTTTAATATGGCCTTGTGTATCAATTTTAATGTTCAGGTTAGATATGGCCATGTGTCTCAATGTTAATGTTCAGGCTAGATATGTCAATTTTTCTCAATGTTAATGTCCAGGTTAAATATGGCCCTGTATATCATTATACATGTTAAGGTTAAATATGGCGTTGTGTATCAATATACATGTTATGAGCCGTGACATAAGATTTTCCAACAATGTGGTATGTGTGTTTAGCAAAGGCTCAGACCAGCCTGCACATATGTGCAGTCTGATCAGACCCTTTGCTAGTCGCTTGAATATTCTATGAGTGTTCAACAACTACTGACTTAACACCATTTAGAGTTTCTAAGCTTAATAGGAGGCTGCAGAGGCTCGTCTGAGTCTACACTTGTCAAAATGCCACATTGTTGGAAATCACATGCAGCGGCTCATATGGTTTAATCAACTCTTTGCCTGCTAGCGTCCTCTTCTGATAACCTTTGCAAACAGTTTGGACCCAGACCAGACTCAACATTTTGTTGGGCCTGGTCTGGATCAAACTTACAGTTTGATGGTATATTTGAAAGAATTTGTTAAGAAAGTTTATTTAGAAAAAAAAATCAGCAGATGACAAAGAAAGCATGGGAAATTACCCAGAAGGCAAAAAGTCAATATCAAGATAGGATGTATATATGTTCAGGTTAACCCTTAATGCGCCAATCGCAACAAAAGTCCTCTTCTTTTCTCGTCTGCTGAAATGTTCAAGAAGCCTCTATGGCAAACAGTGTGGACCCAGATCAGACTGCTCCTATAGGAGCAGTCTGTTCTGGGTCCACGCTTTTTGCTTCTATACTTAATTTGTCAGTAATGCTAGGCAATCATTTGCAGCAGACGACTTCAGCAGACGACATTTTCAGATGCATTTTTTTCTTGGCGCTTTAAGGGTTAAATAAGTATTCTGTCGTGTTATCTTTTTTTTCAGGAACCCTGACAAATATAAGGACCCTGGTTGTAGGATCTGGGCAAAAACTGACATTGTCCTCAAATTTAAAGACCGCTACATTCAGCAACAACAAATACACCCTTATATCTGAGCCTGGAGCATATACATTTACACAGCTCACAGTGAAGTATAATGCTGAGACCATCTTTGAAGAAACCCCACATCAGATTAGTTTTTACAGGATTGAACTGAACTACGGCGCAACATTAGTCGGCAAAAACCTTAACTTGGCGGCCAATTTCTTTGATGCTCATCCAGGGTCTACTCTTAATATGACAGGGATGGGATTTGCAGCCGAAGAAGGTCCTGGAAAGGGTAGAACGGTATGTCTCCTTAACTCTTAGCCCCTGGGTAGTTTTTCATGCTTTTTGCCATCTGCTGAATTTTTTCAAATTCAACATTTTTGAAAGATTCTTTCAGGATGCCTTTGGGGTGTCAAACAGTTTTGATCAAAAAGTTTGGAACCAGATCAGGCCCGACATTTTGTCGGGCCTGATCTGGTTCCAAACTTTTTGCAAAAGTTTTCAGCAGACTGCTAGAAGGAAATGAGTTAACCTTTTTCCCATCAGATCAAACTTTTATCCTCTTCTCTTTCTCTTCTGCCTTAATTTTGTTTTCATCTGCTCCTCTCATCTGCTTATGTTCTTAGGCAGCCTATATTGCAAACAGTATGGACCCAGATCAGATCAGACTACTTCCTTGGTGTTCATAGTGTTTGCTTCCGTGATCAAAAGAAGTCTGAAGTGCATTTGAATCTTGTATCATAATCGGATTTTTGATTAACGTGCAGGTGCAGGGGCATCATCCACATCAGTGGGCCCCTTTCCAGGTAACTGACTAGCTGCACGCATAGCAGATCTCACACCTGATCTCCAGGTGCTCCTTTCTTGAGGGTCAGCTGTCGTGAGCTTCCACTCACGGCAGTCTCTCTCCGTCAGTTGTGTTTATTCATAAAATGACATGTAAAAATAAGTGTTTTGTTTTCTGAGAAGATAGTAGTTATCCAATGGAATATTCTCAGTGTATTCAGGAACCTGTGGGAGGTGTTTAATAAAAATTGAAAATGTATCTTCTCCAGGAGCTCTATAATATAACCCTAATGATGAGATCTTGGTACTTATCGCATTTTAGAGCAATTAAGGCTCAGGCAAGTCTGCTCATATGCGCAGACTGGCCAGAGCCTTCACTGCTCATACACACAAAGTATGTATGTGGATGAATATTCAGACCAAATTTGGACTTCTAACCACACTGGATACATCATCAGCAATTGTGTTTAACCCTTTCCTTCATGAATATTCACGCTAGGCTCCATCCTCAATGAATAAAATAATATAAATACACTTTCATGTTGGTACATAGAGCAAAGAAATTACTTGTTGGGTCCACTTGTGTTGGATCAGATAAATCATATTTCTATGAGCAAACAGAGTAGACCATGATCAGGTAGCTCTTACAAGAGCTGCCTGATCTGGGTATGCTCTGTTTGCAAAAGCGTTAAAAGGCATCTCTATGAGGTAAAGGGTTGAAGATTTTTGCTTGTAAGGGAGAAGTAGCAAATCTCTTGTACTTTTCCCATATATTGTTAGGTGGATTCTATCGGGACTGGTGCAGGCCATGGTGCCCCAGGTGGTTCTGATTCCGGTACAGATGGTGGCGTCACCTACGACATGACACGTCTACCAAACCAACAAGGCAGTGGTGGTGGCAGCGGTAGCAGTGGAGTGGGTGGTGCAGGAGGGGGCTATTTCAAGGCAGAAATCTTTGAGACACTCACTGTTGATGGTAAGAAAATACAGTAAAACCTGTCTTAAGCAGCCACTCAAAAAGAACACAAAAATTTGTTTTCAATACCGATTGCCCCATAATGCAGGTCAAAAGTATTGCAGAATGCTCCAAGGGGAGCATTGTGCAACACTCTTGACCTTCATTAAGCTACCATTTTCCATTAAGACCTTTGGTTTGTCTATTTTTAAGTAACCGCTTAAGACAGGGTTAACTGTAGATATTTTTATACCCCGCCACACTTTAGTGGCGAGGTATTATGTTATACCCTTCGGTGTCTGTCCGTCCGTCCGTCCGTCCGTCCGTGCTCACCATTTCCGATCGATAACTTGAGTATTTATTCACGGAATTTTTTCAAATTTTGCATACATATTGTTATCGGCGATGAGTGGTATGGGATTGTTAATGGGCAAAATCCGTCCATTTTTAACGGAGTTACTGCCCTTTTTCGTATTGGAAAAATGGTTTCTGGCCTGTCATTCCTTTACTGTTCATGATATCTGAATGAAACTTCACAGATATGTTGCACATCAAAGGTTACATATTGTGACTAAGGACCGTCACTCTGACCTTCCCAGTTTGTGAGTTATCTGCCCTTGATAGGTCTGAAAAAAGGTTTTTGACCTATTGTTCCTTTACTATATGGAATATCTGAATATAACTTCACAGATATGTTTCACATCAAAGGTAACATATTTTGACTAAGAACCGTCACTCTTACCTTTCCCGTTTGTGAGTCATCCGCCCTTGATTGAATTAAAAAATGTTTTTTACCCGTAGTTCCTTTACTATGTGGAATATTTAAATGAAACTTTACAGATATGTTTCACATCAAAGGTTACATACTGTGACAAAGAACCATCACTCTTACCTTTCCAGTTCATGAGTTATCTGCCCTTGATTGATCTGAAAAATGGTTTTTGACCTGTAGTTCATTTACTATATGGAATATCTGAATGAAACTTCACAGATATGTTGACCATCAAAGGTTACATATTGTGGGTAAGGATCGTCACTCTTACCTTTCCAGATTGTGAGTTATCCACCCTTGATTGATCTGAGAATTGGTTTTTTACCTGTAGTTAATTTCATCCGTCCGTGCTCATGACCATCAAAGGTTACATATTGTGGGTAAGGATCGTCACTCTTACCTTTCCAAATTGTGAGTTATCCACCCTTGATTGATCTGAGAATTGGTTTTTGACCTGTAGTTCATTTCATCCGTCTGTGCTCACTGTTTCCGATCGATAACTTGAGTATTTATGCACAGATTTTTTTCGAATTTTGCATACATATTGTTATTGGGGATGAGTGGTATGGGATTGTTAATGGGCAAAATCCGACCATTTTTGATGGAGTTACTGCCCTTTCTCCCTTTAAAAAATGGTTTCTGGCCTGTTTTTCTTTTACTGTTTATGATATCTGAATGAAACTTCACAGATATGTTGAACAGCAAAGGTTACATATTACAACGAAGGACCGTCACTCTTACCTTTCCAGTTCATGAGTTATCTGCCCTTGATTAATCTTGTCTATCTCAGTTCTGTTGCTATTTATGTTACGACATAATGCCGGTCAGGAAGGAAGAGGGGAAATTTTATTGGAAAATTCCTTTTTGCGATGACGATGCTACCAGGGAAAAATAATGCACACAACTAGCAAAAACTTTTCAGTACTTTATGTACTAAGAAAACATCAACAACACATTAATATACAATGACACCACCTACGCTGTTATTTCTGGCTAATTGACCATCCTATACTAGAGCAAGTTGCCACTCCAAGATTGTTTCAATTAGAACCAATCTTGGACTGTCCTGTTCTAGATGTACGTCAACTAGTCAGAAATAAGAGACGTAAAGAATATGATTAACATATAACTTAAGAAAAAAAACAATTGGATCCTTTAATATTTAAGTTCTCGTATTGACGAGAAATCTCGAGATTATACGCGTCTCGCGAACACTATGTCTTCTAAGCTGCACGTGTGTCTATTTCAGACCATCGGCGCTGAGGTGATCGAACCTGTACTTTGGTCGTCACTGGATTAACGTATTCGTGTTATCTGTTACGCGTACTACTGATCGTTACTCAAGACGTCAGTATTAATTTATGTCCTCCTGATCATATCCCACGTTGGGACGTCAGATTTTTCATATAACCATTCGAGCCGGTTGGCTTCCCATTTGGTGGTACTACGTTGTAACGATTGGGGCTTTGATCCACGCTGGTCGTGGCCTAAGGGGGACAACTATTATGTGCCCTCAGGTACTTATCAATGGCTCACCAACTTTCAGCCTCCAACGTAGGAGGGGACACAAGAGATGATTCTGCAAAAAACAATCTATATTTAGAATCTCAGAATCACTCTTTTGCGTCGATAATGGGGTTGTTCGTTCGCTTTTCACAAAAATAGAAATAATTTCAGTGGTCTTACTCTTTTAAATTACAGCCTAACCCTATAAGTGCGCGATTAGCCCACACCCGTGGGTGTATGGCAAACGGCTCTCATGCGGTTAGGATGGATCGGCTCTTCTAAATACCCACACTTAAACTTATATAATAGAGAAGTATTTTTTTAGTGACTGGCCTATGTCAGCGCTAAACAATACCTCTTATGCCAAACGAACAAACCCATACGTAACAAACTCTTCTATACACTGTCGTAACGTCACCCTGGTTGAGACGCTATCGCAGCCGAAACATCAAGATCCTGTGGCCCTTTTTCCCTTCAAGGTCACGTTATCTAGATAGTTTCGAGGTTTACACATACTGATACCAATTCTCTTAAAATTCCAGGAAAAAGGTTGAACAGTGTGGTGCCGACGTAACGTTTGGACGTTTACGTCGGACATCACCCTGCCCACGCACTAATTTCGTACATGTATAACGTATCAGTTGTAAACAACTAATTATGACCTCTCGGCAAAACATATACATCAATATTGAGAGATTACATTCTGCTGTTTTATGTGTGTAAAACCGTACAATGCTTTCTTACATTTATTTTGGTGTAACACCAAAATGCTTTACATTTACTTTGGTGTAACGAAAATATCTTACATTTACTTTGGTGTAACAAAAAATATCTTACATTTACTTTGGTGTAACAAAAAATATCTTACATTTACTTTGGTGTAACAAAAAATATCTTACATTTACTTTGGTGTAACATTACACCTACCTTATCTCTAAACATACATGTCAGCTATCACCTTATTTATGTAAGTGTGTTGTAGTGTATGCACCTAACCCTTATTCTTATATGCGTCAGATATAACTCGAGGTGACACAGACAGGTCGCTACAGAAAGTCGATTATCACTAGCAGTTAAATCGTCTTTCCAGCAACGCCGTACAAATCACAACAATTTAAAATCTAGCTGCTAAAATTGTTTTTCACCTATCGGTCCCTGGTAAATCTTTCAGCATGCCATTATAGTTTTAGGTGCGGGCCCGACATGGCCTGTGACTACATTTGTCCGAAATAACCCGACGAGTCCATTCGGACAGCTTTTACTATAGCCGCAAGAATGGTCCCAGCAGATTTTTAGGCAATACGCATGTGCGTAACTTCATACGCAAGTGCGTAACAATCGCTATTTTCACCAAAAAAACGGGACGTTATTGATAACACCCGAAAGAACACATACACGGAATGCTGGCCGATTCAACAGACGACAAAATAGAAAACGAGTGACTTATTATTTCAATACAATGTAACATGCTAGAGACATCGCGATTCAATGCAATTACACGGATCGCCATCGCCCTATCATGTACAATATCAATACAGTAACGATATATATAACTTCACGTACCTTTTATAATAATGAATAGCATCTCTATATCGAACCTTTCATCGGTATGTTTAAAATGTCCCCTAACAAGAATGGGAAATTCCATCCTTTATATATTGAAAAACGCACAAGATTTCCGAGATATTCAAGAAGAATAAGGAAAACGTGCAAGCGTTGATAAATATAGATACAATGAATTCCATCTCAGACAAACCGACCTTTTATTGGGACTATCAAAAGAAAGAGTACCGTATCATGGTTCGAATAGGTGCCCAGGTGCATACCTAAACCACTGCGTATTTGTGCGTATACGCAACCATAGCTGATTCTGTTATTCCAGCCATTCTGTATCGTAACAATTTAGGCATTATATATCTCACAAAATAACTTTGGTGCCCCCAGCAGTGGCGGGGTATTATGCAGTGCTTGCGGTGCTTTTATTTAACTATCACCATCATCATCACCACCACCATTAGAGGAGCATGGTGGCTCAGTGGTAGAGTGCTTGACTCGAGATCAAGGGGTTGTGGGTTGGAGCCTCACAAGAGGTACTGTGTTGTGTCCTTGAGCAAGACACTTTATCCTCTTCTTAGTACTGGTTCAACCCAGACAGACCCATTCTGACATGACTGAAAAAATGTTGACTGGGACATAAAGAAACAGACCAGCTTACAAAACCACCATCATCATCATCATCATCGTCGTCTTCCTCGTTGTCATCATCATCATCATCACCATCGTCCTCATCATCGCCATCATCATTATCATCATCCTCACCACCATCGTCATCATGTTTTTGATTAACTTGCAGGTGCAGGGGTATCATTCACATCAATGCCCTTCTCCAGGTAGCTGGCTAGCTGCACACATAGCAGATCTGACATCTGAAATCTGTGTGTTCCTTTCTTGTATTATAATGAGTTCTATCTGGTTTATTACAATGAACATTGTGATGGTTCATTGTACACATCAAGAGTCACAGGACAGAATTTCTGAGATGTTGCCCAGTACCCGCTACATCATATGACCTATGCACATGTAAAGTTTGAAGTTGCTACATCCAACGGTTTGGGAGGAGATTGCATTTACAAGAAAATACATTATATGACTTTGACCTTGGGGGTCAAGGTCACACAAAATATAGCCAAGTACCCTCTAAATCATGTGACCTATGCACATGCATAGTTTGAAGTTGCTTCCTCCAACGGTTTTGGAGGAGATGCATTTATGAAAAATTCATTATATGTAGCCCAGTACCCCCTACATCATATGTTACCTTTGCAGCTACAAAGTTTGAAGTTGCTAAGTCTAACGGTTTAGAAGGAGATACATTTACAAGAAAATACATTATTTTACCTTGACAAGGTCACAGGAAACTTTGCCATCATGTGGCCTATGCAGCTGTAAAGTTTGAAGTTGCTATGTCTAATAGTTAAGGAGGAGATGCATTTACAAAAAAATACATTATTTGACATTTGACCTTAGGGTCAAGGACACACAAAATGTTGCCAAGTACCCTCTACATCATGTGACGTATGCAGCTACAAAGTTTGAAGTTGCTAGGTCTAATGGTCTATACATTTACAAGAAACATGACAGATTCATTTTGGTACGAAATTAATATACCCTTTTTTCTAAATAACAAGCCAAGACTGCTCCTATAGGATCCTTGTCCTGTTGAATCCAGATAAATCCTTTTTTGTAAAGCACTGTAGATCCAAATCAGCCGGCTTATAAAAGAAGTCATCTGATCAGGACCCATACTGCTTTTCAATCTGCTTGCAAATACAAACTTATAATTGGAATGCTGCACGTTAACAGGACAAAAATTTGGGAGGAGTGTAGTGCATAAGAAAATTCTGTATGACAACAGTTCACTCTTTCCTTGCAAGCACCTACTTTTGATGTCTGCTGACAAAATGTTGTTCCTTTTCTGGATCTAAACTGTTTAGCCCTCTGATAGCAATGGCATAGCTAGAACGCTGAAAAGTTAAGCACATCAAAGGGAGACTTCTGTATCAAGCAATGATTTGCAACAATTACATCCCTTTTCAAAATGGGAACTTCTCTTAACCGAAAGAATTTGCGAATTCTTTCATTTAGGAGCAGTTCCTTAGGGTATGGAAAATCACTTTTACCACATAAGGTGAACTCCCTTAAGTGTAACTATTTTTATAACACACGTGCGTATACTGCGCAATGGGCGCTACGCCAATGGAAAGTGTTCATTAAAAAAAATTTAAGTAATTTTGTAAAAAATTCAGTAAACAAAACATGCAAAATTACCCAGCATGCATATTGTCTTTTTTGTAGGTTCCATAATCATGGATGGTGCTGCAGGGACGGGTGATAATGCTGGTGGTGGAAGCGGAGGCAGCATACACATTAAAGTACCACTACTTAAAGGAAATGGAAAAATAACTGCAAATGGTGGGAGAGGAGCAGGACTTGGTGGGGGTGGAGCAGGCGGTAGAATATTTATGGATCTGGATTCGTAAGTACTGCAATAGTATATGGGCCTTGACCCGAGAAAACCTGTCTTCATAGGTTTAGGAACAACAAAAGCACAGACCAGACTGCGCAGTCTGATCAGCGCCTTTGTTATTCCCTTATTGAAAAGTATCATATCTAAACTTGCTACAAGAGAGCTTTCAATTTTCTATCTAGCCTATGTAGCTGAGGAGACCAGTTTGAGACTTGTTTTGTCGGAAACCTCGACAGGTTTGGTCAAATCAAGGCCCATATTTGAGTTGGTACCCAGCATAAGGTACAAGTTGGCATGTGCATACAACAAAGATTCAAATCAGTCTGCACATCTATGCAGTATGGTCATTGGGGTAGCTCCCATTACGAAGTTTACGCATGTGCATAATAAAAATAGTAACATTCAAGGGAAATCACCTAATGTCGTAAAAAGTGATTTTCCATACCATAAAGAACTGCTCTTAAAGGAAAGAATTCGCTCCCACTTGGAGCGAATTCTTTCCTTAAGATAAGTTCCCATTTTGAAAAGGGATGCAACTGGAATGAATCACTGCTTGCTCCAGTAGTCTCCCTTTGATTTGCGTAGCTTTTTCAGCGTTCTGGCTATGCCGTTGATGATCAAAAAGTCTTATTTTTCTGCCTGAAATGTTATACCCTTGGCTACCCATAGAGTGCCTATCGAAGACTCTTATCTGGCTGCTTGTATGTGTAGGCTGATCTGATTCTTGCACACCACATCGGGATTTCCGTTGTTCTTACCCATGTGAGATAATTCTACGTCACATACCCATACCAACCCAAATGAACAGCTGCAAGTCTTTCGCACCCTTGGCCGCATGTCAATCTGTGACGTTATTGTAATGTTAAAATGAAGTCACCATATCGCATCTCAGCATATTCAGGATTTTTTTAAAAACCTTTTTCATGTTTTTCCAATAAAAATGAGGTAATTTGTGGTGAGCAAGAAAAAGAATCCATTATTTGTGTGAGGATGGGATAGAAAAATCTGTCCCTCGAGATCACCGTTTGTCATCACTCAGCAAGCTTCGTGATACCAATTGGTGATCCTCGGGCAGATTTTTCTATACCACCCTCACACTCATGATGGATTCTTATAAGCTTCAATGGGGGCACATGCGACTTTGTACACTTTGCTGTGTCCAAGCTCATTTGAAGACTTAAAAATTACAGTAAAACCTGTCTTAAGCGGCCAATCAAAAATAGACAAAACAAAGGTCTTTAAGACAGATGGTAGCTTAATGCAGGTTGAAAGTATTTCAGAATGCTCTGCTATACTTTTGCCATGCATTAAGTGATAATCGGTCTTGAAAGTCAATGTTTGGTCTTTTTTTTTTGGGTGGCCGCTTAAGACAGGTTTTACTGTACAGATCTGTTAGACCAATGAAGGTAAAATGGTGGAAATTAAAGCCTTTTCTTGCTTTAAAGCTCTCAGATGCTGTATTTATCGTGCTAATAAATGTTAAAATGCCATTTTAACTTTAATGAGTATGATAAATTTCCTGCTGAGTTGAGCATGGAATAAGTTTTATAACTTCGAGGCCTTCTCATTCTCAGTGAGATAATTGCAAAACTTTACATATTGATTTCGAAATGTTTTGACTGTATTGTTGAATAATTGAATAAAACAGAGATGACCAATTAGCAATTTTGTTCAGTGTATATGTGTACACAGTTAGATGGTGGCCTGTGAAAGCTAAAATGAGCCAGTGTCCAGTGAAAGCTTACCGTTGGCAGCATGAATTAGTAGTGCTCTTCCGTGGTCCACTGCTACAGCACCGGAAGTCAGCCTGTTGACTCCCGCTGTGAAGCTACTGTCACCCAGGTTGTGACAGGCTAGTTTCTGGCATGGCTGCCACTTTCTAGTTTTGTGTAGAAGCCTAGAGAGAAAACTCCTAGATGGGTGACCCTCCCGGGTTAAGGAGCACCATCTATCCACCTGTTACAGGTGGTACTGGCTTACATGGTTACCAGTAGCAAGATCAGTCTTGAGAAAAAGACCAATCTGGTTCGTACCACAATCTGGTCCTGACCGCAAGACTAACCTGGACCTGACCTAGAGGCCTTATTGTATGATATTTTTGTTTACATTTTCCTTTATTTTTTCCCTTCAGTAATGCATTCAGTGGTAAGATGTCTGTTTACGGAGCTGGTAACGATGATACACTGAATACATTCAAGGCCGGACCAGGTACAATATTTCTACAGGAAGGCAAGCAGCTTCTTCTCACAGTGAGTGGTGATACAGACTCCTCTATTCAGAACCAGACCTATGCATACATATCAGGGGCAGATGGTGAAGATGGTGAATTTTCCTACGACCTTCTAACTCTGGATGGTAAGGAAATGGATGAAAGTTTTCAGGATTATTCCTGAATTCAGGATTTTGAGGCTGACTTTCCATAGAAAGTCAGCCTCAAAATACTGAATTAGGCAGAGTATAATAGCATTTCTGATATATTTACAGTTTATCAAAAAAAAATTAACCATTTAAAACTTGAACTGTTAATATTTTGAAGGCATACTGCAAGTTTTAAAATTTGAATTTCAAAAGTTCAGGATTTTGGAAATTTTGAACTCTCACCCATGTATGGATAAATCCTTTCTTTACTGATAGATTCTTGCAATATCTTGATTGATACAATAGTGTATGAAAAGTCAATTGTATGTTTTGAGGGTTCACAGGATACAATTTTCAGTATTTGTCTCTGAAGTTTGTTTTTATCCCAGGAAACAGTGCAGCCCCTGCTGGGATGCAACTTTAAATTGCACCTGTTCTGGGTCTGCTTTGTTTGCTAATTCATCCATCAAGTCTTTTCTGATTGTGGTGACTTCTGATAGTTTTTATATCCTTTGCATGCAGCTTGGATCCAGATCAGACCTGACATATGACTCTTTTTTGTTGTTGAAGGAAAGTTTTTGAAAAAGTAACATTAAGAATAAAATTGCAAAGAATCATGCAAAATGACCCCACATGCATCCATTTGCAGTCACCAAAGGGTATCTACAGGACTACAATTGTCTTGAAAACTGATTTGATTTTTGGAATGTTCGTGGAATCATGAATACTTAGGGTCTCTTGCAAAGAAAGTGAAGCCAATTTTGGGCTTCATGCTTACTTTGCAAGAGACCCGAAGTATTCATGATTCCATGAACATTCCAACAATCAAATTCATTACTTATATTTACATTTATTATAAATATCTAGAAATTATTAATAATTTAGGTAAAAAACAGTTTTATATTTAATATGTAATCGTATTAACGGTTTTGTTGGAGTGTAAAATGGAAAAGCGGAACAGCCAGTGTGAACACTGACTGCCAATGGAGCAAACAGGATGCTTGTTTTGCAGGTGCGAATTAGGTGTGGCTCGCTGTCAATCACAACACCAGTGTCACTTCTGGCAAATGAATTTGATGTTCGAAGCGCATTGCATTGGCAAGCGAGCTTGGCAGCTGTCAATCATATATTATGTGATTCATGAGGTTATAAACAGGTGCAAAAATCTAAAGATTCATTAAAGGCATGCTTTGAAAATGTAAATATGATTTAATGACCCTTCCATCAGCTTGGATACACGAAAAGTGGTATTTTCAAAGTTAAACTGGGGGAGAATTTGGGTTTTGTACCTGTCTGGCTGTTTGTTCATTCTTTGTCTGTCTAGCTGTCCCTCCAACACAAAATCTGTAACTAAACTGATATCCAGTCTAGAGTGATGAAATTTAATCTCGCTGGGTAGAGAGCTGGCTGATTTAGGGGATAACTGTATTCAAAACTTTCATTTGGGGAGGTATATCGTCGGATATACGGTCGGAACTTGGAAATTTATTTGTATAGCGACACCTGGAGCCATAAAAGGTGATTTCCGTAGCTATACTACAGCCCCACAGCCTTGAGACTGGGGATAAGTGGCCCCCACCCCCCTCCCCCCATAATTCTGAGTTTTGTTTGGGACTGGGAGGGGGCTCAAAAGTGTTTTATTCTCTGCAACCAGACTACAGGAGATTTGAAATCCCATCATTTAACAACCCGGGTAACACTCACAGCCCTGTCTGTGCCCCCACGAGCACCTTTACTTTCAGCAGAATTGTGGGTTATCTGTTATCATCTAGGTAATCTAGGTATTATGTGTATTCCCAATTATGCATTACCATATATACTCGCAATATCATATAATGCACAGAAATTTATTTTTTTAGGGCACTCACGGCCTTTTCAGTGGGGGGGGGGCACCCCCCTGGGTCAGGCACTGAGCAAAGCAGGAAACCAGACCATGGTATAGTCCCAGTCAATAGTCAAAACTATTCCCTCGGCAATAGTTCAGTGACTCATGACATAGCAAAAATAAACAGCTACTCCATATATAGATGGTTGGGTAATAATTGAGCCAGTGCATGAGATTTCCAACAATGTGGTATGTGCGACAAGCAAAGCCTCAGCTCAGCCTGCGCATACGGGCAGTCTGATCAGAGCCTTTGCTCATCGCTTGAATATTCTACGAGTGCTAAGCTACTGACCTAACATCTTTTGGGGTTATAAGGTTAAAAGGAGGCTGCAAATGCTCATCTGAGTCTATACTTGTCAAAATGCCACATTGTTGGAAATCACATATCGGGGCTCAATTTTGACTATACTACAAACAGGCATGAAATAGCTGTATATTCTTTTCCTACAGGATATGCTAATGCAATCTATGGCGGGCCTTCAACAAAGTTAGAATTAGCTGATATATCAGGAGACGCAACTGCAACCATTCATGTGACTGATCAGCAAGTGTTAAAAGCTGCTGTGGTTGACGGTGTCATTAGTATTTTTGAAACTAACATCCACATCATTGTGGGCCCCAAAGGCACTTTACTTGTTCCATATACAGTGAAAATTGTTACAGTGACATTGGACTTGCATGGCACGGCAACGTTTAAAGAACTGGTTGTAGAAAACAAGGGTACCTTCAAAACCCATTCAACAACATTCACATCCATTCTTGGTAAAAATGGGATTGAGCCAAATAGTGAACCAGGATCATTGATTCTTTCTTCCATAAAACTGAAGTCGGGATCAAACTATCAGCCTGAAGGCTCTCTAAAATTGCAGTGTTGGACTATTGACATGCAACGCTTAGTCGTGATGGAAACTGATTTTGTAGACATTGTAGCTGGTACAGTCAACGTGCAGCGAGGGGCAACTTTAAACGTACGTGGGAGAGCAAGTCCTAGTGACCCTATTGTTCCTGAGAATTCACATGGAATAGATAAAAATGGAGGAGCACATGCTGCCCAGGGTGGTGTAGGTTCAGGTAGCAGTATTGACATTGCAGCACAACCATATGGAATTCTTTATAGGAAAGAGGATATGGAACAAACGGCAATGAGGTCTGGTTCTTCTGGAGGAGGAGGTGGTATGGGAGGAGGTTACATAAAAATTACAGCTGACGACTTCATACTTGATGGTATCCTACAGGCTTCTGGAGCTGACTCCACTGCTGGGGGTGGTGGTAGTGGTGGGAGTATTTATGTGCAAGTTAAACAACTGAAAGGTCTTGGTTCAATGGTTTCTGATGGTGGCTCTGTTACATGTCATGATTGTGGTGCTGGTAGTGGTGGCTATATTGGAGTCAACATGGTGACGGATTCTTTCGAGGGAAAATATGCTGCTGCTGGGGGTACATCACCAGCTCCCAATGGTAATGGTGGTCCTGGATCTATTTACACAGTTTCTGGTACAAATGGAGAAAAACTTATTGTAGACAATAGTAAAAGTAAACAGAAAATATTTTCCATGACACTAGAGGAAAGAGATCCAAATATTGAATTTGATTTTGTTGTTTTATATGATTATGCGAGACTACAGATTAAGGAAGATGGCAGAGAAACCTCAATTAAGATCAATAAAGTGGATGGGGATAGCACAGCAACTCTCATTATAAGGACAAATCAGACTGGTTATGTGGAGAGGGTTCCATCAACCACTGGCGCAAAGATGGATTCCAAATTGAAAATTAATCTTGAACTTCATCATGGAGGCGCATTCATTCTCTCAGAAAGGACAAGCATTCTTGGACTAGCAGACATTGCCCTTGATTTAGATGGAACTGTGAAAGGAGTTAAAGATATGATCCTTGGGACACAGAGAAATGCAAGAATTGGACCAAATGCCAGAATATTACCAAGTGAATATGCTGTTGTTGATGAAACTGCACCGAAAGTCTCTTTTGGGATTTTACAACTGGAGCCGGGAAGCGTTTGTGAATATGATCCTAACATTGGTGCACAAATATCCACTGGTTCTCTTAACTTGAAATTTGCTGCAAAAATAAAAGCTGATTACTTTGAAATAAACTCTTCAAACATTGATCTTGAATTAGAAAGTGAAATGAGTTGTTCAGGTGTTGATAGACCAGACTCTGACACAATGGATATTACTGATGGATCTGGTAAAGTTGGTGCTGTAGAAATTGGTGGTGCAGGTCATGGGGGAGAAGGTGGTGGCTCCAAAGATTTATCAGGCTCTCCGTATAATTCATTGTACTTTCCAGAGAAATCTGGAAGTCGTGGAACAGTCAAGGATGGTACCAAGCTGGGAGGAAAAGGAGGTGGAAGAATTCATCTAAGGGTTGGGAGCCAGTTGATAAATGATGGTAAACTATCTGCTGATGGGGAACCAGCCAACTCTGAAGGTGGGGGAGGAAGTGGTGGAAGTATTCTTGTAGAAACCTATGATATTGAAGGGTATGGTGAGATATCTAGTGCTGGTGGTCAAGGGTCAGGAATTAGTTCAGGAGGATCAGGTGGTCTCATAACAATACTCAGCCAAAGTAAGAATCTGTTTGAGGGAGACTATACAGTCAATGGTGGTAAAGGTGGAACAGACACCCACAGTGCTGGTGGTGGAATGGTATATATTAGAGATGTCAGATATGGGAAAGAATATCACACATTGCTATTGGATAATCAAAACTTGCCACACAAAAACTCAACTATTGATGAAAAAGGAAAGCCAACACATTATTTTAATGAAGTTCACATAACGAGAAATGCTGCTTTACATATGGCTGAAAACAATACTGGCCAGACAATTATCATTGATAAGTTGTTTGGGGATGGTAGTGGATTGGTACACATCCACAGAACCCAAACAGCTTATATTGAATATGATACGACAACAAGGAAGGCATTGATCACAGGAATGAATTATATTGTGGATGCTGGAGCAGAGTTGCTTGTTCCTTCCATCGTTTATATATATGGGCATGGAGTTTACCTGAGTGGACAGACAGAACGCCGATCTAAAGCCATTTTCGGAACCCTGACGGGAGTTTCTGATCTAATTATTGGTTTTGATGGTGTACTTTACTTTGGAAATGAAAGCAACACTGCATTCAAAAAAGATGATGAATATCTATATGAGACGGGCGCAGGAGAAGTACAGTTTGGAACAATGGAATTAAGAGCTCGCTCTCAGTTTAAATTTGCTCCAGATACTGATGCAACAGTTAAAAGTGCTGAGATAAATGTCTTATTTGAAGCAATGGTTTCCGCTGAACATATTGTCATTCAGGCTGGTATTCTGAATATTGAGGCAGGGGCTACACTGTCAACCTCAGCTATTGAAAGACCTGAAGACAACCGGGATGAGGAACTTGGTCGAGGCAATGATGCCACACAGAATGTTTCCGTAGGCACTGGAGGAGGCTATGCAACCTTTGGAGGAGGTAAGAATGAAGAAAACAGTCTTTGTCATTGGTCTAGTTGAACATTTTTTACTTAATTGCAATTACTTTCTAATCCTTCAGTTTAAACATAAGTTTTGGGTGCCTGCAATTACTTTCTAATCCTTCAGTTTAAACATAAGTTTTGGGTGCATGCAATTACTTTCTTATCCTTCAGTTTAAAGATAAGTTTTGGGTGCTTGCAATTACTTTCTAATCCTTCAGTTTAAACATAAGTTTTGGGTGTTTGCAATTACTTTCTAGTCCTTAACACTTGAGTTATTGCCCTTGTTTTAGTATATGCAATTATAATGCAAACCATATATTAGCTTTTTTATGTGATAATCTTCACATTTCATCAAAGTTATTATATTTAGCAATTTCTCAATATAGGCCATGATTGCCCAGTGCCTGTAGATAAGCATGGCAGTGTCAAAGTTTTACCCACCCCTTTGACCCAAACTAAGGGGTCAAAGGTCAAAAGTTTGAATATCGCAATAACTAATTCAATTGTCAATATTTTTAGCTGAAATTTTGCATGCAGGCAGAGCAGCAATAGATATGAAACATATGAAAGGGGATTTTAGTTTGAAGGCATGGGTCCAAGCCCCTGGGGTGGACTTAGGGGGTGGAGTGGCGGCCAAAATTTAACTTTTTCAGAATATGGTCATGTTGCATATCAAACTAAAGCTGACAACGTTTGCAGCAATATGGTAGCAAATATTTTGCCCACAGACACACCCTTGTTGACAGTTATTTTGGACTTCGATTATTTGTGTTCTACTACAAATGTTAACCCGTATAAGCCTAGCGTCCTTTTTGTGGGACATAGGCAAACAGGGCAAACCCAGATCAGATGCTGCAGAATGGGGTGTCTGATCAGGGTCTTCACAGTTTGCTCTATTAAAAATCAAATAAAAATGAAAACTGCCACCCATCAACCCATAAAACAGAAATAGACTGATCCAATTGATAAGAATGGGAAATTTCATTCAGCTTAAATGGGTTAAAAGGACGTATCTATGCATAGAGTCAGATAAGGCATCTTGAACATTTTCCATACTCCCAGTATGACAACATTTTTCTTATCATACCCAGTATCAGTCCTAGACTAATGATATGAAATCTGTCAGTCATATGACTGGCCTCCAGATAAGAATGCGTAATTTTAGTTAAGAGTGTGTAACAAAAAAATGATTATATTTCTCAGACAAAACATATGTTGTAGGAAACAAAAGAACCATCTCAATGAGACTGTTCTATCGAGCACCCACAACACATGTTAAAATTACTGGATAAGAAAATATTAGCAACTTTACACTCAAAAATTGTGTTTATCTTGACCTGTGATCCAGAAAGTACTTTGATGCCTGAATCTTGGCTGTTCACAGGTTTAGATAAACACAATTTTGGAGAGTAAAATGTAAATATTCTCTTTAACCTTCAGTTTTAACATATGCTTTGGTGCTCAAAAGAACCGTCTCATTGAGACGGTTCTTTTGAGTACCCACAATATATATTTTGGTTGAGAAATAAGGGAAAAAAAATGTTACACACTCTTAACTGTTAGATGCTGGTTCATTTCTCCACAGGGTACTACGATGAAGACAATAATTTGATAAGTGATGGCCGCAAATACTACGGAAGTCTCTATGATCCTATATATCGTGGGAGTCATGGGGGTAGTGGGTCTTCAGGTACAGGTGGCCGCGGTGGTGGCTATGTTCGTTTGACAATTTCCTCGCACCTGCTCGTCGATGGTATCATTGATGTAGATGGTTCTCATGGCGACAGTGATTCAGGTGGTGGCTCAGGAGGAACAGTTGATATCAGGTACAGACAAATAGCTATATTTATACTGAGAGAAAAAAGTTAAGCAATATACTTTGGGGATTCATAGTTTAGAAGAAATAGGAATTATAATTTCATAATATCAAAAATATATGTTGACAAACATTTACTATGACATTAACCGGTCGACATTTCACATAATGTAAAGTCTTATTTAAAGTCCCTTTGCTAGAGCAGCTTATCTGGCAATAGCGGGAATAGTTTTCTTCTAAAAGTTTGATTTTTCCGTTAAATGTTTAGACCTTAAACCAAAAAAGTGAAAAATGGTTTAAAACCGAATGTTCTGTTCACCCTTTTTGTACAGTTTTTAGTTGAAAATTGTACTTTTTCAAATTACCTCCCTTTCAATAAAATAGCGTTTGAACAGCAATTCAAATCCTCCCTATAAACTCGGAATTTGTTTCTTTTGACCTCTTGCATGTAGCCATTAGATCATTTTCAAATATCTGACATGTTGGCGCACCTGCAAATAAAAAAGATCTAATGCTTAAAAGATCACCTATGGGAAAACTTATTATAACTGATTGCTAAATTTTTTTACCTCAGTATACTTTATATTCAAGTGCACTTCAGACTAGATTTTTTGATGGAAGCAAAAACAATATGAACCCTGATCAGACTGCTCCCAAGGTTTGTTTGCAATATAGGCTAAAGTTGTGTCTAGCAGGCTAAGGATAATAGTGAAAATTAGCCAGGCCCCATAGCACAGTCGATAATGTGTCTGACTGCATGCATATCTAGGGGTCATGAGGTCAGTCCCGGCCCGGTCCCACACTTTTGTTGAAATTAATCATGAAATAATTTCTGTGGTCATTCTTCTACTTCCCCTGATTCAAGAAGGGTTGTTTTCAGTTACAAGCAAAAGTATGTGCACAAAGCACTGATTGATTGCTAAGTCAAGTTTGCCGAGGAAAAAAGTGTAATAATATGAGCCATGGCATGAGATATCCAACAGTGTGGTATGTGCGACCAGCAAAGCCTCAGATCAGCAATCGCATAGGCGCAGTCTGATCAGTGCCTTTGCTAGTTGCTTGAGTATTCAATGATTGTTAAGCTACTGACCCAACATCATTTTAAGTTTCTAAGCTTAAAACAAGGCTCTACAGGCTAGTCCGAGTCTACACATGTCAAAATACCACATTGTTGGAAATCACATGCACTGGCTCATATGGTGAACTGAGTGTCTCTGTTGTCTGGGACATAAAACCTCATAGCAAACAAACAAACCAAACAGTGAGGTGAAACAATTACCTGATTACCATATTAAACCTAATGAGAGAGCACATGCTCCTATAAGCACATAGTGAGTACATAATGAGTTGTTGCACCCTATGAATTTCTGATTTCCAATCATCTTTGCCGGGCCGCGTAGCACAGTCGGTAAGGAGTCTGGCTACAGAGGCGTGTCTGACTGCAGATACAGGGGTCCTAAGTTCGATCCCAGCCCGGTCCCATACTTTCGTGCAGATTGATTGTAAAATTATTTCTGCCGTCATTCTCCCCCCTTCCGCTGAATCATTCAACAAGGGTTGTTGTCAGTTACAAGCGAAGTATGTGCACAAAGTACTGATTAACTGCTTGTTCAAGCTTGCCCAGGAAAAAGTGTGGTTAGGTGAACTGACCATCCCGCCATGACCATAGCTGTTGACTTGGGACGTAAAGCAACAAAACAAACAAACAATTTCCAATCAATATTATGGCACAATTTCTTATTGTTATTGATGATAATCAGCCTGGATCCTGACCAGCTTGCTTCATCAGAAGCCAGCTGATCAGATCTACACTGGTCTCTGAAGAGATTATAGAATGATGAGAGTTATGTGGTCATCATTGTGCTTATCATATGACGTTGAGTCTTGGAGTGAAATGACGCCATGCAATAAAATCAATAAACCACTTGTAGTTTACAGAATTTTGGGAAAATAACAACGCTGCATACATAATGGCAAAATTTTATCTTTTTTATGCCAGAAATGGGATTTCAAAGTAATCTTAATGTGATATTAAACTCCTTGTGAAAAAGCGATAATATGCTCGGCAAGCCTGCCATTTTATCACTTTTCCTCAACTCGTTTAATAAGTTCAATAAAACATGAGCACTCATGTAAGATCCTCTATTTAACCCTTGTCTTGCTGAACCCTGATTTATTTTCTCTCTTTTGAAAACGCCCTATATCCAGATCAGCTTGTTTCTGATGAAGCCTATAGATCAGGTTCTCACAGGTTTAGATAAACAAAAAATTTCAGTGTAAAATTGTAAATATTGTTTTCCCATCAATTTTAACATACGTTTTGGGTGCTCAAAAGAACCATCTCATTGAGACGGTTCTTTTGAGTACCCACAACATATGTTTTGGTTGAGAAATAAGTAAATTAAATTTTCGTGACACACTCTTAACTAAAGTCATGGGTTCTGCACTGTTTCCAACACTGATTGGAAAAAAAACATGCTTAACACTGGAATACTGCAGGTTTATAGGATAGAAATTGACAAGTGTAGACTCAGATGAGTCTGTGCAGCCTCCTTTGAAGCTCAGAAACTCCAAAAGATATTCAGTCAGCGTCTTAACAGTCATTGAATGTTCAACCCACTAGCAAAGGGAGCGCAGTGGCTCAGTGGTAAAGTTCTTGATTCGAGACCAAGAGGCTGCAGGTTCAAGCCTCACCAGCGTCCTTGAGCAAGACACATTTATCCTAGCTTAGTACTCAGGTTCAACCCAGGAAGACCCGTCTCTGTTTAACTGAAAGATTGTTGATGGGATGTAAAGAATCAAATCAAACAAGCAAACAAACCCCACTAGCAAAGGCTCTGATCAGACTGGGTATATGCACAGGCTGATCTGAGGCTTGCTGGTCTCACATACCACATTTTTGGAAATCTCATGTGACGGCCCATATGGTATATAATGGCTAACTCATTTTCATTTTGACAGCTCCTATAACCTTGAAGGTCACGGCTCTATACATTCTGTTGGTGGAGATGGTGCCTGTGGCGGCGCAGGGGGCAGAATTTCTATCAGTCTCGAGACACAGAGCTACTATTTTGGAACTACTCAAGCGCTTGGAGGACATGGTACAGGATATTACCTATCATCTGGGGGACCCGGATCAGTATATATAATAGATAAACGGTAAGTATGGAAATTCTTTTATCTGTCATCTAGGAGACCCAGATCAGTAAATGTAATAATAAACTGGTCAAAATTAATTTAGCCCCACTGGAAATTCTCCCATAGACTTATTGTAAGTACATTCATGTTTGATATATCATAAAATTTTACTGAAAAAAGATTTTCCGATAAGATTTCCAGCGAAATAGCAGCAATGTTTCTTCTCAACGTGTGCTAGGTATCACTTTTATTTATAATGTGAGTGAAGTTAGAACTTCAACTACCTTCGATATTTTTTGAATAAACATTTACATTATGGCTATTGAAAAAATTGACATGGGGTTTAATTTGATTTGACCAGTTTACATAAAGTTTAAGTATTGAATTGGAATATCTCTCATTTATCATGTCATGCATTTTATCTGAGAGTGGTATTAAGCCATGTAATAAAATCAATAAACATAAACTACTAGTGGTATGCAGATTTAGTTATGTCTTGTAATGACATCCATAACGATGAAGGTTCCCCATGATACCCTCTTCTAAAATTGCATAAATGGTTCCGCTCCACTGAGCATGAGGGCAGCCAGAGCTCCAGTTAAGAAATCTTTTAAATGACATCTCCTGAACCACTGGCCCAAATTCAGAATAATTTCACATAATTGTTTCTTATAATTCCCTCTACCAAATCACATAGATGGTTCTGCTCCGATAAACAAAATGGCTGCCATAGCTCTAGGTAAGGCATTTCCTCCTGAACCACTGGTCCAAGTTCAAAATAATTTCACAGAATTGTTCCTCATGATGCCTTCTACCAAAATTAAACATGGTTTCACTACACAGAACAAATGATCTGTCAGAGCTTTAGTTAAGAATGTTGTTAAATTGCATTTCCTCCTGAAACACTGCTCAAAATTCAAATAATTTCACAGAATTGTTCCTCATGATGCACTCTACCAAAAATTTACAAATGGTTCCACTCCACCAATCAAATGGGCTGCCAGAGCTCTAGATGAGAATGTCTTTAAACAAAATCTCCTACTGAACCACTTTCCAAATCATTTCTTTGTAAGGGAGACAAATCTTACAAATGTGCATGTATTTGTAGAGAGTTTTTACCTTGATTCTGGGAAGATGGATTTTCCAATACAGATAGCTACAATAAGGATGGGTTTATCCATTATATGTTATATGGGGCCACAGGTAGACTTTCCTATCAAATATGTACTTCTGTCTATCTCTGAAAATTGCATTTATCTTAGCAAACAGTGCAGACCCTGATGAAATGCAGATTACCAAACTACCCTTTTAGGGGTTTCCAGTATACAAAGGGTTTATTCCCATTTTCAGATGATTTCAATCAAGTTTTGGGTCAAAAGTGGCCTGTCCAATGGGTCAAATGTTTAGGCTTATTTTGGGACAGCATTAAAAATATTTTTGTCTGAAATGACTAGGCCCAATAGAGCCTTGATATTATGTTTGTAGCATCATCTAGTGAACCTTTTCCAAGTTTGTTCAAATGTTTTACTTATTGAGGTTCTACATACTGTTAGTTTTGTCAACATAACCCATATGAAATCTTATTGAAACTGCTGATCTATCAAAATTTATAGCTGGACTTTGAGTGGAGCTATTCTTCCCTCTACTTTTTTAAACTGTCATTCTCATGTGAGCGACTCAGTCTTGTTTTAAATTATTTTGGAAATACTATCAGAGTGTCAAACAGTTTGAATCCAGATCAGGCCCAACATTATATTACAAGTACATGTAACGTAACAAACCCTTCACGATGGAAGAGAGGTTGTCAACTTTACAAATGTAACAAACAGCTATACATATATATAAATCTAATTCCACATTTGAAATGCAGAGGAACATCTTTTTTAAAGATATTTCTTGTTTGAAGTGGTTATTTTTTCTAGGTATGGTGCTATTTATGAACAGTTCCATCTTGACAATAGAGAAAAAGACTGGGACAACTATTACGTCTTAGATGAAGGGGCTAAACTTTCTTATTACTTTGACGAAATCCATCTCACAAGAAATGCTTCCCTGCGAATGAAGACTGGAGATGGTCAGAACAGAACTGTGAAAGTCAACAAGTTTTATGGCGACGGATCTGGCAGAATGCACACAGTAGCTGGACACACAGCATTCTATGAGGAATATCAAACACAAACGAAATATCCTGTAAATATCTGGCTTGATGATGGATCCAAGGCCTACATGGCGCCTTTAGTTTACATCCTAGGCCAGGGAAAGATCGCCTTCAGATGGAACGGGCAAACCATCTATCTTAGATACCTGCGTATTGTACCGGGAAGGGTTATTGAGATTGATCAAAATGCTATGACAAGCTACATGGAAGGCGATGAATACAAGAGAGGTACACCAGGAGCTTTCACATTCGCTGGCTTTGAGCTGGGAAAGGGTGCTACACTCCAGTTGCCACCCCCAATGGAAGGCAAAATGACAGCAGGCTTAGTGGTAAGTAATATTATCAGTCACCCCTAATATTAACTGAATTGTTTCAACATAACCTAATACACGCTTACCATTAAAAACAACTGCTTTATGAAGAAAATCAAAAATCGGGAAATGTCATGCAACAGCCTATAGATTCCTGCGTTTTTGGTATAAATACGAGCTCAGAAAGTATTCTCATTAGGTCATATTTACTTTTCGCACGATAAACACGTTCCTGTCAAATTCTGGTACACCTATTTTACGTGAAACTTAAATCTGACAAAACAAGAGAACTTTCTGACCTCAGATTTATACCATTAACGTAGGAATGCATTGTCCGTTGCATGACATTCCCCAATTTTTGATTCTCTTCCTGGAGGAATTGTTTTTAATATTCAACCAGATGTTGGGCATTCAAGCATTTGGTAGGCGTGCTAATAAACGTTTCCTTTCTCATGGCATGTTACCTTTATCAGGTCATGATGACGTTGCACTTTTTGAATGACGTCGCTAATGACGCTGAATCAACACAAAAATCCAAAACTAGTTTGAAGAGTGTTCAACAATGGGTAAACTAATAAATAGAATACCAGGTTTGCTTCACTTGATATCAAGTTTACCAGGCTCGGCTTTGAGAACGCATGTTGAATCGCTCGGCAAGCCTCGCGATGTCAACAAGCGCCCTCAAAGCCTTGCCTCGTAAACTTGATATCAAAAGACACTCACCTAGTATTCTCATATTATCAGGTACTTCTCATATTAAGTGAAGTGCCTGATAAACCATCTCCTTCATTTGCTTTTGGGAGTAGACCTTCACAGTTGATTCGGAAATGCTAGGATTCTCCCATTAAACACAATATCGGGAGATGACGTATATAAGCCTATGCTTACTGTCAAATCCCTTTCATTCAACTGCTTTGTAATATTATTAGTGCTATGCTTATTGTATAAAAGAGAATGAATAAAATATGTTTAAACCAAACACAATATTTATTTCTGTGATGTCAGAAACATTATATAAACAGAATCTTTATACCCCCCGCAAACTTTGTTTGTAGGGGGTATACTGTTTTCACGTTGTCCGTGCGTCCGTCCGTCCGTGCGTCCGTCCTTCTGTCCGTCCGTCCGTAACGCTTTGTTTCCTTAATAACTCGAAGAGTCATTGCCGGATTTTCATCAAACCTTGCAAACATGTTCATATATGCAAGACAAATACTTTAGGCAAAAAGGTGAGGGCTAGGGGCCAATTCTATTAGAGTTATTTCCCTTTGTAGTTCTAAATGGTTTTTAATATAGTGCTTTATGCTTATGCTATTATAGGCCATACACGGGCCGATCAACTTCTACCACAGCTTTTGATGGAACAATTTGATACTTTACCTATACAATGTAGACACATTGAACATATGCATGAAGGAGTTTGGTTTAGAAAAAATATTTTTTGACAAAATGACAGCTGTGAGAACTTAGACAATTTTTCTCTAATAAGGCTTTTGTATATGCATAGATGGTGCCTTCATGGGCCGATCAACTCCTACCACAGCTTTTTATGGAGCAATTTGATACTTTGCCTATACAATGTAGACACATTGAACATATGCATGAAGGAGTCTGGTTGAAAAAAATAATAATTTTTGACAAAATGACAGCTGTGAGAACTAAGACAATTATTCCCTTATATGGCTTTTGTATATGCATTGATAGTGCCTTTATGGGCCGATCAACTCCTACCACAGCTTTTGATGAAGCAATTTGATACTTTGTTGATACAATGTAGACACATTGAACATACATGTATTCATGAAGGAGTTTATAATTTTTGTTGGAACTTAGACAATTCTTCCCTTATATGGCTTTTGTATATGCATGGATAGTGCCTTTATGGGCCGATCAACTCCTACCACAGCTTTTGATGGAGCAATTTAATACTTTGTCTATACAATGTAGACACAATGAACATATGCATGAAGGCGTTTATAATTTTTGTTTGCACAGATTCTACTCAAAATCTTCTTTTTAAAACTAAGGTCTGCTGGTTTGAACTATAACTTGCCAAGTTTTTTCACTGACTCTTACTGTGCGGGGGGTATCTGATAAGCATTGCTTATTGACTTTTTTCATTATACCTGTTAACAGTGAATAAAGCGGTATTTCATAAGAGTCTTTACTGTTTTCCAAGATAAAGTAATCTTCAGGGACAGAAATAAAACATTTTATTGAAAATCTGACCTGTGAGCAATTAAAATTAAAAATGGACTATTCCATACTTATTGTACAGGGTTCACACAGGCATGAAAAGTACTTGAATATACAAGACTGTCTTGAAAAGTCCTTGAAAATAAAATTTGTCTTGAAAAATACTTGAAAAACACTCATAGGCCTTGAAATGTCCTTGAATTTTACCATTTGCAAGAGGATTCAACGCTGTCTTTGGAGGTCTAAATCAGTATAAAATTGTGGTGCATATGCTGCACCAAATAAAGGCACCATAATTTTACACTGATTTTCCAAAGCTAAAATCTTTCGTAATGGACTCTAGCATTTGAGAAGTAGAATTTTTACATGTTAATCAGTATTTTTCATAAGTTTTCAGTCCTTAAAAATAGTTAGGAAGGTCTTTTAGAAGTCCTTGAAAAGTCCTTGAATTTTACACAATGTGTCTGTAAGAACCCTGTTATATCATATATGTGCTAGTACATCAGAATGAAACGGGCTAATTGGTTGGCTGAAATCAGTGACCTATATAAGAGTGACTGGACACTTCATTTTTCAGCCATATAGGTATGTCGTTGCATGTGTCACGTGACTAACGCCTGGTGCTCCTTTTTATCGTACACACTCAAAATGGCGATGCAGCTTGTGAGACCGCTGCATTTATAGGTACTTTAAAGTACGTACTTCGTCGTAAATATCGCTTATTGGAAAATATTGTTTATAACAAACGAAAAAACATATATGAAATATTGCTAAAGGCTTTGTTTCTGCAATGTAAAAACTAATCCGATTGAGTTATGACCATGTAAATATCGGCCGATTTTAAGAAAGTTGCGGAAATCGGCAAAAATGGCTTCAAAAATACCTCTTTCACTCTGACGAATAAAGCTTCAAACATGGCTAAATCTGTGTCTCGATTTATCATTATTCATAAACTTAGATGTCCAATGATTCATGATTATCATTATTATATAATTTCGGTGTTTATAAATGTGTTAAAAATTTAGGTAAACAATAGAGAAATTACATTGTGTATTCCAAAACAGCGGTAAAAGCCAATAGCGTAGATAAATGATATCCAGTTTCCCTCATTTACCTGTGTAAGATACACGACAGTGTTATTTGAGTTGAGTATTGGTATTTTATTGGAGTTTCTAGTCACTCTTATATAGGTCACTGCTGAAATCTATTTACAGGATATAAAGTCAGAAGCAACATTCAAGGCAGACAGTTTCTATGTGACAGCTACAGACCTAAACCTGGAGCCTGAAGCATCATTCCTGTGTACTGGCACTAGCCGCACTCTACAACCAGGAGATGCAACAGTTAATGGAACTGGAGGAGGCTATGCTTCACAAGGAGGAGGACGTAAGAAATATGGGCCTCATCGTGACAAAACCTGTCCTCAGGGTTTCCAAAAAAGCAAGACTCAAACCAGTTTCCTCAGCTACAGAGACAAGCTAAAAAATTGAAATTTCACCTGTCGCAAGTTTAGATATGCTAAATTTGAAAAGTGAATAACAAAGGCTCAGATCTGACTGTGTGGATGCGCAGGATGGTCTGCACCTTTGTTGCTCACAAACTGCCGAAGACAGGTTTTCTCACGTTGAGGTCCATATACATGTAAGCCTCAGGGGCCAGTATCAGACCCCTAGATATGAGTGTGTAATTAATTTTTTTTTTTTACTATTTTACGCTCAAAAATTGAGTTCATCTTAAGCCGCACAGCACAGCCTGGAGATGCTACAGTTAATGTAACTGGAGCACCCAAAAGACATGTTTAAATTGATAGGTAAGGAAATAAACGCAATTTAAGGTGCACAAACTATCCTTATCTGGACCTATGTAAAAGGTCAGTTATCGAAATTGTGCTATTGCTTAATTTTAGCTCACGCGAAGTTTCGTGAAAATAAAATGTTCGTGAAATGGCTAAATCACTCTGTCCATTACTGATATAGGTAAATCATGCTCTAGTCACAAATTTTTAAGTGGAAAATATATCTTTTAATGCTATTCAGGAAAATTAAATTCTCACCAAAATTTCTAGATTTACAGTAGCTCAAGACCATAACGGAGTGATTATAAAGTAAGTAAGGTTGCAAAGATCTGGAATCGATACAATCAAGTACCACACCTGACCCAGGATACCAATGGGAAAGTGACAAACTCACAGAAGACACCACGAACGAGAGCCAAGAGGTCAGCCCTTTCCCAGCAGGTGACCACGAAGCACACACAAACAGACGCGCACAAAACACAGCAAACACAAGACAGAACAAAAACACAAAAGATCCACAAAAGCCTAAAATCTAAATACAGTGTAGCCATGGTAATTCACTTTGCCTTGACCATTTAGTGAAAAAAATACTTGTTCAGTTTGTAAAAACAAAGATCACATTCCAACGACTTTGGCAGTGATGAATATTGGTTCTCGATTTTCTAGTTGGATCCATGAATATCCAAGTACTCAGATACTCATAGCAGCCCTAACTTCTACTTTTTTTCCAAATTATGGCCCTGGGCCCAATTATGGCTCCACACTTGGGGTCACATATCAAAAATTTCATTCAGGGTTGCCTCCTAGTCTGTATGCTACAAAATTTAGATATTTCTAAAACACATGCTGAAACAAAAGTGGTTAAGAATACTGTAGATTCGGAAATTTTCACGAGGGTTTTATTTTCGGAATACGCGATGTTTCGTGAAAATAAAATCCTCACGAAATGGAGAAATCATTCGGTCGTTTACTGATATAGGTAAATCATGCCATAGTTGCGATTTTTTACGTCGTAAATAAGATTTTTAAGCATATTCCTGAATATAAAATTATCTCGAAAAATTCCGAATTTACAGTAACAACAGTAAATATGCTTTATTTATATTACTAGAGCCAGGAAACAGTACAGCAGGTGGCAAAGCCTATGGTAGCCTTTATCGACCACAAGATGCAGGAAGTCGGGGCGGAGGAGAGTATGGCGGTAATGGTGGAGGAAAAGTGTACATCAACGTTCCGGCAATAATCCTCATAGATGGCTCAATATATGTTGATGGTGCCGACGGGACAGATATAGACGGTGGTGGTGGCTCGGGTGGTGCTGTCTTTATTGAAGCGGGTAAGTATCTGGTTGGAGAGCATTATGTAGTTAGATACCTAATTATCAGACCATATTTGTCCTGAAATTCAAATTTGAACTACTGTTCATTTCAAATTGTGATTATTATTCATAGGATGGAGGTGTGCCACAATTCTCAAGGTCATCTGATCAGATCCCTCACTCATTGCTTATGGAATGTACTTTTAAGATTAGGAAATTGTAAGTTACTACCCAACGATCCTTAACTTTGAAGTGGATTAAGCCAAATGAAAAGGATGGAAAATGCCATTTGGTATAAATGAGATGAGGTGCATTCCGTACTGGTAAGCAGGATCCTTTTGGAGTATGCCTCACCCCTTCTAGTTCATAAAAGGCTTGCTCTCAAAATGGCTCAGTGTTATGCTTATCCAGTAGGGGACTTTTGTATTGCTTGCAAGGCCTATACCTGTCTATTTGGAATAAAAATGCCCATTTTAGCAATACATGTACAGTAAAACTGTCTTAAGCGGCCACTCAAAAATAGACAAAATAAAGATCTTATATGACAAACAGTAGCTTAATGAAGGTCAACAGTATTGTAGAGTGCTCCCCTCGGAGCATTCTGCAACACGTTTGACCTGCATTAAGCATTAATTGGTCTTAAAAACCAATTTTTGGTCTTTTTGAGAGTGGCTGTTTTAGTCAAATTTTACTGTATATAGTCTTTAGGATTTAAGAAAGACTTTTTTTATACCCAGGTCAGTTACGAGGTTATGGTTTAATTTCTGCTAATGGAGGGGTTGGATATGGCTCTGCCGGCGGAGGAGCAGGAGGTCGTATAGGGATCCGCACCCAAGATGCCAATGAATACAAAGGTGCACTGCTGGCCCTCGGATCTGAAGGAGCAAATGGAGGAGATATGGGAGGACCGGGAACCGCTTTTGTTGACGACAGACTAGAGCCCTACATACACCAGGCTCGCTTATATCTTGACGGGCGCAACTTATACCCTACAAAACCAGTCGTCATTAATGAAAAGAATCCACGACATACATCTTCCGAGAAAGCCACAGGAAATAATGCCGACCTTGACTTCCAGCATGTTCTGCTGAATAGAAAGGTAGGGTCTAGTTTGTTTAACTCTTTAACTACTAGTGTGGCCCGCCGATAACCTAAGAGGCAAACATTTTGGAACTAGATCAGGCTTGACAAAATGTCGGGCTTGGTCTGGATCTAATCTTTTTTACACTCTGATGGTATTCCTGAATTTTTTTTCTCAAAAAAATCAGCAGACGACAATTAAGCACACAAAATTTCTTAGAAGACATACAGATAATGAATAACATGGTTTTGACTGTTGTAGTTTACAAGTATAGTTAAACTGTTATTGAACATGAAAAAATTAGGCAAATCAAGGTCATTTATGTAAGCATTCAGCTGTTACACAATAGACTTTTTGTGATGCCACACAAAAGTGTTGAATGGATGGCTTGGACAATCAAAAGATAAGAGATCAATTACGCTAAAAATACCTGATCAATGATTCAGATATGGACCAGTGATTTTCAGTGTGTGTTGACATTACTATGCCAATTGAAGTTGGCCGCCAAAAATGGACAACTATTCTATGCACTACAACTTTTGACCTTTGGGAAACTAGGAATTACATGCCTAGTTTCAACCCATGGAAATGACCGACAACACGAATGCTTGCTCGCGAATACAATACTTCGTGAATAATTTGGAAATAGAAAATTCGCGAAATAAAGATGACGCGAAAATTTACCCAATCTACAGTATTTCGCCTTGCAACCCCATATGATGTTGGGAATTTGGAGCAGGCCTTTAGTTAAGAGTGTTTATCAAAAAAATAAATTTTCTTATTTCTCAACCAAAACATATATTGTGGATACTTAAAAGAACCGTCTCAATGAGACGGTTCTTTTGAGCACCCACAACATATGTTAAATTTGATGGGTAAGAAAATATTAACAATTTTATGCTTAATTTTATGCTCAAAAATTGTGTTTATCTAAACCTATATTGGTCCAGTCATAATGATATAGGCCTTGTCACAAGTAAGCCTGTGAAGAGGACAGTGGCTCAATGGTAGAGTGCTTGACTTGAGATTGAGTGGTTGTGGGTTGGAGCCTCACCAGGGGTACTGCATTGGTTCTTTAGCAAGACACTTTATCCTCTGCTTAATACTGGTTCAACCCAGGAAGACCCATCCCAGTATGACTGAAAAATTATGTTGACTGGAAGGTAAAGAATAAAATCAAACAAAAAACAAAAACAAGTAAACTTGTCTTTGGGATTTCTTGTGCAGGACATATTTTATTGAGGCCACAGTCAACTAGATTTTACTAGGTTACTTCCCTTTGAACTCCGTAAAAGAGATTTATCAATAGGCAACCTTTCTTTATACCCCCCGCAAACTTTGTTTGTGGTGGGGTATACTGTTTTCACGTTGTCCGTCCGTCCGTCCGTGCGTGCGTGCGTCCGTGCGTCCGTCCGTAATGTTTTGTTTTCTTAATAACTTGAAGAGTAGTTGCTGGATTTTCATCAAAATTTAAAAAAATATCCATATATGCAAGACAAATACTTTAAACAAAAAAGTAAGGGCTAGGGGCCAATTCTATTAGAGTTATTTCCCTTTGTAGTTCTAAATGGCTTTTATATAGGGCTTTATGCTAATTTAATAGGGCTTTATGCTAATTTAGTCCATACATGGGCCGATCAACTCCTACCACAGCTTTTGATAAAACAATTTGATACTTTGCCTATACAATGTAGACACATTGAACATATGCATGAAGGAGTTTGGTTCAGAAAAAATAATTTTTGACAAAATGACAGCTGTGAGAACTTAGACAATTTTTCCCTAATAGGGCTTTTGTATATGCATAGATGGTGCCTTCATGGGCCGATCAACTCCTACCACAGCTTTTGATGGAGCAATATGATACTTTACCTATACAATTTAGACATATTTAACATATGCATGAAGGAGTTTGGTTCAGGAAAAATCTTTTTTGACAAAATGACAGCTGTGAGAACTTAGACAATTTTTCCCTAATAAGGCTTTTGTATATGCATAGATGGTGCCTTCATGGGCGGATCAACTCCTACCACAGCTTTTGATGGAGCAATTTGATACTTTCCCTATACAATGAAGACACATTGAACATATGCATGAAGGAGTTTATAATTTTTGTTTGCACAGATTCTACTGAAATCTTTTCAAAACTAAGGTCTGCTGGTTTGAACTATAACTTGCCATCTTTTTTCACTGACTCTTACTGTGCGGGGGGTATCTAATAAGCATTGCTTATTGACTTTTTTCATTTTCACCACAAAAATATGCCACTGGCAGTAAATAGATAATAGTCGTATGACCAGAATGTTTTAAAAGACACCTAAACCCCTAAAAACAAGCACTTTTTTATCCACAGGCCCAGTTGGAGATCGCTGAGGGAGAGGAAAATATTGTCAGTATAAACTTTGACCTGGTAATGGGCGACAAAACAGGTTATATCCATATGAAGGCAGGACAAAAGGGCTATATTGAATACGATGAGTTCTCCTTGTTGCGCTCTTCACCACCTGTTAATTTCATCATTGATATGGAAGCAGATATGTGGGCTTCAGCAGATTTCAAGATAGTAGGCCTTTCTGACATTGCATTTGAGGTAAGTTACATTTAAGCCTTAACTATAGTAAAACCTGTATTATTATAGCCCTGCTTTGAAAAAGTGGGGAGAAGTTATCTACAAGTTCTGTCATCACTGTAGTCATACCACTAAGGCAATTTGGGTCTCGTCACCCTGGTGACTCCGGTGTTATAGTAAAATTACCTTCAAATAAAGGCTGTCAAAAATGAGAACTTTCGAATGTGTTTGCTTCGAGATTGCATCATCTAGTTAACAACCTCTGTGTTGTCTTGCCAAAACTGAGATAAAATCAGATTTTAAATGTGCTTTTTTACAGTTACAGTCTACTCTCGATACCTCGAATTTCAAGGGACTGAGCAAAATATGTCAAGATGTCAGTAGTTCGAGGTAACCAAATCATGACGTATAGCCACCATTTTGGGGCGAAATAAATCGCGTTCAACTCGTCCATTAATAGATTGTTATTGGGAGCTTACATTAATGAACTGCGGAATGAATTAATCAAATAATCAATTTGAATTCACATTTGGAATTGAAATAAAAAAAAAAAAGAATAAAAAGGGGAAAAATAGAATAGTTTTTCAGGTACCACTGCAGTCCCGACATTATGGCTATTTTTTTTCACTTTCTAAGACATAATAAAATAACCAAATCATTTTCAGTTTGTTTATATTGGCGACTGGTCCCGCGGTCACAGGTTTTACCCTTTGGTACGTCGTCATATTTTTAAGCCACAACAGACAGTGTACATGCACGTTTAATTTCTGTCGGCTCTTCCCAATCTATTTTGTCATGACATGACCAATGTCCGAAAATAGCCTTACACGCACAACTGTCCAGTGCCTGAAATAAAACGCTGCATAAAAAATGGCATGAGAAACAATTAAATTATATTTTGGCCTTATTTAAAATGAGCAGTCATCGGACAGGCTTAATACTCAATTTAGATTGCTGAAATATGACACATTGGCTCAAACCATCACTTACATGAGATAGACATGTACCCCCTTTGAAGTTGTAAACGATAGATGAATAGAATTTGCCGACCGCGGTCAATCATGTAATTTTACAACACACTAATTTACCACTGCATGTGTCAAACACGTGGACCAAGTGATCAAACAAATTAAATGGGGATAATTAACATTCAAAACGGTGGATTAATTGGAGGCACATTCAGATAAAAAGGTAAGTTAATGACTGTCTTTTTCTGATGAATTGGAATCGAGTTAGACGTTGTAAAATACACTAAAATTGATCAGCGGGACCAGTTTTTCGTAACGAGTTATCAGTTTTATTGACTTAACCGTTGTCGAGATAAACGTTGTGGAATTGCAATAATATATAGGGAAAAATACCGGGACTGGGCCATCGAGTTGACATAGGTGATAGTATTGAGTTATGCATAGTTGATTTAACGAGAGTCGCCTGTATATTTAAAAATTGTCAATTACGGTTTAGTCATAATTATACGGTTTTGTCATTGATTAATTATCTACGATGACGAAACCGTAATAAGTTATTTCATGCCTAGACACCAAACGTTAAAGTTTTCATATAATCTTAAAGCTAAAAGATACAATGTGAATTTGATGAACAAAAATCAATCGGAACCCAAGCATTTGGGTCGTTTATCTGTGATTAAATGAAGAAATTGAACATGATGAGAAAGTTACCTTAACACCGAAATAAGTGACGAGACCCAAATTGCCGTAGTGGTATGACCACAGTGGTCATTGGGATCAGATTTCTTAACCCTTTGTATACTTGTGGCTCATAAATGTGCACTTTTGCAAACAGCGAAGATGCATATGCAGCATTTCATCATGGTCTACACAGTTTGCTAAGGCAAAAATGATCTTCTGTGAAAAAAAAATATATGGAAATTGAACCTGTGACTCCTCGATATAAACGATGGACCATCCCAAGTTTTTTTTGTATCAAACCATCATACATTAGTGCACAATATTTGTCAGAATAATTTCTAGTGTTACAAATATCATCATCATTGTTGTCATGATTATCATCAGCATTGTCAACATCATCATCATCATCATCATCATCATCATCATCATCATCATCATCCTCATCATCATCATCATCATTGTCATCATCCTCATCATCATCATCATCATCATTGTCATCATCATCATCAACATCATCATAAACATCATCATCATCAACATCATCATCATAATCATTTTCAACATCATAATCCTCATCAGCATCATCATCATTGTCATCATCATCATCATTGTCATCATCTTCATTGTCATCATCATTGTCATCATCTTCATTGTCATCATCTTCATTGCCATCATCTTCATTGTCATCATCATCATTGTCATCATCATAATCATCATTGTCATCATCATCATTGTCATCATCTTCATTATCATCATCTTCATTGTCATCATCATCATCATTGTCATCATCTTCATTGTCATCATCATTGTCATCATCATCATTGTCATCATCTTCATTGCCATCATCTTCATTGTCATCATCATCATTGTCATCATCATAATCATCATTGTCATCATCTTCATTGCCATCATCTTCATTGTCATCATCATCATTGTCATCATCATAATCATCATTGTCATCATCATCATTGTCATCATCTTCATTATCATCATCATCATTGTCATCATCATCATCATTGTCATCATCTTCATTGTCATCATCATTGTCATCATCTTCATTGTCATCATCATCATTGTCATCATCTTCATTGTCATCATAGTCATCATCATAATCATCTTTGTCATCAACATCATCATCATTGTCATCATCATAATCCTCATCATCATCTTCATTGTCATCATAGTCATCATCATAATCATCTTTGTCATCAACATCATCATCATTGTCATCATCATTGTCATCATCTTCATAGTCATCATCTTCATAGTCATCATCTTCATAGTCATCATCTTCATAGTCATCATCATAATCATCTTTGTCATCAACATCATCATCATTGTCATCATCATTGTCATCATCTTCATAGTCATCATCTTCATAGTCATCATCTTCATAGTCATCATCTTCATAGTCATCATCATAATCATCTTTGTCATCAACATCATCATCATTGTCATCATCATTGTCATCATCATCATTGTCATCATCATTGTCATCATCTTCATAGTCATCATCTTCATAGTCATCATCTTCATAGTCATCATCATAATCATCTTTGTCATCAACATCATCATCATTGTCATCATCATCATCATCATTGTCATCATCATCATTGTCATCATCATTGTCATCATCATAATCATTGTCATCATCATCATTGTCATCATCTTCATTGTCATCATCATAATCCTCATCAACATCATAATCATTGGCATCATTGTCATCAATATAATCTTCATCATCATCATCATCATTGTCATCATCATAATCATTGTTATCATCTTCATTGTCATCATCTTCATTGTCATCATCTTCATTTTCATCATCATCATTGTCATCATCTTCATTTTCATCATCTTCATTGTCATCATCTTCATTGTCATCATCTTCATTTTCATCATCTTCATTGTCATCAACATCATTGTCATCATCATCATTGTCATCATCTTCATTGTCATCATCTTCATTGTCATCATAGTCATCATCATAATCATCTTTGTCATCAACATCATCATTATTGTCATCATCATAATCCTCATCATCATCTTCATTGTCATCATCACCATTATAATTGTCATCATCATTATCCCACATCAGTGGGCAGTTTGAATTTTGTGTAATCTCTTACAGTGCAACTTTCTGTCTTGCAGCTTGGTGGCAACTTGGTGGGAGTTTTAAATCTAACCCTGGAAGAGGGACGGACCCTTGAAATAGATGCCAGTGCAACCAACAGTAAAATTATTGATGGGGAAGAAATCATATTTCCACCAGGTAATTTGACCTCTACCTACTAGTGCTATCTGCCGATAACTTTTGCAAACAATTTGGACCTAGATCAGGACAGACATACTGTCTTGCCTGATCTGGATCCAAACTGGTAGACACTGATGGTATTCCCAAAAGATGTTTACGAAAAGGTCGACATTTTGACAAAGTATTGAAGAAGAGTAGAGACAATATCATTGATATGAATGGCCGAAGATTATTGGAAAACGTTCCCATCAGTACTCTCAGCGCTTTGATTTCGAAAAGGTTGACCATGTGACAAAATAATGAGTTAGTTGATTTTAAAAACTCCTAAAGCCCATGCAAATAGTGCTTAAGTCATCTGTTGCCTATATTTTTTCTAACATTATTGACTAATGCAAGTGTAGAGGCACAGTATGGACTATAGGCACATTCTGATCATTGTCTACACTGTATGGCCAAAAGGCTTCTACAACTTTTCAGCAGACGACAAAAGCAGATGACTTTTTGTGATTGGCGCTTAATGGGTTAACTCCTTGCCTGGAGGGGAAGTTTGCATGCTTATATTGTCGTCAAAATCAACTTTTTTGAAAACATCTTTAAAGAATACCATCAGGGTGTCTAACTGTTTGGATCAAGATCAGGCCTGACATTTTGCTGGGCCTGATCTGGCTCCAAACTGTTAGCAAAGTTTATTAGCAGATGACACTAGGAGGCAAAGAGTTAAAGGATCAGATCAGAAAAAAGACATATAACACTACTGGATATACATCCAATTTAACCCTTAAAGCACCATCTATAATTTGCAGACGACAATTTCAAATTTTGCTGCCTTTTCGGAAAATAACAATAAGGCATGATGTTTCATGAGAATCCTCTGCTGGCAGATGATTCTCATGGAATATCTTATGTTATTTTTTTTCGAAAATTGAAAAGATGTAGAAAAATTTGTCGTCTGCTGCAGTCGTGATTGGCGCTTTAAGGGTTAAAAAGTAATATTATGCATGTGAGAATGTACTACTTTCTAACTTTTTGTCTTTTTCTGCTTTTCACAATACTTGTCATCTGCTCCCTCTCATCTGCTTATGTACTTTGGCAGTCTATATTTCAAACAACATGGACAAAGACCAGACTGCTCCAAACTGCTCTCTTTGGAGCAGTCTGACCAGGGTTCATGATGGTAACCTTGCTTTCATGGTAACCAATTTTTATAGTACATGAGGCAGGAGACATGATAATAAGCAGACAGCATTTCAAGAACATAAAAATGTTGTTTTTGTTTGGGCATAACATGGCATTTAACCCTTAAAGCGCCATTCACGACTGCAACAGACAACAACATGGCATTTAACCCTTAAAGCGCCAAATTACGACTGCAGCAGACGACAAATTCTGCGGCATTTTTCTCAATTTTTGGCAAAAATAAGGTATGATATTTCATGAGAATTGTCTGCCAGCAGAGGATTCTCATGAAATATTATGCCTTATTGGTTATTTTTTAAAAAGCGGCAAAATTTGAAATTGTCGTCTGCTGCAAATTATAGGTGGCGCTTTAAGGGTTAATGATTTTTCTATCATATCACTATGGTCATTTGTTATATTTATATTACTGTTAAACACTTATGTTTGGTGTCAATTTTTTGGGGGTGCTTTTAGGGTCTAGGTAAAAATGAATTGCCAAATATGTTACAAAGTGCAAGATAAACAAACTGGTAAAATAATTAACTCTTAAAGTGCCAATCGCTACAAAATTCATCTGCTTTGCTCGTCTGCTGAAATGTTTAAGAAGCCTCTATGACAAACAGTGTGGACCCAGATCAGACTGCTCCTATTGGAGCAGTCTGTTCTGGGTCCATGCTATTGCTTCTATACTTAATTCGTCAGTAATGCTAGGCAATTATTTGCTGCGGACGACTTCAGCAGACAACATTTTCAGACGCATTTTTTTTCTTCGCGCTTTAAGGGTTAATAAGATAATGCAAATAAGACTGTTCCTATGGGAGCAGTCTGATCATTGTCTACACTGCTTGGCCAAAAGGCTCCTAGAACATAATAAACAAGTCTTAACAAATGAAAATTAGTATTAACTTCACGTTTAACCCATATAAGCCTAGCGTCCTTTTTGTGGGACGTAGGCAAACAGTGCAGACTCAGATCAGACGCCACTGTTTGCTTACAGTAAGTTCTATTAGAATTAGGATAAATTTCGATAAAAATGAAAAATACTACCTTACAACCCTTAAAACAGAAATGGACTGATCCAATTGATAATAATGGGAAATTCCATTCGGCTTAAAAGGGTTAAAAGGGTGGCTTCACTCTTCTCTTTCCAGGGCAACTTGGTATTGGACATCTCGTTTTGCAAGCTAACGCTGTTATTGATCATGAATATCATTTCAACCTTACTGCTTCCGACATCATGATGAGGTATTCATCCCTAATCATTGCCGAAGAGATCACAATTACAACTGGCAGTTTGCTCTTGGAAGGGGATGCCACTCTAGATGTGTCAGGTCTTGGAGCCAGCTCTGAGATAGGTGATGGAGTTGTCCTCCCTGATGGAGCAGGTGTTGGAGGTGGGCATGGTGGTTATGGGGGAGGAGCAGACAAGACTGACTTCGGATCAGGTTAGTCCTACTGTTTTAATTTGGAAATTTTCACGAGAATTTTATTTTCGCAAATAGCGTTAAAAGATCTAATTGTGACATTAAAATATCGAGACTGTGACATGATTTACCTACATCAGTAAAAGACAGAGTGGTTTCATCATTTCGTGTGGATTTTATTTTCACGAAACTTCACATATGTGAAGCTTCTTGAAACTGAAACCCTCAAAAAATTTTCCAAATCTACAGTACACCTTTTGATTTGAGCTGAAGAAGTCTTTTGTCCCTCATGAACTGTGCGGTAGTGTTGTGCGCTCTCTGCTGCAGCTTTTTAGAGAGATGGCCCAGTTGTCATATTTGGCTTGTTAGCAGGATGAAATTTGCTTCACTTGAGGCAAATTTGGATTGGGGTTTGGGCCGTTTAGTCAATCCCACTCCATCTCCTTGGGAGGATACCTGAAATGAATGAAAAAAATGTTGACTGGGACTTTAATCCTTAACTAAATCAAATCAATTTCCCTCATGACTTTTTGCATACTCAGGCCTCCAGATAAGAATGTTATTTAACCCTTAATACGCCAATCGCAACAAAAGTCATCTGCTTTTCTGGTCTGCTGAAATGATTAATCCGCCAATCGCAACAAAAGTTGTCTGCTTTTCTCGTCTGCTGAAATGTTTAAGAAGCCTCTATGGCAAACAGTGTGGACTCAGATCAGACTGCTCCTATAGGACTGTTCTGGGTCCTCGCTGTTGGCTTCTATACTTAATTCGTCAGTTATATTAGGCAATTATTTGCAGCAGACGACTTCAGCGGACAACTTTTTCAGATGCATTTTTTTTCATGGCGCTTTCAGGGTTAAAAAGCCTCAATGGCAAACAGTGTGGGGCCAGATCATACTGCTCCTATAGGAGCAGTCTGTTCTGGGTCCGCGCTGTTTGCTTCTATACTTAATTCGTCAGTTATGTTAGGCAATTATTTGCAGCAGACAACTTCAGCAGCCAACATTTTCAGATGCATTTTTCTTGACGCTTTAAGGGTTAAAATTGATTTTGTTATTTCTCAACCAAAATTTATGTTGTTGGTACACAAAAGGATTGTTTCAACAAGCACCCAAAACGTGTGTAAAATGGTTGATAAGAAAATCACATTTTTATGCTCAACAAGTTCTCTTATTTGGAATTATGCATACTTGACACCTTTAAAGAGGCTATGTTCTCCCAATTAACCAGGGTTTTTTCATCACAAATTACCAATTTTTAGATATAAATAAACTATTCTTTAATTGGTAAGATGATGTAACCCCCCCCCCCCCCAAAAAAAAAAGAAAAAAAAAAGAAAAGAAAAATGAAGCTCCTGAATGAAACACCTTTTTTTAACCCTTTAAACTGGTTGCATACAAAATTTCACTGTACTACCAAGTCTCTGTAGCTGAGCAGGCTATATTGAGCCTCACCTGGTCAGTTTAACCACAAAGGTTTTCTCATGATATTGCCTATATTTTCTTCAGGACTTCAGTTAAGAATTTGTGAAAAAAAATCTTATTTCTCAACCAAAACATTTGTTGTTGGTACTCAAAAGAACTGTCTCATTGAGACAGTTCAATGAGATGGTTCTTTTGAGCACCCAAAACATGTTAAAACTGATGAGTAAGAAATATTGACAATTTTAAACTAAAAAATGGTGTTTTTCTTAACCTTAGTTTCTTGCACACAAGATATTGTCTGCATTTTTATCTGTGTGAACAAAGCCTACAGGGATTTTCCTACTTTTCTGAAAAGGGGCCTGTTGAATTTGGGGAAAAAAGCATTTGAACCATCAAAATTGGGAAAATTTGATGCATTCTAAAAGCTCTGGAGCGCCATTTTATATGGATTTAAACCATATGAGAAATTAGCAATAAAGCTGTAACGTATTTGTTCCTCTTATGGCCCTTCATAAAAACTCATGAAAATTTGCATAAAAATGTAAAAATGAAAACATGTTTTCATTCACATTTTTATGCAAATTTACATGCATCTGTAACTTTGCTATTTTTGTTCAGATTTTCGTGAAATTCTCACCAAAATGTAGAGCTAAGAAATTGGGAATGATGTACACCATTTTTGGAAGTTTTTGCTCATCTTGATTTGGGAAGGGGCTGATATTTGGCCCCAAATCAGGTCCAGGAAAATCCCTGACTCAACTCATTTACCTGTATGCGATCTATAAGATACTGTAAATTCAGAAATATTTGTGAGCGTTTTATTTTCAAGAAATTTCTTAGTTTTGTGAAAATAAAACACTCACAAAATGCTGAAATCACTTCATCGTTTACATATGTAGGTAAATCAGACCCTTGTTGAGAATTTTTAATGTCACAAATATGTCTTTAAATGCTGTTCCCCAAAATAAAATTCTCGGAATGCTTTGGAATTTCACAGTTGCAGATTGGTTGGACAGATAAAACATGACTGGCACATGACCTTGTAGGAAGTCGAATGATTTCATTACAGTCATTTTATGTCGCATCTCAGCATTCACCAGAAGGTCTGGAACATTTTTAAAAAAAATGAAAATGCACCATTTAATGTAAAGTAAGAAAAAGAATCCATTATTATTGTGAGGATGGAATAGAAAAATCTATTCCTCTGAATAGCTGTTTATCACCACCCTGCTAGACTGGTCTCCCTTTAATAGCTTGTCAGCATATTAAGACAGGTATTGTCCTGCCAGCCAAGAGTGACAGTGACGTCATGTTTTGTTTACAAAGTTATCAGGGACTTATAATCGATAGATCACTTGTGTATTAATCCTATCCACAGGATAGGATTAATACACATGTTATCTATTGATTCGGGCTAGCTCAAACGGAGTGTGCAAGTTAATGTTTTACTTAGCAATTGTTAACAAACTAGTATGTCACTGTCACTCCTGGTTGGCATAACAGTAAAGAGTAGTAGCCATTGCGCCTATGTATAGCATACACACTGATGTCATAAGTGACGTGATATTTGAAAATACCAGTGACATAAAGTGCATTTTTTAAACAAGCCGTTTTATTAAGTTTATTTTGTTCTGGGCGTTTATATATTTTTCATCTACTTATCAAATTATAGCAACTGAAAAAATACTGCAGTTTGTGTTGATAAGTCTTTTTTGAGCATGTGCAGTCACATGAGTAGGATTCTTTGCTTGAAATTAAATACATGATACCTATTCTTATATGTATAACGGAAGAAGAGCTTTATGAACGAGGGGAACCAGTCTACCGCCCTGCAAGACTCATGATGCCAATCAGTGATCATAGAGGCAGATTTTTCTGTCTCACACAGGCCTTCAGATAAGAGTGCGTAATTAGAAAATTATTGTCCTTATTTCTCAACCCAAACATATTTTGTGTTTACTCATAAGAACCATCTCAATGAAACATTCTTTTGACCACCCAAAACACATTTTTAAACTGATGGCAAAGAAAATAATTTTTACACTCAAAAAGTTATGCTGTTTTTGGAACTTGTATGAAACATCTCAATTAGAAACAAAAAAATTGCTAGATATGATGGATAGGATTTTTTTTTTAATTTTACGATCTAAAATACTGTTTATCTGGGCGCGTTGCAAAATGATATCACACACAAAATATAGAGGTAACACAATAATTTCTAGACCTATCCCCAAGGTTATAAAACTTTTTTCACGCTCAACTCAATTGATCATGAGCATGGAATTTATTCTGCTCATAAATGTTAAAACCCCAACAATTGTTGTCATTTTAACATGTATTAGCAGGATAAATACAACATGAAGTGTTAAAACAGGAAATATATGTATTTTTCATTTTTTTATTTTTTTATGAGCATTTTAAATTTCATGCTCAGTTGATTTTAGCATGAAATTTTTTTATAACCTTGGGTCCAGGTGTAAATCCATGGATTAAATCAGTTTGCATGTTGGTGAAATTTGATTACATAGGTTACAATATTATTATGACAGGGTTCGCACAGGCTTGAAAAGTACTTGAATTTAGAGGGCTTTCTTGAAAATTCCTTGAAAATTAAATCTACCTTGAAAAGCACTGGAAAATTACTTAAATGCCTTGAAAAGTCCTTGAATTATACTATTTTCTGTAGGACTTAGCACTGTTGATAGAGACCTAAATCAGTATAAAAGTGTTGTGTCTATATTTGGTGTAGCATATGCTGCACCAAATATAGGCACAACACTTTTATACTACATTTCTAATACTAATGTCTCCATTATCTCAGTCTAGCATTTCTGAAGTAGAATATTAAAACTTAGATCAGTATTTTTCATTATCTTTTAGTCCTTGAAAATTGTAGGAGAGGCTTTTAGAAGTCCTTGAAAAGTCCTTGAATTTTATTCAAGCTTGCCTGTATGAACCCTGTATGAGTGTTCATGTAAGAATCTCTATTTGTATCTTCCAGGTCTTCCATATGGTTCATACATTGCGCCACAGCATACTGGTAGCCGTGGAGGTGGATCTCATGCAGGTAGTGCCGGTGGCATTATAACTCTTGACATTAACCGCTTCATTCACCTGGACGGTAAAATAGAGAGCAATGGAGGTGATGCATATGGTAACAACAGTGGTGGTGGATCTGCTGGAAGTCTGTATATATCTACTCAGAACTTCTCAGGTCATGGAGTTCTCAACGTCACAGGGGGTAATGGTCATGGACTAGGCTTTGGTGGTGCTGGTGGTAGAGCAGCAGCTCATGTCAGGTGGTTGAGAGAATTTAGTGGGGATTACCAAGCGTTTGGTGGACTTGCTGGTGAAGATCAACCAGAGAGTGAAGAAACACGTAATGGTGCAGCTGGAACTGTGTATACCACAGACTCTAACGAGTTAGGGCTAAATAAGAAGGAAACTGAAGAGGTTAATGGGAAGAAAGTAGTGAAGGATGGTTTTACTCGACTATTTCTTGATGGTGACAACAGAAATTATGTCCTTGGTTCTGTTGTCATGATAGGCATTGGTGCTTCTAAGCACTTTAAATTTGATGAAGTTAAAGCTATTAACCATGTAGTACTCTGGCTAGATGGTGATGAGTCAATACTTGAAGTAGCATTGTTCAATGGTGACAAAACTGGAAAAATGCACTTAAAGGGCTCTCAAAAGATGATTGCGGAGTACATTCCAGGAACAAAAGGATACAGTGTTGCACCTGTTAGTTATGAAATTGAATATGGGACGGAAATAATTCTCCCATCAACCACTCATATGCTTGGTACAAGGACTTCACTGTCAGGATTACTTACTAATGTCCAGAACTTAACCATTGCTGAAGGATCCTCAACAGTGTTTACAGACACAGCTCAGACTTCTCTGATTGAAGATGAACAATATGTTCACACAACTAAACCTGGAAACATTTCATTTACATGGCTTACAATACAAAGGGGTTCAGTAGCAACATTTACAGATGTGGTTGATGATCATAACACCTTAGTTCTTACACTAGCAAAATTGAGAATTATGTATCAAGGGTTAATGATGATGAATAAAGGATCTATCTTTTCTGATATTGGAGTGGTTCAAAGTGAGGGAATTCTTAATGCTGACTTCATGGGACACGTAAATGAAGGAGGAGTAGGAAAAGGCAACAGTTCAGGAGATTTGGGGTATGGTGCAGCTCATGGAGGTCATGGTGGTGCAGATTATCCTAATGTTGGAGGTACACCTTATGATTCAGTCTATGAACCATTAGAGAGGGGAAGTGGTGGTGGAAATGGTGATGGTCAAGGTGGCCGTGGAGGTGGATATCTACTCTGGGTTGTTGGTGAGGTCTTATCTGTTGATGGAGAAATAACTGTGGAAGGAGAGGCTGGTAGAAGTGGGAATGCTGGAGGAGGAAGTGGAGGAGCCATTCTAATAAAAACATTGAATCTTACTGGATATGGACTTTTGGATGCTAAGGGTGGTGCTGGATCCGGTAATGGTGGTGGTGGTTCTGGCGGAAGGATTGGTATCCACATAAATTTTGCCAACAAATTTGGAGGGCGCTTGAATGTGGTTGGTGGCAAAGGACAGGGTTCTCTCCCTTCAGGCGCTGCTGGAACAGGTTACATCCAAGAAAATGGTAGAGGACCCCAATATGCTGACATAAAGTATAACCCTGATGGAACAAAAACAATAAAATCAGAAAATAGAAAATTAGAGATCAACAATGAGGATATTGACAAACATCTATATGTCAACCACAATGAACCTTGGTTATATACTATGCTTGATGAAAATGCAGCACAATCATATGCTTTTGATGAAGCTCATTTGAGTGGACATGCAAATTTAATGATCGCATATCCTGCAGGTTCTGATGGGTTAACTGTAGCTGTTTCAGTACATATTCATCTTTTCTTAGGTGATAGAACTGGTGTTGTCAGACTTCAGGCGCGGCAAAGACTGTATGTTGAAATTGTTGAATCAGTAACCAATGAAACTGCTCCACCATGTAGTTTCAGAATCGATAAAGGTAGTGAGGTATTTTTACCCTCCATTGTGAGTCTTTTTGGAACAAGAACTGTTCTTGCTGGTCAGATGACAGGCGCTAAAGTGGTGATGGTAAGATGGGGGGCTGATGTTGTTTTTATGTCCTCGGCAACAACTGCTCTAATGGAAAATAGAGAGTATACTATGATTACAGAGCCAGGAAATTTTACATTTAGTGTCCTAAAGATCATGGCATATTCTACAGCGGAATTCAGACAAATTAAAAACCCTCTTACTCTTAAACTTGCTGAATTTTATGTGAAGTTCAAAGGTTTACTACTTATGAACTTTGTATACATTGATTCTTCCTATTCTCATCTTGAAAGCAATGGTATATTAAATATGGATGGAATTGCTTACTCAGGAGAAACTGGGCCGGGTAAAGGAACAACTCTTCCTGATGGTACAGGATTAGGTGCAGGACATGGTGGGTATGGTGGTGGCCCTGCTCCTACTGCTGGTGGCAAACCATATAATTCTATATATGAACCAATTGAAGCTGGAAGTGGAGGAGGTAATGGTTCAGGAATAGGTGGTTCAGGTGGTGGATTCATTAATTGGACAGCTGCAGATCTTATAGAGCTAAACGGTTTACTTAGTTTGAATGGAGCTGATGGTGTTGGGGATAATGCAGGAGGTGGAAGTGGAGGAAGTGTTCTGATAGGAGCAACAAATATGACTGGACATGGCACAATATCTGTAAAGGGTGGAAATGGTGTTAATAAAGGTGGTGGAGGGTCTGGTGGAAGGATTTCAATCAAATGTAGATTCAGGTACCAGTATGGTGGTAAATTTGACAACTTTGGAGGAGATGGAGGTAGATCTCATAAAGTGTCACATGCTGGTGCCTCTGGAACAACATACAAAGAAGAAAATCTAAGAGAGATGCAATATCGACACAAGAAATATGATCCTGTTCACAATACTACATTTTTAGCTGTTGACCATACTTCATTTCACTCTGACAACTTGGGTAAATGCAGCCCCCAACCAACATTGTTACAAGATAAGTCAAGCGTGAGCTATACATTAGATGAAATGGAACTTACTGGGTGTGCATATTTATGGATTTATCATCCAGAAAATGCTCCTAGTGTCAATCTCACCGTGCATAAATTTATCGGGGATAAATCAGGTAAAGTACATCTTCATGCCAAACAGCAGCTTGATGTTGAATATGTGGAATCAGAAACAAACAAAACTGAAGCACCTTGTAGTTTTTTCATTGATGAAGGTGCTGAAATAGTTTTCCCAACTGAAGTCCACATTCATGGAACAAATAGCACATTTGGAGGCATGCTAACAGGAGTGATTATACTACATATAGAAACTGGAGCATGGGTAGAGTTTTTATCCACAGGTAATACTGCCCTGCTTGAGAATGGTGAACATATAGATATAAAACCAAAAGGTAAATATGGATTTGGAAAAGTAGTAATAAAAAGAGGTGGAAAGGCAGGATGCATACAGGTTGAGAAACTATTCAGTCTAGAAACCAGTGAATTTTCTGTGAAATATGAGGGGAACCTATATATGAATTATGCTGAAATTATCTGCACATTTGCCTGGCTTGAAAGTGGTGGTATCTTTCATCTGAATGGTCAGGGACATGGTCCAGAGGAAGGAAAATCATCCGGACAAACTGTTGGACTTACAGGTTATGGTGCTGGTCATGGTGGTTATGGAGGTGGGCCTGATTTAACTAATGTGGCTGTACCATATGGCTCAGTGTTTACACCTATTGAAGCTGGTAGTGGCGGTGGTAGTGGTGATGGTTTGGGTGGCTCTGGTGGGGGAGTTCTAAACTGGACAGTAAGTCACTACTTTGAGCTACATGGTTTACTAGCTCTACAAGGAACGAATGGAACTGCTGGTAATGCAGGTGGTGGAAGTGGAGGAAGTTTACTGGTCAAAACAATGAACTTTACCGGACATGGTGAAGTCAATGTGGAAGGTGGCTCTGGTGCTGGACTTGGAGGAGGAGGAGCTGGGGGAAGAGTAGGTATTCATTGTGAATGGCGATACACTTTTGATGGGAGGTTTGTTAACAATGGAGGTACTGGTGGTTTAGAACATGAGCACAGCCACGGTGGAGCTGCTGGGACTAGCTATGTAAGTAACAACAAGAGACCACTAGAGTACCGGATTCTCAAATACAGAAAAGCAGCTGAAGATGAGGCAGAGGGGATAAAGTACTTTGAGGTTGATCATAGGTAAGTGTACCATAAAACCTGTCTTAAGCAGCCACTCAAAAGAAGACCAAAAATTAGTTTTCAAGAGTGATAATTGCTTAATGCAGGTCGAAAGTGTTGCAGAATGCTCCATGGGAGCATTTTACAATACTTTCCACCTGCATTAGGCCTTAAAGACCTTTGTTTTGTCTAATTGTGAGTTACCGCTTAAGACAGGTTTAACTATATGTGTTAAACTTGTCCTGCTGCACCCAGATTTATTCATTTTTGAAAAGTAAGTAAGGGTGCAAATATCAGGAGTCGATACAATCAAGTACCACACCTGACCCAGGATACCAATGGGAAAGTTACAAACTCACAGTTAGACACCACAAACGAGAGCCAAGAGGTCAGTCCTTTCCCAGCAGGTGACCACAAAGCACATATAAACAGAGGCACACAAAGACATAGCAAACATAACACAGAACAAAAACATAAAAGATCCACAAAAGAAGTACCGCCTTGGAACGGTCAGTAAAATATTTTACTGGAAGCCACCTGATCAGGAACCACACTGTTTTTTGTTTCTGATTGAAAATACAATGGAATGTTGTTCCTTAACAGGATCAATGCGATCAAAACTACGGAGGTTTGTTATATATAAAAAATAATACAGCATGACATGGTTTAATATGTATTTAACTACTGCAAGTTCATAATAAATCTAGGGAGTGCAATGGCTCAGTGGTAGAGTGCTTTACTTGAGACAGAGGGGTTGCGGGTTGGAGCCTCATCGGTGTCACTGTATTGTGTCCTTAATCCTTGCTTAGTACCCGTTCAACCCAGGAAGACCCGTCACAACATAGCTGAAAAATTGTTGACTAGGACTTAAAGTCAGCACACATTATATAAATGTAGTAGAAACCAATGTTGTAGGTTGTAAGTGATATAATGGTCACCTTGGTCTGTCCGTCTGTCTATTGGTTATGCTATCTTCTAAACATGCTTGACCAAATCCAACCAAATTTGTTAAGTTACTTGCTTACATCAGTGGAGCATGCAAGAGCACATTTTTTTTGGCCCTGTCCCAGAGTTTGTGGAGAGGGGTCAAAATCTATTGAAAGGGTAGGGACTTGTGATAGCATATCATGGAGTACCTGATTATAGTTTTTTTTGCAATGTTTCTTTATAGACCAAATCATTTCAACTTACAGGAAAAGGAATTCTTTAGACAAATTAAAACCGGACTTCTGAATGGTGCCTTCGTGGCTGTGTAAAGGCATGAAAGGTGCATGAAAGGGGTAAGCTAGATAATACAATCAACCATGAAAATGCCTCACTGTAGTTTGTAAGGCATGCAGAGAGATGACCCTCCCCGACCCTCTGTATGTCAGATGACGGGTAGAATAAAATGTAAAAAAAAGAAAATAAACCCTAACAGTAAAAACATAATAAATTGGGTTTCCTGGTAGTTTGAAGTACTATCTCATTTGAATTAAATTTGGGATACATTGGACTCCAAGAATTTTTTATAGAGTGCTTATACTTACTTTGATGAGCATTTTTTTTGCTTTTCACAATGAGTTTAGTAAATTCAATAACAGTAGCATGAATGACAGATTCTGTTATCACATGACAATCATCTGCATGCTGTTTTAATTTTTCATGATTTTTTGTTGTCTGATGATTTTTTTAAATTCTTTCAGGAATACCATCAGTGTTAACTAGTTTGAATTCAGATCAGGACCTACAGAATGTCTGTCCTGATCTGGATCTAAATGGTTTGACACCCTGATAGTGTTCCTGAATTTTTTTTTCGAAACAGTTAATTTTGAAAAAAGTCAGCAGACGACAACGAAAAGCATAAAAATTACCCAGCATGCAAAGAGCTAAATGCTATCTCTTCTGCTTTTAGATATCTGCATATAGACAATGCTGGTATTCAGGCACCAGTTGCCTCTATGATTATGGAGAATGAGACGACAGATTATGCATTCAATGTCACAGAAATTGGTGGCTACTCCAGGATATTGATCTATCACCCTGAAAGTGCTGATACTGTCACTATTGTCATACATAAATTCTTAGGTGACCGAACAGGACAGTTTCACCTAAGAAGCAACCAGAAAGCCTGGATTGAGTATATAGAGTCTTTGAACAATGTAACACAAGCTCCTGTAAGTTACTTAATCGATGACGGGTCTGAGATTGTTTTCCCAACTGAAGTACACATGCAAGGAATTGGTACAACTATTGGTGGGAAAATCGTCAACGTCCATCATTTGTACATAGAAGATGGCTGTACGGTAACAGTGTCTAGCACAGCACAGACAGCTACAATGGAGAACATGCGGATCATAGAAGAAACCGATCCAGGGAACTTCTCTTTACCAACAATTAACATCAAGATGGATGGAATACTTGAATTTAGAAAGATAGAAAATACGTATTTCACCATTACTGCTGCAGGCATCGAAATGAAGTTCAAAGGAAGGGTCAACATGAATCATGGAACTGTGGTAGTTGGGGACCTAGATATGGAGCCAGAGAGTGTGTTTAGTATGGAAGCTAGAGGGCATAAGGCGGGGGAGGGTGAAGGAGCTGGTTCTGGTAATGTAGGTGGTAGTCATGGAGGTGTAGCTGGTGGCGCCACTGATGAACATGCTTATGGATCTGTATTTAGACCTCTACTACTTGGTAGCGGAGGTGGGGGCTCAGGAGGAGGTGCTGGAGGAGGATTTGCTCATTTTATCATAGGAAAGACCATGCATATTGATGGCCAAGTTGATACATACGGTGGAGATGCTACTGGAAATGGTGGTGGAGGCAGTGGTGGCTCAATCATGATAGAAGCTTACAATTTCTCAGGTCATGGAATTCTTGATGCTTCTGGAGGTGATGGCAGTGGATCTGGTTATGGTGGCAGTGGTGGAAGAATAGCAGTTCTGATTGAGTTCCAGAATAATTATGGTGGTCAGTATCTTGCACACGGTGGACTAAGTGGAGATAGAAGCTCACAAAGTGCTGGAGGTCCAGGGACACTGTATAAATATGAGTCACGTAGAGGTCCAACCTACAGGGATCTTAAATACAATCCTAGATTGAATGTTACGCATATTGAGCCAGAACACACCAAATTAATAGTGGAAAATGACAATCTTCAGACAAACAACCCAGCAATTGTAATGGAAAATGGCAGTATATACTACGAGTTTGATGAACTTCAAGTTGAAGGCTATAGCTATGTTCATTTCTACCATCCTGAAAATGCTGAAATAGTCAAAGTACTGATTCATGAGTTAACTGGAAATAAGAAAGGCATGGTTAGAGTTCAGGCTCATCAACAGGTTATTGTACATTTTGTGCCATCTACACATACTTATTTGGATGCACCATGTGGTTTCCATGTTGATACAGATGCTGAACTAGTCTTACCTACAACAGTCATCATCCTGACAGAAAGAACAAACATTGGCGGCGGCTTGGTGGGAGTAGAAGAATTGTTAATAGAGAGAAATGCAGAGTTTATTATCGACAATGAAGTTAAAACTGCTGTTGACTTTGACTTCCAAGCAGGAGTGATGCAAACTATTCAACGTGGGACAGACAGTGGATATTTTAATGTTCCAAAGCTATCAGTGAACAATCTTGGCATATTTAGATTAGATCTGAACCCTCTGAGTGCTCATATCATTGCACCTGACTTCATTATAAGGAAAGGTGGTCTAGTGGCAGCTGACACCAAGTATGTTTATTTGGAGGGCTCAGACTTGATCATAGAGCCAGGTGGATTGATAACAGGTGATGGACAAGGCAGCCAAGTGGGAGAAGGGGACGGTAAAGGAGGAACAGTGACCTATGATTCTGGTGGAGGAGCATTTGCAAGTTCTGGTAAGTTACAGGTGTGGACACTTACACTTTACCTGGCACCATTGTAGAGTCTGTTCACAAAACATACAGTAAAAGGGGCATGTGCCATCATACCCCCTCAAATTTGTTCAGGTTATAAATGTCCCACAATATCAAACTCTTCAAGTTTAAATTTAGAAAAAAAACCTAGGCAAAGGTGTAAAATTGTGAATATTTTCTTATCCATCAGTTGAGGGCTTAAATGAACCATATCTCAAGGAGACTATTCTTTTGAGTACCCAGAACACATGTTTAAGCTGACGGATAAGAAAATAACCACAGTCTTGTGCTAAACAAATTTCTTTGTAAGTCTAAGCACACATTATTAACAATTTTAGTTAGTTATGTTAAATAAAACGTTATTCAAATATTTGAAATTGCTAGATCTAAAGTCACCACCAGAAGAGTCTCCGTATTGTGTCCTTGAGCAAGACATTTTATCCTCTGCTTAGTACTGGTTAAACCCAGGAAGACCCGTCTCAACATGAATGGTACGTAAAGAATCAAAGCAAACAAACAAACAAACATCATTAGTGCATAGTTCAGGGTTTCATTAAAACACTTATAAATAAAGAAAATACAAACTTTTTAGCTAACATTTAGTGATTTTATGGTGGTTTTTTTTCTGTATTTCATTTTCATTTCTGTGGTTTGAAAATGATTTTCAGGTGGATCAAGTTACCATGGTGGTGTAGGTGGCTCCCCCTATGGTAAAGTAGATGGTTCTGAGGTTAGCATTGGAAGTAGTGGTGGTGGTGCCAATGGTGGGGCTGGTGGTAACTTCATCGAGATAATGGTCGGAAATGTATGTACTACACTCTATTTACCCAATTTAGTTTGGGTTTTTACCATGGAAGCCAACACTATGAACCCTGATCAGACTGCTCCTAGATCAGGGTACATATTTTTTGCAATATAGGTTATCGAAGTGTATATTAAGCAGATGGGGGAATAGAAGACTTGTCAAAAATGGCGGGAAAATATTAAACTTGGCACACTGTAGGTCAATTAAAATTAGGGTTATTACTCGAGGATAATTAAAAAGAATTAAGGGATAACAGAATACAGTGCATTCACTTTATAACGCCATAGGAATCAACCATTTTATAAGTGAACTATGTTATAAAGGGCCAATTTTACAGAATTACCATGGCCATTTTCCTGTACTGTATATACCAGGGTTCCCACAAGCTCTGGAAATCATGGAAAACCTGGAAAATTACAAAAAAAAGTTCCATGCATGGAAAAATCTTGGAATTTGAAAAAACCTGAATAATCATGGAAAAGTCATGGAATTTTGTGAAGTGATATGACAAAACCACCAGTAGACAGAAAACTAGCTGTTGGACACTTGTGTTCCACAGCTAGTTTTCTGGCTACTGGTGGTTTCAAGCTTTAATTATTCCAAAATGCATGCTTGTTCTACAAGCATGCTGTTGTTGCTGCATTCCGCATTTATGATCAGTGTGGTGAAGATGCTGCTAAAAGGGGAGGTTGGAGTCTGCATTAAATAGTCATAGAAATTACATTTTTGATCATGGAAAATCATGGAATTGTGTTTTTGAATTTCTGTGGGAACCTTTATATACACAAGAATGTTGTATGATTGTAGAGGTTTACACTGGATGGTATTGTGTCTGTCAATGGAGAACCAGGAACCGGCTCAACCAACAGTGGAGGAGGCAGTGGAGGTATGCTACTGGTGAAAGCTGGTTCCCTGTTTGGAAGGGGAAGTCTGACAAGTCATGGTGGCAATGGGCTGTCTGGTTCAACAAATGGAGAAGCATATGGTAGGTTAATCCTTTATCTTTCTTTGCTAGTGGCGACTTTTGTCAACTGCTGATTATCTTTGCAAATGGTTTGGACCCAGATCAAGACTGACAGAACCTTGGTCCTGACCTGGATCCAGATAGGTTGACACTCTGATAGTGTTCCTGAAAGAAATTTTTGAGAAAGTTAGTTTTGATAAACATCAACAAATGACAATAGAAATATAAAAAATAACCATTTATGATATGAACAGAATCAAGGAGCACAGTGGCTCAGTGATAGAGTGCTTGACTAAAGATCGAGGGGTCGCGGGTTCGAGCCTCCCCAGCGTCACTGCGTTGTGTCCTTGAGCAAGACACATTGATCCACTGGCACCTGAGTCCCAAACCTCAATTTATATGATGACAGCACCAACGCAAATCATCAAACCCCAAAATGCACGAAAACATTAAAAAAAAAACAATTTTATAAAATTGTGCTCTATTTATACTAAAAGTAACGAGCACAATTTTATAAAATGGTGTTTTTCGATGTTTTCATGCATTTTTAGCTTCGATGATTGGTGCTGTCATCATATAAATTGAGGTTTGGGACTCAGGTGCCAGTGCATTGATCCTAGAAATGATTTACAAATATCCCAACCTAAACCCATATTGTGGATACTCAAAAGAACTCAATGCAATTTTTCTTTTGAGAATCAAATCCGGCTAAAATGACAAGAAGCCTGCTGATGTAGATCTACACCATTTTGAAAAAGGAAGTATCCTGCTTTAACATGCTTAAGATCAACCCTTTCCTCCATAATGACGCCTTTGGAAATATCATGTATTGGAAAATATTATGGAAAATTTTCTTGAATTTTTTCAATGCTGTCTAAAAATAGAATATGATGTCATGATCTTAAAATAGCCTATGGAGTAAAGTGTTAATAAGCTATATCCTGGTGTAATAGGTAAGCCAAGCATTCCCTGGTCCCAATCTTTCCACAAAAAAAACAAACATGGAATATTAACCAAAATTCAAGGAATTCACTCCTTATCTCCTAGTGTCCTCTGCTGATAACTTTGGTAAACAGTTTGAGACCAGATCAGACGTGTCAAATGATCTGTATCAAAACTGTTTGTCATGCTTATGGAATTTCGGAAAGAATTTTTTGAAAAAATTGATTTTGAAAAAAATGAGCAGATGACACTAAAAAGCATGCAAAATGACCCAGTATTCAAAGAGTTGGCATCTTAATATTACCGGGCCGCGTAGCGCAGTCGGTAACGTGTCTGGCTACAGATGCGTGTCTGACTGCAGATTCAGGGGTCGCGAGTTCGATCCCGGCCCGGTACCATACTTTCGTGGAGATTGATCATGAAATCATTTCTACGGTCATTCTCATCCTTCCGCTGATTTATTCAAGAAGGGTTGTTGTCAGTTACAAGCGAAAGTATGTGCACAAATTACTGGTAAACCGCTTGCTCAAGCCTGCCCAGGAAAAAGTGTGGTTAAGTGAACTGACCGTCCCGCAATGACCATAGCTGTTGACATGGGACGTAAAGCAACAAAAACAAGCATCTTAATATCTTATTTCTCATGTGATTTTAGGCAATGGTCCAGGATCAGGTGGAAGGATATCTGTGTATCTGTCTGAAGTTCATCATTCACAGTGCACATTCACAGCACTCGGTGGCAGCTTTACTCCAGTGCACGGCAGTGAATACCGTCATGGAAGCCCTGGTACAGTTTACGTACACTCAACAGTTGGCAGTGACATTACAACTGAATTACGGATCGACAATGCGGGTAGAAGCTACGCCCACAGTTATGATTGTTCCTACCCAGTTACAGTGGATGTGGACACGATCACGTATCTCAGGCTATATAGAAATGCCTGTGTGAAACCCAAACTGGTAGGTTTGTTATAAAGTAACAGGTCTTTTTATCCCCTGGCTGACAATTTTCGGGTAATAAAGTGATCAACCTGGCATGTGTCTGACAGCAGAAGAATCCATCATGAATGTGAGGGTGGGATAGAGAAATCTGTCCCAAGGATCACCGATTGGCATCATGAGGCTTGCCAAGTAATGACAAACGGTGATCACGAGGGACGGATTTTTCTATCCCACCCTCCTATAAATAATGATTAAAGCCTGTGTGCTCCGTTACATTTGAATCCTGCTAGTAAGTGATTCAATGAAATATCAACACTTTTTTGGTTTCTTAAAGCAATGACCAAATTTGAGTCGTCTGTTGCAAATATTGGGAGGAGTTTTTACTCTGCATGCTACGTAAATGTTCACGCTTGTGTTGTAGTCTGCTGACATAATTCAAAATTAACTTTTTTTTAAAAAAAAAAATCCTTTCAGTCTGTCAAACCATTTTGATCCAGATCAGGACTGAAACTCTGTCTGACCTGATTTGGGTCAAAACTGTTTGCAAAGGTTATGAGCAGACGACAAAAGTGGCCAGTAGCAAGGAAAGAGTTAATAAACTACCGGTAGTGAGAACATTGAAAATTTGGCTGTATCTCTATACTATTTTCTTATATTCCACATGTGATTTCCAACAATGTGGCATTTTGACAAGTGTAGACTCAGACGAGCCTGTGCAGCCTCCTAATAAGCTTAGAAATTCATTATGTTCGGTCAGTAGGTTAATACTTAGGCGCCTAGCAAAGGCTTGGATCAGACTGCACATGCGCAGGCTGATCTTTGACTTTGCTGGTCGCACATTGTTGGAAATCTCATGTTGCAGCTCATTTGCATCTGTGCAGTCTGGTCAGCACCTTCCAAGGTGTATCCAGGATTTTTGTAGGGGGGCGTTTGTTCCGATTTAAAATGAAATTACTTGGTCTCAAAAAGTGGTTAGGGGAGTTTAGTGGTAGATAGCTTGACTCGAGACCGAGGGGCCGCGGGCTCGAGCCTCACTGGGCGTCACTGTGTTGTGGTCATTGAGCAAGACAAATTTATCCTAGCTTAGTACTGGTTCAACCCAGGAAGACCTGTCCCTGTTTAACTGAAAGATTGTCGATGGGATGTAAAAAATCAAATCAAACAAATCAAAGAGCGGTTAAATGAGCGAACACTTGTCTAATAGCTGAAAATCACAAGACTAGCCTATGTCAAAAGTTCTAAAATTTGGAACATTTTTTACTTTCTGTTCCCCGATAAAATGCTGGTTACCAGGACTGGAATTCACAATGTTTTTTAGAATAGCAAACAGGGAATATCTTGATCTGGGACTGCAATGTCTATAAATGCAATTCGCGAAATTGAATTTGCGCGAAAATTTTCGCATTTACAGTATTGGAATCGTTTTAACCCTTTTTCAGCCATTTACGTCAATGTCATCTGCCCACTAGTCTGATCAGTCCCCCAAATAAGAGTGTGTAACACTAAATTATTTTTCTCATTTCTCAATTAAAACATGTTGTGGGTACTCAAAAGAATTGTCTCGATGAGACGGTTCTTTTGAGCACCAAAAAACATGTTTAAACTGATGGGTAAGAAAATAATCACAATTTTATGCTAAAATATCTTGCTTAACTGGCCTTATGCTGATTGTGTACTTTTAAAGCTTATATTGCAAACATTTTGGACCATAGCCACGGATAAGGCTGGGTATTTACACAATTTCTTGGGCCCTAAAACATAATTAAATTCATTTCTGTGCATACAAAAAGGCAATGAAAATCCTTGATTCCAAACTTTTTTGTAGCATATGACCCTATAGTATTCAGTCTGTAATTGCGGTATTTGCATACACACAAGCAATTGTTGGGTACAAATTTATACACAGCGGGGCCCCGAATCTTGTTTATTAAATTGTAAACCAGTCCAGGATTATTGTTTTCTCTGTTTTGCTGTACCCAATATTTACATGAATACGACATTCGTCTCATTTTACGATAACAATGACAAAAAGTTAGAGCAATTGAATAAAATCTTACCGTACCCCAACCTTAAAATCCAATTGTACCTCATCCTTAATGACACGTTGGGGGTTTCAAGAATCATACAATAACTTGATAAGTACGCTGGATTTACAAAATGAGTCGGAAATAGGAAATAGCCGCAGTATTGTCATTGGGCTTTCTGAAGTAAAAGGTTGGTAAATACCTAATTGCTACCAATCCTTATCTGGAGCTATGATGGACCAAGATCAGGAGCAGTCTGATCAGGGTTCATACTGTTTGCTGCCATGATCAAAGTAGTCTGTAGTGCATAACAGCTATAATCAGCAAACATTCAGAGAAAAATATATTGACAATATTAAGGTTGCTTGGAAATAACAGAGTTTATGTACATTTTAGGATATGGTGGTACATGAAGTTGGCGGAGATGGCACTGGTACCTGGTTTATACCATCTGATAGACATGTTTCTGTGGCTCAGGATCAAATGCAGACACATCTCAGGTCTAAGATCTACAATGACGGAATCATAGACTTGCCACCAACAGTCTACGTGGAACAGAACTTCACAACCCTTAGTGAAATGACAGGCGCTCTGCACATGTATACCCGTGGCTACTCTAGGTTCAGATCATCAGGGAGTGCTCAGTGCTCAAATGAAGGAGCACCAGATGGCTATTTCTTCTTCCATACATTCAATGTTCTCGATGGCGGCAAAATCAGTTTCTTGGATGAAAGTAGTTTTGATGTCACAGCTGGAATGGTGGTAATTACAGATCTTTTCCACATGGAGGGAGCTGCCGGAGGGGAAATATCCAGATCCACCTATCTCATGGGTCGTGAAAGTCAGATAGAAAAGCAGGCTGAAATTATTGGTTCCTACCTGGGATATCATGACAATTTAGGCCCTGGGGCCGGTAGCACTTGTGGCTGTGGAACTGGTGGAGGATACGGTGGTTCTGGTGGAAGATGTAGAAATCGTAACTGTGGTGGCTATTCCCAAGGGACCTGTGCTGCGGGAGCTGCTGTTGGTTCTGCTGTTACACCCACAGTTGCTGGTAGTGGGGGAGGGTATTCAGATAGAGGGGGATTAGGAGGACATGGAGGCTCTAGTTTGAGACTGGTTCACCAATCTAGCACGCTAGATGGCCAGATCAAGATGGATGGACAGACAAGTACTGCTGGTGCTGGTGGTGGGGCTGGTGGTGCAGTGTGGCTGGTTGCGGAATATGTGTATGGTAGGGGAGAGATGAGTGCTGATGGTGGAGCTGGCAGTGACACGTCCTGGTCTTCTTCTCACTGCTCTTACAGGTATCAAGGAGGAGGAGGAGGAGCTGGCAGGATACAATCATATGGTAGGCAGGAAACCAGTAATGTCTTACTACATCAGAGGTCAGTCCTAGGTGGCTCTAGCTCATACAGTAATGGTGGCACTGGTTCCCTTCATCAGTCACATGACAACATGTGTAGTGGACATGGACAGTGGAATGTGAGCAGTTCAAGCTGTGAATGTGAGTCAGGATTCATCGGATGGGACTGTCACTATCTCTGCGAGGAAGATGCTACCTGCAGTGGTAATGGCATCTGCACGGACCAAGGAAAATGTGAGTGTAAAGACAACTATGTAGGTGACCATTGCGAGAGTATGTGCCATAGAAACACAACATGTAGTAACCATGGCGACTGTTCGAATTGTGGCTCATGTATCTGTGATTCCTGTTACCATGGCAGTGATTGTGGCACTGAATGTAGTAACCATGGTAGCTGTCTGGCAGACTTCTGTGAATGTGATAGCTGTCATCTTGGGGAGTACTGCGAGTCTGAGTGTAATGGTCATGGAACATGCAATAAGGAGACCATGGCTTGCACATGTGACAAGTATTGGGGAGGACAGAAGTGTACATTGCAAGGTTGTGCTGGTGAAGATCTGGGCTGTTCTGGTCATGGCGTTTGTAACTCAGCTACAGGATTCTGTTACTGTGACCCTGGATTTAGAGGTACTTAACTTTTCCAGGCCTTATAGTTAAGAGTGTGCTACAAAAAATTATTTTTCTTATTTCCCATCCAAAGCATATGTTGTGGGTACTCAAATATACCGTCTCAATGAGATGGTTCTCTTGAGCAGCCAAAATATATGTTAAAACTGATGGGTAAGAAAATATTTACAATTTTAAGCTAAAACATTTTTGTTTATCTAACCCTGTCATAGCATACTAGTGCTGTCTGCTGATAACCTTTGCAAGATCAGGCCCAAAACAGTGTCGGGCCTGATCCGGTTCCACACTGTTTGACACTGATAGAATTCCAGATTTTTTCCTTGAAAAAGTGGATTTTGAAAAAATCAGCAGATGACAAAAGGACATGAAAAATTTCCCGATAGGCAAAGAGCTTAACCCTTAAAGCGCCAATCACCACTGCAGCAGACGATAAATTTTGTGACATTTTCCCCATTTTTCCACAAAAATAAGGTATGATATTTCATGAAAATGGTCTGCCAGCAGGCTGATCTGAGGCTTGGCTAGTCGCACATATCACATTGTTGGAAATCTCATGTCACAGCTCATTTTGTTATTGCAAATCCAATATTGCACATAAAGTCAGGCCTCCAGATAAGAGTGCGTAATTGAAATTTATTATTTTTGACTCTCAACCAAAACATATGTTGTGGGTACTCAAAAGAACCTGCTCAATGAGATGGTTCTTTTGAGCACCCTAAACATATGTTTAAATTGTGTGATAAGAAAATTTTACCTATAAAAGATCGCACTTCTGCACCAAAGCTATATGAGCCAGTGCATGTGACTTCCAACAATGTGATATGTTTGACCAGCAAAGCCTCAGATCAACCTGCGCATACCCGCAGTCTGATCAGAGCCTTTGCTAGTCGCTTGAGTATTCTATGATTGTTTAGCTACTGGCTGAACACTATTTGGATTTTTTCTAAGCTTAAAAGGAGGCTGCAGAGGCTCGTCCGAGTCTACACATGTCAAAATACATGTACCACATTGTTGGAAATCTTATGCACTTGCTCAATTATTCAATCTTTTCAGTGGAAGTTTTGTGTTTTTGTTCAGGACTTAAGTTAAGAGTGCGTAACAGAAAAATAACTTTCTTATTTTGACAGAAAAATAACTTTCTTATTTTGCATCCAAAACATATGTTGTGGGTACTCAAAAGAACCGTCTCAATGAGACGGTTCTTTTGAGCACTCAAAACATAAGCTAAAAATTATGGGTAAGAAAATATTTACAATTTTACGCTGAAATTTTTTGTTTATCTAAACCTGTGTTTGTTTATAGGTGAAGACTGTTCGGAGCTAGATTGTCCTGGTGAGCCAGATTGTAATGGTCGTGGTTTCTGTAATCCCAACTATGAAGAACCTCGATGTACAAACTGTGACCCTGGTTACATGGGGCCGGAATGTGATGATCCTTGTGTACATGGCTCTCTCGATGACGACAATACCAAGTGCACCTGCGATTTGACCTGTTATAACAGTACCGGGTGTAATATTGAATGTTCGGAGCATGGTACCTGTAAAGAGGATGGGAGTTGTCACTGTACTTATCTCTTGGGATATAGCGGCACCTACTGCGAAGTACCAGGTAAAACCAAAACCTAGGATTTGTTTTGTCTGCTGATAACCTTTGCAAAAAGTTTGAACCCAGATCAGGACCAAAACATTGTCTTTGCTGACCTGGATTCAAACTGTTTGATACTCTGATAGTTTGTTTGTTTGTTTGATTTGATTCTTTACGTCCACTCAACAATCTTTCAGTTATGCGGGACGGGTCTTCCTGGGTTGAACCAGTACTAAGCTAGGATAAATTTGTCTTGCTCAAGGACACAACGCAGTGACGCCGGTGAGGCTCGAACATACTCTGATAGTGTTCCTGAAAGAATTAAAAAAAATATATATATTTTTGTTTTAATTCATGCTCCATTTTCCGTAATATTTTCAAAAGTATTCAAAACTTTACGTAATTTTTCTTGTGTTTTTTTCAATGAAAGGGTTAAAAAATAGTTAATGGAAGTAAGAAAGAGGGCAAAGATCAGGAATCTTTACAATCAGGCACCACACCTGACCCAGGATACCTTTTTGGAAAAGACATCACAAACAAGAGCCAAGAGGTCAGCCCTTTCCCAGCAGATGACCACAAGGCAACAACAAACAGATGTGCATGAAAGCACAACAAAACATAAATGGTCCACAAAAGAAGCACCGCCCCGGAACGGTCAGTAAAAATGTCCCACTGGAGGGCTCAAACCAGCCTAACGGCACACCAACCCCACCCCCAGTTCAGATGTGGACCAAGACACATAGACGCCTCGCCTGCACGAAAGACCCATAACTTATCAATGCATTATCTCCTAGAACATATAAATCAAGATATAAAAAGGAGATAAAGCAAAGATAAGGACTGAACAGTAAATAAACTGAATACCGGAGCAAAAGAAATCCAACGGGTAAACCACGGTGGACTTGACAACAGCCAAAGCATCAGGCCCCTACTAACTCATCAATAGATAAGCAGGGGTTTTGCTAGGTCCCAAAATGCCACTGGCCCGCAGGGCCACCTGGCCTGAAAATCTACTGGCCATCCAAATTTTCAACTGGCCTGACTATTTTTCAATATCGAGGCCGCTTAGGATGTGAGTGCACTGACGTCCTTTCACCCCCTAGCTTGAGCCCTATATATAGTAAATGAACTGGAAGCTACAAGAAAAAGATCTGGAAATTATTTTATTTTATTTTTGAAATTCTTCGATCATATCAAATTCAAATGGAGTCGGCATCAGAATCCGAGTCCACATCCATAGCTTTAAGACTGTCATTGTACAATTCCACCACACCTCTCTGAACGTCCGTTCAACCTGCACATCAGAGTTGAGATAAGGCCCAGCTTTTCAATCAGGGTTCCACTCTATGAAACAAAAAGAAGTGATATAATTTCAGTTTCCAGTCTCTGAATCTGAAGAAACTTACATGCTTGAATTTGGATAATTAATGAGCTTTGTTTTTATTTCTATTGCAGATCAAAACATGAACAGCCAGCCTAGCCTACCACCTTTCCCCCTACCCCATCCTCCCACCCTACCCCGAACAAAAAATAAGCATTTAAACTTTTAAAGGCCCTTTAGAACTCATGGAAATGATGTCAAGATGGTAGGGAAATTGAACAGAGAACTTTCCTCTAATATAAAATGCTTAGCCCTCTCCCACTGCCCACCCTAAAAAAACTAAGTCCAACCCTTAAAAAAATTGGGCATAGGTTCCCCTGTATTTTGTACTTTTCTACTCACCCCCAACCCAATAACCCTGGCCATTGAAAAGTGTTGGACAAGAAGAAAGAAGGGGACAAGGTGGGTGGGGTACATTGACTCATAGTGACAAGTGTCCGCGTTCAATGTACCGCCTTGTCCTCATTTTACTTAAGATAGATAATAAAATGAGCCATACCTCTCTAAAAGAAAGCAAATAAGCTTGGCTAATTTGTTTTGTTCTGGTTATTTTTACTGTCTTCTGTATTTCATCGGTGGCATTTTTTCCTTTTCATTGAACTGCCAAACTCCCCGACAAAGGCGGCCTGCTAGCGATCATTTCTTCCCTGATCCCCAGAGTTTGCTCGAGGAGACTCTGTGTAGCTATAGGGGGTGTACGAGTCCGTATTCTATTCTATTCTACCGCCGAATTGGCAACCGGAAATCGATACGAAACGGATAAGACCAAGGCTCTCCGCGTGCTGTAAACAAAACGAAAGTACAGCAATTTACCGATAAAAAATCTACTTTCAGCCAAAAAATAGCCAGCGGTAGCATGCGAAATGGTCGGGCGCCGGGACTTACAGAGAACACTGATCACGGCGGACGTTTTCAGCCGAAAACACCGACTTCTGATTCATTTTTCAAGCGAAAAAATCAGCTGGCCTGGCGGACCTGCTACAGCGTGATTTAACTGACCCGAGCTGAAAATTTACTGGCCCGGGCCAACGGACCCGCGCTTAAAAAAAGCCCTGGATAAGTCTTTAAGTCGGAACCATCATAGAGTCTGAAGTCCTACCATTAAAGAGGAAAGTAAAGTTGCCAACCGTGATTGGGTTGACCACCAAGCATGCAGTCTGCTGCAATACATTAATGTTATAGCCAATCTTTTTATAATGGGAAATTATTTTAACGAACTGAGCTGAAAAATTATCAGAGCCAACAATCTTCTTCAATTTATACACCAAGTCACCATGGAATTCAGGTTCCGAAAGTCCTTCGCGCAAGAGAGATTTAAGTCCAATTTGGAATTTAGATATCAAATCATAGTATTGTCTATAAAATATAGAAAAGGTTTTGCAAGGTTTATGATACCGATAGCCTTGTTTAAGAAGTTTCTGAGTTAACAATTTATTGCAAGTGTTGAAGTCAGCAGCCTGGCTAGATGGTCTAGCAATACGAATAAGTTGAGAGATATAGACTTCATAGGATGTAGAGCCAGGAACATCACCATCTAAAAATGGGAAATTGACAATTTCAAAATCAAAGTCGTCACGTTTATCATAAATTTTGGTGGAAACAATATCATTAGAAATTGACAAATGCAAGTCTAAAAACGCGGCTTCTAAAAGTGATATTTCTGACAAAGGGGGGCATTTCTTTGATGTTTCTTCATTTCTTTTTGTAGGATGCCCCAAAAATGAAGACAATGGGAAAGAATGCAGTGACCATGGTGACTGTGACTCAGTCACACACGAATGCTCATGCGATGAAGCGTGGACTGGCGTAGCCTGTCATCTACCCAATTGTCCAGGCAATGGGAACTGTTTTGGCCGTGGCTTCTGTAATCCTGATTACGACACACCTGTGTGCGAGGACTGTGAAACAGGCTGGATGGGCCCAGATTGCAACACACCTTGCGTGCATGGAACACAGGTCGGTACAAACTTTAACCCTTTTCTTTCTGTAAATACTTTAAAATATGCTACAGAAATTTCTAAGTCTTAACTACTGATAGTTCCACTTCACAATTACAGTATGAATTACAGTTTGTATTAAAGCCATTTAAAGGCATTAAAGGCAACTTGTGAAACCCATAGGTTTAGATCAACAAAATTTTTGAACGTAAAATTGTTAATGGTTTCTTACCCATCAGTTTTTGGAAACGATGTTTTCTCAAAACATCTGTTTCCAATGGTATCATATACACAAAATACACACAAAATCCCCATACCATCGAACCCCCGTTCAACATTGCTACCCAGTCCGCTACCTAGACCGTTACAGCCTGTGTAAGTTGCTGGGAACCAAATGGCCTTAATGCAAACAACCCTTGTCCTGCTGCTAGACAAAAACAATATTGGTATTTTATTAGTTTGTTGCGGTTTTCAGCTCTGAAATGTAAACCCAATGGTCAGAAAAACGTTGTTGTGCTTGAAAACTTGATTATTGAAAGCTTACATATGATTGAAACAGAATTATAAGTTTATTTGTACATCAAACGGAGAGGGTCTCAACGGGGTACCTTAAAAATCAGTGTTTCGTTTGTTAAAATTACGCTTTAATCAGTTTAATTTAAGAGAAATCAGTGATAAAAAAAATTATTTTGTAATGCTGAATGTGCTTACTGGTAAAAATGAGTTTCATGAAGACGCTAATTGGTAAAAATTTGGGACAAATTCGCAAATCAGTAAACCCCATTGGATGCCTCAAACGAGCGTCAGAAAAACAATGCCTTAGCATGAGAAAACCTGCTCTTGTACGACGAAGAACCGTTTGCAATATCTATGATGCAGCCAGATATTGCAATTAAAAGCACAATATCTTGCAATCGTTTTTTATCATTATACTTTTTTTTGCTTTTAAACATTACGAGACGGACAATAAACGCAGCCCTGTCCTTTTGTCATAAACGTGAAGAAGACACGTTTTCTTGTGGATTGCTAATGTTTTCCCGCCCTTTATGAACCTGACCTCCACTAAAATAGTTCTAAAAATATAGTGCGCTAGATATAAGTTTTTATGGACAGAATGATAGCAGTGGCGTTTGAAATTAAGTCAATTGCATGATAGATAGACACGAATAATAATAATAAAATAAATGCACCTTAACTTTCGTTTCGTTTCGCGCAACAATATCATCATCGAGTTGATTTACACAAGTATTAGCTTTTCAAAAAAGCTGGCGGTTGTTTAGCCATATTATTGTATGTGTTCTTGCACACTGCATGCTTCCATTTTGAGCTTCTCGAGCATATCCATGTAGATTTGTTCTAAGATCTGATTATTAACGTTTCAACTGTAATTTTTTACCATTAAACACATGCTTCCAGCGAGTATGTTGCTTGATCTTAAGCACACAACTTATGCATGGTATGTTATGGTAATGTATCTAGCATGAACGTTATTTGACAACATTGGACAGCCCGTTTTTCTAAAACTGATGCCAGAAATCAAGGCCTAGTCTTATATACATAATGAAAGACTGAAACCATCAATAGTTGACTAAAAGTCGCGATAATCACTGTGTCTCAACTCGGACCAGGGTCCGAGGTCTCAACATTTGTTTTTCACTAACATATTGCAGAATCATATACCTCATCATGTTTTGAGGTGTCACTAGATGCTCCGGGAATGGAAAATGAACAATTGCATGAAAAAAACCTGTCCTTCGGGATTGGCTTTACTGTTGACTTGAAAATTTGGATATCGCAAGTGCATCTATCATACACATGCGCGGATCTAGAGGGGTATGGGGGCCCGGACCACCTGGAAAATCACAAATTCTATAGGTCTCAATTGAAATTAGCATTTGGACCCCACACCCCCTGGAAAAATTTGGACCCCCTCCCCTGAAAAATGATAGACCCCCACTGGAACCTTAAAAAATTATAGTTTTCCTTAAAATAAATTATTGGACCCCTCTGTAAAATTGTAAAAGGCTGATGCCTAAGAAAACGTTATCAGAGTGTTTTTTCTCTGTCAGTTGAGCCTGGAGCCCCCTACCCCCCCCCCCCCCCCCCCATGACCAAAATTCCTGGATCCGCGCAAGATACTACCGTAAAGTCAACAGTGTTGGATGCACAGGCTCATCTTTGCCTACTAGCGTCTAATGCTCTTCATGTCGTTAAGAAAAAAAGTGAATTTCCGGTGCGATTTTTCGGTTTTGTGACAGTGTATCGAGGCCTTTTATGCACCCACTGGAAATTTAAAAAAAGGAGTTCTGGCTGTCGCCCGCCATCTGATAAAATTGTGGGGCATTGATAGTTTGAATTTGTAAAGTAAATTTCAGAGATCCAAAACAATTTATATTACATGTTTGCGAACGTGTACGCGATCGCAATGAGCGAAAGTGATGAGTTTACAGAAATTGTCTTTTCATGCTAGATAGCTCATGGGCGGATCCAGAGGGGGACAGACCCCACCCCTGAAAATAGGGTTTCTTAGCATACTGGTCCGGTTCCCTTTAAAATCACAAAGCTACCAAGCCAGCATTCGATGTTGGGCCATCAGCGGCACGCCAGCGAAACGCCATTTAAATGGTGTTTCGCTGGCGGGCCAATGATGACCCGCATATAGTGGTGTTTGGATCCTCTCTCCAATCATCAATTAAAAAAAAGTTGTCAAAGTTGGACCCCTTTCTGGATCCGCGCATGCAGCTGAGCAATTATGTTTTATGTGCGAAGTCCGCTTTTATGTGCCAATGCACCACGTGCTACCCAACTCTTAAAACAGCACGTGGCATGAAAGCGGTGGATTTGATCTTCATGTCTGCAGCTGATATTATTAGCAGACAGGTTTGACCCAGACCAGGCCCGACAAAATGTTTAATGTTTGTATTCATAACAAAGGCGCTGATAAGAATGTGCGGTACCCAGGCTAATCTGCGACTTTGTTGGTCTCATACAACAAAGTCGGGGTAAAACATCTACAGACGTGTGGTAAGGATGTTTGCAAATTCTGATATGTATGTCACCGCGGATGATCTCAAGGTCTTTTGCTGTTTTCATTAAGATGGATGTTATAAAGACCTTCCAATTTTCTGTAAAAAAACTAAATGGAAGGAAAATCCATCCATATTGGAAGACTTTTCCTTCCAAAAAGGACACACGGTCTGACTGTTCATGAAAACTAATATATTGAAAGTCGGGATACATACATCAATAGATGTGTGGTGGTTAAAATAAAGCGAATTCTTCCTGTTTTCAAATTCACAGCCACCTAGTGGGGCTATTATCCTAAATTAATGAACGTACCTTCATCTACATTCCTTCTATGCTCGCAGTTAAGCCTGAAGGCGCTGACGATTTTCCGCAGATGCACAGGCTCGTCTGAGCCTTCGCTGCTCGCATATGCGATAGGTACCATAATCTCATGAACTGGCTTATTTCATGGAAATGCCATTCATCAAGACCTAGAATCATGATACAATCAAATTATACTCGGTTTGTGCGTCTGTGCGTACACTATCTCGGTAATCATGAACTCTCAGGACCTTCCGTATGTACAGCAAGACACGCCACGATCGGCTAAACAATTATTTATTTGAACCTAGGAAAAGCCGTTATTACTAGGCCTACATTTATTGAGTTATTTACGCTCAGAAAACCGAAATTGATATTCAACTATATAAAACAAAACGTACGTAAATATCTAGAATTTGATTTGGTCTGAGCATGCTGAGTCTTCATCCACTTCAAACTTTATGTTAGTGAGCAGCGGGACCCTGATGAGATTGCGCAAACGCACATGCTCTCCTGTGCCTTGTCATAAGTAGGCTACCAGCAGGCTATTTACGAAATATTCTGGTACCAGTTTATATGAGGCACCGCGCAAGTTGATTTCGTGTCGGGCCCGAGCTGCACAAGTATAAAAATGTTTTCCGGGTCGCACGCGGCTTGGGTGTCCGATTATAAAAGATATATGACACAGAAGTAAAATGTAACTATCCATTATTCTAAGGACACTTTTTGTAATGACCGTACAGAATATATCTCCGACGCATCGGCGACATAGGTCGTGTAAATTAGCATTCGCTCGATTTTCAGAAAACAAATTTTAATGTTATTAACATGCGACGTCAATGCTGGATTTACGTTAGCGACCGAAGTCGTTAGATTGACAGACGAAAAGGTATGTTTGGTGTAAGCACGCGAAAGTTAACAGGAACAAATCGTTGACAGCCACGCTGATTAAAAACAAGCACCAATGAAGGAAAATATCGTTGTGTACGAAACTAATAGAATTGCAAATAAAAATGACTAGTGTACGAACTCATACATGACATTTAACGAACTATTCGAGTGTACGAACTAATACAAGATTTACCGTATTATAAAATCCAACTAACTAGGATTCCTTGGGATAATATATTAAGATAGATTCCCAGCAAGGATGAAATAGAAAATGACTTGGTGACTAGCCTTGACAGGAACTCTTATGTTTGTTCTTTGATGTGCTGATGGTACTTTAACAAGCAGAAATAGGGTCTCTTATTCCATTCGTTCTGATTTGTTCTATGTATTTTATAGAGGGTCTTACACAAGTTATCATTTCATAACAAGGTGGTAGAGTGGGGCATTTTATTTTCGGCTGAAGGTTTCTGAGAGATGGTTCCTTTATTGTTGGCAGGATTAAATTTACTTGTCAAACTTTGTAGAGGGATGGGGGCCAGGAAGTATATTCTTTTCTTTGCGTTCCTCTGTGGGAGGAGTCTGACTAGACTGAATAATGATGACCAAATACTTAAAGCTTAAGTCAATCAGTTTAGACAGCCTTAGGTTAGTTTAAAAAAATGATTTGAAATGGGCACAAATGGAAGATTCTCTCATCATATGAACTATTGCGAAATTAACACCTCCAAAGCTGGTTTATTTCAAAGAAAATTTACTTTGTTATTAACATAACTTCTTTGTATCAAAATTATGCAACCTGTGGCCATAACATTATTTTTTCATTTGATGTTACTGTTATTCAGTGGAATATATCATGTCAAAAAGGGAGCGCAGAGGCTCAGTGGTAGAGTGCTTGACTCGAGACTGAGGGTTCAAGATTCACCGGCGTCACTGCGTCGTGGTCCTTGAGCAAGACGCATTTATCCTAGCTTAGTGCTGGTTCAACCAAGGAAGACCCGTCCCTGTTTAACTGAAATATTATTCTAATCAAGATATAACAAGGAGATAAAGCAAAGATAAGGACTCAACAGTAAATAAATCTGAATACTGGAGCAAAAGAAATCCAACAGGTAAACCCTAGTGGGCCCGACAAACAGCCAAAGTATCAGGGCCCTATCATCTCATCAATAGATAAGTCTTTAAGTCGGAACCATCATAGAGTCTCTTTGACTCTAAACACTCTTAAACACTCTTTGAAGTAAAGCAATAACTTTTTTTAAAATTTCTCATGAAATGATCACTTCTGTAAGAGCCACTATGTATGACATGATGTTATCTACTGAATAACAGTAATGTGATATGATAGTTAAATTTATGTATAGATTGTATGAATGTTTCTAGTCATTTCATATAGGTCTGAAATAATGTATAGTCAATGTGTCTTTGCATATAGTTCTGAAGTAGATAATTGCATCCATCAAGCGTCACATCATTGTGTCCTAAGATAACCATTGGTAGCACATGGATTAGAATTTTTCTCAGCAAAGTGTATGTTCATTATAGATAAGTATATTTTGCATATGCCAAGTAAAGGAAATGTGTGAAAATGCTTTATTCACATTTGCACAAACTCTATGCAATAATCTTTTGTGCAAGATCTACTTTGTATAACATGATGTTATCTACTGAATAACAGTACTGCCATACGATAGTTGAGTTTATGTATATATTGTATACATGTTACTAGTCATTGTATGTAGGTCTGAGGTAACGCATGTATTGTCATTGTGTCATTGCATATAGTTTTGAAGTCCAGAATAATTTCACCCACCGAGAGTCACAGCCTTGTTTCCTAAAATAAACATTGGTAGCACAATGAGTTAATTTTTTAAAAAACAAAGTGCATGTTTGTTAAAGATATGTATATGCAGTGGCTCAGTGGTAGAGTGCTTGACTCGAGATGAAGGGGCCAAGACTCGAGCCTCAACAGCGTCACTGCACTGTGTCCTTGCGCAAGACACATTTATCCTTGCTTAGTACTGGTTTCAACCCTTACTAACCCTTTATAACTGAAAGATTGTTGATGGGACGTAAAGAATCAAATCAAACAAAAAACCAAACAGTATATTTTGCAGAAGCATGTGAAAATGCTTTATTTGCTTTTTGACAAACTCCATATTATGTTTGATCTGTAAGAAGTCTAAATAGTCGCTGAAACCAGATATTATATTGTTTAAAAATTTTGTCAACAAATTGCTTGCAAATTTACAATTTGCTGTTGCTTGTACCTTTGCTATTTGAGCATACTCTGTGCCATTATGAACAAAACTCAACCTGGTGGTTGTAAGAATATTACAAATTACAAATGCTGACTTGGGTATAATTCAAGGAATAAGGTGACATGAGATTTCCTGTGACCGGCAAAGGTTCGGGTCAAGTCTGATCAGAGCCTTTGTGCTAGTAGCCAATACCACAACTGGTCCTGACAGCAAACTCCATTTAACTCTCCATTTAACTGCTATTGCTTGTAGCAAACTTGCATATTTAGAATAGGAGCTTAAAATTGGATCAAGTGTGATGTTTTTCAATTATCATCGATTATTACCAAAAACACAATCAAACGAAGTTTTTGATTGATCATCGATTATAATTGGTGATTATAATTGATCATCGATGCAACGCTTAAGTTTACACTTGTCAAAATGCCACATTTTTGGAAATCACATGTCATGGCTCTTTTTTTGCTCTTTTTTATTTTGAAGTGCTTTTTTTTACTTTTTATTGTCAATGTTCTTATTGAAACCTAAGTTTACCATCTATAAATCTTCTTTTTATATCTATACTATATGCCAGATATACACAGTTAATATTGCCAAAGAGCTACATGCATCAGGGGGGGGTGCTATTTTGGCCCACATATGGGCTAAAAATGCTTTTCACCATTTTGTTCTTATTGGTTTATTTGAACAATATACCAAGTTTAAAAGTAAAACTTTTAAATTGACGTTTAACTTTGCTATGGTTACCAAAAACGGACATCAAAATGGGCTAAAAATGGAAAAGCGAACATTTTGGAACAAATTTGAGACATTTGACAGAGAAATTAACGTAAACTCAAACAAGATATTTTACCAGGTGATAAAAATTATCAGAACACATAACGTATTAAAAGTTGTTTAGGTATGTAGCTATGCTGATATCTAATAATCTCTGACAAAGTTGGAGGGATATAGTTTTGGCGTCGTCCGTCCGTCGCATTTTTGTCCATCCACATCTCAGAACTACTGGTCAGATTTGATACATATTTGGTACACAATAAGTATCAAGTACTCTGATATCCTATAAGTTTCGTCAAAATCGACCCTTAAAACTTTAGTTATTGCCCTTGTTGGAATTTTAGGCAATTATAATGCAAGTCTATTTTAGCAAAATGTTAACGGGTTGCTCCACTGAACAAAATGTTATCAAGAGCTAGGCAAAAGGAAATGGCTATAAACCACCTTTCCCTAACCATTGTTTCCTGTTTGCAATATTTCATCACATTACCCTCAAAATAGGGCAACAATGATCCGAATGGAAAATCTAAGAAGAAATCTAAACTTCTTAACCAGTAATCCAAACTCTTAAAATAATTTCAGTGATGTATTCGGCATAATGCCCTCTGCTAAATATGGGCAAAAGGTTTGGTACCAGTAAAATGCATTTAAGCCCCCCGGTGGCTTAGGCTGCTGTCCGTTCTAAGGCGGTGGTTCTGTTGTTGATGACTTTTTGTTTATTGTTACTCCCATTGTGGGAGTCTGTAATTGTTCTATGTTTTGTTGTACGTTACTTTATGTCCATTCTAGTATTATAATCATCTTGATGGGGAAGAGAGAGAGAGCTGGTTGCTTTGCTTAATTTGTCTTCCTGGTGTCTTGTGATGGTTGAGCAGCTCTTCCTCCCGGTACCATGGGGCTGTCTGTGGTTTGTGATTGTGGTATTTCCTGATCATACTCACTTACTATTTTTGATCCTACATAACAAAATGGCCACCAGAGCTTAAAAGTGAAATAGGGTTTAAAGACATACCAGCCCATGTTTGAAATGATAAGATTGATATTTTGTCGCATGCCCCTTCAAAATTCTGTTATGCTAAAACTAAAAACTAAAAATAGAAATCATATCAAACTTTTCCTTCATCATTGGTCAGAAAAATATACAATATACAAATTCAAATATTCCTAAAATATCATCTACAAAAATGCACTCTGCTTAGCCTACAAGAACTAAAATCACAAGACATCGTTTCCATCAGTACTCTCAGTGCTTTGATTTCATATGTTTTGGATGCTCAAAAGAACCATCTCATTGAGATGGTTCTTTTGAGTTCACACAACATATTTTTTGGTTGAGAAATAAGAAAATTATCCTGGGACATTTTGGAAGTTATTTAAGCTGTTCATAATGTACACATAGTTCTCTATACCGGGTGTTCTGACCCAGTGAGCGGGTCTTAGACTGCTACATACTGATTTTATTTAGCTTCTTGACTACTGGGCAAGAGCACCTGTTATACAGAACTATGCATGCAGTATGAAAAGCTTGAACAACTTTCAAAATGCTCTGCCCTCAGATTTCAACTTTGTGCACATTAAAGAACTGGTATTTTGTATTTTATCGAAAGTAAGCATAAATTCCAGAACATAAACAAAAAAACTTTCATCCTCTCTTTCAGGGAAAAAATCACCTTTTTGGCATTAATCTGGCACTGAAGTGATTATCACTCAACCCTGATAAATCTTGTTACGCAGATACACAGCTGGCTTTATAAGTGACAATAATAAGTAATGAATATTTTCAGATGTAAAATATTGACCAAAATACATGTATTACTCTTTTTAACAGCTAGGTTTCACAACTCTGTGCTCTCATCGACTGCAACCAACATGTGATGACTGCCCTGTTTGAGTGAGTGGTTCTCTAGCATGTTTACTATAGGTACATGTAAGCTCATAACAGTGAACACCAAATCTGTGCTCAGTCGATGAGCAAGTTTTGCACTGAATCGATGCAAGAAATGTTTTAATGATAAACCATACTAATATCATTAATGAGCCAGTGTATGAGATTTCCAACAATTTGGTATATGCGATCAGCAAAGCCTCAGATCAGCCTGCACATATGCACACTCTGATCAGAGCTTTTGCTAGTTGCATGAATATTCTATGATTGTTAAGCTACTGACTGAACACTTTTTGGAGTTTCTAAGCTTAAAAGGAGGTTGTAGAGGCTCGTCTCAGTCTACACATGTCAAAATGACACATTGTTGGAAATCACATGTCGTGGCTCATTTATCTTTAACAGATACCAATGAATTCTGGCAACTGCTCTTGTGAGCCTGGCTGGGCAGGTGTGAGCTGTGACTCTGAGTGCTCAGAACATGGTAAAATAGAGGATGGTGCTTGTGTATGTGACTATGAAACTGGCTGGAAGGGACCACTGTGTGATGTTCCAGGCTGCCCAGGACTCTTTGGCATAGACTGTAGCGGCAGAGGTATTGTAAAACCGACACATTGGCTATATTTAGTGTTTTTTTTATTTGATGGGGCTCACAAACATTCAAATATGTGCCCAGATGAAAAAAAATTTCTTAAAATATATCTCATTGATATGATTCAGATTAACATCACTCAATAAAAAAATGTTTTTCTCATTTTTCAACCAGAGAATATGTTGTGGGTAATGTAAAGAAGAAAAGAATCTTCTCAATGAGACGGTTCTTTTGAGCATCCAAAACAGATGTTTATACTGCTAGGGTATTTAGGAAAGAATCTGTAATTTAAAAAATTACCTAGCATGCAAAGATTTAACACTTGAATGATGCTTAGTTTTAATTCATCATTATTTTTTAAATTGTTGTCGTCTACTGACTTTTTTTTTCAAAATTAAATTTCTCTAAAAATTCTTTCAAGAAATCTATCAGAGTGTCAAATAGTTAGGATCCAGATGAGGATCGACATTCTGTCGGTCCTGATCTAGATCCAGACTGTTTGCAAAGGTTGTGGGCAGATGACAAAAGTGGCCTTCCTCTTTCAAACCAAAGATGAATATCTGAAAATTTTTATGATTTATAAAAAGCCTCACTATATGAACTGCGGCATGAGATTTCCAACAATTTGACATTTTGACAAGTGTAGACTCAGACGAGCCTCTGCAGCCTCCTTTAAGGCTTAAAAACTCGAAATGGTGTTCAGTCAGTAGCTTAACAATCATAGAATACTCAAGCGACTAGCATAGGCTCTGATCAGACTGTGAGTATGCACAGGCTGATCTGAGGCTTTACTGGTCGAACATAGCATATTGTTGGAAATCTCATGCACTGGCTCATATTTGGGGTTCATATAATGAACTTTGTTATATGTGGGTCTAGTTATAAAGGGGCAATCTTTCAAAAAGAATTATATGAAAAAGAACATTTCATTGTCATTTTCCTACAATTCCTTTGGAAAATTTGAAGGTAAAATATTTGGGAGCCACAACATTACCGTGTTACTTCCAAATCTGTGTTAACCCTTAAAGGGCCATCAATAATTTGCAGCAGACGACAATTTCAAATTTTGCTGCTTTTTCAAAAATAACAAATAAGGCATGATATTTCATGAAAATCGTCTGCTTGAAGACAGTTCTCACGAAATATCAAACATAATTTTTTCTAAAATTAAGAAAGATGTCGCAAAGTTTGTCATCTTCTGCAGTTGTGATTGGCACTTTAAATATTTACACTTTCAAAGCCTTGAATGAATCTTTAGATTTTTGCAACCTTTCATAGCATCATGAATGACACAAAATTTGATTGACAGCTGCCAAGCTCACTTGCCTGTGCAATTCGCTTTGAACATTGAATTCATTCTCCAGATGTGACACTGGTGTTGTGATTGACAGTGAGCCAGACCAGAGTCGCACATGCAAAACAAGCTTCTTGTTTGCTCCATTGGCTGTCCGTGTTCACACTGGCTGTTCCGCTTTTCCGTTTTACAGTCCAACAAAGCCTTTAATACGATCAAATATAAAATTGTTTTATCTCCTAAATTATAAATAATTTCTATACTTAAGTTATTCATAATAAAATGTAAATATAAGTAATAAATTCAATTTTTGGAAGGTTCATGGAATGCTGAATACTTCAGGCTTCACTTACTTTGCAAGAGACCCAAAGTTTTCATGATTCCATGAACTTTCCAATAATGGAAATCATTTCTTAAAGGGACTGTGCTGTATTTGATCATTTCTGTATTTCAAGGGGAGTGTACGAGTAGCACAGCTCATTGCAATTGTGAGGCTGCCTGGATGGGAATTGGATGTGAGGAGGCCAATTGTCCGGGAGATCCAGACTGTAACAAGGATCTTTGTCCTGAGTGTACCTGTGATGATTCTCTCGAATCTCCTGTCTGTAGGTAAGTTCTAAAGTATGAGGCAGCAGACAACATTTTCCCTGCTATTGTGAGGCTGCCTGGATGGGAATTGGATGTGAGGAGGCCAATTGTCCGGGAGTTCCAGACTGTAACAAGGATCTTTATCCTGAGTGTACCTGTGATGATTCTCTGGAATCTCCTGTCTGTAGGTAAGTTCTAAAGTATGAGGTAGCAGACAACATTTTCCCTGCTATAACTCTTTGCCTCCTAATGTTGTCTGCTGATAACCCTTTCCACACAGACGAGGCCTGATAAACTATTTCACACTATGAAAGAGTTTTTCGAAACTGTTGATTTTTAAAGCAAAATAGTCAAACTAGGAAAAGGTAGTGTTGTATTATACTGACCTGTACATATCGAATATTGTAAAACAGCATATGATAACAGAGTTGCACCTCTAGTGACAGTGCCATTCCTAACAGCCTTGCTGTGGGGTTAACTCTTTAGCGACATGGTTAGAGTTGTCTACTGTCACGCAGGAGTTCTGGGTTCGAATCCTATCGGACTCAAATATTTTCCCCTTTGAATTACTTCACTGGTGGCAGCGGTAATTCGGGAGCGTCTGAGTTGGCCTCTGGGAGCGGTAGTGGGATCCCTTAGGTTGTGGTTGATGCCCGGCTCTCAGGAAATAAAAGGGGGAAGAGTGTAGTGACAGTGCCATTCCTAACAGCCTCGCTGTGGGGTTAACTCTTTAGAGACATGGTTAGAGTGGTCGACTGTCACGCAGGAGTTCTGGGTTCGAATCCTAGCGGACCCAAATATTATCCCCTTGGAATTACTTCACACCGGACAAGACACCACATGCAAATATGTAATCCAATATCAGGAAAGTTAACTGGATGATTTGCATTTTTCCGTAATACATAGTAAATCTACAAATGAGCCATGACATGAGATTACCAACAATGTGGTATGTGCGACCTATCAAAGGCTCAGACCAGCCTGTGCATACATGCAGTCTGATCAGAGCCTTTGCTGGTCCCTTGATATTCTATGAATACTAAGCTACTGACTGAACATCATTTGGAGTTTCTGAGTTTACAGGAGGTTGCACAAGCTTGTCTAAGTCTACACTTGTCAAAATGCCACATTTTTGGAAATCTCATGTTGCTGCTCATACTTGTTTCACACCAATTCCAAACAATGCTCATAGGGAAATCAGGCTGTTGAACTGCAAATATGAAAAGAAAACAGTAAGACCCATGCCAGAGGTTTTTAAAGGTGGTGTCTCATCGGAGTCTGTCCTGTTCAATAGCACAGCCAGAATGCTGAAAATATACACATTAAAGGGAGACTACTGGGTCAAGCAACAAATCTCGTCATTAGCGTCCCTTTTCAAAATGGAAATTTCTCATAAAGGATTAAATTTGCTCCCAGAGGGAGCAAATTTTTTCTTTTAAGAGTTGTTCCTTATGGTATGGAAAATCACTTTTACCACATTAGGTGACGCCCCCCCCCCCCCTTGAATGTTGCTATTTTTATTAATCACATGTGTAATGGGAGCTACACCATTGCTGTTTACTTACATTAAAGCTTCCGAAGTACTACCGCAGTGAATAATAGTCCAAGTCAATACAACAGAAAATGTAATGATGGCAATGTGCATCCCACATAGACAGCTTAATAGTTTATGAACATTTTAGTGGAAGTGGAGGGGGAAGATCCATGTATTGTGGGTTTAACCTTCAAACCATGTTGATCGCGATCAGACTACTCCAAAGAGCAGTCAAACCTGGGTATACACCATTATTGAACGGTAATACTCAAGGGAGGGTTTAGGTATGTGTCTATTGATAAATTCAGCTGTGCTTTCTAAATCTATGGTTAATTACATTGTCCATGTTTAGGTATATCTACAACTGCAGCATTGTGCCATGCAAATATAGCATTAGTAAACACTATGTTCTGCAAATATGACATTAGCAAATAGAAAAGACCCAAAGGAGATGATATCAATGTAGCATTTGTAATTTCAAAATTATAGAATATATACTTAACTACTAAAGAAACCTGAAACATACTGTGTCAAATTTTGGTAGTAAATGGATACGATGCACATTGGTCTTTCCATTACATAGAGTTGTACAAAGGTGGACTAAGGTGCACTGAGATTATTTGAATAGATTAACTAATTTCAGACGTCAGCTATCAAAACGTCACGGAATTTTTTAAATTTTACTCTAAACAATTTTGCTTATCTAAACGTGTGTTTCTATTATAGATGTGTTGGTCGATGGTTTGACATTGATTGTAAACGAGAGTGTGTGCACGGCAAGCTTACTCCTGAGGGTAGTGACAACTGTGTGTGTGATGACGGCTGGTCTGATGATACATGCACAACAATATGTAGCATGCACGGTGTCATCATATATGACGAGGTACATCAGAAAAATAGCTGTAAATGTGACACTGGCTGGCGAGGAGATGTCTGTGATCAGCCTGGATGTCCGGGAGAAAAGAAGGATTGTTCCGGACATGGAGAATGTAACACAGCAACTCATGTATGTGACTGTGACAACGGTTGGACGGGGTATGATACTGCACCTCTCTTGAATGCATGTGATAAGCCTGACTGTCCAGGAGAACCTGATTGTAACAATAATGGAACATGTGACGGATCCTTACCAGTTCCACGCTGCGTGAACTGTCTACCGGGATATATGGGACGATCATGTGAAGATCTTTGTACGCACGGTGTCCAGACACCCATGGACAGTGGTATCTGTGTCTGTGAACCATGTTATACTGGAAAGGGATGCAATTCAGAGTGTAATGACCAAGGTACATGTATTGATGGAGAGATATGCGAGTGTAACGACTATTGGAAAGGACCGAAATGTTTGATTGAGGGATGTCCCAATGACTGCTCTGGTACTGCCAAGGGAACTTGTAATAGAGCAACTCACAACTGCACATGTGAACCAGGTATTATTAACCCTTTCCTGAATATTCATGCTAGGCTCCATCCATTATGAATAATTATATAAATAAACTTTCATTTTTGTACATAGATGTTCAAAGAAATAACTTGCCTGATCTGGGTCTGCTCTAGTTGCAAAAGCATTCAAAGGCATCTATGAGGTAAAGGGTTAACTCTTGTCATGCTGAATATTTTAATGTACTACACTGCTCCCTAAAGGCTGGAGGTGAGCTATTGTGATCAATCTTCGTCATGCATCCAACATCTGTGGTCAATAAACTCCTGTTCTCTGGAACCACTAAGTGACAAAATTTGAAACTGTTGTTTGCTGCAAATTCTAGGTGGTGTTTTATGGTTTAATTTATGGGCATTTATAATGCATTACACAGGTTTAGATAAACAAAAATTTTGAATGTAAAATTGTTAATATTTTCTTACCAATCAGTTTTAACATACAATGTTATGTATGTTTTGAGTCGCTTCTTTTGTGTACCCTAAACTTATATTTTGGTTGAGAAATGAGAAAATTATTCATTGTTATGCACTCTTAACTATAAAGGCCTGCATTATCATATGACATCGCCTGGGAGTGATACAGGGGTGTCCATCTGTTGCATTTTCACATTTTTTTTGCGAATTGATTTTCAGAAAATGTGAATTACGTTTTTGCTAATTGAACACGATTTTCCCAAAATATTGCAGCAATTTTCCGAAATTCCCATCTGGTCTCAATAGATTTCCTTATGATAAGGCTCACTCAATAACACTGACCAGGATGTCCTCGAGGGGTGTGCCTAGGCATGCCCAACCCTGTTCACTTCATATAAGGGTCAATATTTCGGAAACCATTTACATCCCCATCCCTAAACTATTTATAATGTTATTCCTTATGATAAGATGCATTCAATAACACTAATGGGGAAGCCCCCCAGTGCATGCCCAGGCATGCCCCACCCCATTCACTTCATAAAAGATTTTTATCTCAGAAACCATTTAGATCCCCACCCCTAAACCCCATATATTGATGCTTCTTATGATAAGACACATTCAGTAACACTGATGGGGTAGTCCCCGAGGGTGTGCCCTCACATGCCCCTCCCCCTTCACTTCATCTTGGAAACCGTACAGATCCCTACCCATAAACCATATATAGTGTTTCTTATGACAAGGGATATCCCCCCTGGGCATGCCCAAGATTGCCTTTCCCCATTCACTTCATCAGAGGCTTAATATCTGGGAAATTGTTCAGATCCCCACCCCTAAACCATATTGGGTGCGGATCTGACAAAAGGGTCCTTTGCGCATTTTAGCAGTTTTCGTGTAATCAAAATTTCAAAAACGTCTAAATTTTCAAGATTTTGCTTGTTCTGACAATAGAGTCAAATTGCATCTTACATGTAATACAATCAAAGGCGCAAATAGTTCTCATAAAATTAAGTGATAGTTATAATATATGTTGCCATGGCAACAGCTGTGCATATGGACTATACATTACTTTCAAAACAGGGTACCTCATTTCAAGTGCTTTTGTAAACACGGGATGAGCTTATGTGAGCTATTTGTGCAGTCTATGCAATTGTATACACATCAAATATACAGAAACATGGAGCATTCTTGAAATATTGCTCCTAGGGTTTTTGTTTTAGCATCATATGTTAACACAACGGTGTTGGCGTTAGAACGTCATTAACAACGTTAAATGACGTCATGTTTAAAATGCATCATGTATACGAGTTCAAACGCTCATATCTTTGTTATTTGTAAAGATAATCTTCAAATTTTCTGTAATTGTTTACAACAGCTAGGTCTTTCATTCTCAGTAAATATCTCACTTTTGACTTTTATTGCCAGAAGGTCCCATCTGTCAGATCTTGGCTCATATATAATGATGAGATTCCTTATGATAGGACACATTCAATAACACTGACCATGATACACCAGGACATTAGGGCTGGTTTGGGAGACTTTAAAATCGATAGATTATAATCATATCTTGTTACTCTTGTTTTTGTGTTTTACTAGGTTGGACAGGACATGACTGTAGTGTACCATACTGCCCAGGAGATTGTGGTGGCAATGGCTACTGTGACGGCTCCCTTAATCCACCAGAGTGTCGGTGCAATGAGGTAGCATTTATTTTGTTATTTTACAAAACCCATTTCGTGCATATCATATATGTAACATGATGTTTCAATGGCTAGAAATGAATCACATGAAAGTAAGTAAGGGTGCAAAGATCAGGAATCAATACAATCAAGTATCACAGCTGACCCAGGATACCAATGGGAAAGTGACAAATTCACAGTTAGATACCACAAAGGAGAGCCAAGAGGTCAGCCCTTTCCCAGCAGGTGACCACAAAGCACATATAAACAGACGAGCACAAAGACATAGCAAACACAAGACAGAAAAAAAACATAAAAGATCCACAAAAGAAGTACCGCCTTGGAACGGTCAGTAAAAAATATTTTACTGGAGGGCTTAAACCGGTTTAACAGTGCCAACCTCACCCTTAATTCAGATGTGGATCAAGACACATAGATATTTGGCTTGAATGAAAAACCCAAAACTTATCAATGCATCATCTCCTAAAACATAAAAATCAAGATATAACAAGGAGATAAAGCAAAGATAAGGACTCAACAGTAAATAAAACTGAATACTGGAGCAAAAGAAATCCAACAGGTAAACCCCGGTGGGCCTGACAAACAGCCAAAGCATCAGGCCCCCACCATCTAATCAATAGATGTCTTTAAGTCAGAACCATCATAGAGTCTGAAGTCTGACCCACGGGCTTGCAATTAAAGAGGAAAGCAAAGTTGCCAACTGTGATTGGGTTGACCACCAAGCATGCAGTCTGTTGCAATACATTGTTGTAGCCAATCTTTTTATAATGGGAAATTATTTTAATAAACTGCGCTGAAAAATTATTAGAGCCAACAATCTTCTTCAACTTATACACCAAGTCACCATAAAAATCAGGTTCCGAAAGTCCTTGGCGCAAGAGAGATTTAAATCCAAATTGGAATTTAGAAATCTAATCATAGTATCGTCTATAAAATTTAGAAAAGGTTTTGCTAAGTTTATGATACCGATAGCCTTGTTTAATAAGTTTCTGAGTTAACAATTTATTGCCAGTGTTGAAGTCAGCAACATAGCTAGATGCTCTAGCAAAACAAATTAGTTGAGCGATATAGACTACATAGGATGTAGAGCGAGGAAAATTACCATCTAAAATGGAAAATTGACAATTTCAAATTCAAAGTCGTCACGTTTATCATAATTTTGGTAGAAACAATATCATTAGAAATAGACAAATGCAAGTCTAAAAATGCGGCTTTGGTATCAGAGGTATTTGCTTTATTAAGCTGGAGCTCTGAAGGGTATATTTGACTTACCATATTGTCAAAATAAACATAATTAATGTTTAAAATATTGTCCAAATATCTGGATGTAGTGTTAAACGCATCAATGACATCAGCCTGAGTATCATCAGAAAAAGACATCATAAAGTCCCTCTCATAACAAAACAGGAATAAATCTGCAACCAGGGGAGCACAATTAGTGCCCATAGGAATCACAACTACTTGTCTATACAGCTTGGTGCCAAATCGAATAAAGATGTTGTCCAACAAAAAGGTCAGCGCGTCACATTTTGACAAGACCATGCATGATATTTTTTAGGTTTTTCTGATCTCTAGCTTTAAGTTTACCTAAAATTTCACCTGAATTTTTAATAGACCAAAATAGTTTTTTCCGGATCTCTCATATAGCTTTTCACAATACTTGATAACATGTTTTTTAACAGCTGTCAGACACGAGAATAACAATTTAGAAAGTTCTGTTGTCGTAAAAGAACTAGAATTAGCAATAAATCTTGCTTTATAGGGTTTTTTATGGAGTTATGGTAACCAGTACAAGGTAGGGACTTTGTCTTGATTTTCTTTAGCTTAGATACCAAAATGTAGGGCTGTATGACAACCATGCCCATCGACAATCACCCTGTCACTTAAAGAAGGCTGCAGTTTATAGGCATTAGTGTCAACAAACTCACGCTTAAGAGTATTAATATAATACTATCGTCAAACACTACAACATTATTAGCCGCTTTATCTGTATTATGCAGTTGTAGCACGAGTGGGCACTACCAAGGTATTGTTGACTGGTCACTAGATTGGCATCCTGCCTCTAAGACTCAAGATAGACCAAGGGTACCAGCCCAGCAAGCATGCCATCTCGGAGCCACTATAGGCACACCAGCAAAATGCCATTTGAATGGTGTTTCACTGGTGGGCCACTAGTGGCCTGCTCTTATGTGCTTAATGGTAGACTCAGTCATTATCACGTGAAAGTGCTTTCTACAAAAAGTTGATACGGCGAGTGAGAAATTAATATAAACAATTGATTGATGAGCACTTCTATGGTTTATGGAGTGTCTTCAGGCCAGGCCTGGTAGGCTGGGTTAATATGTGCCCTTGTCACACCTCAGGTTTACTTAGAAAAGCTTCATATAACAATAAATAGTCAAATAGTTGTCTGCTTAGTACACCTGCTGCATATATTGAAATGCAATGCAGGCTGTTTTTATAGTAAGCAAGCACTATGAATCTCAAGTAAATTGATTCTAAAGGAGATTTTTGAGCCTAAAATTATTAATATTTTCTTACCCATCAGTGTTAGCCTATATTATAGATGCTCAAAAGTTTTACTCATTGAGATGGTTCTTTTGAGTATTCACAATATACAGTCAAACTTCGGTGGCTCGTCCAGACCGTCGGTGAGAGTTTGACCCATCGATGGGTTGAGCGATACCTGGTCTGACAATTTTCAAGGGAGTTCACATGTACTTTATGTTTACCATGGACACCACGTTTTTATCCATCAAAGTTGCTAAGTGCATGTGACATCCGTCATTTATGTCAATTTACCCCTTTGCATGCTAGAGTTAAAATTATTAGCGACACCTGTTTGCAACTTTCATCTGCGGAAAATAAATACCTTGATCAGCATGCGCAAAATGCACATGCTGATCAATGCATTTGCTATCCCATCTGCTATCACGATTTAGTTGTCTGGTTGTCTTGTGAGCGATGACGTACAAACTTGCCTGGATGTTTAAAATAAGGATCCGGATTAGACTGTACACCCACACAGTCTGAATCCAGTCAGCACACGGTGTCGGGCCACTATTGGCCCGCCAGTGAAACATCATTTGAATGTTGTTGCGCTGGCAGGCCGATTGTGGCCCACTTTTAGATGTTAAGCAGGATTTAAAACCTATGCCCACACAAGACTCTGACCAGACTGTACTCTGAATCGAACTGCAAACTGTTGATAACAAAACATCTCATTTGTTGTGCGGTGACAAGTGAGAACCTAATTACACTACAACTCAAAACTTTGATCTAATAAATTGCCGCTAATTTCGTAATTGACACATTCCGCTCAATGAATGAATTCGTTAATTTAGGTTTATCCAAGCACAAAATCATCATTGCCGAGGAGGGCTTATGAAAAATAATTAAATAATATCAAGCATCTGAATGATTTATGTGAGGTAAATATTGGTTAGAGCCAGCCAAGCGTTTGTACATTAAAAATTGCCCTGCGGCCCCTGTTTTGAGTTTGAGAAATCGAGCCATCGTTGTTCGACCCTGGGGTGTATTTTATCATTAAATATAAAGGGAATTTGCCGGGTCTGACAATGAGTTCTAGCGATCTATGGTGTTTGAGACAGGGGAGTTCGAGCGACCAAAATTCCACTGTATGTTTCGTTGATGTGATTAATGGCTAAAGATTTAATTTCTGCTTGTCTTTTATCTTAACAGGGATGGTTCTATCCAGATTGCAGTAAGGAGTGTAAAAATGGAAATGTTACCTGGCCCGATGAGAAGGGACTATGTACCTGTGATAGCTGTTATACAGGTCTCAACTGTGAGCTGGAGTGTTCTGGAAATGGTGAATGCAAGGATGGCATATGCGTCTGCGCAAATGAGAAAGGTAACCCTGAAATATTTTAATCCTTAAAGCGCTTGCAAAAAAGTGATTTGAAAAAGCTGTCTCCTTAAGTTGTCTGTTGCATATAGTTTCTTACATTATTGATGAATTTAAGTGTAGAAGTAAACAGTGTGGTCCCAGATCAGACTGCTCATGCAGGAGCAATCTGATCTAGGTCCATGCTGTTTGACCAAGAGGCTTCTAAAATATTTCAGCAGATAACAAAGATGACAGTCAGAAAACTTTTGTTGTGATTGACACTTTAAGGGTGAACTCTTTGCTTGCTTGTGTTGCCATCTAACTGGATTCACTTTGTTGTATCTAGGGATGGGTGTTGCCATCTGATAACCTTTGCTAGGCAGAGCACAGTGGCTTAGTTGGTAGAGGGTTAGACTGGGAATCAAAGGGTTGCTAGTTCGAGATTAACTGGATTCACTGCGTTGTATCTAGGGATGGGTGTTGCCAATGATATCAGTATCATATTTTGTTACATGACTGGAGAGAATTCTGTCTCCTGATTGGCTTAATTTGCCTTCATAAATCTCTATGTCTACCTGTAAACTGGTCTAAACCGGTCTACAAGTTAATATTGCATGTAAACCAGCTGGAACTAGTTTCCAGAAGTTAACATTTTTGACACTTCTGCAATATTACCCTCTAGAGAGCTAAAAATAGCATAATGAGTGTGAAACTAGCATGTGCTGCATGAAATTGACATGATTTGCTGTTTCACCTCCCAACAGGTAAGTTAAAGACTTTCATGAATTTTTACAACAGTTTTGATTTGTTTTGTTTCCTTATTTATCTTTGTTTGAGTAAATAAACTCTAAAAACAGTTTTATGATAACATTTTATATTCCCCATTAAGAGAATTAATATACATTTGAAAATGCAAAATACTAAATTATAATATTTTAATAAAAGTTGCTAAAACTTGTGAGAAAGTCCTTAAAGGTCTTAGATTGAAGGTTGAACATGCCTTTAACAACAAAGGTGAAAGTTGCAAAATTTTCAGTCTTAAATGAAAAGTCATATAACAAAACAGTTATTGACTTCAATTTTGGCAGACATAAGGATTTATCTACCCTTAAAAGTGATATTCACCTTGGCCTAGCGGCCTCGGTGAATTATCACTTTTTCGGGTAAATAAATCCTTATGTCTACCTCATTGAAGCCAATAATTGTATAATATTGCGATAATGGAATCACCATATCATTATACATATCACGATACATATCACAATATTTGATAGCTTTTAGTGCGAGAATGTGAGGTCAGTTCTTCTGTGTTTTCAACTATTGAAAACTTAGTATGAATAGCTGCAACTATTTAATAAACAATAAACATGAATCATCAAAAACATCAACACAAAAACTGAGGTGTTGTTGTAATTAATATTGGAGGTCTGGTTTTCATCTGGGATTGGGAAAGAACAGTCGGATGGTACGGACGCAAATGAGTTGTAAGATTTGTGGTACCCCCCGCTACATTGGACAAGCACACAACATATTTTGCACCAGGCTGTTTTTTCTTCCATTCTGCTATCCCCTGGCCTTTTTATAAGTCCATAATGCAGCTTTTCCTTTTATTCATAAGGGGTGGCCATATTGTAATTATACCCCCTGCAAACTTTGTTTGTGGTGGGTAAACTGTTTTCACGTTGTCTGCGTGTCCGTGCAAGCGTCCGTCCGTATCGTTTTGTTTCCTTAATATCTTGAAGAGTCATTGCTGGATTTTCATCAAACCTTGCAAACATATTCATATATGCAAGAAAAATACTTTAGACAAAAAAGTAAGGGCTAGGGGCCAATTCTATAAGATTTATTTCCCTTTGTAGTTCTAAATGGCTTTTTATATAGGGTTTATGCTTATGCTATTATAGTCCATACACGGGCTGATCAACTCCTACCACAGCTTTTGATGGAACAATTTGATACTTTGCCTATACAATGTAGACACATTGAACATCTGCATGAAGGAGTTTGCTTCAGAAAAAATAATTTTTGACAAAATGACAGCAGTGTGAACTTAGACAATTTTCCCTAAAAAGGTGTTTGTATTATGCATAGACAGTGCCTTCATGGGCCGATCAACTCCTACCACAGCTTTTAATGAAGCAATTTTATACTTTGCCTATACAATATAGACACATTGAACATATGCATGGAGGAGTCTGGTTGAAAAAAAAAAAGAATTCGACAAAATGACAGCTATGAGAACCTAGACAATTATTCCCTAATATTGCTTTTGTATATACATTGATGGTGCCTTCATGGGCTGATCAACTCCTACCACAGCTTTTGATTGGCACTTTTTCCCTAATAAGGCTTTTGTATATGCATAGATAGGGCCTTCATGGGCCGATCAACTCCTACCACAGCTTTTGATGGAACAATTTGATTCTTTGCCTATACAATGTAGACACATTGAACAAATGCATGAAGGAGTTTGGTTCAGAAAAAATACTTTTGACAAAATGATAGCTGTGAGAACTTAGGCCCTTTTTCCCTAATAAGGCTTTTGTATATGCATAGATAGGGCTTTCATGGGCTGATCAACTCCTACCACAGCTTTTAATGGAACAATTTGATACTTTGCCTATACAATGTAGACACATTGAACATATGCATGAAGGAGTTTGGTTTAGAAAAAATCATTTTTGACAAAATGAAAGCTGTGAGAACTTAGACAATTTTTCCCTAATAAGGTGTTTGTATTATGCATAGATGGTGCCTTCATGGGCCGATCAACTCCTTCCACAGCTTTCAATGAAGCAATTTGATACTTTGCCTATACAATTTAGACACATTGAACATATGCATGAAGGTGTCTGGTTGAAAAAAGAAAAGAATTTGACAAAATGACAGCTATGAGAACTTAGACAATTAATCCCTTATATTGCTTTTGTATATGCATGGATATTGCCTTCTTGGGCCGAATAACTCCTATCACAGCAATTTGATTGAGCAATTTGATACTTTGCGGATACAGTGTAGACACATTGAACATATGCGTGAAGTCGTTTGGTTTGGAAAAAATAATTTTTGTTTGCACAGATTCTACTGAAACCTTCTTTTCAATACTAAGGTCGGCTGGTTTGAACTATAACTTACCAAGTTTTTTCACTGACTTACTGTGCGGGGGGTATCTTATAAGCATTGCTTATTGACTTTTTTCATTTGTAAGTAGGCGACAGCTATAATTCATAAAAAGTAAGTTTTCTCCTTAGAAAACATTGTAATATTATTGAATAACTTATTTGTAAATTCTGACCAAAAAATACGCTTTTGATCAAATGCATGCAACATTTTACGGACATATATAGAACATCTTTTTCAAACCACAACGTGATAAATAGGTTAACCCATTATACCACACACCCCTAGCTGTGTCCTTGAGCAAGACACTTTATCCACTGCTTTGTACTGGTTTAATCCAAACCAAACAGGAAATCATCCAGATATGACTGAAAAATTGTTGACTGGGATGTAAACTGTATCCTTGCAACAAGGGAGCTAATTCGTTGTACAACATATGCAAGGGTCTTGGGATTTATGGAGAGAGAAATTCTGGGGGAGGCCTAGTCACTATTTTGCATACCTGTGTTTTGATAATGTTAAAATGTATCAGTATGCAATATTTGATTAAAATATACTATGCAGTTCAAGAGGTATGAGCATTTTCACTAAAAGACCTCTACTGGCCAAAATGATGCTCGGTAACCCTCTGTCAACGTTTTGCACAATATTAAAATAAATATGTATGCAGAATTTGATCCAAATATCCCATAAGGTTTAAGAGATGAGGATTTTTACTAACTGGCCACAGCAGGCTGGACTGATGCTCAGCAAACCTCGTCCATCAAAAAAGGTGGTTTTGCATGCCAGTGGTTAGGGAATGTTGACATGCATATGAATGCGAAAGGTGATCAATATTTACCATGTGGTCCAAGAGTTATGAATATTTTCACGAACTGCTAACAGACAGATGGATGGACTCACATAGTGATTGTAGTGCAGACCCAAGGGTCATGCAATATCATGGAATTTGATTGCCTAAAGATTTTAATGAACCATGTAAAATATTCAGGTAAAAAAATTTCTCATATTTTAACTTTTAAAGCATCAATCACAACTGCAGCAGACGACAAATTTTGCAACTTCTTTTCCAATTTTCAAAAAAAATAAGGTAATATGATATTTCATGAGAATCTCATGCCTTATTTGTTATTTTTGAGAAGCAGTACGATTTGAAATTGTCGTCTGCCGCAAATTATAGGTGGGGTTTTATGGTTGATTTTCATGTTCTTCACATTTTATCAGGTAATGCTTTTGAGGGAGAGTTTTGCTCTGGGAGAACCTGTCCAAAGAAAAATGGCCTCACGTGCAATGGCATGGGCTCATGCACTGAAAGTACATCCACATGTACATGTGACCCTGGTCGACAAGGAGATGATTGTTCACTACCAAAGTGTCTAAATGATTGTTCAGGTGAGTTGGCTGTATTCTATTTTATTTAAACTCCCCAGCAGTTGTGTTTTAACTCTTTACCTACAAGTGTTTTCTGCTGATAACTTTAGCAAACAGTTTGGACCCAGATCATGCCCGACACTTTTGATCTGGATCCAAACTGTTTGACACTCTGATGGTATTCTCATAAGATTTTTTTTAAAAGTTGATTTTGAAAAAAATCTGCTGACAACAAATCGCCCATTAGGCAAAGAATAAAATGTCATCCATGTTAATTCTTTACCATCTGGTGTTGTCTGCAGACAACATTTGAAACAGTTTGACATATCTGGATCCAACTGTTTGGCACTCTGATGGTTTGCCTGGAAGAAAGGCCATGATGACAGTGCAGACCCAGATCAGACTGCTTCAGAAGAAGCAGTCTGATCAGGGTTTTCCCTGTTTGCTTTACGAACAAGCATTTTGTAAATTCCAGCCCTGATAATTAACATTTTATTTGAGAACAGAAAGAGAAAATTGTTTGAAATTTTAGAACTTTTACCGTAGCTACTTTACCAATATGTGATAAATACAATTACCGTAAAACATGTATTTTCATATGGCACACTTGTAAAGCTCAAAATTATGAGACAGTTAAATACAGTTTTGAATTCAGTTACACAATAAGCAATAAATGGACACACCCCCTTTGTATGTTGGTATTTGTATAGTCATAAAACACCTTTTGAACATTAGAGTATTTTTCAACATAGAGTAACCAAGTCTTAAAAAGTGCCTTCTATTAAAGGAAATGTATTCTTTTCTTTAAGAGTAGCTCCTATGAGAATATAAAACAAACTTAAAAGGGCATTCAATTGAGAAACCGTCTGAATTAAGCTACACCATTATATAAGTCTTTTAAAATCGCCAAATTTTGATGCCGCAAATATTAATCATCAGCAGACGACAAAAAAGCGGGAAAAATTACCCAGGGGGCAAAGTGTTAAGTGGTTAACATTCTCTCATTAGCTGGCCCATATTTATATTGTAGACAATGGAGAATGCACTGAAAATGGATGCGAGTGTAACAACAAGACTATTGGAGCAGACTGCAGTCTGGTTTGTGTCAAAGGCTACAGCGAAGTAGGTGCCACTAGTTGTACCTGCGACAAGCCCTGCTACACTGGCAGGCTATGTACAGGGGATTGCAGCGGAAATGGCGATTGTAACGCGGAAGGAAAATGTGACTGTTTCTTTGATGTCATGTTTACGGGTGATCAGTGTGACGAGCCAGGATGTCCAGGTGAACCTGATTGTATGAATCATGGAACTTGTGTGAAGAAGGAAGGCTGCGAATGTAACAAGGGCTGGACAGGTGAAGGCTGTGAAACTGCCGTCTGCGACTGTAATAACATAGAAGCCGAATGTAAACAACTGGAAGGTGACGAGGTGCCACGCTGTTACAACTGTACACCTCCATTTATTGGCAAGAGATGTGAGAAACAGTAAGTCATAAGTTTTATAATAACATTGAAGCTGAATGCAAACAGCTGGAAGGTGACGAGATGCCACGCTGTTACAACTGTACATCTCCATTTATTGGCAAGAGATGTGAGAAACAGTAAGTCATAAGTTTTATAATAACATTGAAGCTGAATGTAAACAGCTGGAAGGTGACGAGGTGCCACGCTGTTACAACTGTACACCTCCATTTATTGGCAAGAGATGTGAGAAACAGTAAGTCATAAGTTTTATAATAACATTGAAGCTGAATGTAAACAGCTGGAAGGTGACGAGGTGCCACGCTGTTACAACTGTACACCTCCATTTATTGGCAAGAGATGTGAGAAACAGTAAGTCATAAGTTTTATAATAACATTGAAGCTGAATGTAAACAGCTGGAAGGTGACGAGATGCCACGCTGTTACAACTGTACACCTCCATTTATTGGCAAGAGATGTGAGAAACAGTAAGTCATAAGTTTTATAATAACATTGAAGCTGAATGTTAACAACTGGAAGGAAACGAGGTGCCACACTGTTACAACTGTACACCTCCATTTATTGGCAAGAGATGTGAGAAACAGTAAGTCATAAGTTTTATAATAACATTGAAGCTGTATGTAAACAACTGGAAGGTGACGAGGTGCCACGCTGTTACAACTGTACATCTCCATTTATTGGCAAGAGATGTGAGAAACAGTAAGTCATAAGTTTTATAATAGCATTGAAGCTGAATGTAAACAACTGGAAGGTGTTGAGGTGCCACGCTGTTACAACTGTACACCTCCATTTATTGGCAAGAGATGTGAGAAACAGTAAGTCATAAGTTTTATAATAACATTGAAGCTGAATGTAAACAGCTGGAAGGTGACGAGATGCCACGCTGTTACAACTGTACACCTCCATTTATTGGCAAGAGATGTGAGAAACAGTAAGTCATAAGTTTTATAATAACATTGAAGCTGAATGTAAACAGCTGGAAGGTGACGAGGTGCCACGCTGTTACAACTGTACACCTCCATTTATTGGCAAGAGATGTGAGAAACAGTAAGTCATAAGTTTTATAATAACATTGAAGCTGAATGTAAACAGCTGGAAGGTGACAAGGTGCCACGCTGTTACAACTGTACATCTCCATTTATTGGCAAGAGATGTGAGAAACAGTAAGTCATAAGTTTTATAATAACATTGAAGCTGAATGTTAACAACCGGAAGGTGACAAGGTGCCACGCTGTTACAACTGTACATCTCCATTTATTGGCAAGAGATGTGAGAAACAGTAAGTCATAAGTTTTATAATAACATTGAAGCTGAATGTAAACAACTGGAAGGTGACGAGGTGCCACGCTGTTACAACTGTACATCTCCATTTATTGGCAAGAGATGTGAGAAACAGTAAGTCATAAATTGATGGATCACAGTTTTTTATGACTTCATAGGTTTAGATAAACAAAATTTTTGAGCGGAAAATTGTAAATATTTTCTTACTCATCAGTTTTAACATATGTTTTGGGTGCTCAAAAGAACCGTCTCATCGACCATTCACAGCCAAATGTTGTCTGCTTTGTCTTCTGCTGATGTATCATGGTAGCCTATATTGCAAACAATATGGACTCAGATCCTGATCAGGGTTTCATACGTTTCACTTCCATGCTAAAAGTAGTCCTCGACTAACCCATTAGAATACATGAAACAGAAACAAAAAAGCACATATTTCCATGTAAAAAATACTGGTAGGTTAGAGGTTGATATGTTAACTAAAATGCTGTTAGAACAGAGCTGCAATCAGTGACACTCATACCCAGCCAGCATACAATGTCGGGCCTGTCTTTGGCTTGCTTTTACATCCATATTGGTAATACATTGTCAGGATGTGCTGAAATGTTCATTTTTCTGTGGTTTCAGTTTTGGAAGTCAGGCATATTATGCAACTTCATCTTAAATATGACCTCATGTGTGTTCATATATGTTGTCATAGTGTAAAAAAATCTTTTACAATTCAAAATTATATGATAAAAAGAAAATTCCAATTTTTGCCTGAATATGCAATTTATTTCATCTTGTGAAGTGAAATAATGTGAGCTGTGACATGAGATTTCCAACAATATGGTATGTGCGACTTGCAAAGCCTCAGACCAGCCTGCGCATATGCGCAAGTCTGATCAGAGCCTTTGCTTGTCGCTTAAAAATTATATGACTGTTAAGCTACCGACCGAACAACATTTGGAGTTTCTAAGCTTAAAAGGAGGCTGCACAGGCTCGTCTGAGTCTACATTTGTCAAAATGCCACATTGTTGGAAATCACATGTCGTGGCTTATATTTCATTTGTGGCTTCACCACTCATGAAATGTAAATTTTCAATTCACTCAGTATAATAATCTGATGATATTCATTCCAAAAACTTGGCTATCCTCTATTTGTTTTTCTTTTTCCTTTTTAGATGTGTTTTTGGCACAGAAGAATGGAGCATAGAAGAATTAGACGATGGAACAGTGAATGAGAATGTTGAATGTAAATGTCAACCCTGTTACAATGGAGACTCATGTGAACTCATGTGCAATGGACAAGGAACATGTACTGATACTGAAAATGGAAAGGAGTGTGACTGTGGTTTTAGTGGTTGGCGAGGCCCCACATGTAGCATGAAGGGGTGTCCAGGCTGGGGAGAATCCTGCACAGGTCATGGGAACTGTGACCCCACAGATTTTACCTGTTTATGTGACGCAGGTTGGGAGGGAGATGGATGTGAGCAGATAAAATGCAAAGATGACTGCAACTCGCATGGAGATTGTACCCTAATAGATGGTGTGCCACAGTGCGTCTGTTATGAAACCTACTTTGGTACAGCCTGTGAGAGCAGGTGTTTCAATGGCACTGTGTCCAAAGATACTGACGATAATCAGTTCTGTAAGTGTGATAATTGCTTTAATGATCCAGAGTGTAAAGAGGTGTGTACGGGTCATGGTAGTTGTGTTGATGGTGAATGTGACTGTGGAACGGTTGGTTGGCGTGGTGATTACTGTCATAAATATGGCTGTCCCGGAACACCAGGTCCTGATGGTGATGGCTGCAGTGGTCACGGTTCTTGTACAGACAACCTCAACCAAATTGGAACCTGTAATTGTCCAGACTACTGGGGTGGAGATGGTTGTGAGATTCCTATTTGTACAAACAATTGCTCAGATCATGGAACATGTAATTCTGATGGTGAAGTTCCATTCTGTGAATGTGATACCAGCTGGATGAGCTCTGATTGCAGTATTGAGTGTTTTGGAGATATTACCAAGATTGATAATGTTGACACTTGTGTCTGCAGAAGTGACTGTGAAGATCCCAGTGATTACTGTAACACAACTTGTAACAACCGAGGCTCATGTAAAGATAATAAATGCCAGTGCTATGATGACGACACAGGATTTAATTCACATGGATATTGGGGCTTGCTTTGTAATGATGAGAGCTGTCCAGGACTTTATGCATCTTGCTCTGATCATGGCCAATGCTTAAATGGTGAATGTACTTGTTTCTCTGAAGGCTGGGGAGGCGCTTACTGTGACGAACCATACTGTCCAGGAAATTGTAGCGGTCAAGGAAGGTGTAACAGTGAAACAGACCCCCCAAGCTGTGAATGTTATAACTTTTACATGGGGCCTATATGTGATAAAATATGTGTCAATGGACGACCCAATGACGACGAGACTGAGTGTGTATGTGAAGGCTGTTACACAGGGGATAGCTGTGATGTACCCTGCAATGATCATGGACAGTGTATTAATGGTACATGCCAATGTGACAAAGCATGGTGGGGTAAGTTCACTGTAAATTCAGAATTTCTTGTGAGAATCTTATTTTCGTGAATAGCGTTAAATGATATATTTGCCATGTTAAATATTCCCGACTGGGGCATGATTTACCAACACCAGTCAACGATACAGTGATTTTGCTATTTACCTAGGGTTTTATTTTGAAGTTTTGCATTATGTAATTTAGGGTGTTACACTTGATTCACCATACACCAACTTGTATAATATTAAATTCAATAAAACATAAGCACTCACGTAAGATCCTCTATATATTTTTGGCTTATTTCAGGAAGCACATGTACTGAGCTGGGCTGCCCAGGTGAAACAAGCAGCTGTTCCGATCATGGTTTTTGTGTCAAGTCAAAACAAAGCTGTACTTGTTACAACAACTGGCAAGATGAAGGCTGCTCGGAGCCAAAATGCAAAGGGGATCCTTTTATGTGTAACGAAAGAGGTAATAATTAAGCATCTTAGGCTGAATTAAAAAATTAATGTGGTTCAGGTAATTGGTCTGAAAAAGCTAGGACCAAATAAGAAAATAAGTGTGTTTCGGGTAACAGGTCTGAAAATTTTAGGTACACATTATTTTTACCTGCGTCACTTTAGGGAAAGCAGGTCTAGTAGTGGGTCCACTCCGTCTGTCTGTCCGTCTGTCTGTCAGCAACACCTTTGGGGTGCCTTGTTTGTGTAATCTGTAACTCCAAAGGAATTCATTCCTTCATATTCAAACTTTGCCTAATGATTATTCATACAACTCCAACAGTTTTTATTCCTTTATATTCAATCTTGGCATAATGATTGTTCATACATTGAAGATGTGCACCGATTATTTTGTGCACATTTAATAAATATTTTCTCATTTTTTATGGGTGTTGAACTTAGACATTTTTTGCATCCGAATGGGTAGGGGGTGTCTAGTTTGTGTAATCTGTAAATCCAACAGTTTTCATTCCTTTATATTTAAACTTTGCATAATGATTGTTCACACATTGAAGATGGGCACCTTCTAATTTTTTTTCTTCATTTTTTGGGGTCTTCAACTTAGACATGTTTTTTTTTTTAAGATACTAAGAGGGTGTCTGGTTTGTGTAATCTGTAACTCATAAAGTTTTCATTCCTTAATATTCAAACTTTGAATAATGACTATTCATATATTGAACATGTGCACCTTCTATTTTGTGCACATTTGATAAATATTTTCACATTTTTTACGTCTGTTGAACTTAAATATTTTATCCATGCGAAATGCTTAGGGGGTGTCTGGTTTGTGTAATCTGTGACTCCAGCAGTTTTCATTCCTTCATATTCAAACTTAATATGTTATGATTGCTCACACATTGAACATATGTGCATCCTATATTTTGTGCACATATGATAATATTTTAGGATTGTTGAACATGGACATTATTACGTCTACACCACCATTTCATTGCTTACATTGTTTATTTGTGTGTAATCTGTCATTCAAACAGATTTCATTCCTTTATATTCAAACTTTGCATAATGATTGTTAACACATTGAAGATGTGCACTGGCGATGCAGGTCCAGAGCAGAGTTTGGTCTTGTTTATTATTATAGCCCTGCTTTGAAAAAGTGGGGCTATACTGAATTTGGGTTGTCCGTCTGTCTGTACATGCCCAGGATACCTTATGAGGTTTGGTGTTTAGTGAGGTTAGGGTTAGTACAGCATGGTGTTATGGGGTTAAAATGGGCTTGTGGGGTTTACCTTGTGGGGTTAACCCCATAAATTTTCAATGGCTGCAGACTATCAGGAACCTCAGAACGTCCCTCCTGTAAGTAGGTCTGTCCGTCAGTCATAATTTTGTTTCTGCTCAATATCTTGAGAACAACTCAATAGAATTTTACCGAATTTTGTATATGCATTGATATTGGCAAGACCTATATTGGTATTGTTACATATCATTTTTCGCTTATTTGAAACAGAGTTAAGGCCCTTGACTGATGTCAGAATTTGGTTCAGAATTTCATTTCCACTCAATATCTTGAGAACTTATTAATATAATTAGACCAATTTATGTATGTGCATTGATATATAGACAAGATTTAGCTTAGGAGTGTTACCTGTCATTTTTCGCAAATTTGAAATAGATTTATTGCCCTTGACTAATGTCGGAATTTCGTTCAGAATTTTGTTTCCGCTCAATATCTTGAGAACTATTTGATAGAATTTTATCAAATTTTTTATGTGCATTTATATTGACAAGGTCTGGGTTGGGATTGTTACCTGTCATTTTTCGCAAATTTGTAACTGAGTTATGGCCCTTGATTTATGTCCGTAATTGGTTTCCGCTCAATATCTGGAGAAAAAATGGACAGAATTTTACCAAATTTTGTATATGCATTTATATTGACAAGATCTAGGTTTGGATTGTGACTTGTTATTTTTTGCATATTTGTAACAAAGTTATGGCCCTTGATTAATATCAGAATTTCCTTTCTGCTCAATATCTTTAGAACACAATGATATAATTTTACGAAATTTTGTATATGCATTGATAATGACACAATCTAGGTTGGGAGTGTTGCACAAAACCTTTTTTTACACATTTGTAGCAAAGTTATGGCTTTGATTTATGTCAGAATTTCATTTCAACTTAATAACTGGAGAACAAATGGACAGAATTTCACCAAATTTTGAATATGTATGTATATTGACAAGATCTTGGCTGGGATTGTTACCTGTCATTTTTTATTATTTGTAGCAGAGTAATGGCCCTTGATATAGTTCAGAGTTTCGTGTTCGCTGGGTATCTGTAGAACTTGGCCTTTTACAGCATGAAAAGAGTTGCAGCGGGGCTATAGTCAGATTCTCTGACAATTCTAGTTATCATTTTATTTTGACAGAAATGCCTTACAAATTGCATACAATCATTTGTCACAAGCAGTGAGTTCAACGTATATCAAATGTGTATGAAAAGGATATTATTTACAGTGAAATGATATTGTATCAATTCACTAGTGGGTGATACGATTTATATCATTTCACTGTAGCCAAAAAAGGCCTTTTTGACAATTCTGGGACATTTTTCAAAAGGGTTTAAGTGAAGGGTATTTGTCAGAAATAACTCTACGCATGTTATGACATCAATTTAAAACCTAATGACGTCACCTTTTGGGCTGGGGTACCCCTATGTTGCATGTGACGTCTGTCATAAAGCACACTTTAGTGACTTTCCTTAAATGCTGATTTCTTAAGTATCAACTGTCAAAATTTTATTCTAAGTCACTTTCTAGGTGCAAACTCCTATTTTTATACCCAATGAACACATTGAAACTGACAAATTTGATGCGAAACCCAAAACAATCCACATTATGCTTTCTGTAATTCTCCTTAGAGTATAAGATAAAAAAAAGAAAATTTACCTTTTTAGGTAAATACCAAATATATTTCTTCTTGTGCGGTGAAAATATAAGCATTTTCACTCTTGCTGCACAATCATGAAAAATACTGATTTTTCACTGCACTTGATGAAAAATATTTGCTATTCATCTAAAAAAAAAAAATTATCCTATATATATTTTCTAGAAAACACAAAAAAATCCTTGGTTTTACCAGTAAATTTAGGTAGGGTGGGGTTACCCTAAACACAGATATATTTTTATTTGGCCTCAAAGGAGCAGTCTGATCTGGGCCCACACTGTTTGCCTCATTACTTAAATTATTCAATAAGGTTAGCAATTATATACAGCAGCTGACTTAAGCAGATGATATTCAGATATATTTTTTGTAGACACTTTAAGGTTTAATACTTTGTAGGCATACTGCAAGTTTTATCAGATTTGAATTTTGTAAGTTCAGGATTTGGGAAATTTCGAACTGTTGCATGACCTTGCATGCGGGGATCCAGAATCCGGCATGGTAGCTTTATGATTTTTCAAGGGATCTGGACCAGTGTTGCTAAGAAATCCTATATTTTGGGGGTCCGGACCCCCTGTCCCCCCTCTGGATCCGCACATGCCTTGAAAATATTTTCTTAATTTTATCTGACAGGTGAATGTGGCTGTTTTGGTGAAGACTGGGAAATAGGAACCTGTGATAATGACCATCCAAACAGATGGTGCGTAAACTGTTCAGACTCCATGGGTGCTGGCTGTGAGGAACTCTGTGTGCATGGAACCGAAGAAGTGTCACGCTCAGGAATATGTAACTGTGATCCCTGTTACAACGACACAAACTGCAACGTGCTCTGTGACGGACATGGACAGTGTGGTGAGGATGATACCTGTGTGTGTGATGAAGGCTACAAGGGAGACTACTGCAAGGAACTCGACTGTCCAGGTACAGTATATGGTAGAAAATTTTGAACACTTTTCTCATTCTGTTCTCATATAAAATAATGATTATCTGGGCACCAAATGAAGCATAATTATTTTACACTATTTTTTTTAATATATACTAATATCTTCATTATCGCAGTCTATCATTTTTGAAGAAGAATAATTTTAACATGTCAATAAGTATACCTTGAAAACAGAATGAAAGTCCTTGAGACATCCTTGAATTTCACACTAACTTACCTGCATGAACCTTGAACTCATAATATGGACCTCACCCTGAGAAACCCTGTCTTTCGAACAACAAAGCCCATCCACGCAGTCTGATCGGCCCTTTTCTTATTTGCTTGTAAAAACGTAGGATACCTAAACATGCAACAAGCGAAATTTCAATTTTCTAGCTAGTCATTGTAGCTTAGCAGACTGGTTTGGGTATGACCTGGTTGGAAACTTTTATTGCTTCGGGGCCCATATGGTGATCTTAACTTTACCAGTAACAGAATCATTAGGTTCTGGTACTCATCGCAAAAGCCTCCTTAACGCTTTACTCCATAGGCTATTTTTAGATCATGACATCATTTTCTATTTTTTTAGACAACATTGAAAAGATTCAAGAAAAATTTAAGCCAAGTTTTGAACATTTTTAAGTACACGCTATTTCAAAGGCCTCAAAAGGCGTTACTATGGGGTAAAGGGTTAAAACGCTTGTGCTGACAAATCCACTGGGCTGGAAGTGTAAATTTTGGTCTGAGTCTTCTTCTACATTCATTCTTTATTCCCTAAATAACATGCAAGATCCAAATCTGTTATCTGTATCAAAGAGTTTTGGAGGTTTGACTTCACTGAACTTTTTTAACTATGTCTGTTTTCAGGAGAGCCTGATTGCTTGGATCGTGGTCCTTGTGTCCGAGAGAATGGTCAATCTATCTGCAAGTGTGCCTCTGTGTTTGCTGGCGAAGATTGCAGTGAGCTAGTCTGTCAAGGTGATCCCATGTGTTATAACCATGGTAAGTAGAAAAACTAACTTATGTACACTTGATCAAAGGGTAGGTTGGATACATCATGGTACAGTCTAGTCCCTTATAATGCATAATGTTTGGTTGTAATCAAGTCAGGTTATAAAGGCAAGATGATCGCATGTGTTATAACCATGGTAAGTAGAAAAACTAACTTACGTTCACTTGATAAAAAGGGTAGGCTGGATTCATCATGGTACAGTGTAGTCCCTTTATAATGCATAATGTTTGGTTGTAATCAAGTCAGGTTATATAGGAACATTTTACAAAGGCATTATATGTTTGGGGTCCATAGGAATGGACTGCGTTTTAATCAAGTCAGGTTATAAAGGAACAATTTTACATAGAGGATCTTACATGAGTGCTCCTGTTTTATTGAATTGATTAAACGAGTTGAGGAAAAGAGATAAAATGTGAGGCAGAAGACAAAAAAGCACGGTAAATTACCTAGTAGGTAAAGTGTATATAATATTTTATAGGTGACTGTGAAATCATTCCTGAGCTCGGAGAACCGAGGTGTGTGTGCCATCATGGATTTACAGGAGATGACTGCTCCGGGTGTTCAGAAAATTTTGACCCAGAGGATAACTGCGGTAGCTGTATTGCTAACTTTATTGGATACAACACTACATGTAAAACATTCTGTGTGAATGGAAAGGCAACAATGTTAGGTAATAATACACCTATTAATATCCCCCCACTCCCCAAGTTTGCGGTTGGCAGGATTTCCCAGGGGAATTACAGTCTAACTTCCCGCCCTGTGAATAAAAGTTCCTCAGATGGGCCTTGAATTCTATTATAATTTATATGATAAGGAGATAACTGCATTCAAAATTTTCATTTGGGGAGGTATATCATTGGAAATATGGTTGGAAATTTAGTTTTAAGGTCATTTATCAGCAGATCCATACAATGTGATTTCCGACCATATCAGGATATACCTGCCTAAATGAAAATGTTGAATTTGGTTATCCCCATTCTAATGCACTAGTATCATTTTTTCTTCAAAAGAAGCAGTAAAAATATATTATATGAGGGGCATTTGGAAAATACGTAGCATGGTCTTTTATCTCAGTAACTGATTAACAAACCCATTTATATTTTGTATCATTTTAAAGTGCTATCTTTCTCAAATTTCATGAGGATGCTATAATGTAGACGCAAAAAGTATTATTGTGAATACATGCACTGTTGGTATACTGAAAAAAGCAAAATTTCAATAGAATAGGTAACTTTTTACCTTTTGAAAGTGTGTAGAACATTAACTATATTTGATGAAATTAGATAATTTTGTACCATTTAGTAGGCCACCAACTGGTGAAGTCAATATGCAAGTATGACCGAGTTTGTTGTTTCTAACTACTAAATACTGGGATAGCAATACCAAAACCATTTTGGAGCAAAGCAATTGTGTTTGATTTTATGACTAAAAATTGCATGTCACAATGCACATATTTTGAAAATATACAACCAACAGTAGTTTAAACATGCCTTACATTGGTATTTTCGTAAAGCACACTTTGTATTGAAACCAAAAGAAAGTTTGTAAAACAGAACAAAGGGAAGATAACTCTTAAAATCTACCCATGGGGTATAATGAGTTCTATGAGTTGCTGTTCTGGTTCATTTCAATTGAAAACAGTAGTAAACAAAAGAGTAAGAATACCTTGAGAGTCGTAGTCCATCAATTTTGTGTAGGTCAACACGATACCATGAGAAATTATTATGCCTTCCACAGAATATATGGGGTTGAGTTACCCCACCCATTTCTTGAAAAGTAGGGTTAGTGTTATTAGGAATAATTTTCTTGAATACATAATTAAACAAATCAACATTTTTGCACGAGGGAATACTTTTTATACATTATTCGCTACAAATAAAGCAAAACATAATCTCTACAAGCATATTTTAATTGTGTTCCTGTACACGGGTGGTAAACCTAGGAACTACAACGAAATTGTGTTAACGTAATTTTGTTCCTGAGCCACATCCGGGACACATCGTGGTAGTTTCCAGGCCGAAAATTGGATAAAGAAACGTTGGTGTCACTTTCATTTTTGCTTTATTTTACAACTAAGAACGAACAATGGTAAAATTAAACTTGTAATCACAATCAAGATGGTAGTTTAAAAATTATTTCCTTTATTCAGGATTTGCCGGACATATATATATATACATATTTACATGCCTTGCTGGGGAGGGTGACCATGCGCTCACAACTGTATACGGGGGAGAACTGGGGTTGTCGTTATTGAATTATGGAACCTGACATCGACAACCCCTTATTCACGAGTGAAGCATGAATTCAAACATTCATTGGAATCCTCACCCATGAACAGCCGTGAGCGCCCCACCACAGCACTGCCATACGGACAACTTAACCAAAGAAGCCGCTACCCTGGATAACAACAAAGGCCGAACTGCATAGAGAGAAAATTGACCACCCATGAGTGTCTTGTACGTATAGTTAAATAGGGTGGATGCGAACGGGTGAAATTCTGGTGCCGAAGTGTCACAGACGATGTCTCACCAAACTATGAAATAAATTTTGTTTGGCGCTGTAAACCCGCCCCATAAGGCGGGAATATTACCGCAGCCAATCAAATTTGGAGTCTCTATGCAGATCGGCCAATGAATGAAAGGCTTTCTGTCCGTGCTGACGTCACATGGCGCCACTAAAGCACGGAATTTCGTTTAATTCCGTAAGGAATTGAATAGAACAGAACAACTAAGCACCGAACCGGACTTCCCTCGTTTAATTAACAGTTATGGAACATAACTTCACAATTAAACTTGTAATCACAATCAAGATGGTAGTTTAAAAATTATTTCCTTTATTCAGGATTTGCCGGACATATATATATACTTAAACGCAAAAGTTTCGCAACTCTTACTGAAATGCTATTTCCTTCTTTTTGAGCCAAATATTTTACTCCATGATATTTTGATTAACAAGTCCAATGATTTGCCGTTCAAACAACATGAAAATCAGACCAGTGTGACTTACGATTGCCGATTTTCAACAAGAAATGTAAGGCTACCCAAATTTGAAAAGTCACAGAGTTACAATACCTTACATTTTATCGAGTCACAGTGTTACACCACCTTACACTTTATTCAGACAAGGTGTTTAACCGTTATCTGTTTTCAAAAGCAGAAGGGCAGACAAATCAAAGCAGGTTATTTTATGTATTTGGTAACGTTCATTACGTCAACGTAAAACCTTCAATATTTGACGTAATTGGCCGTTTAAGCACAACTGAATACCAATAATCGAGTTTTTTAATGTCACAAGTGAAAGCCTTCAATACATTGCATAGAGGACAGAATAATCGCGCGATATAACGGAATAAAACGAACATTTTTTATAAGTTGATTGACGTAAACAAAGAAACGCAGCGTCTTTGAGCGTTGATAAACGTTAATTGTTAAACCTTAAAATGTTTTCCGTCAATTACGACATCTGGCTATCACATCGCACCGTTTGTTTTCAAATCGAGATAACAATCTTTGTGCTAGACGTAAATGGTTGAAAAACACTGACGTCATTATAACGTCAGAATGAAGAGTATGATTAAAACCAATTAATGGTAAATCATTCCACATTGTGCAGGAGCATAAAATATGATTATATGAATCTTCTAACTTGGACCATACTGAAGAAAACACAGATATTAAACGGTTGCGAAACTTTTGCGTTTAAGTATATATACATATTTACATGCCTTGCTGGGGAGGGTGACCATGCGCTCACAACTGTATACGGGGGAGAACTGGGGTTGTCGTTATTGAATTATGGAACCTGACATCGACAACCCCTTATTCACGAGTGAAGCATGAATTCAAACATTCATTGGAATCCTCACCCATGAACAGCCGTGAGCGCCCCACCACAGCACTGCCATACGGACAACTTAACCAAAGAAGCCGCCAAACCGAAGGTCCGCCAAACACCAACCAAAGGAAAATTGCTAAATTTCGAAGAGGGTCCAGTCCGGGTTAGCGTACTAGTAACACAAGCAACAAAAAAAAAAATTAAATCAGCAGACAGAGCAACATAAATGCATCACAGGACAAACTTGAAGCCATGCCAACAAAGGAGCAGTTAACTTATCAACATTTAACAATTCTACTTACAGTTTGCCTTCAATCATGCTGTTATTACAATGAGATAATGATTGCTGTCTAATTAACTGAAATTAAACACACACAAATAATTTGGTAACCAATTACCAATCGTATATACATATAATAAGATACACCTCATTGTGCTACTGCAGAAAAACTGCACAGCAGACTCAACACCTTCATACCACTCGCAGCCTGGCAGGGCCAGGGAAGGTCTTGCTGTGCCGACCCCCACAAGTCCCCCAAACCGAGGAATAAAGCTCGCTTCCTCGAGAGAGAGCAAAAACGCTCAAGGAAAGTGATTCGCCAAGAGTCATTCCATTGCAACCAGACTGCGAGTGAGCTGAAGGGACTAATCTGCGAACCTCCTAACCTCTCAACAAATGCACAATGGTGTTAATAAAAAATAAGCGTAATCTACGTAACCCTGCCAAATTGAGGTGCAGTCCATGATCCCTTATCGCAAACAACTCACGTATAGGCTTGCCAAACTTGAGGAAGGGCCTGTAGGAGTGTAAGAATTTAATTTTACGCTGCTCACACAATTTCATCAGATCCTTATTAACATGCTTAACTTTCTCACCATTAGACTCATGATCTACAGGCCTGGGAAGAACACTGGAAAACACTATTTTTGTCTTACTGAGCCCCCTTACAATGGTAATAAGATTATTAAAGGAGCTCAGTATTGCCCCCTTGTCCAAGTGCGGAATATCGTTAGTACCCACATGAAAAATGGTGAATTCTTTATCCAATATCAATCTTTTGTTCTGAATCTGAGCGGATACACCATTAATGTTAATTCCCTTGAATGGGATAATTTCCGCGCCCCGAATATCTGTCACATATTTTGGGATTGAATCACACACTATGGCGACTCTGATGGGAATATCTGAAATAAAAACAAATTAACGGGAGTGGGAATGATGTAGATCAACTCCCCTTAACCCTACTCCAATTTTTCAAGTATTTGCAGAGACATATGTTTGCTAACAGACAGTTTTTGACTGAAGTCAAAGGATAGATAATTCTGATAACACTCGGACAGCCAATCCCCATGCTGCTGAATCAAATTTACTGGTACACCCGCTTTAAAGGCCCAGCTACACCCTCCTCTTCTAAAGGAGTGTGAAGAATAAGCCAGTGGGTCTCGACCTGTCTTGTGAATTAAATATTTTATCTTCTCTTGTAACTGCTTATACGACAACGGTGCTTGCCTAGAGGCTCCTGCCTTCCTTGCGTCCACAATGAAGGCAGGACCTGTTTCTATAGCTGGATTGAGCTTCACCATATTATGATATGCAGTGACTGGACACAAGACAGAGCCTGGAATGGCTGCCAAAGGTATCTTTAAAAGCCTGTTACCAAACTGATTAGTTTTTGACCATTTTATAAAAACCACCAAAAGATTACTGAAGACCTGAACATCTTGTCTCAATAATTGTTTATGTGGATCAAAATCTGCACCCGAATTTGGTACCATGTTTGATTTTCTGGCCATGAGAAAAAACATGAATAAAAACACGCACCAGAATGTAGCCCCCGCTGGTGCTAAAACATCGAGGAACTGATGCATGTCAAGTAAAATCTGTGGTGTTATCGGTAAGGCTCTATGTGGTAGATGTGGTTTGCACCTAGCTAACCCTTTGAGCATTAATTTAAGAGGGTGAGAATCCTCTGAAGGAAATTCAACCTCCAATATGTGGTGCAAAGTTTTTATGCCGGAAATATAGTTCCTTATCGAATCCACAGATTTAAATGACCTACCCAAAAACTGCCCATAAAGGCAAAGTGTTTCTACTGTAGTTGGAATAACAGTCAAACCATAGAATTTACAGAATAAAAAGTAGGATTTCCACTGAACTTTTAAATTCTTTGCAGTGCCATCTGAAAATGCAGCCTTCATGGACTGTCGCACTTCCGTTTTCAAGGCAGACAAGGAAATTTCTGTAAAAGAATTTTTTAAAACCCCCAGATAAAAACTGAACACAAACTAAGCCAGTTTGTGTCCGGCCTACCACGGACCTGTTAAACTGAATAAAGCTTCTGGTACCTGTATTCTATGACAACACTGTCCAGACATTTCCTTGGCAAACAGCTCTACTGAATTACTATTCAAGTGCCAGCGGGATAAAATATCAGCAGCCCTGTTATCTTGGCCTTTTGTATGCTGAGTTTTTAGACAAAATTCGTTTACAGCAGCCAAGTAACATATCTCTCTGAGACAGGCCTGATGAAATTCATCCCGGGCTGTACCCTTATTTATCAGGTTACATGAAGACATGTTATCAGAAAATATCAGGACTTTCTTTCCCTTTAAGAATTTCCCAAAAACCTTTAAAGCTACAACAATAGTCAGTAATTCCAATGCATTAATATGCAACCGTAGCTTTGTAACACCTGGTGGAAACTGCTCATGAAAATAACTGGTCTGCATTATACCCCCACATCCTGAAATACATGCATCACATGCAAATACTTCATCAGGAGAAGACCAGTCTTCCAATAACATCATGGAAATGCCATTAAAAACTTTCAAAAACCGTTTCCACCACATCAGGTCCTTTGTTATATGAGATGGAACTGGCTGAGCAGACTGCTTCTCTGGAATTGACCGCAACCAATTCAAAAGTCGGGCAATAAATATGCGACTGGAATGCACACATGAAGCAATAAAGGAGAGTTTCCCGATGAGGGACTGTAGCTCTTTTAAAGTTGCTGTAGATTTGAGCAACCATATATTGACCAACTCTAGAATTTCTTTGACTCTTTCTGGAGTGACACTTAAAGTCAAGTCTTGGCTATTAAATAGCACTCCAATGAAAGTCATCTGTGTATTGGGAGGGCAGGCTTTCTCACTTGACTCTTCCAAGCCGCATGAACTTAGAATATTTCCCAGCTCTGAATAGGACCTCCAAGCTGATTCTGGCTCGTCTGCGCCAGCCAGATCATCCAAATAATTTAAAATGGCAATATGCAAAATATGACACATATACTGTATGGCATTTGTGACACGTTGACAAATTTGAGCTGCAGACCTGAGCCCCATTGATAGAAATAAGTCAAAATAATACTGGTTCTCAAAGGCATATCCCAATAGAGGCACGTCTGTAACATCGACTGGGATCTGCCTATAAGCACGTTTTAAATCTCGTTTAAACAAGAGACAATTTCTTCCTTTCTTTTTGATCAAATTAACAAAATCATCTACTTTAGGAAATTTCAAATTCACGAAGGAGTCTAAATACCGATCTTTTGGAATATGCTCGTTTACCGCATTCCCCTCCGGAAAACTCAAGTCAAGAATGACTCTCCTCTCATCTGAATCTCTTTTACTGACAGTATTCAAAGGGGAAATACAAAATTCTTGTTCAAAGGGAATCTCCCTGAGGGGCCCTAAAATGGCACCATACTGCTTTTCTTTCACTAAGTATTTCCTGACCTCTGTAGGATACTCAGTAACCCCCTTATGATTTTTTGTTGTTGTTGTGAGCCGATTGAGCTTGCCCACGAAACCGATAGGGAAACCAAACTCTAGCAAGTCTGTTATTTCTCTGTCCTCATAACCATAAAGCATAAATTGAAAAAATGGAATATTTAAACGAGTGCTCAACGGGATGCGGACACCCTCAAAATTGTATTTTCCAGAAGCCAAAACTTTCTCGTACAATTCGAGAAATTCTTGAATCTGAATGTCTTGTGAGGACTTTGGCGATTCATATGTATCACTGACCAGCGGGCCGTAAATCTGCAGAGTTTGATTTCCCTTTTTGGGAGTCTGTGTAATAGATTCAGATGAGATGAGTTGAACTGCAGGGAGCTGGGGCTGCTCAAGGTCCCTATTTTCCGGTAACAGTCAAATTCGATTATACGGGCAGGCTGAGGAGCTCTTGGGATGTTCCAAAAGAGCTTTATCAGCTCTGTGGCATGCACTGCAAATATGACGTACATTTCTCAAATGACCTTTCACAGACTTCTGGTGAGAAGAAGTTGAAAAGGAACACATCTGATTATTATAATCAGCACACCACCATACCTGTTCCTCTGGCTTGACATAATCACGCTTTGATTGCATTTTGGGCTTTAGGGGAAACTTGGTTAACATAGGAGTTTCAATCTCAACTGAACTGTCGGACCAGGTGTTGAGTCCGATTTCAATTCTCCTCACCCAGGCTGCATAGAATTTAAGCAAAGCTTTCCATTCGTAAATTGTTGAAAAGTACATAATTTTCTTCAAAAACCTCAACCTGCCCAATTTTTCTGATACTGGGATCTGCTTGCTCAAAATTATTTCTAACTCTCCTGCTACAAACATTTTTACATCCAAAGACATGAACGACACGGACTCAGAGACAAATTCATATTGTAGGGCTGCATGAGGCCAAATTTGGGGGAATTTAACAGAGTCTGCAGACTTTTGATGTAACCCTGATTTCAAACTCTTTTTTCTCCTTTTTTGAACCTTTGATGATTTCATGACATCTAAACCACTCGATTCTGAAAGCCCTGACTCACTGGAATCTGAACTTTCAGTCTCCGAGTTTAGCCCCAAATTTCTCATGTCCCGATCTACCTCATCATTCAATTGACTTAAGGCACGTAAATCATGCAAAGACATGTCCATTGTAACACCAGTCTTGGACTTATTGCGAACGTTTTCAGGCTCATTTTCAACGATTTGGGACCCCTCTCGGACAGTTTGTTTGAAAGTCATGGGTTTTTGCGATTTCAGCTCACCTGACTCTTCCGCCTTCTGAAGCTGTTGTTCCGCCAGGAAAAGCTCTCTACGGAGCTTGGCCACCTTCTCCGACCTCAGCTGCTTCGCCTTTCGAATCGAAGTCTCCTCCAACTGCGATTTTACCTTCTTGATAGACGTCTCCAACTCGTGAATTTCTTGATCAAGAACTTTCAACGCCGTCGAACTCTGACGACCCGAATCGCACTGAGAGGTGTCAAATGTTCCTCCCACTTCAACAATGTCCTGTTGGTAAACATGATCCTCCGACGACTCAGAGGCAGCACCGTCGTTCATCTTCTTGTAGTCGACAGGCGGCTTATTTCTCAAGCCTGTCTTGGGAATCGCACCTCCATTAGAGCTCGCCATGCTCGCCCGAATCTCAATATTAGCCAGGATAACACGAAATGACAGATGTCCGTATTACCGACCAGTCTCTTCTCACAATGAAGAATTCAACCTCGACTCAACAATGTCGAAAATTCAAGGCTCCATCGGCTTTTTCTGTTCAAATGATGAATGAAATTCTGTGGAGAATATAGTCTTCTAGGCAATGTATCAAATTTAAATTCGCTGATATTCTCTGAAAACTGAAATTCTGGTGCCGAAGTGTCACAGACGATGTCTCACCAAACTATGAAATAAATTTTGTTTGGCGCTGTAAACCCGCCCCATAAGGCGGGAATATTACCGCAGCCAATCAAATTTGGAGTCTCTATGCAGATCGGCCAATGAATGAAAGGCTTTCTGTCCGTGCTGACGTCACATGGCGCCACTAAAGCACGGAATTTCGTTTAATTCCGTAAGGAATTGAATAGAACAGAACAACTAAGCACCGAACCGGACTTCCCTCGTTTAATTAACAGTTATGGAACATAACTTCACAATCCGGCAATGTGGTTCCGTGTAAATATGTCTCAGCGTCCCCTCTAGCCCAAAATTTTGTTTGAAAAGTTATTTTCTTTCTTTTGGTTCGTGTTTCCCCACTGAGCATCGAACCAACTTTCCCCAAAGTTCGAAGGATTTTAGCCCATATCTGTCAAATTAGATGGAATTTGATATCATTTGACGATGAAAATGATAAAAGACCCTGAATAAACGTTCCTACACAAAAAAAGATCTGAGCATTTACTCGTAAACGATTCATGCCCCGTTCATCCTATGTGGTAGTTTCCAGCTCATCGTGGTAGTTAAAATGCTATCGTGGTAGTTTCCAAGACTTTGTAGGAATTTAGTAGCAGATTGCATCATCAGATGTTCACTATTCAGGGGCTACTTCATTTTTATAAAGACAGGGTGTGCGGGCCGAACCTTGAATACCCCTCTTATTCATACGAAGACCTTTTCAAACAACCTTTTGTCAGATAACAAATGTCGACTGCCTGAATTTTAATTTTAGTGGGCTATTGAAATGATGAAAAGAAGGGATATTTACATATTTTGTTTTGAATAAATATGCTTTTTAATTATCAAATAACATGCCCGTTCATCGTCGCACTCACATGTATATCAAAAGTGTCCCAACTCGAGGATATTTCCCTTTTTCCTGAAGCGCAAGTACTAACGATACTTTGGGCCAGTAGTCGTAGCCTGCCATTTTATCTTAAAGTTGACTGAACAGCGAGTGGCGCAATTTTTATATCATTTTTTTTTGTCTGTTGCTTGGTCCATCACGGCTCAACTGATGACCTTTTGCTTTAGATTTCCAGAGGTGTTGTTTGGAAGTCCAGGGCATGATCTCCACTTGGCAAGCATCACATTGATCTCTTGAGTCCTCAGCTTAGCTTTTTCATGGTGATGAAATGTGATTTATTTGTTTACCGTTGTAATTAATTGACGAGTTCAAGGGTTATCATGCGAAACAAACAACCACTATAATGTTTTGTAACACTTCAGAAACATATCCTACAAAATCTTGGAAACTACCACGATAACATTTTAACTACCACCATGAGCTGGAAACTACCACACAGGACGAACGGGGCATGAATCGTTTACGAGTAAATGCTCAGGTCTTTTTTCCGTGTAAGAATGTTTATTCAGGGTCTTTTTATCATTTTATCGTCAAATGATATCAAATTCCATTTAATTTGACAGATATGGGCTAAAATCCTTCGAGCTTTGATTAAAGTTGGTTCAATGCTCAGTGGGGAAACACGAACCAAAAGAAAGAAAATAACTTTTCAAACAAAATTTTGGGCTAGAGGGGACGCTGAGACATATTTACACTGAACCACATTGCCGGATTTCACCATTGTTCGTTCTTAGTTGTAAAATAAAGCAAAAATGAAAGTGACACCAACGTTTCTTTATCCAATTTTCGGCCTGGAAACTACCACGACATGTCCCGGATGTGGCTTGGGAACAAAATTACGTTAACACAATTTCGTTGTAGTTCCTAGGTTTACCACCCGTGCTGTAGTGATACAGTTTATGGTAAAAGTATAAAGAAAAATGGCCTATTTTTATTGTCATATTTTGATTAAATCCTGTAAATGACCAAAATCAGCTGAACATATTTCAAACTAATGTGCATCAAAAATAGTTAGGGTTTGACTGGAAACTTCAACATTTAGTTTATAATCACCAATTTCAAGAAAGAACCAAGGAGTAAACTTATAAATAGAATTGCAGGTTCACTTCTTTTGATATCAAGTTTACCAGATTAGGCTTCGAGAAAGCATGTTGATTGCTCGTCATAGCCTCATGATTCAGCATGTGTTCTTGAAGCATGGTAATCTCTATTGAAAGACACCCACCTATTTAGCAAGCACTTGTCTAAAGCAAGTGGGTTATGATTTTTAAAAAATAATAATGAAGGCTTGAGAATTGTAATCTCTTTCATTTGCCTTTTATGTCTGTCTGCATCTCTCTCTCTCCCTCTATTACTTAATGTTTCCTGTCTTTTACATAGAGGATCTTACATGAGTGCTCATGTTTTATTGAATTTATTAAACGAGTTGGGGATAAGAGATAAAATGCGAGGCTGGCCGAGCATTTTATCTCTTTTTTGCAACGAGTTCAATAAATTCAATAATACAAGAGCACGAATGTTAGATTCTATTTATCATATGACATTAAGATTACTTTGAAATTTCATTTATGCCGTAAAACGTTATAATTTTGTCATTTAACAACATTGCTATGGATGTCATAACGTTTCCCGAAAATCTGTAAAACACTAGTGGTTTATCGATTTTATTGCATGGCTTTATTTCACTCCCAGACGCGACATCATATGATAAAACTTTCTATTTTTCTTGCAGGAGGTGATATTTGTACTTGTTACTATGACAACGTGCATGGACATTGGGACGGTAACACTACTGGATGTGAAACCTGTTATCGTGGCTGGAGGAAGCCAGACTGCATGAAGTGTGCTGCTCGTATGTGAAGAATTTTTTCAAAACCTGTTCTGAAATCTATCAAATTTTGTTTCTTCTACAAACCTTATCTAAAAACAAAGTTAATTCTATTATTCCCTTTTCATGACAATTATTGTCTACTTTCTCATCTGCTTATTTACTGTGGTAATCTGTTTTGCAAACAATATGGGCCCAGATCAGACTGCTCCTCAGGGAACAGTCTGTTGAGGGTTTATATTGTTTGCATCCATGATAAAAGTAGCCTAGAGTGCATATGATTATAAGCAGCAGACATATCAAGCAGACGCCATGTTCAGGACATATGATTATATGCAGCAGACATATCAAGCAGACACCATGTTTAGGACAATGGTTAGATAAGGGTTAAGTACTCATGCAAGCCTGTGCAAAAGGGTACTTGGCAAACTTTTGATGATGAAAAATCCGTGCAGTCTGATCAACGCCTTTGTTAGCCACTTATTAGAATGTTTCATAACTGGACTTGCTAGGAGCGAAATTTCAATTTTCTACTAGTCTCCATAGCTGAGCAGGCTGCTTTTGGTATGGCCTGATCGGAAACCCCATAATTAAGATTATTTTCGCATCACGGCCGAAATACAATCTGGATGAAAAGTACAATTAGTGGATATATGAAAAAAGTAAAGAAAAGAATAAAGATTTTTTGCTTCAAAAATTATTCCCATATGACCTAAGCTAATGTTGGGATGTATAACAACCACAATTACCTAAAGTGTTTAAAATTTTAGAACATTTACCGTATTAATAAGACAATGCTTATGCTGCTATACCCAATGTACAGATTCCAAGGTCACTCAATTTTATGACAGCTGATCTTGACCATCAACATGTTGATTGACCAACAATTGATTTTTTTTTTCCGAATTTCGGTGAATATTTTGTTAAATACAGTAAAACCTGTCCCTAAGTGGCCACTCAAAAATAGACAAAACAAAAGGTCTTAATGGCAAATGGTAGCTTAATGAAGGCCGAAAGTATTTCAGCTGCAGAATGCTCCCTTTGAAGCATTCTGCAATACTTTTGAACTTTATTAAGCGATGACCGGTCTTGAAAACCATTTTTAGGTCTTCTTTTAAGTGGCCGCTTAAGACAGGTTTTACTGTATGTGCAATAATAGCATTCACACATTTTTTTTTCTTTTGATGTATAAAAATTCACAATTTCTCTTGAGATGTAGAAACATCAGTTTCAAGCAGAATTTTCTGTTATATCTCATTCAAGACATCACAAGTATTAACCCTTTCAATAAGGAAACAGCTAAATGGGTACTTTCACAAACAGTATAGACCCAGATGCAATGCTGCATTATGCACTGTTTGCAAAGGTAAAAAAAACTCGTCAGACAAAAGAAAACAATATTTTTTGAAAATTATATCCTGACATCCTAGATATATAGAATGGACTTTCACAAATTTATTGTATCAAACAAGAAAGAAGAGTCCATTAGTATACAAAGGGTTAGTGATAAAAATACCAAACATGTTAAATACCTGGCCACAGCAAAAGGGTACACCTTGGTATGTTCGCCCAGTGAAGACATGTATCAGCCTGCGCATCCGTGCAGTCTAATGCAGTCTTCACTAGATGCTCTATGGGTAACCAAGGTACTAATGAGTCTCCTAATATCTGACAGCCAAGACTCTGATGATAAGAGTGAATGGATGTGTAGGCTGATCTGAGTAGGCTGTATTCACATGCCAACTTGGATATCTGCTCCAATTTTGATCTTAGGTGTATTTGTATTTTTATGTAGATTTTGTGGGTCCAGATTGTGACATTCCTTGTATGGATAATCAAGGCAGATTCGTTGACCCCAAGGACGGAACAGATGACAGGTTTCCTATCCAGCCTGTGTTTGCTTGCGTTGAACGTCACGGCAACAGCTACACAGCATGGTTTGACTATGTCAATGAGAATGAGAACAATGTCTACATCACAGTGCGTGGCGAGAACACCGTTGTTGGATTCAGCTCTGGAAAGCCACCTACCAAGTTTGAGCAAGGAAACATATCTTATGCTTTCTCCATTGGGTGAGTTTATGGGTCAGCAATTTTCCTGTCTTTTTATTAATGGGGACAGGTTTATTAGCATTTGGCTAAAACATCGGGTACTTTTTAAACATCAGTTGCAATTTAGAATCATTAGAGATAAAAGGACCTCTGACAATTTGATAGGGTATCTGCCTATTTTTCAGATGCTTCCCAAAACTTCCCTATACATAAGATATCACTGGTACCCTTTTTGATAGGACGCTTGATGTATTAGGAATGAATTAAGGTTATAATTAGACAGGCAGATGCCTACGACAAAACAGGAGACACTACCAAAGGGGGTAGGGGTTGCCAAATTTGACGTCACCAAAACATTTAGAAATCAATTATTTTCATGTGTAAGGGTATTATATCATCAATACTCGATTACAAATCACAGTGAAAGTATTTTAAAGTCCAAAATCATGAGCATTTTAATGATTATTTTTGTTGTTGTGTTTTCTATCTGATTTGCTAAGAAATATTTTGAAGTGCAACTGTAGTCCAGATTCCACCTTGATGACAATCTATTTACCTGGTGCAATATTATGCAGCAATGTATCATAACCATTCATCCATGCGTAAAGTACACCTAGTCAGTGGCCATGTAGTTTATGTGTATTGGATAGATACAGTATATGTGCAAAATAATCTACCAACTGAATTTAGTAAAAGGACAATTTTCATAATCTAAAGAAAAATAAGCTAAAACGTTGTAATATTCCATGACTAATGGGTTATGAAAAGGAAGATTACTTGTACTAAATATTTCCTTATACTGGAAAAAAAGATTTTCAAGAGAGCACATCAAAAATCCAAATGCTAATGCTTGGGCTCGCCCAGACGTCTCATTTTGGGCTGTGGGATATCATTCCCCCCCGAGTCCCAGCTAGCTTTTCACATATCTTATGTAAAATATGAGAACACAATTACTTGCAAAAGGATTAGTTTGGACTCGGGGGGGAATGATGTTTTAAAAATATTTTTCTATTTCCTATATGTATAATACAAAAAGTGACCATTTTAGCCCCAAAATAAAGTCGTACATTAATGCAAATAGGAAATCAAATGCAAAATCATAAAATAGAGACCAACAGTGAGCTTATATATGAAGATGGAAGCATTTGATCGACTTTAATTTTCATCAAAATTATAGGCAGCGATACACTGAGATTCCCATTACCACCGTCAGAGGTCCTTATTCCATTTTCATGGAGAATTTTCAGAAAAATAAGGAAAAAATAACAAATAATCAGGTACAATTAACAAGAAATCCTGGATCCACCACTACATTTCTTGACAAAAAGGTGGATCCATCCACCCCTACATTTCTTGACAAAAAGGCAGATGCATATAGTGCAAAAGCTCTGAAGCAGTAGTCTGCTAAGGGTTTTCAGTGTTTGATATCTGGACAGGTTTTATGGCTCCCTGACCTGAAAACCAGAGATTTTTTTAAAAAAAAGTGTTATTTATAGTTTTATAAGAAATGCAGTACTCACAGCAAATATTGTAATGCTTTAATGAATATATTTTTTAGACCTTTGACGAGAGATGAAGTGTTGGCTGGTGACATTGCCTGGGAAGTGGCCTATACAAAGAAAAACCTCGTCAAAAAGGCTTTTGTAACCGACAAACCCTGTCCTACAGATCCTGCTCCAATCCAGGTAAGATACTGCCTAATACTTTTAATTCAGAAATTTCCGCAATGGATTTAGTTTTTCCAGTTTTGTGAAAATAAAATTCTCTCAAAATGGCGAAATCACTCTGCCATTTACTGATGTAGTAAATCTTGTTCCAGTAGCAGTTTTCAACACTGCAAATTTGCGAAAATTAAGTTTTCGTGAAATCGAACTGGATTAGGGAATTATCTCTGTGTATCCTTAGTAATGTCAGAAATTTTCCTAACAGTACCTTTCAAGATTTTTAAGGATAATTCTTTGAAGAAAATCATCCACAAATCCAAAATTCGGGTATTATTTTACATTAGCTTTATTTTTCCAGGATTTGAATTCAATAGAAGCTATCCCCTTTATAATGATAAGGCATATACATAAGCATAATCATTGTAGAACTTTTACCCTTTATGTACTTATAGATTTTTCCTTCTGATACTTGGGATGGTCCATTGTATATATTCAGGGGTCACAGGTTAAAAATTCCTAATAAATTGTAGACAAGACTTTGTAGATGATCAGGCTGGTCTGTGGCCCCCTTGTTTGAATAAAAAATTTAATGCATTTTACTGGTAGCAATTAAAAAGGATTTATAACTAATCAGTGGTTTTGATCATATGAGGGATGTTCCAAAATCCTGTTCTTTACCTTGTAGCTTTGTTCAGAGACGTTTTGAGAGGCATACAATGCACCATTCAAAAGCACTATATTTTACCTTTATAATGATGCTAATATCTTCTCACTACACTGTTTCCTTTAATGATTACAGCATATTATATATTGCCCACTCCATTATAGCCACTGACCTGTTTGAGTGGCATACAATGCACCATTCAAAAGCACTATATTTTACCTTTATAATGATGCTAACTATCTTCTCACTGCACTTTTTCCTTTAATGATTACAGCATATTATATATCGCCCACTACTCCATTATAACCACTGACCTGTTTTCATGTTATAGAATTATAATAATATTTGTTGAATCTAATCTTTCAGGGCCTGCATCTTTAAAACCACAAAATAAAACTGCATTGAATTTTAACTTTTCTGTTACTTATAATGTCCATTCAAATGTTAGAATGGCGACAGGTTGTGTGGATTCAATATTTAATACGCAATGTGCAATTCTTATGACGACATTGAAATTGACAGCTACATCATTTTGAATACATTGCAGAATTTTCATTTCCGAGAATTTTCTATTTTTGTCTATCAAGTTGGACTAAAAAGATTCATCATTTTACAATACAGTGCACCTTTGGACATGTTGCATTGCTGGTTACAGAGATATCACGCCAGGATCAGAACTTTTGGAACATCCCTCATATTGACACAATACTTCCCACAATACAATTTTGAGTGTCATTGTACACATTTCCATCTCTTTTTAATTTCATTTTTAAGCATATACCAGAAGAAGTAACTGGAACATGTGGTTGTTACCATGGTTACCATGGTGCATCTTGTGAGATCCAATGTGCTGGTGGTGCCGATTATCCATGCCATGGTAAAGGGACATGTGATACAGAAACAGGAACGTGTACCTGTGATATAACAGCCAATGTGAATGCAGAATGTTCTCAGTGTAGTGATGGATGGTTTGGTGAAGACTGCTCTGTCACTGAAACTGCTTTGCAAGGTATATGAACCACAACATGTGATTTCCACCAATGTGGCATTATGACAAGTATAGACTCAGGTGAGCCTGTGCTGTCTCCTTTTACTCTCAGAAACTCCAGAAGATGTTCAGTCAGTAGCTTAACACTCATGGAATATTCAAGCAACTAGCCAAGGCTCTGATCAGACTGCACGTATGCGCATGCTCATCTAAGGCTTTGCTGGTTGCACATACCAAGTTGTTGGAAATCTCATGTCGTGGCTCATACATGTAATATCTCTTTACTTTTTGCATGCTGGCAAAGGTTTAGATAAGCACATTTTTGTAGCGTAAAATTTCTTACCCATCAATTTTAACATGTTTTGGGTGCTCATTGAGACGGTTCTTTTGAGTACCCACAACATATGTTTTGGTTGAGAAATAAGAAAATTACTTTTTTGCTACAAGCCTGATGCTTGGCAATTTCTAATGTTTTTTGTGGAACTTTGGTCGCTCGAACTCGCCTGTCGTGAACATCAGGGATCACTCGAACTCGTTCGTTGGTCCCGGCGATTTGACTAGCCTGCGCATATGTGCATGCTGATAAAAATGTATTTACTTTCAACAGGTTCATATGCTAACACATGCGGCTTATCATTTTAACTCTAACGTGCAAAGGGTTTTGATCAGTGACAGGTGTCACGTGCGCTTTCCAACTGTGGTCGATAAAAAAACGTGATGTCCTTGATGACATAAAGTACACATGAACCAACTTGAAAATTGTCAGGCTAAGGTCTCGCTGCAACACATGGATGGGTCGAATTTGCACCGACGGTCCCGACGAGTTCGAGCCAAGCAAGTTTGACTGTAGATATGAAATTGCTATTATTTTGTAGGCATACTGTCTGTTTTAAAGTTTTAATTTTGAAAGTTCATGATTTTGGGAAATTTTGAACTTACACCCATGTGAATAAACTATTGAAATAAATTGCTACCAATCTACTCATCTCTCAGACCTCCCAGTAGGGTCAGGAGGGTGTCCCAAACAATATGTTTTTAACCCTTAAAGCGCCAAGTAGGGTCAGTAGGGTGTGCCAAACAATATGTTTTTAACCCTTAAAGCGCCAAGTAGGGTCAGTAGGGTGTGCCAAACAGTATGTTTTTAACCCTTAAAGTGCCAAGAAAAAATGCATCTGAAAATGTCGTCTGCTGAAGTCCTCTGCTGCAAATAATTGCCTATTATTACTGACGAATTAAGTATAGAAACAAACAGGGTGGACCCAGAACAGACTGCGCTTATAGGAGTAGTCTGATCTGGGTCCACACTGTTTGCCACAGAGGCTTCTTACACATTTCAGCAGAGGAGAAAAGCAGACGACTTTTGTTGCGATTGGCACAGTAAGGGTTAAAACGTGGTCCTTTTTATAAATTACAGCCACAAACTATGAGATATTAATAGCAACTGGAGGTGAATTTCAAGGTCAGACAGACGCCAACGTGCTTATCACCCTATATGGAACTAAAGGAGATACTGGGCAACGTGAGCTGACAGACAGCGGCGGAGACTTGTTTGAGAAAGACCGCACCGATACTTTCTATATTCAGTCTTTTGATATTGGCAAGGTAGGTTTGGTATTTATTAACTCTTTGCATCATGGGTAATTTTTTCATGCTTTTTTGTCGTCTGCTGACTTTTTTTCAAAATTAACATTTTCAAAAATTCTTTCAGAAATACCATCAGAGTGTCCAATTGTTTGGATCCAGATCAGCCCCGACAGGTGTTGCTTTACATCCTAGTCAACAAGTAACTGTTCAGTCATGTTGGGATGTTTTCCTGTCTTCCTGGGTTGAACCAGTACTAACATTCAGCTGACTGTAATGTTCACAATCCATGTTCACGACCCGTTGTAAATGTAGATTAACCAGTATCCGGTACCAGAATGAATGTGTGGAATGCAAATTGAACAGACATATGGACTCGCACAGTGATTATAGTGCACACCTGTATGTTGTGCAAAATTTCGAAACTAAATCTTTAAAATATTGTTGTTATTGATGATTTTGACGGTCCTCATCTGGATCCAAACTGTATGACACTCTTTTATCATGGGTGAAAGTTTTCAGGATTAATCCTGAATTCAGGATTTTGAGGCCAACTTTCCATAGAAAGTCGTCATCAAAATGCTGATTTAGGCAGATTATATAAGCTTCTCTGATTTATTTTCAGAATATCTAAAGACAATTGACCATTTAAACTTGAAATTGTTGATGTTTTGTAGGCATACTACAAGTTTTAAGATTTTGATTTTTTTAGTTCAGGATTTTAGAAATTTTGAACTTTCACCCATGTTTTATTGACGAGGCACATATTGGATAATCTCCGAATTTACATTTTTTAGATAACAAGTATTACAATAGGACATGACAACTCCGGCAATGGACCAGGGTGGTACCTGAATGAAGTGACAGTAAATATTCCATCTCATGGAGAGAGCTACTGGTTCAACTGTAGTCGATGGATCGCGGATGATAAGGGAGATAACCAATTAGCGATGGAAGTGGTTCCAACTGAACAGTCCAGTATTACAAAACGTAAGCACATTATTATTTTATTTGGTGTAAGTTTTCCGGAGGAGTGCTGTAGCTCAGCAGTTGAGTGTTAGACTTGAGATTGAATGGTAGCTAGACACACCAGAAGCTTTGTATTGTTTCCACAGGTTTAGATAAACAAAACTTTTCAGCCTAAAATTGTAAATATTTTCTTACCCATCAGTTTTAACATATGTTTGTAATAGTAGACTGAGCCGTACTGGACGTCATGACTCGAAGCCATAAATCTGAGTTGATCTTGCCCCATGATTGCACAGAAAGAGCCTGCCTTAATCAAAATTGCTCATCATACGAGTGCCACGAAAGTGTACGAGACCGCGATGCTGCCTCACGAATAATACTCATGTACTGGAGTAGTTCTTACGATTTATCTGGGTAGCGCTTTATGTAGATGGAAGAAAAGATAAGAAAAGCATCTGTTCATTTTTCTATATTTGAAACCTTATCTTTTGCTGTTGATTCTGGTCTTGTTTCCAAGTGACCACCCCCTGTTAGATGCAAAACACCACTTGAAAAGAAGTCCTGCAATTCAACACTATTCTTCAATAAAAGAGCCAAAGGCCCAGATCTTTTGACATAATTGTGCAGGTACATGTGAAAAAAATATAAAAATATCATCAACACCCAAACAGATAATTTCTTTATTGCAAGAAAAAAAAATAGGAGAATTTAATGTGGGTTGAATTGATGATGATGCAACATTTTTTTTTTTTTTTTTTTTTTAGGGAGCGCAGTGGCTCAGTGGTAGAGTGCTTGACTCGAGACCGAAGGGTAGCGGGTTCGAGCCTCACCGGCGTCACTGCGTTGTGGTCCTTGAGCAAGACACATTTATCCTAGCTTAGTACTGGTTAAACCCAGAAAGAACCGTCCCGCATAACTGAAAGATTGTTGAGTGGACGTAAAGAATCAAATCAAACAAAAACAAACAAAGCAACATTTTTTTCCTGAATAACCTCCAAAGCAGTCAGTATTTTTTCAAAATCTACAAAATTTAAAATGAAAGGCTCTGATTGTATCGTGGACTGAGAAACCCCCGTTGCATTACCGCTTGTCCCCTAGTTTTCTGAGTGCAAATGACCATCCTCTGTGGCGGCTGTCACCGTAGAAGCAAGACCCACTCGTTCTTGGCTTCCATCTATCCGTCTGCGTTTCGATGGCACAGCATTGACTCTTCTTCTATTCGATCGCCTAGAAGGCATCTTCAAATTACTGATAAATCAGATGGAAACGGATAAAAAAGATAATAAATTTCGATTTTGAACTGATTTCTCTCCGGAAGTTGCTAAGAAAGAGCTCGGATATTGATTGCAAGCGCTTGTTTAATAAGCAAATATGATCATGATTGCTTAGCAACCGTAGCATACTGTAAGTGTTCAAGCTACCCCAACTGCTTTGAAACAACAATGGCCGCCTAAACACGGAAGTCGTTTTATTATGCCAAATTAAACTAGTTTAAGGCCATAATAAACAGCAAATTGTGACACCAACAGTGCAAGTCGGCAACAAAATAAACCAGATTATTGCGTATGTCAATAATCTATATTATAAGGACTTTAATAGATAAGAATTTTGTGACCTTGATCTAATTTTCAAGGTCACTAGGATCAAATAACTTATTAAGTGGGTGGGGGGCGTATTTTTTCTTCTGAAAACTCCATCTACCTTTTATTGTCTTTCTGCAGGTTTGGATGGAAGTTGGTTTGTTGCTCTGGCATATTCTAGTGGACATTACATCAACTATGATGGGAGCATGTATGAGTTTAATGGCGTAGGAGAGTATTTATTACTCAAGCAATTCACTGACTCAAGCAACCGGGAAGAGATCCTTGTGAATATACTGCAGGTAAGATATCGTACTTGAAAAGTACTTTAATGAATATATAGGTCTTTCTTGAAAAGTCCTTGAAAATTGAATATCTTAAAAAGTACTAGAACATAGTTTGCACAGGCTTGAAAAGTCCTTGAATATAGAGGGCTTTCTTGAAAAGTGCTTGAAAATTAAATATGACTGGAACAGTACTGGAACATGGCTTGCACAGACTTGAATATAGAGGGTTTCTTGAAAAGTCCTTGAAAATTAAAATATGCCTTGAAAGTTACTGGATCAGGGTTCACACAAGCTTGAATATAGAGGGCTTTCTTGAAAAGTCCATGAAAATTAAAAAAATGCCTTGAAAGATACTGGATCAGAGTTCACTCAGGCTTGAATAGGGCTTGCACAGGCATGAATACTACTTGAATATAGAGGGCTTTCTTGAAGTCCTTGAAAATTAAAAATTCCTTGAAAAGTAGTAGAAAAGTTTTCTTAGGACTTGAAAAGTTGTTGAAATTTACTCTTCTGTCTTAAGAACTTAACACTGTTAATGGAGATTTAAATCAGTAATAACCCTTTGTGTTCTGATGGATTTTCCCATATATTTTATACAATAAGTATGGTACTGCCCCTTTGTGTACTTTTAGGGGTCAAAGGTAGAACCTTTAAATTATGATGTATGTCTGTCCCTGGAGCTTGATTGGAGGACTTAACACTGTTAATGGAGATTTTAATCAGTAATAACATTTTGTATTCTGACAGATTTTCCAATATATTTTATACAATAAGTATGGGACTGTCGCTTTGTGTACTTTTAGGGGTCAAAGGTAGAATTTATAAATTATAATGTGTGTTTGAACCTGGGGCTTGATTGTAATCTTAGCAAACAGTGCAGACACTGATAAAATGCAGCATTATGCTGAATTATAATGCTGCACTTCATCTGGGTCTTCACTGTTTGCTAACTACCTATTTAGGGGGTTTCTAGTATACAAATCAGGGTTTGCACAGTCTTGAAAAGTACTTGAATTTAGAGGGCTTTCTTGATAAGTCCTTGAAAATTAAATATGCCTTGAAAAGTACTGGAAAATCACTCAAAGGCCTTGAAAAGTCTTCGAATTCTACTTTCTGTAGGACTTAACTAAATCAGTATAAAATTGTTGTGCCTTTTATTGGTGCAGCAAATGCTGCACCAAATAAAGGCTCAACAATTTTATGCTAATTTTCTAGTACTAATTTCTCCATTATCTCAGTCTAGCATTTCTGATGTAGAATGTTAACACTTAAATCAGGGTTTTCATAACTTTTTTGTCCTTGAAAACTGTAGGATAGTCTTTAGTAGTCCTTGAAAAGTCCTTGAATTTTACTCAAACTTGCCTGTATGAACCCAGCAAATGCTTAATTTGTTGTGTCTAACTGGTGCAGCATTTTCTAATACTAGTTTTTTTCATTATCCAGGCCCCCAGATAAGAGTGTGTAACTGAAAATTATTTTCTTATTTCCCAACCAAAACATTTGTTTTGAGCACCCAAAATTCATGTTTAAACTGATGGATAAGAAAATAATCGCAGTTTTACCCTGAGAAATTTTGCTTAACTGGCCCTATGATTATCTCAGTCTAGCAGTTAGGAATTAGATTTTTAACATGTAAATTAGTAACTTTCACTAACTTGTAGTCCTTGAAAACTGTAGGGGAGTCTTTTGAGTCCTTGAAAAGTCCTTGAATTCTACACAAACCCTGGACATGTTCGTCCTTTTTTATCCTGAGAAATACTGAGTGTATTACTTGATCCTTGACAACAGCGAGCCCCACATGTTATCTCTTTTCCTCAATTTTTTTAAGAAATTAAATTATACATGGGCACTATTTCCAGTTTTCTTGTCCATAAAAAATGCTTCACTTAATTATTGCCACTGAAAAACTTTATTTTTTGGCTTGCTGGGTAATTTTTCATGCTTTTGTTGTGGTCGTATGCTGACTTTTTCATAAACTCTTCAAAAACAGTATTAGAATGTAAAAGGTTTGGTCAAGGGTTGATCTGGGTCCAAATTGTTTGTAAAGGTTATCAGCAGATGACAAAAGTCACAGTTAGCAAGAAATAACAATATTTAAGATATCATTTATATCTGATAATGTGTGTCATACAAAAAATATTTATTTGTAGTACATATATAGCCAAAGCACCTTTTAAGTCTTTTGTTGCTAGAGGTGACTTTTGTCCTCCGCTGATAACCTTTGCAAATGGTTTGGACCCAGATCAGGACTGATAGAACAACGGTTCATCCTGATCTGGATCCACACCATCTGACACTCTGATAGTGTTGCTGAGAGATTTTTTTTTGAAAAAAAAAGCAGTAGCCGACAAAAAAAGCATGGAAAATTACCTTCAATGCAAACAAGTAAAGAAAGGTTTACTCTGCCATCATAACTATCATTTTACAGTAAATGTATTAAACACTGTTGCCTGCCAAAAAGTCACAGAGAAACAGTGCAGACTCAGATCAGATTACTTCTTCAGTCTGATAAGGGTCTTCCCTGTTTGCTATTCTGACAAGCATTTTCTGAATTCCAGTCCTAATAACCAATATTTTAGTTGAGAACTGAAGAGAAAAGTGTTCGAAATTTTAGAACATTTACAGTAGCTGTATGTGCTCATTCTCTTTTTCCAGGTGCCATTCTCAAGTGTCACATTGGCAACTTCCATCTATGCTGTTGGTGTACAAGTGTCGTCTAACACTTTAGTAATACGAGCTGATTCATGTGGAACAGGCGGATTTACTTGGATAAATGAAGAGCCTACAGCTATTGGTGACGAACTTAAGCTAAGTGAAGATGTAACATGTAAGCAGACATCAGTACGACAGTACATTTGTACAGACTCATCAGCCTTTCATCTTGTAGTTGACATGTACGAAGGACATTTGTCTGTTCAGTCTTGGACTAGTAAATGTGAAGATTCAAGGGGACTATTTGGTCCATGTGGAAGTGATGGCGTATTCAATGATTTCCTATCATCCAGTGGTAGTTCCCTAGACCCAAATACAGACTTAAATATAAAGAACATTTATGAGAAGTTTGCAGCATCATGGCAAGCTGATAATCAGAATACTATGTTTTCTGCTGTTCTACCCAACTATATTCCATCCAGTGTAGAAATGTGTCTTCAGTCAACAGATGGCCACGCTATTAGTGAACCTGTGAACACCTTCACTAAAGCTAATGTTAGTATTGAGATCAAATTTTATCTTGAAGAAACAGTTACTGGTTGTGCCACCCTCTGGTCTTATCACAGTTTGGAAACCTTTTCAGTTCTCATATGTGACAGCTATGTGAATATATATCATAATAAACAAAAAACTGAAATGAAGAAGCTTGGCATTGTCAGTGCTCAAACATGGTACCACTTATCAACTGTTTGGAATGGCGAGGCTTCACAACTAGACATGTTCCTTCTGTTAGTTTCAAAAAGATATAAATCTGACTTGTCAACTGATTTTTCTGAGAGTCCATTGATACCAGGAGGACAGTTCATGATTGGTCAGATGTATTATGATAGCACTATGGATCTTGAAGTGTTGAGCTGGAACTTTAATGGTTATTTTGATGAGTTCACCATCTGGAAGAAACCATTAGATCTGAATTTTATTATCAACAATGCGTTTTCATACAAGATTGGAACTGAAGAGGATTTGTCCACTATATGGAGGTTTAATGAAGGTTATGGAACTACAAGTTGGGATAGTTCAGAGTTGAGGCTAAAGATGGAGTGGGTGTCTGGACCTAGAGCTCATCCTGAGTGGACTATCTGTGGTTATCCAATGGAATATCCTGTCTTGACACAACGCACTCTGAGCAGTATTAGCTCTGATATCAGTTCAGAAAATGTGGACTTGTGCTCCTCTTGGTTGGAGAAAACTGAATTGAAAAAATCAATGACAGATGCAACATGGCTGAAATTAAACCAGCAGTGCCATTTCAATATTCACTCTCAGGGAAGCAGCTCTAAAGCTCTTGAAGTAATTCTAGCACCTACTTATGCCTACATGATAAGAGAAGAAGATAGTATACCAAATGTGAGGAGTCGTCTAGATTGGCGAGGCAGATTATTGTGTAGGGATTTCACAGACTCCTATTTTCCTGGATGGACAGGAGAGGACTGCAGCATTTATTGCTTATCTGGAGAATATGATGCTACTTCTAATGAATGTTTGTGTTCTACAGGATTTTGGAGTAGCAGCTGTGATAAAATCTGTCCCTATGCTAGAGACAGTCCATGTGGCGGTGGAACATGTGATAATGGGATTTGTACTTGCAGTCTTGATAGATATGCTGTTACATCAAACTGTAAAGAATGTTCAGATGGCTGGATTGGTTCTGATTGTTGCACAATATCAGCTATACTATCATCTGCTGTTAAACGAATGGCTATGATTTTCTCTCGTGGGCATATTGTAATGTTTGATGGACAAGGCTATGATATTCATACTCCGGGACAATACATCCTATTGGAAAACAGTGAAATTGGCTTGTATGGCAGGATGAAACCACGTGGAGAAAATGTCTGTCTACAACAGCTATGGCTTCAAATAAATGAAGATCATTTCACTGTTCAGACTCCTCTTATAGACAATGGTAAAGGTGAACTAATATTCTGGCTGAATAACGAAGTAATAGAAATTATTGATTCAGAAACAATAACTGGTACTGTTGAACTTGAATGGGAGGATCAGGCAAGCTTTACAATCAACCTGGCTTCTTATGGGAGTATGATGCTAAGAGTTACATACATTGGATCATGTCTAGATGTCCAAGTTATCTTTGGGGCAGCAACCTGTTCAGGTAGTGTCTCTGGACTGCTGGGAAATTGTAACCAAAATATGGATGATGACTTCTATTCCTCTGACTCGACCACTGTTTCTCAGTATGCTTTAAACCAACACCTCATTGATACAAGCCATGTAAGCAAGTTCAAAAAAGAAGATATTACTGGATTTGTGTACTACTATGAAGGTGTAAGTCTGCCAGAACCAGTCACTATCAGTAATGGATACAGTCTACTTTTTAATGACTGGGGAATTATGTCTGCCCCAGTGCCCAAAGCAGTATTTAATGGTACAAACATCACATTAGATATAAAAATGAAACTCTCATCTGACAATGGTCTCATACTCGGTTACAGTTTCGGTAGCCAGTTCAGTATTTTTGTTGAGAATCTCAAACTTAATCTTAGGGCTTCTGACCAAGTATATACTACAAATTTCACATTTACAAAAGACCAGTGGACTCATATTTTCATAACTCATGATATATCATCAGATGATGTAGCAGTGTCTATCTTTGAAGACAGTGTCCTGACTTACCAAGATCACAGACTAATAGCAAGTTTAGCACTGCAGTCTGGTGGACATTTCCTTCTAGGACACTGGCAGGTGGCTTCTCCTGCAGATTTTGGAAAGCTGAATGGAATGATTGGAACTTTCAGAGTGTGGAACAAGATTCTAGATGACTATGTCATGTTTGATGCCTCAGTTACTCATATTGTTGCTGGATATGAAAGTCTTGTGCTCTTGTTTGAATTCAATGAGGGCCTGGGCTACGAAACTACAGACTCTGTTAATGGTCTTGGAATGTCTCTACCCAAAACTGGAGAAGTTACCTGGTTCATAACAGACCTTCCAAAGGTTCCCAAGGCTTCTGAAGAATGTAAAGTGGAAACTGAAGTCACACTCAAGTTGGCCGCAAATTATGAGAAATGTGTATCAATGCTAAAATCAGAACATTTGACATCTGTGTGTGTTGGACTAGGAACAGAATTTGATTCTAGTTACTTTTATGATGCCTGTTTAACAGATGAGACCTATGTCTCTTCATTAAAAGCCAAAATTGATTATTATTCAACAGTTATATCACTATCAGCTATTAAAAATCAGATCTGCATAGATGGAACAACTGAACACTATAAGTATGTATGTTCAGAGTTTTGTAACTTTGGAACTCCAACCAAATCTGGTTGTAAATGCCACAAAGGCTACTGGGGTGAAACCTGTAATGATCCTTGTCCTGGTGGAAGTGATAATCCCTGCAGTGGGAATGGCATATGTAATGTAACAACAGGAACCTGTACATGTTTAAAGGGATTTTCACTTCCAGACTGTGGAACATGTGAAGAAATGTTTATGCCAGTAAAGTGTGATACAGCTTATCCCCCAACTTACAATCCTGAAGACAACAGTGTTGATGAGACAGCACCTGTAAATACCATCTGCTCTATTTCTAGTATGGGCTATGTGATCAACTATATGCAACTTTCATATTATTTTAATCATATTGGACAGTTCTATCTAGTTAAGCCAGACAGTGATAACGACAAAGTACCAGACATTCAAATATGTACAACCAACTGCTACTGTGGAAAAGCATGCATCACTGCAATGTATTTGAACTACAAGTCAGAATCTATCAGTGTAAAAGGAGCATCATCTTCCACAGGAGATGTTATTGTAACAATCAATGATGATTTACAATACTCTTCCATAGCAACAACAGGCCTTGAAACTTTGGAGATACAATCTTCCTCAGAGACACAGTATATAATTAAAAGCTTGGACAATGAGATCAATATAATTGTGTCTTATAGTTCTTCAGAGCCACGATTCCTTGACGTTGTTATCAGGATTCTCAGTGATACAGACTTATGCTCAAACCAAGTTAGTATCTGTGGCAATTGTACAAACTTTGCTGTTGGAATGGAATTCTCCACTTATGAAAGCTGGATCGTCCAGGATGGAGATAAATGTGTGACCAATTCAACTGATGGAAATGTCCTTGATAGTACAACAGGTACTGGAGGCTCTGGTGGCTTTGCTGCCATCTTCATTGACACACCTACTGCAAGTATAGATACTTCTGAGGGAGACAGTAGTGGAACTAAACTTTCTTCTGATATTCTTAAGGATGTCATAACTAACCAACATGGAATAGCAATATCTATGAAAATCAAACCAAAGAAGGATAATGGAACCATCTTCACATACAGTTACTCAACTGTGTTTCATATGTTTTTGGAGAATGGCTTATTGAAATTTTCTGTAGGAAATCAAGTCTTTGATTCAGATATTCCTATTCCAATTCCAAATGATGAATGGCATCATATTTCATTGGTGTGGTCTAATGTCAATGAGCAAATGATAGTATATGCAACATCTTTGACAAATGGGAGTGAAACTGAAAATGCCCAATTTCTTGTTCCAAAAGAAGCCTTCAGTAATCATGGGATATTATCTCTAGGCTCATGCAATAGCCTCTTCAATCCTGATTTAATTGATCCAATTAAACAAGACTTAGTTGGTGAGATGGATGAGTTCTTTGTGTTTAAAAGATATTTGGAGGCGAGTGAAGAGGCCAAATACAGATATGATCCAGTTCCACTGGATGAAGAGGGCCTTGGGATTTATTTCAATTTTGACAATGTGATTGCTGGTACAGTTAAAGATCTTGTTAGTGGCAATGACCTTACAGCACAGACCCCATCATGGAAAGAACCAACTGTGACATTTTCTTCGTCAGATTTACCAATTAATCAAATATCAGAGGATGAACAGTCTTGTATTTCAGAATATACTGCAGAAGTCCTTACGGCCGCAACTGATACTTGCACCAGTTACTACAGTAACAGCCAGCTGATCACATTATGTGACGATCTTGTAGACATTGACATGCATAGGAGAGGCTGTATACTTAAGATGCAGAGTACAGGAGAAGAGGGCACTGCATTAGATGATGTTTTAACATATGCTGAAAAGTGTAATCTCATGCAAGAAATGAACAATGAAACAGAATCTGTTGATGTGAAACAGTTTTTATGTAGCTTTAATAATGTTGCAACTGGATATGTTGGTTTGGATTGTGATATTCTCTGCAAGTTCCCAGATCCTCAAGGTGACGGTCTCAACTGTTCCTGTGCCACGGGCTACTATGGTGACCACTGTGATCAAGTGTGTCCTGGAGGAGCTGAGAACCCTTGTAATGGTAATGGAGAATGTAACAAGCTCACAGGAATCTGTAAATGTTTAAGCAACTATCAGGGTGATAGTTGTGATACATGTTCAAGTGGATGGTTAGGAAAGGACTGCAAGATAACAATCCAGCCGTCATTACCAGGCTCTAAATTCTACTCATGCTCTATGACAAGTTACCGTCATCTTACAACTTTTGATGGGTCTTCTCTCCCATTGAAGGCTCAAAGGTATGGTACATTTATGTTGTACAAAGATGCATCATTAAAGATAGAAATTCAGATAGGTTCATGTTCTGATTTTGATCTGTGTGTGATAGCTATAGCATTTGAATCAGGAAACTCAAGAGCGTCCATTGTGCCACGTGAAAATGGTGTTGTAAGGTACAATGGAAATGAGGTCATAATTGATGGTAGCTTGTCTCTATCCCTATACAGACTGAAACATCCAAGTACAGCTTATTTCTTACTCGAAAAAATGTTTTCTGGATTTTCTGTGAAAATATTTGTGCAACAAAGCTACTTAAGCATTTCTATATCATCACAATCTTGCCCAGTCTCTTCTGTAACAGCAGGTATCTGTGGTGGTTGTGGCAGTCAGAGTTCAAGTACATGTGTATCAAATGATGCCCTTTGTGGCATTACTTATGGTGGTATTGCTCAAACTATTACCACCAGTCAAAGTGGTGCTGAAATCATGACAGCTATTGGGGAGTACAATAATCAGTTTCAATTAAACTACGAGGAGTCTATCTTTGCATCAAATGGAGAGAGCCCATTAACATCTGGTTATGGGATAGAACTAACATCTGATGATAGCTACATAAGTTTCCCTACATTTGGAGAAGAAATATTCAGCAATCCTGATGGTAGAGCTTTAGAGATTCGAGGTGAGTTTGAAACAGCAGATGGTGGCACAGTTTTCAGCTATAAAGCTGGAGAGAAAACATTTGGAGTGGTGATAGAAGATGGTAAATTTGTAATTCGCTATGGAAATGAAACCTATCCTACAGGCATTTCAGTAGTAGTTGGGGAACCATGTAATATTGGTATTTCATATAATGTACAAACTGGAGAAGTTGTGCTTGATTACATCTATGGTGATTCTAACATTCATTCCTATGCAGTAATTGAGACTATTGGTACTGGAGCTTTAGATGCTGGGGGAACACTGGTAGTTGGTCAATGGTCCAGTTATAACACACCGCCTCCTCCAGGTCATAGCATCTTCACAGTAGACAGAGTTAGCATATGGGACAAATCTATTAAACAAAATCAGTTTGTAAGCAACTGGCAAGTAAATAAAGCTTCAGAAGAACCTGGTCTTTCAGGTGTCTACAACCTGGATGAAGGCTCTGGGACAGAAACGAAGGATTCACTGACTGGCAATGTTGCTACTATAGATGAGGCTTCATCATGGACAGAGAGTGAAATTTACATTGTTCCTGAGAGTGAAGAGATGTCTGATTCCTCAGATACTGTTGCTATTAATGAAATGGCAGAAGCAGCATGTGGGGAGCTTAGAGATATTTTATCAGATCAATGCAGCCAATTGTCAGAAAGCTTGAACTCGATGTTTGCCAACTGCTATGAGGATGTAACACATACTGGCAATTCTGAGGCAGGACTGGCTGCAGCCTTACCTGTTGCAACTGAATGTAGTGAATTGCTTAATATTGAAAACCCTTTGAAAAGCCTTTGCAATGGTTTCCCAGGTGAGCAATTTCAGGGTTGGACAGGACTAAACTGTGATATAAAATGTGATCATGGTACTTACACAACGGACAATGGATGTGAATGTGACATAGGTTACTATGGAGATGACTGTTCAGGAACATGTCCAGGTGGGCCTGTCCCACCATGCAGTGGACATGGAACTTGCACAACAGATGGCAAATGCTCCTGTGATCCTGCCTGGGATGGAGATGACATCTGTAGCTCATGTGGAGAGAACTATACACCTAGTGGTAGTTGTGATGACTTGGTGGTTATACCTCCTAATAATTGTGCTGGGAACAAATGCAGTATGAAAGGAGGAAAAGTGTATCAACTGGATTGCACCCAAAAGACCTATAATACAATCAACACTGACCTTACAATTTTGACTTATGGTGGAATAACAGTTACTGTAAGTATATTTTAGAATTGATCCTTGTCATGCTGAATATTTTTATGTACTACACTCCTCCTTAATTTGTATTGTATCAACCTGCAGCATTACAGTTGTTAGCGTGTATTTTTAATCGGAGTGGAAAGCAGTGTGGACCTTGATCAGGTGGCTCCATCAGGAGCCAACTGATCTGGATCTACAGTGTTTTCTTAAAAGCATCAGCAGGACAAGGGTAAATTAAATACTAGTTCCCCCTGCTGATAACTTTTGCAAACAGTTTGGACACAGATCAAGCAAGACAAAATATTTGGCCTGATCTCGATCCAAACTGATAATCTGATGATACAGTAAATAGTAAGTGAGTATGATCAGGAAATACTACAATTACAAACCGCAGACAACCCCATGGCACTGCGAGGAAGAGCCGCTTAACCATCACGAGACACCAGGAAGACAAATTAAGCAAAGCAACCAGCTCTCTCTTCCCCATCAAGATGATTGCAATACTAGAATTGACATAAAGTAACGTACAACAAAACATAGAACAATTACAGACTCCCAAAATGGGAGTAACAATAAACAAAAAGTCAACAACAACCTGTTTTAAGCGGCCACTCAAAAATAGACAAAACAAAGATCTTTAAGACAAATGGTAGCTTAGCGAAGATCGAAAGTATTGCTTGGATTAAGCAATAATCAGTCTTGAAAACCAAATTTTGGTCTTTTTTTTGAGTGGCGGCTTAAGACCAGTTTTAGCTGTATTATTGAAAGAAGTTTTCAAAAAAGAAATCTTATATGGTAACTGTAATAAAAGTTCAAACACTTTTTCTCTCGGCTCTCAAATAAAGTGTTTTATATTTGGCTTTGAATCCACACAGTGTTTGCTACATTAGCAAACAGGGGAGACTGATTAGACTGCTTCAGATGCAGTCTGATCTGGGTCTGCACTGTTTGTCGAGGCCTTTTTGGGGGGCAGCTAGTGTTCAAAATTTTAGAATGTGTACCATAAATACCACAAACCATGTTAACTTAACTCAGAACATCTCAGTTCACCTGTACTCTATTATAGGGATAAACATGAATTTTCATGCATTACGATTCGCCAGGTCTGGAGGGAGATGTTCAAAAAGGGCAAAGCCTGAAGTGTTAACATTTCCTGAGGGACGTTGGGAATTTTATATGCACTGAGGAACAATGGTTGTTAATTACTATGGCATTATTCAATGATATGTTAATATGAATAAGAAAAGAATGGCGGTATATTTTAGCCATTTCAGTCAACTGCTGGTTGGATAATTTCACATATTCTTGCTCCAGGGCCAAGCCATTTATAAGAGAGATAAAGAAACCTACTGCTGTAAACTGTTGTGGCCAGGAATGAGCATATTTAAAGTACCAAATCCATGCAATAACAGCAGGTGAATTGCCTTGTTCAATCATGGTTTTGTGACTGCTGAAACATGACTGTTAAAAGCTTTAAACACAAATATTATGCAATATTGAGGTGTTATGATTTTGGATGGCCTCCACACCCATATGGGTAACAAAAAACCATTAAAAATCATTCCCACTAGAACCAAAGGCCAATAACCCTGGACCTTGGTATGTCATATCGGGGATAGGGGCCCTTCCAAGTTTGTTGATAAACCTAGAACTCTTATTATATTTGTAAGTAATGGTTCACTTTATATTGTAGATAAGTCAGATTTCATGCACATCAGCCAAATTCGTCTCGTTTACTTGCATAAAAAGATTAAAGATAATGGATTCACAGACGGAAATTCTCTTCAGACACAAAATGGACATAACAAATGGTGGAAAGGAAGAGCATATCTACATTGATGATCAAAAGTGGAAAAACCAGAAGTTCTCTGTAGAAGATAAAGGAGCCTTTAAATTGTCTCTCAGTAGTGCTAAAACGGTAATTGTGTCCCATGAAGGAACTGGAGTGTCCGTTACGGTGAACAAGCGCAACGACTACCTCACCTTTGATCTGGTCACACCACAGGGTGCATCACCAATCGGAGGGCTTTGCAATGGAATATTCCAAATTCTTCCAGGCAATTCACCAGGGACATTACGACCAATAAGCGTATGTAGGATTATGATTATTCTCAGGCCTTTAGTTAAGAGTACATAACAGAAAAATAATTTTCTTATTTCTGAACCAAAACATATGTTATTGGTACTCAAAAGAACCCTCTCAATGAGACGGTTCTTTCAAGCATCCAAAACACATGCTAAAAATTATGGGTAAGAAAATATTTACAATTTTACGGTGAAAATTTTTATTTATCTAAACTTATGTATTCTTCTTGTACATCGCAGTCCCCTGGCCCCCAGATAAGAGTGTGTATCTTATTTCTCAACCAAAGCATATGTTGTGGGTACTCAAAAGAACCGTCTTGAGGAGACGGTTCTTTTGAGTACCCAAAACACATGTTTAAACTGATGGATAAGAAAAGAATCACAATTTTATGCTTAATATGTTTGCTTAACTGACCCTATGGTCCCTTTATAACAGTATGTTAGGTGGTCCACAGGAATGAACTCTGTTATAAATGGATTGTGTTATAAAGGGACTATTTTACAAAGATGTTATATTTCATGGTCATATAGTTTCTTTGTAAAAATTCCATGGTAAAAAGATTTAGACCATGTTACAACCAGGCAACCACCAATTTAGCATTTTATTCCAATGAAATCTAAAGATTAGCTGTCAATAATTAAAATTGGCTATCTATTATTGTCATCCAAGTGCACGCTAAACTACACAAAAACTTGTTCATTTCTACATGCTCATTACACTGAAGCATAAAAATAGTTGAGAAGTTTGTGAAATAAAAGTTTATGGTGAAAAACACTCATTTATTAAATTGACATATGTTGTAGATGCACTTTGGAATTGCCTCAATTAGGCAATTCCAAAGTGTACCAACAACATATCACATGTGATTATTGTCATTATCACTTATTTTTCCCATTTCACAGAAATGTTTATTTTAAATAAATCATTTTCTTATAAAATTTACATTGCTAAGGCAAATGATCAGTAGAACTATGTTCATTTAATTATCAGTTTCATCCATCAAACAACGAAAGCTATGCTGAAGATAACTAAAGTCAATTTAAAAGCCAAAGTAAAATAATACAGCAATATATGTATACGCAAATACAACAATGTCAGTATAAAATTTGATTTGTTGACAGTCTCTTCAAACAGTATATGATTACATACACTTATAATGCACAGTATCTATGTAACATGTATCATATTTTTCTCTACCAACTTACAAATACTTGATTCTATCTGGGTTATAATAGCACAAATGTTTTGTATGCTACAACCTACCATACAACATTAAATTTTAGTAATAAAAGTTTATGTTATTGTAGATGAACTAAAATATACAGGGAATACCAGCCTGTATTGTGAAACTATGTTTGTATAATTTGTGCAGCAGTTAACTGGGTACACTAAAATATTTTGGTTGTTGTTAAATAAGTGACTAGATTAAACTTAGTGTTCTTCAGATAAGTAATACAAAAATCTAAATCCACCATACATAAACATTTCAGACTCGATTTAATACTGTCTTTCACAGCATTTTAGACATACTTATGCAGTACCTTATGATATATTTTATATGGTAAAATATGTTACTTTAACAATTTTGACAGAACATGGGACCTTATCCTTATTCAGCTGTTATTTGAAAGCAAAGTTGTTTTTGTTAATGAGGTTTAAAACCTGTAACTTTGGCCAAATCAACATTTTCTTTTGTTTTTAAAAAAGTTCTAAAATAAAATATTTCACAAAAGTAATTATGCTTTAGCAATTTGACATAGTCTCTTAATAAGAACCGAAAAATTGTATTGTAGACGAACAAGTATCTTTATGTCTAATTAAAACAAAAATCAGTTCAGGAATGAAATAAATTACCCTTTGATTATCATTTAGGGAATTAAGCAATATATAGAAAGCCGTAAAGTGTGTAAAATACGTTACATATTACCAAACAAACAAAAAACTGATACTTTACACCAGAAACAATGTTTAATACCCCCTTTAACCCTTCTTTATCAATATAATGCTTATATATGGTGTTTAAAAGCGTACATATAGGATTACATGCTTTGTTTTTAAATGAAAAGGTTCTTACTGTACATAACGTTTTATTAGGGGTTGTCATATTCAACAGCTTATAACTTCTAAAGTTTTAGTGATATAAGCAAGCTGTTTGCAGTTTTAAAATGGTCAGTTAATTGTCTTTTAGATACAAGTTATTTTAATCTAAAATATTCCTGTAGAAGTTTATAAAAAGAAACTATATACTATAATATCAATGATTTTATAGGGTGTAGTTGAAAATGTAACGTTAATGACACCATAATGGACATAAATTACTCTAATAAATATCAGTATCTGCAGGAAATTAACTGTTCTTACATATTACATGACTGTTTAGCCAATTTGAATAGCTCAAGTACCACTTTAATAGCCTTAATTTTATATTTTTGTTTATAAAAAAATGAGGGTAACGTATTTAACACGCTATAGCACCCAAATGCCCCCACTGCCAGATGGCCAAAATGTTGCAAAAAGCTCGTTAGATGTTATGCTTTAAGAAAAACATAGTCTACAAAGTTCCCCCTGGGGGGAGCAAAACCCTTAGTACCTCATGGCCTAGTATCTCCTGAACCCATTTTCCAATTTTTGAAATATTTCATACACTTGCTTCAAGGTCATATCATGAGGCCAAAAATCACTGAAAAGTAGCCAGCATTTCTTTCTTATTTACAGGTATCAGCCGAAGGATCTAGTTTTGTAAATGCAGATTATATACATAACGGAGATATAAGTAACATTAGAGCGGGTCATGCCGTCTGTATGGTAGCCACGACAACAACTGTAGATCTCACCACGGTGATCACTCAATCTCTGAGTATGACCACAGAACTATATGTGAAAACCTGCACAGCACCAGGCTGTCATGGGGTGATTTGGTCGTATGCTACCAAAAAGACATTTGCAGTGTGGAATAAGGGCACTGTTGTGATAACATTTGACTTGGACACTTGGGATACAGGGTTAACTTTGGAAGATAATGAATGGAACCAAATTTCTCTAGTCTGGACATTAAAAGAAAAGAAGTTAGAGGTCTACGTTTACAATAGCGAAGGAAATCTCATTGCTGAACCATTTTCACATGGTCCCATCAGACCAAATCCTTTCAAAAAAGGCGGAAAATTGGCGTTGGGAAGATGGCAAACTTCTTCGAGAGATAATGGAAATCATGCAAGTGATACATTTGTAGGTTGTATAGATGAGCTTAGGATATGGAAAAAGTAAGTAATTCAAACTTAGCTCTTTGCCTACTGGTGTCGACTGCTGATAACCTTTAAAAATAGTTTTAGATGAATAGTTTGGACCCAGATCAGGCCCGACATTACTTCAGGCCTGATCTGGATCCAAACTGGACACTCTGATGGTATTCCTGAAAGCATTTTTCAAAAAAGTTGATTTTAAAAAAAATTAGCAGACGCCAAAAAAGCATGAAAAATTACCCAGTAGGCAAAAAGTTAAAGCATCAACTGGCACCACTCTGTACTTAAAAAAAGTTAAGGGGCACGTCATTGCTTTTAGCTTTTTTGATTTGTTTGTTTGATTTGATTCTTTACGTCCCATCAACGATCTTTCAGTTAAACAGGGATGGGTCTTCCTGGGTTGAACCAGTACTAAGCTAGGATAAATGTGTCTTGCTCAAGGACCACAACGCAGTGATGCCAGTGAGACTCGAACCGGGGGCCCCTCAGTCTGTAGTCAAGCACTGAGCCACTGCGCTCCCTGACTTTTGGCTTTTACAGGTATTCTTCCATCTGTCCAGCCACCTGTTCATGGTTTATCTTAACATTGGATATCTCATAAACTATACGAGACACAATCTTAACCCTTTTCTCCAGTCATATATTTGTCATCTGCTCTCTCTTCTGTTAGGCTATATTGTAAACAAAATGGACCAAGATCAGTCTGCTCTGGCATTTTTTCAACTTCAACACAAATTTTGAGATCCTGATGAAATGCTGCATAATAAATGCCACATTGTGTGGCACACTGTTTGTCAATATACTCATATAGGAGTCACTAATATAAGAGTTATGTATGTAGTTATCTGTTCTATTTTTAGATCTTTCTCAGAAGAGGCAATGCATTATCACTGGGACATGCATGTTGATGGTAGTGAAAAGAAGCTGATGGCTTATTGGAAATTTGATCGACTAAGTGGTAATGTCACCTTTATAGTAATTCCTTCAGTTTGATCTATGTAACTATGTAGAAAAGGTTTTGGATTTATTTCCTAAGTGTCCCAAAGCATCTGTATTAAAATTGATAAACCACTGGGGGGTTGCATGTTTAGTAACGTGTAATTATACTAATAGTGTCCATAACAATGTTGCATACATAGGGACAAAATCTTAACTTTCATGCCAATAGTGTGATTCCAAAGTAATTTTAGTGCCATGTCATAATTAGAATCTAGCATTTGTGATTGTGTAGTAGTGAATTTATTAGACTTTTTGCGAAAAAAAAGATAAAACTTGGCAAGCCTCCTATTTACTCTCTTTTCCTCAACCCATTTAATAAATTCAATTATACATGAATGCTCATGTACTGTAGTATCCTCTATATAAGAAATTTAGTACCCGGACATAGCTTAGTAGATTGGTGAAACTCCAGACTCATGACCAAGAAGTTGTAGGCTCTAATCTCGCTGTCAATTTACGGTAAATGTTCTGAAATTTGAAACACTAGTTCCCTACCAAAACTGCCTTGACAAACAGCGCAGACCTAGATCAGACTGCTTTTGAAGAAGCAGTCTGATTAGGGTCTTCCTTGTTTGCTATTCTGACAAGCACTTTGTTAATTTCAGCCCTGATGACCAACAGTTTAATTGAGAACAGAAAGAGAAAAGTTTAGAAATGTTTGAACATTTACCATATGTCATTAAACAAAACACATTCTACAACGCATGTTTGGTAGGAAAAAAGGGGCTGAAGGATCAGTATTGCAAGAGTTATGCCACTTTATAGTTCTAACTGTATGGTGTTTGCAAGATGGCTAATATAGTGCATACTTAGTGAAATCAACTCCTCCTAAAGCCATCAGTTTAACCTTTTAATACTTTGCAGGTATATGTTACAGATATATTGAAGATGTGCATGAATAAGTTTAATGATGAAAAAATGATTTTTAATAAATTTACAGCATTTTAACTTAGCCATTTTTGGACCATTGCATAATGTAAAATGATTGTCAACTCTTCTTAGAGCTTTAAGTGTATCCTTTCAAAACTTTGTGAATTTGGCTCAAATGGTCAGTGGATAACCCCTTTCCAGAGTGTTCAAATCATACAGACCTGTCGAAAAAATGGCCGACAGGTTCATCCACCTGTCTGTCCATTTGTCTGTCTGTATGTCTCTCTATCAGGAACTGTATTCTTTTAGCCATTGATAAATTTGATTCATTATTGGTTTCCATTGAGATGCTACATCTGTTTAATACTTCGTCAACATTATGGAAACATTTACATGTTAAGTCTTGTTGAATGAGCTAATGCATCAAATTATATAGCCAGATGCATGGAGGGACAACAGTTGCCCTTTTGCTTATGAACAGTCAATCTCAGGTGAGCGACCAAGGACACTCTTGTTTCATTTTTATGGCTCAAATCATCTTTTCTCTTTACAGAATTGGATGATGGCTCCAAGAAATTGTTAGATGTTAGAAGCAGGACTGTGGGCTTTCCACCAGTTTATAATCCATTCTCACCGATATATCTAGTTGTCTCCGACCTCCCAATTACATATGAATCCTATAATGCTCGCCGTAGAAAACGTGAAGTTGACAGACAGGGCATGAATACTGCTATTGCCTTACACAGAAGAAAGCGACAAATTGTCTCCTATGATATCAGCGCCTGTGATAGCGTGTTCACATCAAGCACCCTAGCAACGTGAGTAACTCACATCATTGGCGTAACTCCCATTACGCAGTATACGCATGTGCGTAATAAAAATAGTAACACTCAAGGGAGCTCACCTAATGTGGTTGAAGTGATTTTCCATTCCTTAAGGAACTCCTCTTAAAGGAAAGAATTCGCTCCCTCTGGGAGCAAATTCTTTCCTTTAAGAGAAGTTCCCATTTTGTGAAGGGAATTAATTGTAGAGAATCATTGCTTGATACTGTAGTCTCCCTTTGATGTGCGTAACTTTTTCAGGGTTCTGGCTACGCCATTGCACCTTATAAGGGCCTTGACATGAGAAAACCTGTCTGTGAAGTTTTCGACCAAGTAAGACTCAATCCAGCCTGCTTAGCTACACAGACTAGCTAGAATCTTGAATTTTTGCATGTGGCAAGTTTAGCTTTCATACTTTCTAGACAGCGAATAGCAAAGACACTGATCAGACTGTGCTGAGGCCCAGGCTGGTCTGTGCCTTTGTTGATAACTGCAACAGGACCTTAGTTAAGAGTGTGTATCGAAAAACGGTTCTTTTGAGCACCCAAAACATATGTTAAAACTGATGGGTAAGAAAATATTTACAATTTCACGCTCAAAAGTTTTGTTTATCTAAACTTGTGCTGCAACATATTCAGGTTTTCTCACATTGAGGCCCATTAATGAGCAATGTCATTAGTCAGTAGTTATCCAATCCAGAGGTTATAACACTTTTCATGCTCAACTCACAGGAGCATGAAAAGGGAGCCCAGTGGTAGAGTGCTTGACTCGAGACCGTGGGGCTGTGGGTTTGAGCCTCACCGGTGTCACTGCGTTGTGGTCCTTGAGCAAGACGCATTTATCCTAGCTTAGTACCGGTTCAACCCAGGAAGACTGGTCCCAGGCTGTTTAACTGAAAGATTGTTGATGGGACGTAAAGAATCAAATCAAACAAACAAACAGGAGCATGAAATTCATTCTTGCCATAAATCTTAAAATGCTAACAATTGTGACCAGAGCAAATGACATTGTTTGCTGTTATGAGTAAAAAAATGCCTCCTTTGGTTTGTATACTACTTTTTATAAAGATAACAAAGGGGTACGTGCATTAAGAGGCTATTTTGGCCCCCCTATGAGGCCAAAAAATGAAAAGTGCTTTTCACAAGTTTCTTCCTATTAGCTTATTAGAACAATAGCCCAAGTGTAAAAGTCTGGGATTGATTCTATTTTTACCGTTGCTATGGTAACAAAAATGGCTGCCAAAATAGGCTGAAAATAGGAAAGTGACCATTTTGGAGCAAATTTAAGACATTTGACAGAGAAATTAACATAGAGCACAAGCAAATACCAAAGAGATATTTTAACTGAGGGTGAGAATTATCACGGCACATAATATATTAAAAGGTTTTTTTGGTATTCGCTTGTGCTGATATCTAATTCTTAAAAAATCGCTCTGAAAAAGCCTTAAATTTGGCTCAAACTGACAATTTCTCTATTTTAAGCCTATTTTGTCGGCCATTTTTGTTACCATAGCAACGGAAAAAGTAAAATAAATGCCAGAATTTTACACTTGGACCATTCTTCTAATAAACCAATTGGGTGAAATTGGTGAAAAGCAACTTTCAATTTTTGGCTCCAGAGGGGGCCAAATTTGCCCCTTAATGCACGTCCCCCTTTCATGCTCAATTGTTTAGTATAAAAAATAAATTATGACCTCAGGACCACGATTCTGTCGGTCCTGATCTGGATCCAAACTGTTTGACACTCTGATGGTATTCCTGAAAGAATTTTTTTTTTCAGCAGGCAACAACAAAATCATGAAAAATTTCCCAGGTTGCATATAATGGACATTTTCCGGCTATTCACAAGAATTATCATCTGCTCTCTTTTGGTTATATACTTTGATGGCCAATATTGCAAACAATATGAATCCAGATCAGACTGCTCTTTAGGGAGTCTGATCAGGATTCATCGTGTTTGCTTCTGTGTTAAGATAAGTCTAGAGTGCATTTAAATATATGCAACAGATGTGATAAGCAGACAACATTTTGTGGACAAAAATAATAACTGGATAAGGGGTAACTCCTTGCCTGTCAGGGGTGAATTTTGTTGTTTGCTGATGATCCTTGCAAACTGTTTTGACCCAGATCTGGATCCAAACTGTTTGACGCACTGATAATGTTCCCGAAAGAATTTTTTGAAAAAGTTAATTTTGAAAAAATCAGCAGACAACAAAAAAATCATAAAAAAATTACCCAGCATTCAAAGCATTAATTGTCAAATGCTATATGAGCCAGTGAATGAGATTTCCAACAATGTAGTATGAGCGACCAGCAAAGCCTCAGACCAGCCTGCGCATACGCGCAGTCTGATCAGAGCCTTTGCTAGTCCCTTGAGTATTCTATGATTGTTAAGCTAATGACTGAACACCATTTGGAGTTTCTAAGCTTAAAAGGAGGCTGCACAGGCTAGCCTGAGTGTACACTTGTCAAAATGCCACATTGTTGGAAATCACATAACACGGCTCAATTATGATATCTTTATTTATTTCAGTACTTGTCAATCAGTCAGCTCATTGGGAACTGTTTGGCGTGATGAATGCTTTAATGCTGGCGACAAGTATGAAGTGGCAGATGCAGTCCTTGGATTTGCTTCCGATTGTAAGCTGATTCTAGGCCTCATTACAAATCCTGCCTCAACCCTGTGCCAGGACTATGATGGACAGTTTAATTTCTGGGAGACAATGGGAGAAATCTGTGAACCAGAATGCAAGTTTGGAACTCGTCAATCCTCGTCATCATGTGTGTGTGAAGATGGATACTGGGGTGTTACATGTAACAACATTTGCCCAGGTGGTTTTACTGAACCCTGTTCAGGATTTGGAACTTGTGATCAAGCAACTGGAGTCTGCAACTGTCCCGTCAGTAGACTTACCTCTGATGACTGTTCTGTGTGTTCGTTGTCCTGGTATGGAACAAATTGTGAATTTGCCATTAATGAAGCAGATGGAAGTGTTACGGAGTCGGTAGCGATTGCAGGTAGATTGGGACATGTCTATTCATTAGATGGACTTAATTTTATCAACAAAGCTGTGGGTGAATACTTGCTTCTAGCTATATCAAATGTGATCATTGAAGGCAAATTTGTGACCTGTTATCAAAATTTCACCTGTTTACCTTTCATTGCCGCAAGAATTGGGGACATTAGCAATGGTTTTGCGGCAGTTACAGTACAAGCTAGACGGACATATAACTCCAAACCAAGGGTGTATATCAATGGCATTGAGACTGTGTTAGATTCTCCAGCTTACTTTGAAGGATTTACTGTCAGCAGATCCTCTTTTCTTGAGGTGAATTTTGAGGTCACTAATCATTTCAGTTTCAAAGCTCGGGTAGAAGGACAGTATTTACAGCTCACCATCAAGCTTCCTAACTCGCTTGTATCAGAGACCTCAGGAATATTAAGCGGAAATGAAGCAACCACACCAACCTTAAAAATGGCTCACCTTTTTGAAGCAGACACACCCTACTTTGATATATGCAATTCAGGCAGTTCTACCCAGTCTGTTCTTGCTAGCCCTAGTTCAACAACTCTAGTGTTAGACAGCTATAACCAGACAACAACCTCTCAGACAACATTAGATATGCTTAGATTTGTTGTGGCAGACTGTGATAATTTCATACACTATCCTTCTTTAGCTGATAAACTTCAAACTATGGGAGGCTACAATCTGAACTTTGAACAAACTAGTGTGTATTCGGATTTAGCTATTAACAACACCAGATATCCTAATATAACTATAGAACTTACTGTAAAGCAAGAAGCTGCCATTTCTGGTGGTGTTCTATTCTCCTTTACTTCAGACATTGTGTTTATGGTGATCAGTGGAGACACATCTCTTGAAATTCATACATATGATGGTAATAGTATAACTGTCCAAGAATCTAATGTCACTTTAGAAGCAGGTATTTGGAATACACTTGTTTTCTCCTACTACAGTCCATCTGGTGTTCTTGATATGTATTGTATTAAAGATGGAGGAGCCTTGACCAAGAGAGATTTTGTGGTTCTCAATGGTATCTTTAACTCTACAGGGAAAATTTCCCTAGGACATTGGCATTTACCAGATAATGGTTTACCTTACACCGAACCATCAGCATTCAAAGGTGAAATAGATAACTTCATGATATGGGGACAAGCAATTGAAAGTAGCCAGGTGTATGATCTCTACCAAATGGACCCAGCTTTAGCTTCTAGTGCCTTGTTATTTAATCTTCAGTTTGATGAAGGAGATGGTAGCAGTACACAAGATGCCATTGGATATTCAACAGTTTACCTACCACAGTATCCATGGGTTGCACCAGATTGGCTACCATCTGACATTGTGTACACTAGCATCAACGAACCAGGGGTCGAGTATTTTTACTTTGCAAATTCAACACTCGAACAAGAAGCATCAAGCATCTGTGCTACGCATCTGTTGCCCAACTATGTACTTGTTGACTGTGTTGGAATGGATAATGGAACAAGACAATTCTTCTATCTAAATTGTATGCAGTCAGTGGCTGCCACAAAGGACACAACAGCTGGATTCAACACTGTTCTTGAATTGTTCTTAATATGTGAAGAGCTTCATGCAATGCCATCTACAACAACAACTGCTCTATGCTCTCAGCTGAATGTTAAAGAAATCAATGGCACAACATGTTCTAGCTCTTGTAAATTTGGATTTAGTGATGGATCTGGAGGATGCACCTGTGCCAAAGGTTACTATGGTACCCAGTGTGATAGCGTTTGTCCAGGTGATTCTGACAACCCTTGTAGTAACCATGGTGACTGTCAAACTGATGGGACATGTAATTGCTGGTGGAACTGGCAGGGTGACCCCAGCTGTTCATCCTGTAGTGTTGGTGTAAGTGGTAGTGACTGCACTGTTCTGAACACATCCTCACTTAGCTCCGGATCAGAAAAAGTTGCAGCAGTCTCTTCTAATGGCTACTATATGACCTTTGGAGGACAGCAAATTTCTTTCATAGGAGAAACTGGAGCTTTCTTGCTTTTTAGTTCATCCTTCTTGAGCATAGATATTCATATTTATCAAGTGAGTTGTCACTATGGCTCCTGTATTGCAGCTGTTTCTGTCAGCACAACCACAACATCAGTGGTAGTCACTCCACCGGGACAAGGATACTCACCCATTGTGTACAAAGACGGGATAAAAACTGGCCTTGATGAAATTGCCAACCAATTTGATGCTTCTTTGACTGTAACACATCCCAGTCTAACAGAGATAGAGATTACTGCCATTGCTATTGGATCTATCAAACTACATATTCTTGTACAAGAGCAGTTCCTTCAGGTTTCTGTTATAACAGCATCAACTATATGTCAAGATGGTGCTGGTATCTTTGGTATTTGTACAGCACTAGCTAAAGATTACTCCACTATGACCAATGATGAGATTACAGCTTATATTCTCTCCAACTTCAAACTTAATACAAGTATTATACTGGATGCTCTTAACAGTCCAGCAGGTAGTGCTGCAACTATATCAGGATATGCTCTGAAGTTCAACGGAACTGCTGCCAAATCTGTTCCTCTCACATATCCATCTGGAGTTTCTCTTGATAACCAGGACTTCAGTGTAAGCCTCTACTTCAAACCATCAGCAGCTGGAGGCTATATTCTTTCATATTCTAAGGAGGTCACATTTTCAATTATAAATACACAACCACTAAGGATCCAGAATGATGTTAGCTTTGTAGATACAGTGATAACGCCAACGCTAAATGAATGGAATCAAATCATTCTTACGTTCAGAAGAGCTAGTAACCAGATTGACTTTTTCCACTTCTCTGCCAGCAATGAAGTGACACACCAAATTTTAAATCTTGATTGTCAAGCTGTGTTTTCTGCAGGTGGCATCATTATGCTGGGTGAGTGGATTCCATCTACAGGCAGTGGCAAATATACTTTCACCAATTCTTACCAGGGTCTTATTGATGACATTACTATCTGGAAAGAGCCTATTGAGACCTCACTCATCTACCAAGCTCACAGTTTGAATGTGAAACTCTCTGGTTTGTCAGGTTCTGCCGCAACTCTCTTCACATTTTCAGAAGGGGTTGGTGCTGTTGCTTTTGAAATTGTCAGTGGTAACAACATAATGCTACCCACATCTCCATGGCAATCTCCAGAATGGGAGATATCTGACCTTCCACTTTCAAAATTACGAACTGTTCCAAGTGATATATATACAGCCACCATTGATGAACAAGTAAAAGCTCTCTGTGAAGAGTTCTTTGACAATGCAGCCATAGACAGTAATTGTGCAGGGATTGACTCAAGTCTAAAGTGGTGGTACAAGCAGATGTGCATGATAACAGCCAGTAACAGTGGTCATAAGAGTGACACAACTTTTGCAATGGCCGACTATACCAGTTTGTGTACAGTAACTTCAGGAACCACTGCACCTGTCTATGTTCAATTATGTGGATTGAATGTAACACTACCAGATTGGTTGAAACAGAAATGCTCAGACTGTCAGTTCGGATATGATAGTGGTGGTACATGTGTTTGTTATTATGGCTATTGGGGAAGTAATTGTGAAAGTACTTGCAAAGGAGGAGCTACGAACCCATGTAATGGCAATGGTGTGTGTAAAACTGATGGAGAATGCCAGTGCTATGGAAGATTTAATGGAGATCAATGTCAAGCAAGCACTTGTGAAACCAACTGGGAAGGAACAGACTGTACTATTCTAAGTACTTCTTTTACACCTCTCGCTTCAGGAGATGAAATATTAGTTGCACAAGTGAATTTGATTGGACAACTTTCAGCTTTCGATGGCAAAATCATAGACATGCCCGTAAGAGACTACTTTAGTCTGATGAGTATTTTGTCGGCAGATGTGGCAGTGCATGGTAGATTTGCTATTTGTGAAACTGCATCAGCACTGCATGTATGCTTAACAGGTGTGATCCTTGTTCACAATGGAGAATCATATTACATCAGTTATGAAGGCTACACTGGAACGAGCGTAGAAATAGAAACCTCGACTGAAATGTTGACACTTTTTGGTACATTGACTCTAGGGAGTGCTACAGTTGACCTTGAATCACCAACAACAATAGTGATAACATTCAGCCATCTTGATCTCACGATCAAACTTTCTTCAATCAACTCTCGCCTCATGCTCACACTTTCAACGACAAAAACTAGTTGGGATGCTCTCAGTGCTGATATTGATGGTGTTCTTACATCTTGTGATACATCCAAGGCAATAACAGCGGCCACATGTTCTATTAATAGGAATGCTCTCTGCAGTGACACAAGTCAAGTGATTCCAGCTAATTGTATAATGGCTCAATCTGCTGAAGCGCTATCAGCATATCTTAACACATATTTATACACTGATACAACATTCCGACAAATCATTGAGAGCAAATATGTGGCGGCCATGGAATCCAACTGCCTGTTGTTTAGCTTAACTGGGGTCTCTGTAAGTGAACTAACATTACCCAGTGGTGGTGACTTCACCCTGGAGCTGCATGTAAAACCCCTGCAGTCCGGAGGCATAGTGCTGACTTATATGAAAGACTCTGACTACTTCATTCTCATCAATTCAGCATCTGGTCTTCTAGTTGTGCTGGATGGAGTTTACTACACAACAGATTTGATGATTACAGTGAATGTATGGAATCAGATTAACTTAGCCTGGAGATCCGACGTCAATATCCTGGAAGTCTATCTTACAGACAATGACGGTAAGGAACTTCAACTATAAAAAAGCTAAGTAAGTATGACCAAGAAATACCACAATCAACCACTGTAGACCAACCCACGACACCATGAGCAGGCCTCCAGATAAGAGTGTGTAACTGAAAATTATTTTTCTTATTTCTCAACCAAAACATATGTTGTGGGTACTCAAAAGAACCGTCTTAATGAGACGGTTCTTTTGAGCACCTAAAACACATGTTTAAACTTATGGATAAGAAAATAATCACAATTTTACGCTAAATTTTTTGGCTTTACTGGTCCTATGCATGAGAAAGACACGCAGAAGACATATTTACAAGCCACAAGACAGCAGGAAAACAGTTAAAGCAACCAGCTTTCTCTTCCTTAGCGAGATGATTGCAAAACTAGTTCAATAAAGTTAAGTAATTATGACCAGGAAATATCACAATCAGCCCACGGCACCATGAGGAAGAGACACAGAAGACTAACAGCCACAAGACAGCAGGAAGACAGTTAAAGCAACCAAATTTGAGCCGTGGCATATGATTTCCAACAATGTGGCATTGTGACAAGTGTAGACTAAGACGGCTCCTCTAAAGCTTAGAAACTCCAAATGTTTTCAGTCAGTAGCTTAACAGTCATAGAATATTCAAGCGACTTCAAAGGCTCTGATCAGACTAGGTGTATGGGCAGGCTAATATGAGGCTTTGCTGGTCACACATACCACATTGTTAGAAATCTCATGTCGCGGCTCAATTTTGTCTTCCTAAGTGAGATGATTGCAAAACTGTAAAGGATGTACTACATAACAAAACAAGGACCCAACACAAAGCCCCCACAAACAATGGGAGCATCCAAGATCAACACCAGAACCACCACCTTAGAATGTACAGCACCTGAAGCAACTAGGTGCTTAAATGAATTTTACCAACCATTTTCTGACTGGGGGTGACTTGACATCAGTTGATAATCTTTGCAAACAGTTTGAACTTATATCAGGCCCCACATTTGGACCCAGACCAGCTGATACTCTACAAATGTAGGACCTGGTCTGGATCCAAACTGTTTGACACTCTGCTCTGATAGTGTTCCTGCAGTATAGTATGTCCCCCAACCAAAGGGGAGTAGGACATTAGTTTAGCTTCTTTCCTGTAATACAAGTTCTTAAACAGTGGGTGGATTTTGACCAATCTTGCATAAATACATTTTTGGAAAGTGGGGAAAGAGCAGATTAGATTTTGATGACCTTCACCTTACTTTCAAGGTCACAACAGCATTTTGAAATGTGATATTTTGACCAAAATAGCTTTCAAATACATTATCACTTGAACCGAATAATGGAGTCAGGCCAAACTCGTGATGGTTGAGCGGCTCTTCCTCGCGGTGCCACAGGGTTGTCGTGGTATTTCCTGATCATACTCACTTTACTATTTTTTATATATTGTATCATTGTCAAAAATTAAAAAGTTAATTAGATTTTGGTTTTCTTGACCTAATTTTCAAGGTCACCATTATGAAATGACTGTAAAAATCAGCCTTTCCCGCACTTTTAAGAGCACCGTCCTTTTAAAACAAGTCAGCATTTTCTTCTCACAAGCATGCTTCACTCAATTTAAGGTTGGGGGACATAGTTTTCCTTTGAAAACACGGTTTTAATTGTTTTGGATTATTTTCTTAAATCCCGAATAGTTGGATAGATATGCCTTAACAAATGATACTTAAAGCATTAGCAACCAACAGAGATTCTGACAAAACTGTATAACTATACAGTTTTGCCAGAGCCTTTTCTGTTTGTTCACATCAAGTATGGAAGTAGGTGAAGGTAACTAGACCTATAGGCAAACTGGATAGCTGAACATAGAGTTTTATATATTTGCCTTCTAGTGTTATCTGCTCTTATCCTTTGCAAATACAAATGTAGTTTGTACGCATATCCGGGGCAACAAAATATCAGATGGTATTTTTGAAAGAGCTTTTTGAAAACATTAAATTTGAAGAAATAAAATCAGCAGATGACAAAAAAGCATGTAAAGAGTTAAGGAATGCTTTGGCACTTATGTAATAAGAAACATTTTTTTTACAGGTAATGTTACTGTGAAGGCCGTTCCAGTTCCTGCAAGTGTATTTATATCAGGAGGAACCCTTACTCTTGGATCTCTAACTCCAGGTCTAAATGTTGCACTAGCTATGGGAGACTTCAATGGCTACATTGATGAAGTGAGAGTATGGTCTCGTCCCCATAACCCAAGCATTATTACTCAGAACTGGAGAGTTACGATCAAGGCAGATACTGCCGATGTTTCACACTCTTGGCCATTCAATGAAGGCATTGGATTAACTGCAAATGAAGACAGGAAGGGTGAAAATTTTATTGTTGACGATGCACTTAATCCACCAACATGGAAGAAATCTGACCTTGACCTCTCCGCTGATACTTACTTGAAGGCCCCAGTAATGACAACAGAATTACCTATTAGTTTGTCAGATCTACAAGCTGCTAATGAAACGTGTAATAGCTTAATTCATGCATTCTCCCTGTCTACCGGGGCCTCCAACATTGATGATATTATTGCAGCTTTCAAGGCATTATGTGTGCAAGAAGTGGCAGAGAGTAATGACACATCTCAAGCAGAGTCTATTCTTGCAAGTGCTGGAGAGTTTTTCCAAGCAGTGAACAATCAGACAGAATCACCCCTGGCTAGTATGTGTAATAATGTGAGTTCAATCAAGGACTATATAGGTGCCAGTGGAGATAGTTGCACTATCTGTGTGTTTGGTACTGTAACTGCCAATGGCTGCGAATGTTTGGAGACACACTGGGGTGTAGCTTGTGACAATATCTGTCCTGTGGGACCTCTAGGTGCCTGTAACACATTTGGTGTTTGTGATTCTGTGGCAGGTGGGTGTAACTGTTTCTCCCGTTACCATGGCACTCAAAGTTCTGCAGTACTGTACTGGACTAACTTCCAAACATCAACAACAATAGTGAAAGTAGCGGATTACTCATGTGATACCTGTGCTGAAGGGTGGCTAGGTAGTGACTGCCACTTTGCTCAGGCAACTGGAACATCAACAACAACTTCTGTAGCATTTGCTTTTGGCTCTTACATAACCATTTTAGATGGAGTATCACTGACATTTGTAACACCTGGAGTTTACAGTCTGTTTCAAACAACCACCTTAGAGATACAAGCTTTGTTTCTCCCGTGTTATGGTGACCATCTGTGTCGTTATCTACAAGAGATATCATTCAAGGATTCAAAGTCAACCATTAGCATCCAGAATGTCATTGGAGGAAATCTCACCATAGTCTTTGATGGAGATACCATGGAGTATCCAATTGCAAAATCCTCTTCCAGCATGAGTATAGACTGGTCCTATAAGATGTTATTTCCACGTGTAACGTTTGGTGGGTCTTCCGTTCTTGTTTTCAGCTCTTCCTTAGGTCTTGTATCAGCATTCAAAATAGCCAGCTCAGATTCTCAATCCAACACTGGCCTACTAGGTAGCACAGATGGAAATTGGGTCAATGATTTGAACTGTGCAACTGGTAACCAGATTATTGATGAAAGTTTGATGACTGCTACCTACGTTGGAGGATGTGTCCGAGAGAGGTATACTCCCAGTTCAATTTTCCTACAACATCCAATGGGACAGAATAGTTTATCATCAGCTGGTTATTCCCTGTATCTGGAAGCTCAAACATTGACATTATCTGGTTACCCAATACAGACCGGATTACCCAAGTTTACCCTGAGTTTCTGGACAAAGGTTTTATCATCAAGCATTGTTAAACGAGCAACAACAACTTACTCTCTATTCCTGACAAACACTGGTAGCCAAAGCTTAGAATTCATATCCAACAATGGACAACTTGAGATTGACTGGGATCAGTTGTATCAGACAAACAAGAGTTTTGTTCCAGATAAGTGGACATATGTTGTCTTCACCTGGGCCGATGATGGTTCATGGTCAGTGTATTTGATCACAGAAGATGAAGTAGAATTTTATACTGGACCCAATACACTGGCAGGAAGTACAATAGACCTTGGGGCAATAACAGTTGTAGGAACCTCACAAGTTTTCATACAAATAGACTACATTAGAGCGTGGTCAGACACAAAGAGCCTGGAAAATGCCGTTTCCGACATGAAATTGTACTCTTCAGAACACTCCACTGGTTTGCTGCTGATTCTTATGCTAGATGAAGGTTCAGGACTAGCACCGTCTATTCTCACATTTGCTGCAGATGGTACTGTGACCACAACAGCAGGAACAATATCAGGTATTTCAATTTATTCTCTTTGAACAGAATCTTTAAAACCATAAAGTGCCACCCACAGGTTTAGGCAAACAAAAAATTTCATGGTACGCAGACGACAATTTCAAGTTTCGCTGATTTTTCAAAAATAACAAATAAGGCATGATATATCATGAGAATCGTCTGCTGGCAGACGATTCTCATTAAATATCATTCCTTATCTGTTTCAAAAATTAGGAAATCTGTCACAAATTTGTCATCTGCTGTAGCCGTGGGTTAAATACTACATTAAACTTAATAAGTGCACAGACTTATATAAGGACAAGTACTTATGTAACTCTTTCCGGCTAATGGTAACTTGTCGTCTGCTGATAAACTTTGGAAACAGTTTGGACCCAGATAAGGGGCGACAAAATGTCGGGCCTGATCTGGATCAAAACTGCTTGACAGTATCTGATGGTAATCCTTAAAGAATTTTTCGAAAAAGTTAATTATGATATAATTCAGCAGACGACAAAAAAAAAAGCATGCAAAATTACCCAGTGTGCAAAGAGTTAATGGGTTGTTTACACAAAATGAATTACAAATCATTAGTGCAATTTTATTATTGATATATGTATTCATTGTGCAGATGAAAACATAAGTGAATCCTGTTAAAGCCAGCTGGTCTGAAGCTACACTGTTTACAAAAGAGGGTTTAGAATTTTGAAAAGTTATTCACATAATTCACTTATAAGGTCAAATATGGTTTGGTAGTTAATTCGAAGTTATCTGGACTAGACATATTATTTCGAATTACCAGTAGTGACCAGTAGTTTGAATTATAGGGTGTAGACATAAAACATATAACCCCGAAAATTAATTCAGTTTGTCCCAAATTTATTTCTAATTATTATATATTTTTTTATCTTTTTAACTGCCAGAGTGGTCAATTGATAAGCTTTGCCAACAGTTCCGACACAGATCATGTCGGACGAAACATAAGGCCTGATCTGGATCCAGTGTTTAGACACTCTGATGGTATTCCTGAAATAATTTTTGGAAAGGTGTAATTTTGAGAAAAATGGCAGATAACAACACCTTAAGAAGAGATAAATGAACGGGATAGATATTTGTAATTAACGTGTCATCTGCATTTATATCTGTTGTAAAAACTTAAGTGCACTTCAGACTTGATTAGATGATGGAAACAAACAATATGAAACCCTGACCAGACTGCTCTGAAAGGACCAGTCTGTTCTGGTATTGGTTCCTATTGTTTGCAATAAAGGCTACCTAAGATCGTAAGCAGATGAGCTAAGCAGATGACAAAAGTCATGACTGGCAGGCTTAGCATTAACCCATTGTATACGGAAAACCCCTAAAACGGTACTATTACAAACAGTGAAGACCCAGATGAAATAAGGCATAATGCGGCATTTCATCAGGGTCTACACTGTTTGTTTAGGTAAAAAGGCCTTCATACAATATATTTTTAAAATTAAAGCCGGACACCCTAGATATGTACAATGGACTATCCTAAGTTTTTTGTATCAAACCAGAAGGAAGAATCCATTAGTATACAATGGGTTAAGAGTTGAATGAATTACAATGTCATTTTCAGGCACAGAATCTTCCAGCTTGTGGCAAGCATCAACTATACCAATACCAGACATATACATTCCAAGCACACTACGTACTGATGGCAGCATAGACTATACTCAGGCAGCCACTGACTGCCTTGATGTTCTCAATGAAGGCAACTTTACTGAACACTGTACAGATGTAAGCAGTAGCCTAAAGGACCACTTCCTAGAGGCATGTATACGAGACTACAGTGCTATGGGTGGGCAGAATGCCACTTCTGTTATGCTGTCTGCTTTGATCTTTTATTGTCAGGGGGCGCTAGATGTGAGTGAATGTAGTCTATCGGGATTCTTTGACTTCTGCAAGCCAACTGAGGAAGGGCCAGGCACAGGAATAATATGGATAATCATTGCCATCATTGCTGCCTTGCTAATAATTATTATTCTTATTATCTGTGTGGTCATTTACAAAAAGAAGCAAAAGAGAAAGCGCTTAATTGATGATACAATGACTGACATTGATGGATTCCATACTCTTTCTTCAAAAGGAGGATATTTCCACCCAGGTCTAGAGAGTGAAACTTCGTTCATGGAAGGAAGGCCTGGCTCAAGCTGGTCTGCAGGAAGACGATCAGTGGATTCTGCTGACTCGCGATTCTTTGAGTCTCCTGTGATGTTTCTCGGTGCTCCACCAGACAGGTTTGTGTTTAGAGAAGCTAGAAGTCCGAGTGTTGCACCATCAGGTACCAGCTCCAGGATGAGTGGAAGGTCAATGTCCATAGACATCACTGTATCACCAACACCAGAACCAGATCAGATTGACAACAGATCAATGAATGCTTCATCAGCCTTACTTGCAATGGCTAAAAGGAGAAGAGCTTCAAGTCCTGGTATGTCAACACCTGGTGATCTGATTCAGTTTCCTTCTCCACTGAACACAGATGTAAAGAGGCCAAAACCACCCTCTCAGGATATTCTTGGCAACCGATCAATAATGCCACCTGGCAATAAATCTGACCATCCACCTCCTAACATAACACCACTCACTAGTGTCAGTAATGATAGTTCCATGAGACCAGTGATGCTAGCTGGAGCTGGTAGGAGGCGAGATAATTCTGACCCTAAACCAGCACCACTACCAGGTAGAAATGATACATTGAGTTCACCAACTGAGGACAATGGTTCCATGAGACCAGGTTTTCTAGCAGGAGCCGGTAGGAGGCGAAATAGTACTGACCCTAGACCTGGGCCACTACCAGGAAGGAATGATACCTTGAGTTCACCAACTGAGGGTAACAAACATGACACCAGGAGAGTAAGCTTGCCAACAGGACCAAAACTTGCCCCTCCACCAGGTCGTAGTGGCAGTGTAGATATGACAACCCATAGCAGCAATGAAACAAGGAAGTCCAGCTTACCAAGTGTAGCTAGTAGTTCCTTTCCTAAATTAGCTCCTCCACCGGGACGTAACAGTAGTCTTGATCAATCTCACAGACCTCTAGGTGTGGCTCCTGGTGCACCCACTCCACACCCTCATATTGCCCCAAATGCACCTCAGAGCCTTAGATTAGGAGCCGGCACTGGCACCAGCAGTCCATGGAGGGCCAAACCAGGCAACCCTCCTTTGCCAGCACCCAGCAGTCTTACTGCTAGAATACTTCGCAATAATGCTTCTAGCATGGGTTCCACACCAACCCCCTCTCCTCATGACCAACAACATAAGTAAAGAAAAATCTGGTTCATTGTTTCTTCCAATCAAAATGAATATCAAAAAATATACTTTTATTTTATACTGGTAAAATATTAAATAATTTACAGTTTTGTGAAAACAAAAACATGGTTAGCAACAATGATGCTACGATATTTTTCACCAACCAGTCAAATCAAGGACAAAATTGAAAGAAATGGTTACTATGGAACGGGATACTTTCAAAATATTTTGTGAATGGACAAAGAAAATGTGAAAATGCTAATTAGAAAACACATGTAGCCAATTAAGAACTGGAGTATGAAACATTTGGAATATAAGTAAAAGTATGAAAGTATGAATCAGATGACTAACATGAGAAATCTTTATCAGTAGTATTTGTCAAGGGATGAACCAATGGAACCTAGTTTTAGAATGGACTGAATCAAATGAACTTGAAGACGAACATGATGAATATTCTACCAGCAGAAGAAAAAAATGATGAGTACACAGCTAAATATATCAAAAGACAACTAAATATTAATAAACAAGAGATTCTATCAAAAGACCACAGTCAATGCCCACAAAATACATCTAAGATGACTTTCAATTTGCTAAGACTTAATGGGAGAATAAAGCTGTTGAAATAAAGCGACTTTATCCAGGATGAAAACACAATTTTATCAGACAACCATGAGACATCTTAATGAACTAGTGAAAATGACTTAGAACAAGCAGTATAAAGAACAAATATATATATCAGACAATCCACTTTATGCCTAGTATCTATATAATGGAACATAAGCAAACAGGGTAGACCCAGATGAGATGCAGCAAATAGCCACATCTCATCTTGGTCTGCACTATTTGCTGTGCTAAAAGCTATATCCACCAAATTAGTTAAAGATTTAGATCAGCCACTCCTCATAATGAATAATAGGCTTTACCAGGATGATTAAAACAATATTAGTGGAAGGTTCCATTTGGCATAAATGAGGGTCTAGATGGGGTATAATGATTAGTGAATAATGGACATTTTTTATAATGAATAGTGAATAATGAGCCAAAAAAATAATGAATAGTGAATAATGAGGGCCTAAAAATTAATGAATAATCCTATTTTTTTAATGAATTGAAGAAAAAATTAATGAATAGTGAATAATCAGATTTCTTTGCCACCTTTCTTACTGTTAATTAATAATTGGTCTTATTTTAATGAATAAGCCAAAGTTTTAATGAGATGAATAATGGGCTAAATTTTTAATGAATAGTGAATACCAGACCCCCCCCCCCCCCCCCCCCCCCCCATCCAGACCCTCATAAATGGGTTTAAAAGAAAACCATGATGAAACAGCAGATAAAAATGTCAGGAAATATGACTCAAGTTGACTTGTACTCAAAAGATGGTTTTCAAGCAGTACTAATAGCGTCTATAAATCTTGAAAGACAAATTCAGATTTGGAGAGAACGTGAAATGGCAAAAGCTGTGAAAATTATAAATAAAAAATGTGATATTGTCTTTGTGTTAACTTGTGTGTTGTTGTTTTTACAAAGCATGTGGAAGATAATCCTAGTATTCTCAAAGTTGAAACCTCTTGGGAAGATGTTGGTCTTACTGAAATTTCTTTTGAATTCAAAAATCAGAACTAAAAAGAGCATTTAGAGTGCTTTTCTGATTTACCCACTTTATCTGATCAACCAAAACATATGCCAGGAGTTGACAAGATAACAATTTATGAAAAAATCAAAACTTATTCAGATACACCAACTAATAATATCAGTTCTGTTTTGATACTTTCATATATCTGATGCAACTGTCCATAATTAAACCTTTGTATGCTGGAAACCCCTAAACGGGTACTTTGGCAAACATTGAAGACCCAGATGAAATGCAGCATAATGCTGCATTTCATCAGGGTCTGCACGGTTTGTAAAGATTAAAATAACATTCAGAGACAGCCTGTGACCCCTTAAAGTACAAAATGGGCAATCGCCTACTTTGTTGTATCAATATATATGGGGAAAATCCATCAGAATACAAAGGGTTAAAAAAAATGGTTACAACTTTCTTCCACATACTTTCTGTATATAGTTTTGTTTTTTAAACTTTATGTTATGCTGCTGGTGGCATAAGCGTGTATATTGTATATAAACATTTACTTTTTTTACCTTTCAAATTCTATTTGCACACTTTTCCTCTTAATGCATTGAGTGAATATTGTATATAAAAGTAACTTTTGACCTTTCAAATTTTATTTTTACACTTTCCTTAATTTTATACATACTAGGCCAAAATAGAAATGCTGCATATTAAAATTAACCCTTAAAGCGCCAATCACGACTTCAGCAGATGACAAATTTTACCACATCTTTCCTAATTTTCGAAAGAAATACGGAATGATATTTCATGAGAATTGTCTGCCAGCAGACGATTCTCATGAAATACCATGCCTTATTTGTTATTTTTTGAAAAAGAGGCAAAATTTGAAATTGTCGTTTGCTGCAAATTTTAGGTGGGGCTTTAAGGGTTAAAAACATTGCATGTTAAATGAGTTACAAAATTTCATCTGCAATCTATCAGTCTACTGTAGTAGCACCCAATAATGACGAAAGACAACTGCAACTATTTTTGTCTTGATTTAATACAGGGTATCATGTCACTTTACTCTCAGTTCATTAACAGTCATTTAGAAAAATAAAAAGACAAAGTAAAACCTACTAACTTCTACTGATAACAATAATGAAATATACTGTGTAGTTATGACTCCAGGCCAAAGTTCTCTTGTCATGCTGGTAGAATCTTATCTACCTGTTTAAGATAGACATGTTTGAACCTGGCCAAATAACCTAGCTACTCTGCAGCAATGGAAGAGAGTTAATTCAATGATCAAGGCTAAAAGACACAAATGAACAAATTATTAGAGAAGGGCTGTCAATCATTCCAAAGAAAATCATTCAATCTACCAGCAGAGTTAGTTATTACATGCCAGATGTTTACTTTTCCATGTCTATATAATTACAAACTGTGATTTCAAGCTTAATACTAACTTTTATAGTCCACAGATGTTTAAGAAAATGATGCAATCTATAATTGTCAGTGAATACTTCAAAAATAGTTGTTTTTAAAAAAAATATATATTAATTTTGATAAAAAATAATTTATATTAATTGTGATAACAAAGGTCGATTTCATTTTGTTGTCTGTTGCACTTGATGGAAGGGCTGACACCTTGCCAGCAACTAGAAGACAGTAAATTTTAAGCAAAGCAGAGAGACAATAGGTATCTTATTAATTTTTGTTAAATTTTATATAGAGCACTTTAATAGGAATTTTTTTGTTTCAATGCAGAGCAGAGTTTTGTTTAACTCTTTATCTCCTAGTGTCGTCTGCTGATAACTTTTGCAGACAGTTTGGACCCAGATCAGGCCGGACAGAAAGTCGGGCCTGATCTGGATCCAATCTGTTTGACACGCTGATCGTATTTCTGAAAGAAGTTTTCAAAAAAAAAAAAATTTTGAAAAAAATCAGCAGACGACAAAAAAGCCGGATTTTTTTTTCCAGATGTCAAAGAGTCACATATGGTCAGTAGTATATAATATATTTGTATGAGTTTCTTTTGGTGTTTAGTATTCATAAACCTTCATTTTGTTGCATAATCCTCCACATATGAGTAATGTTCTACAAACACCATTTTTTGGACACAATTGTCGAAAGTGCATCCCCCGATCAGACTGCTCCTTAGCAGTCCTACACTGTCTCCTGTTCGGACAGCATATTATAAATCTATTACCCTAAAATAAGAACTTCAAACAGTTGGCCCGACTTTTTGTCTGGCGTGATCTTGGAGTCAAACTGATTGCGAAGGTTATCAGCAGACAACAATGACAGGTCAAGAGTTATGGGTGAATATTCTTATCATTTCAAAATCTAATGATATTGTTAGATCAAATTTTGGTGGAGTATTATGCTATGCACTTTGTTTCCTCTTTTGTTCTGTTAGCTTTTTTTTATTAAAACAAAATACTCTTTAAAAATGCCTTTGGTTTTGTTTAAATATTTCTCAGTAATTATGACAGTACAGTAAAACCTGTCTTAAGTGGCCACTCAAAAATATACAAAACAAAGGTCTTAAAGACAAATGTTAGCTTAATGAAGGTCAAAAGCAAAAAGAGAGCATTCTGCAATACTTTTGACCTGCATTAAGCAATAATTGGTCTTAAAAACCAATTTTTGAGTGGCCGCTTAAGACAGGTTTTACTGTAGTATATGTGAAACCAGTGAGTATGACCAAGAAATGCCACAGATCACAGCTGAACCCATGGCACCGTGAGGAAGTGTTCTTGAGACACACATACAAGGGTCAGTCAAAATAACTGAGAGTTAGATAATAGCTTTTGACTGGGTCGGCACTTTTGACTGAAATTTAAAATACATATATAGAATGAAACTTCAGGTTTCATTAAATATAGAAGTTGACGTCTAATCATTTTTTAATATGCTGTTGCTAGGCAAGCATTGATGTGCGTTGGCGCTGACATTTCTGACTTAGCAGCTGTGAATTTAGAATTTTTTCAAAAATAAAACAATTCAACAATGGACCTTTCAACTCACCAATTGTATCAAACAATGTTTTAGCAATAATTTGAAGAAGTGTAATAGAAAGCAAACACAGTGCATTTAATGCTCGTGCCTAGTAACCATAATGGATGGACATTCTATTTTAGACAAAAACACCAGATTTTGTTGCTATGGCAACCGTTTTTTCATAGAATATTCATGAAAAGTATTCAGATATTAAAATCAATTACTAAACACAATGAAATGGTCATATGATATGGTACTTAGTTGATAATTTACTCTCAGTTCACTAACTGAATGACCGTTATTCGTGGGTGGGGTATATTTCGGGGTGAAATTTTAAAAAATTGATCTATTTTTTCTTTTATTTGTGGAATAAAATCCCAGTGCCTCAATTACATCTGTCCATTTAACTAAATATATTCAAACACTTCATTTTCAACCAATGCACACGTTGGCATAACTTAAATTTTGTATAGTTTCCATGACAACTCTATTCCAGTCTGAACACATGGCATCATTTCACATTCTTAGGTTGCTTAGCAACAGCGATCTATTCTTTGCATGATCTTGTATATTGCCTATTCTGAGGCAGGACATTTCATAACATACATGTGCCAAATTTGACTAGTGTAGGTTAGCCTACATCAACTCTCAGTTATTTTTGACATACCCTCGTATAGAAGGGAATAATGCAATTATATAAACTCAGCAACCACCTCTCTTTCCCAGGGGGGTACTTTAATTTTTTCCGCATACATAGGCTCGGACCAAGCATCTACCTTCACCCCCAAAAAAATATCTGGAATTTCAAGCACCCCCAAAAATATTCATTTTCTGAAAACCCCCAAAAATATTGAAATTCAGAATTTTGAACCCCAAAAAATAGCCCGAGCCTACATATGTGTGAAAATATCAGAGCCCCCCCCCCTCCCCGGGCTCTCTTTCTCAGTATAACTAGTAAATGATGGCACAATCACAGACCTACCCATGGCACTTTGAAGAAGAGACACTAGAACATTTAGAAAAGACACAGTTTATTCTTTCCTTAATGGGCCCCAGCTGGGCATACAGCATACATGTATTACACATATAAACAAAACAAAAAAGGAAATAATACAATAAAAGTAGCTAAGCAACCAGCTCTCTCTTCCTCAGTGAAATGATTGCAGAGCTAGAAAGGGCACAGAAAACAAGGACCAAACAGAAAATCTCCAAATGTGATGGGAGAAAAAACAATCAACAGAATCAGAACTCCCTGCTAGTGGCATTTTTTTAAGTTGCAAACAGTTTGGACAGAATGTCTGTCTTGATCTGGATCCTTTTTACACAAAGAATTTTGTGTAATAAGTAAAAAGGAGCTTTTGATCAGTCAAATGTCAAATCACTACGCCAATTTTAACTTCACAAAAATTATCCATTGATGGCCTCATCTACAAAAATACTTATAAAAATCCTCTTCATTACAAAGTGAGCTGGTGAAGCTTATTATTGCAGTTAGCTAAAATATAAAAAGACCAGGGATTCATGAAATATCGAGCAGATACAAATTCTGTGTTTGTGACCTTCACTACATGCTGTTAAAAAGTTCATGTATGACGCAAATGTTTTGTATGGTATGGATGAGCCCATCCACATCAGATCTCAAGTTTCATTTGCTGTCATGAAGACTGTCTGACAAGAATTTCCATTTAAAAAATACGGAATTGCCAAACGCAGCGGCCGTGCTAAAGTGAAGTTAAATTTTAAGACTAGCGGGTAGGGTGGGTATTTCTTATCATTGGGGGAGGCCAAAAATATTTTCAAGCGATTGTTTGGTCACTAAAAACCCAAAATGCATTGCACATGCTGCAATTTTCTGACTTTTCTCAGAGATATAAAGGACCAGTTTTCACAATTGGACATTTATTAAATGCATTTACGTTATCGCCTTTAAACAGTGTTTCTAGTCGTTTTTTCTTGAACCACATTGACAAGTAAAACTGTTTTATGCCTTTCAACACATTCAGACAAATAATGTTGAATGAAACATCTTCATGGTTACAGAGCATGAGCCTAAAGATAAAATCTAACGTCACTGTTATCTCCCAAATGTGTTGCACCATTTTCCAGTAACATCCTTTTAATCAACCATAACATGAGTTACATTGTAAGCCTATGCCATCTTTGTAAACTATGTTGAATTCAAACGCCACTTAAAGACACATATTTTGTGATATATGGAATCATTAGTGAATTTACTGATAAGGGAAATTTTATATCTCTTCCAGATCAATTTCAATATCTCACTGTATTGAGGGGGCTCCAAGGGGGACTTACCTGTAAATTTGATCAGGTTTTATCCACAGCTTAGAATTTATCCATAGGCTATTATTTTGCTTGAAGGAGATTTTGTCTCTCAATCCAAATAGGAAAGAGAAGAGACTTGAACACAAAATGTTTATTTAAATAAATATTTCTATTTGTTTTATTTTCTTGAAATAAATATTATTTCCACAGATTAGCTGATGTCCCATTATTATTATCATCTTTGTCTGTAATGCAAAGGTGCAATAAATTAACCCTTTGACTGCTGAGTGTAGTGCCATAATGCTCAGACCCAGATGAAATGCCGAGTTATGTGGCATTTAATCAGGGTCTACACTGTTTGCTATTATACATTATTGGGCCTTGTCAGAAGACGCAAATTTTGTTGGTTTTTAAAAAAAAAAAAAAAAAAGATAAATATCACCCAACTGCACTCAAATTGAAAATGGACTTATCCAGTCGATAAAGATGGAAAAATCCATTTTGCACAAATTGATTAATATGATACAATTATTTGATGGGGCAAAGATGATGCACCAGTATGTTACATCTATTGTTTTTTTCCTTTATTTCTTATTTCATCTTTTCAAGAGAAATATTCAAAATATTCTTTTTTTTTCTTTTTAAAATGTTCAAAAAATTCTTTTTTTTTTCTAATGTCCAATATTATTGTAAACATCACCTGTTTGGTTCAGCTAGATCGATCATTTTATTCTTTCTTTATAAGCAATTGAAAGCGTGGTAGCTCAGTGGTTAGGCACTTGCCTCTGGTGCTAGAGGTCCCAGGTTCGATTCCCGCTCGCGGCGAGAAAAAATTTCGGTGTCCGAACACGCTTTCTCTAGTGTCATTTGCAGGGATGAAGCTAGATAAGTGCATCGTCCTTCGGATCGGGACGTTAACTGGATGTCCCCTGTGCAGGGAAAGTCACCCCCTGTGCAGGTTAAAGAACCCTACGGTAATTTCGATATGGTTACTTGTAGGCTTTCATCCTGCAACCCGGAGTGTACAATGTACACCTGCCGATAATGCTCGAAAGCGAGCGCCAGGCAGTATATAGAGAAAGAAAGAGAAAGAAAGAAATTACCTAAACCCTTCAAGGGGCCTCTTTATCACCCATGCAGTGAATTCATAATCACCTCATTATAGCTGTCCTTTGATCTTCCCAGTATGACCCCTGGAGAGAGTCATAATGAGTGGTACCACTATTATTGCTCAAATTTCTATCCCTTAATTTAAAGACATAAGAAGTTGTATCAAATGATAACTACGTTTTGACGTCATTGATGGTCAGCATGAAATCTCTATCACATCTGTGAGGGTCTAGATGGGGGGGGGGGGGTCTGGTATTCACTATTCATTAAAACCATTCATCTCATTAAAAGTTTGGGTTATTCATTAAAATAAGACCAATTATTCATTAAAAGTAAGAAAGGTGGCAAAGAAATCTGATTATTCACTAGGCCTATTCATAATTTTTTTCTTCAATTCATTAAAAAAAATTGGATTATTCATTAATTCTTAGGCCCTCATTATTCACTATTCATTATTTTTTGGCTCATTATTCACTAGGCTATTCATTATAAAAAAGGGCCATTATTCACTAATCATTATACCCCATCTAGACCCTCATCTGACACATAAACAATAGTTTTTATAGGGGTATGATGCAGGAGGAAGATGTAAGACCACCAAAAGAAAAATCACATGCTTATCATTTTAGCGTTTGCTTACAACGGATGTGAATTTTGCTTACTGACCCCTTCTGCAATTCTTGCTTTCCCCAAATGCCTATTTAAAAGATGGCGTCTGTAATTTCGTAGTTTCATTTGTCTAAGATCCTGTTCTCGTCATTGCAATTGTATGCACTCACTGACAGACCAGCCCTACTACACAATTAAAATTGTTCGATATTGCACAAAGATGAGCACAGGAAGGTGCGAAACATGAGAAATCGCTAAACTAAACTTGGTTTCAGTTATCCAAATACTAGCCAGTACTAAATAATGGACTGGTAATGTTCTCATATGTCGAATTGGTTCGAGTTTTGTCCCTTAATTCTATATTTGCCACGGAAACAAGTGTACTTTCTCTCTGCTCAGTGAAACACCGCTACATACACCGATTCGCAAGGCTGTTTTCAAATGATTCCATTTGAAATCACAAAGTAAACACCTGATTTATCCGTAGTTAAACACTATATGTGTATGGTCATTCGCACCATTTATCTCTTTTTTTAGTTTATTTTGTAGGTCTCAATTATTTTATACACTGTACTCCACACTGTTTTTTCCATTTATACTGTAACGTTTTTCGAGCAAGGTTAACATTCCATTGTATGAGTATTTCGAGCAAAATAAAGCCACTGTATGCGTATTTTGAGACCAAAATTATTGGACGGGTATTCTGAGCAGAACCTTGATGGAAAAAATAGAGCTAAATGGACCAAGCATGGTGTCTGCTCACATTAGGCTGGTACAATTTCTTTAGCCCAGTCTATCTGTGAGTCTTTGGCCTTTTTCTTTGTTTCATCAGAGTATGCTAATTTGATTAGATTGTTTCTCTGTGATGATACATTGCAATAGTTAGAAAACCTCCATGCCATCTACAAAGTTTTTGTTTTAACAACAACAGAATCTAGGGCAAAGATTCGGTACTAGTAAAATGTATCTAAGCCCCACTCCAGTGGCTTATGCTACAGTCTGTTCTAAGGCAATGGTTCTATTTCTGTTGAATCATTGTTATTGTTGCTACCATTCTGTGGTCCCTTGTGTCCATGTTTTGTTGTGCATTGCTTTGTGTCCTAAATAGTTTTGCAATCATTTTGATGGGGAAGAGAGAGCTGGTCGCTTTAATTTGTTTGTCTCCCTAGTGTCTTGTGACTGATATGTCTGTGGCTGTTCCTTAAGGTGCTGTTGGTGTGATTGTGATTGTGGTATTTCCTGATCATGCTGACATCATTTTATAGCTGTGTGGCGTTAAGTCAACAGACAGGGTCACACTATTTTTTATTTAATCTATGCTTCTTTTTGAAATAAAGCAAGAATGAGTGTCGAAATTCAACCATGTAATTGTTGGTATTATGATATAATTCTAACATTTTATGTCATAAATAGACCAGGAGCTGATTTCTATATGAGCCTTAGTATTTAACTGGCACAGCTTACCTGTCAGATCAGGTTTGACTGCAAAAACACAAGCCTGAAGTCTTCTGCCACATTGTTAGTCAATTAGTACTGTCAAATTGCAGTAGCAAATTTTCTGTAGGATGTGATCTTTATATGTACCCTACGTTGCATAATGGTAATAAGATAATTAGAGAAAACAGGCATGATGTTTGTCTATTGCTGTTCTTTTCAAAAATAATTTCCTTTAAATGTGTGTTTTATATCTATGCACTGACATAAGACAGTAAAAATTTTTTAAACTTTTTAGACAAAAGACATATCAGACGCAAAAATGGAATTTATATAACCTTAATATCAAATGATCCTTTTTCTTGCATATCGATTTCATCTTTAAATTGAAAGCAAATTACTAGCAAAACAATTTTAACTAATTAATTTAGGCAGACTGGTGTTACTGTTATATATTTTACTTTCTTTTAAATAAAATAGTTTATGCATTTATGACACTATATAAATGAGTACTACTAACTAATTTATGTAATGTACTGTCATTGGAGTGGGCAGTAAAGACAGAGAGAAATGATGAATATTGTATTTGACACAAAATGCAACTAAGAATTTACTACAATAAAGCATGGTTGATTAAATCACTTAAAACTGTGATCACTTAAGACACCACTTCAAGTCAGAGTGTGTTATCATATTTGTAAGCAGCATATAAAATCACACAAAAAACTACTTACTTTTATGATCAAATAATGCTTCTTAAATGCTTATATGATAATCTTTCATCTCTCTGAAATGTATATGTCTATTTATTTATTTTATATAAGGAATGATATATACAATACATTTTATCACTATCTAGCCTAATTTAGATTTAAAAAAGTTGATATTAAATGATTGTAGTTGCTTAGTAAGATCTGACGCCCATTGTGCAAGTCACCAAAATACATATATTTATAGCATATTAGCTATTGATTACACCAACTATATTGATAACATTTGGGGACAAAAGCTACTCCATAACTCCTTAAATTGCCTAAAATATGTCTTTTAAAATATAGGTCAAAATTGAGAAAAGAAAAGAAATGAAATATTAAAGCAGACATTAATCCTTGTCATAAGAAAAAGAAACTGATTTTTTATCATAATGGTTTCTGCCCCATGCATGAAACATGACACGCCTATCCCTATGGTAATAATCTCTTTATAGGTTGGTGACGAAAGAATGCAAGTTAGGGAAATGATTCTTCTAAATAGGATATCTTATAAACTGCTATCAGCTTAGTAAATGATCAGAAGTACTAAATTGGTGTGATAAACGCTTCCATTAGTTATTCTGAAAATAAACTAATGTCAGTTTGAAAGCTAAAACAAGTATTGTGTCATCATCTGCATGTGCATAGAGATGTCAGTATACAATGTCATTTTGAGACAGTCTCTTTCAAAATTAATTGATTACAGACACGTATTATGCATACTATCTAATGTTACATGTATCAAATTTTATTCTACCAACTCTTAGAGGATTGAATCTATCTGGAATGTAAGCAAAGATAAATTGTATGCTACCACATGCATAAAAACTTTAGTAATGTGCAGTCTTCTTATTGTAAATTAAAATAGATATACAAAGAACTAGCCTGTATCATGTTAGGAATTATGATTGTATATTGTGAAAAGCAAAAAACTGGGTACACAGTTTGTTTTAAATAACTGATTAGATTTCTTTCAATTTAATTAAACTTAGCTTATTTCAGATAACTATAACAAAATCTACATCCAACATATATAAGCTTTCAGATCCAATTATATACTGTCTTTGACAACAATTTGGACAAATATAAGACCTTACGCTATATTTTTATGGTTATATATGTTACTTTCATAAACTTAATAGAAACTGAAAAAGTATCTTTCTACTATTACTGAAGTGCTATCCTTTTCTTTGTTTATGAGTTTTAAAATATTTAACTTTGGACAAATCAAAATAATATGTTGTAGACATAAAACGTTCGGATATTTACTTAGATATAGTTTCTTGATAAGAACTGATAGTTATCTTAGGACAAACTGATATCTTGTCATAAATTTAACACATAAAAACAATTTTCGGATTAAATAAAGTATTGTATGACATAAACTATAAGGTATTAAGCAATATATATTGTAATTCTTAAAGTCCATAATGTATGTTGCATATTGACATACAAGCAACAAAAGGATTAATTTACACCAGAAACTATGTTAGTTATAGCTTATCACTCTTATTTTTCTGCAGAATGCTCATGTATGGTTTTGTTTTTTCTGACAATTAGAGAAAATTTTTATTGTTGCGTTTAACTACTGGATCATCAATAATGGGTAACTAACATAAAGAGTAAGGACTAGCCTTCTATAACATTTCTAGGCACCAAGATCAATTGTTAATTTTAAAAAAAATGTTTTTTCGCTTACCTGGATAATTCATAATAGACAAACATGTTAAGGATACATGGAGCTAGGCTGATGTCATCCTATAGCTAGACATATATCTTATTTTAGATGTAGTTTGTCAATGATGACAAGCATTCCGTTTAAATACCAAAGCAGATTGATGGTAGGCATACCATGTTTTTTTTTTCCTTCATACCTTCAATGGGTTATGATTTTATGTTTGGTGATATAAACATATTTTTGCACAGACAATGTAATGGTGGTTTTATTGACATAAGCCATGTGTATGTCCAATAAATCAAGGTACAATAGCTAACATGTATCTTAATTGACTTTATATCAGGCCTTTGTTTATTTAAGCATCAATAAATGAATAAGAATTGGGACATTCCATAAAACTACAATATAAAATTTGTCATTGAACTGATATCTATTCTGTTGGTGAACTATCTTGTCAGTGAATTGTCTTGATTCTCATTAAAAACAATAGAAGTAGCGTAGTTTGCTGTTTGTTTGTCCGTCTGTCTGATTGCCTCTCTAGATAGACATGTTATGACTCAGAATCGCTAAAGGCTTTGCTACTCGAACTACCCATACAGAAATTATGCTCAAAATACTCATCCAGAAGCATTGCATAACTCGAAATACCCATCCACCTCAACTCGAAAAAGCTACAGTTTATACGCTATGTAAGTGGAACTTTTGGTGTGCGTACAGTCTGGAAATGGCCATAAAACTGGGGTTAAGTTTAGAAATAGCAATATGTTGGGGATATATTATTTTTTCTCTTCGTGCCAAGGGCTTAACATGAAGAAAATATGAAATAAAAACTATCCATTCATGACAAAAGTGTGAATTCAATGACCCAAACCCAGGCAAATTTTACTGAGCAAAAGCCATTTCAGCAGCATTTTTATTCATAACAGCAAAATAAAACATGTATAAACGAAAAATAAGAAACATTTTAAGAAAAAGTCTACATTGGAAGCGAAATGCGCATTCAATCTGTTAAATCAAACCGACAAAATATGCATTTACCTCGCAAATTTCTCCCACTGGTGTGGTTCATCCTCCAACGTCCGCCATTTGCTCGAAAAAACGGTCGCATAGGTACAGCCTCCGATAGCCTGAGGCTCATGCATTTCGATCATCAATCTCAGAACCATCGTAGGCCATGAGCTACTAAGGGTTTTGCTCCCCCCAGGGGGAACTTTATAGACTATGTTTTTCTCAAAGCATAACATCTAACGAGCTTTTTGCAACATGTTGGCCATCCGAGGGTGGGGGCGTTTGGGTGCTACAGCGTGTTAAATACGTTACCTTTCATTTTTTTGAAAAACAAAAATATAAAATTAAGGCTATTAAAGTGGTACTTGAACTACTCAAATTGGCTAAACAGTTATGTAATATGTAAGAACGGTTTATTTCCTGCAGAAACTGATATTTGTTAGAGTAATTTAGGCCAATTATGGTGTCATTTACGTTACATTTTCAACTACACCCTATAAAATCATTGATATTTTGTTATATTGTTTCTTTTTATAAACTTATACATGGATATTTTAGATTAAAATAACATGTCTCTAAAAGACCATTAATTGACCATTTCAAAACTGCAAACAGCTTGCTTCTATCACAAAAACTTCAGGAGTTATAAGCTGTTGAATATGACAAGCCCTAAGAAAATGTCATGTACAGTAAGAACCTTTTCATTTAAAAACAAAGCATGTAATCCTATATACATCAAAGGGTATTTTATTTCATTTCAGAACTGTTTTTTGTGTTAAATAGACATAAAGATACTAGTTTGTCCGCAGTAGAATTTATTGGTTCTTATTGAGACATTGTCAAACTTTGTCGAACAGACATTGTCGAACTTTTTTAAAAACAAAAACAAAAAATGTCGATTTGGCCAAAGTTATAGGTTTTAAACCTCATTAACAAAGACAAATTTGCTCTCAAGTACCAGCTGAATAAGGATAAGTTCCCATGTTCTGCCAAAATTGTTAAAGCAACATATAAATGTATTACCAAATAAAATATCATAAGGTATTATGTATGTCTAAAATGCTGCGAAGACAGTATTAAATTGAGTCTGAAATGTTTCTGTATGGTGGATTTATATTTTTGTGTTATTTAACTTATTTAATAGCAACCAAAATATTTTAGTGTTCCCAGTTAAATGCTGCTCAAATTATACAAACATAGTAACACTATACACGCTGGTATTCCTTGTATATTTTGGTTCATCTACAATAACAAAAACTTTTTTTATTAAATGTTTTATGGTAGGTTGTAGCATACAAAACATTTGTACTATAACAACCCAGATAGAATCAAGTAATTGTAAGTTGGTACAGCAAAAAATGATATATGTTACATAGATACTATGCATTAAAAGTGTATAAAATCATATACTGTTTGAAAAGACTGTCTCCAAATCAAATTTTATACTGACATTGTTGTATTTGCGTGTACATATGTTGATGTTTTACTTTACTTTTGGCTTTTAAATAGACTTTAGTTTGTCTTCAGCATAGCTTTCATTGTTTTATGGATGAAACTGATAATTAAATCAACATATTTCTTCTGATCATTTGCTTAAGCAATGTAAATTTTATAAGTAAATGGTTAATTTAGAACAAATATTTCTGTGAAAAGGGGAAAATAAGTGACAATGGTGGAGTTTACATGACAATAATCACAAGTGATATGATCATATCCAAGAAAACAAGTCAATAGTTACTTACGATACCAATTTAAATGTATAGGAATTTATTTGCCAGAATAAGGCCAGACTGAATTTAACATTCAAGTTGATGTAAAAAAAGATTTCACAATGTTATTTTAGAATGTTGGATGGAAAAGTAAAATATGTAAAGTAAAAAATGCATTCATGAAATCTTACTTACATGTATTGGTAGTTTTAGCAATTAATGCTAAAATAGCTGATGCTAATTTCCACTATACAGAATGTAACATGACCAAATTATAGCAAAGTGTTATATGGATATTAACAATAAGAATGAGTTGCAAACACACCGGGGTATGGATTCAAGACATGCAAAAAGTCAACTGTTCTGACAAAAAAGTATCGGGAGAACACTCTACTCAGTTTAAACATTGTTATCGATGATAGACTTACATGCAATGTTAACAAAGTATACATGCACATGCTTTTGGTGGTATGTATCTATGCATTTCTAATTACCATGGGTCTTTAAATTTAATCATCTCCAAAACAAATCATATTTCTTTCACATTGAAAAGGATACCATAAAACCCTGGAGCGACTTTACCACCTTGCCGTGGTCTCTGGGGCACACTTCACACAGGGGACGATATTGATTGTAATACTTGTCCCCTCTGGGAGTGCCAAGAGTAGGGTCTAACCTGTTCAGCGTGGGTGGCTTTCTCGGTAACTCGAAGGGGATGGCCTGGAAGACTGAGAGCATGCAGAATATGGGCGTATAAAATTCTGTATGACTCAACGCGTCTCTTTGGCCTCTTTGACAGGGTAGACCCGAGGGGAAACACGGCCCGGTGTTTCTAATAGGTCTTGTCATGCTGAGCCCCAGGAAGCTAAAAATGTAAAAAAATATTTCTTATATCTTAGTTCTATAGTATCATTCTGATGCCAACCACGTGTCCATTATCTTGTATATTCTTTCTTTTATAATATATTCCTGGAAGGCAGTGGCTTAACGGGTCAATTGCACAGATTTTATTTGTGCAAGTTTAACTTCTATGTAACCCTAGCACTGGAGGTCGGAAACTCACTCCATTAAAGTGCTCCCTTGTTGGACTCCACGGTGGGTGGGGAGCATGGAGGCTGAATCTTATAAACCAAACACACGTGGCTCTAAAATCTAGAAAACGCCACGCACCGATTACAGACACAGATTCTGATGAATCATTAACAGCTTCTCAATCTCAATCTAAGTCTTCTGTACCAAAAAAAACCTTATGTACCTAGATTTCTAATAATCCATTCAGAAGTAGAAGGAAAGGATATTTCTCTTCTTTCTCCTTGTCGGATACACAAGACAATAATGAGTATGGCAGGTAGGCCAAAAAGCGTTAAGAATCTTAGATCAGGTGACCTATTAATAAAATGTGCCAAAGAACCTCGTGAAAAAAGCCTCTTAAAAATGAAAACTTATTGTGGACTGAAATGCTCCGTGACTCCTCATAAAACCTTGAATACATCCAAAGGTATTGTTCGCTGTCCTGCCTTAATCAGGCAGAGCAACGAACATATCTTGGAGTTCATGGAGGAACAGGGTGTTACGCATGTCCGTAGAATCAATGTCCATCGTGATGGTGTCCTGAAACCAACTAATACATTTGTATTTACATTTAATACACCAGAACTACCAACCGTTGTCAAAAAAGGTTTCATTCAAGCGAAGGTTGATGTATATGTTCCCAATCCGCTTAGATGCTATCAATGTCAAGTGTTTGGCCACCATGAAAATAAGTGTGGCAGGCAGGCTTTATGTATCAACTGTGGTATGCCTGAACATTGCGCATCTGGCCAGTGTCAAAGACCTGCCAAATGTGTTCTGGTGACCACCCTGCCAACTCAAAAGAGTGTCCACAATGGGAGAAAAAAGAAAATTTAAAATCAAATGTGAACAAAACATATCATTTTCGGAAGCTCGTAAACAATACGAACAATTCTATCAGGCTAGGACATATGCAAGTGCTGTGAAACCAGGCACTTGCAACAAATCTACAGAAACTGACAACAATAGCACACAGACGGACGACAGCTTTACAGAATACTTAAAACAACAGACACAAGAAAAACAACAAGAACCCCCTAAAGGAAACCCCCAAGAAAAAGGTAATCCATCTCGTCCAGGGCAAACCTTTAAGCCAGCAACCCTGGAGATGATGAGGAAAGAAGCAGAGAAGAGAAAAGAAGAGAAAGACAAACTCAAAAAACAACAAAAAGATGAAAGACGGCAACAATATCACAAAGAAAAAGCACAGAAAGATAAAGAAGAAGCTGAAAAAGCAATACTAACTCAGAAGAATCCATTTTCTGTGTTTAAAAAGGATGATGAGGAAGATGGCATGGAGGATGATTCTGTGGTTTTCACAGACTCTTCCTCCAGTGATCACCTCCCTAAAGGCACACTTTCACGATTACCAACAACTTAAACAATGGAAGGTGTCAATCTAACCCTTATTTTAGTACCTCTTTTAATATTATTTTCAAGTATGGATTTTTAACATAAAATTATTCAATGGAATTGTCGAGGTTTGAAACCTAATCATAATGAAGTATCTCTATTGATTTCCGAAAATAATCCATCTGTATTTTGTTTGCAAGAGACATTTCTTAAACCAGATGATAACATCTCATTAAAAGGTTTTAATATATATAACTATGTTCATACTGATTGTCTAAGGCCCTCTGGTGGTGCCTCAATATTTGTAAAAGTAAGTAAGGTTGCAAAGATCAGGAATCCATACAATCAAGTACCACACCTGACCCAGGATACCAATGGGAAAGTGACAAACTCACAGAAGACACCACAAACGAGAGCCAAGAGGTCAGCCCTTTCCCAGCAGGTGACCACGAAGCACATATAAACAGACGCGCACAAAACATAGCAAACACAAGACAGAACAAAAACATAAAAGATCCACAAAAGAAGTACCGCCTTGGAACGGTCAGTAAAATATTTTACTGGAGGGCTTAAACCGGTTTAACGGCGCCAACCTCAAAGAAAGATTGATTTACAAACAGAACTACAAGCAACTGCTGTTTCTGTCACTCTTGACAGAGAAATAACTATATGTTCTGTATATATTCCTCCATCCTTTTCTCTGAACTCCCAACACTTGGACAATTTACTGCAACAACTTCCTTCTGTGCATATATTATTAGGAGACTTCAATAGTCACAATATCCTATGGGGTGGTCAAAACAATGATTCCAGAGGTGAACTTATCGAAAATTTCATTACAAGGAATGACATATGTATTATGAATGATAAGTCTTACACTTATCATTCTCCAAGTGCAAAGTCTTTTACATCTATTGATCTTTCCTTCTGTCATCCGTCACTGTATCTTGATTATAATTGGTCTGTATGTGAAGACCAACACAATAGTGATCACTTCCCTATCATCATTAAACAGAACACTTTTTCCATTGAGGATCACATTCCAAAGTGGAAATTAAATAGAGCCAACTGGGATCTATTTAATACTCTTTGCACAGGTTAATTGGTACCAGAAAACTTCAAAGAATCTTCTGATCCTATAGCTGATTTACCTCTTCTCTTATTGAAATATCTGAAGAATGTATTCCTCAAACTTCGACAAATCCAACTAAAGGTAATCCATGTTACAATGACTACTGTAAAGAAGCAATTAAACAGCGCAAACAAGCTCTATCTAAATTCAAAAGATCTCCAAATACAAACAATTTTAATGACATCAAAGTATTTAGAGCTAAAGCCCGTAGAACAATTAAACTTTCAAAGCGTAAGTCATGGATAAGATGTTATGTTTCAAAAATCAATCATAAAGCACTTATTAAAAAGGTTTGGGATATAATAAGAAAAATCTCTGGAAAAAACAAATACGCCAGTTACACACATTTAAACATGGTGGGTACTGACAGCAAAGCAACTTCAAAAACAGACATTGCTGACACTTTAGGAGTAACTTTTTGTCACATTTTATCATCATTCAATTCTCTGAATCCTTCAGAAAGATTAAAACCGAACAAGAAAAAGTTAAATTGAATTTTAAATCACAAAACAATGAAATTTATAACAAAGATTTTAATTTAGATGAATTAGTTGAAGCTATTCAACTATCACATGACTCAGCCACGGGTCCTGATGAGATCCACTATCAAATGCTTAAACATCTCCCAGATACTTCTCTTGAAATTCTTTTGAATATATTTAATTACATTTGGACTACTGGTAAATTTCCAGATGGTTGTCAATATGCAATAATTATTCCTATTCCCAAACCTGGTAAAGACCCTGCGGAACCAAATAATTATAGACCTATAGCTTTAAAGCTGCATAGTCTGTAACTTTTGATCTTTTAATTTTAGAAAAAAATGTTTCTACTTTTGAAGAACACAGCAAAAAACTAAAGTTCAGGTATATATTTGACCAATTTCGTAAATCTTAACAAATTATCAGTATCAAAACAACAGCATTTATGCTAAATATTAACTGTCTTTAATTATTGGAGGGACGCAAATAATTACCAACAAGAGAAAAAATCACATGTTTTTATAAGATAACTCACTTTTCCATGCAGTTTTCAGCTATGGTGAACATATTTATTGTGAAAACATAACTTAATTCTACTTTAACAAATGATTTAAAAAGAAAATAGATTTTTTTCGAAAAATGTTAATAGTTGCAGACTTAGTCTCTTTAACAAGTTGTCTATGTAAAACACTTGAAAGAATGATAAATAAAAGACTTACTTGGTTTTTAGAATCTAATAATCATATATCGCGGTTCCAGTCTGGTTTCAGATCTGACCGTAGTACAAATGATAATTTAGCTAGATTGGAAACTTTCATACGCAATGTCTTTATTAAAAAGGAACATGTAGTCGCTGTGTTTTTTGATTTGGAAAAAGCTTATGATACCGCATGGAGATAAGGCATTTTAAAAGATATCCACAAACTTGGATTAAGAGGTAGACTTCCTACATTCGTTGAAAACTTCCTTGCGGACTGTGCCATGCAAGTCCGAGTTGGCTGCTCTCTGTCTGACTATTACCAGGAGCAGGGTGTACCTCAAGGGGGTGTTTTGTCTACAACACTTTTTAGTATCAAAATTAATGATATTGTGAAATGTTTAGGTAATTTTACTGATTGCTCATTATACGTTGACGACTTCTGTATCTGTTATCGCCCAAAAAGCATGGCGACAATTGAACGTCAACTACAACAAACTTTGAATAAGATTGAAAATTGGGCAGCAAGCAATGGCTTTAAGTTTTCCAAATAAGTAAACACAATATGTACATTTCTGTCAGTTGGGCAAGCAACGTGATGATCCTGTTTTACATTTATATGGATCACCTATTCCAGTTGTTGAGGAATCTAAATTCCTTGGCATTTTATTGATAGAAAACTCAGTTTTATACCCCATATTAAATATCTCAAAGCTAAATGTTTAAAAGCATTGAATCTTTTAAAAGTGCTTTCCCATACTTCTTGGGGTGCAGACAGAACTACACTTCTCAAGCTGTATCGGTCTCTAGTCCGGTCAAAATTAGATAATGGCTGTATTATATATGCCTCCACGAGAATCATATCTTCAAATGCTTGATCCTATACATAACCAAGGACTTAGATTAGCTTTAGAAGCTTTTAGAACTTCTCCTGTTGCTAGTCTCTATGTGGAAGCAGACGAACCATCACTATACTCGAAACTCTCTTTGCAATATGCTATAAGACTTTAAAATATTTTAAATATTAATAATGTTTATTTTGACAATATGGTTAGTCCAATATACCCTTCAGTGCTCCAACTGAATAAAGCCAATGCCTCTGATACCGAAGCCGCATTTTTAGACTTGCATTTGTCAATTTCTAATGATATTGTTTCTACCAAAATTTATGATAAACGTGACGACTTTGATTTTAAAATTGTCAATTTCCCATTTTTAGATGGTGATGTTCCTCGTTCAACATCCTATGGCGTCTATATCTCTAAACTCATTCGTCTTGGTAGAGCATCTAGCTATGTTGCTGACTTCAACACTCGCAATAAATTGTTAACTCAGAAACTTCTTAAAAAAGGCTATCGGTATCATAAACTTCGCAAAACATTTTCAAAATTTTATAGACGATACTATGATTTGATTTCTAAATTCCAAGTTGGACTTAAATCTCTCTTGCGCCAAGGACTTTCCGAACCTGATTTCTATTGTGACTTGGTGTATAAATTGAAGAGATTGTTGGCTCTAATAATTTTTCAGCGCAGTTCATTAAAATAATTTCCCATTATAAAAAGATTGGCTATAACAATGTATTGCAAAAGACTGCATTCTTGGTAGTCAACCCAATCACGGTCGGCAACTTTGCTTTCCTCTTTAATTGCACGCTGGTGGGTCGGACTTCAGACTCTATGATGGTTCCGACTTAAAGACTTATCTATTGATGAGATGGTAGGGGCCTGATGCTTTGGCTGTTTGTCGGGCCCACGGGGTTTTACCTGTTGGATTTCTTTTGCTCCAGTATTCAGTTTAATATACTGTTGTGTCCTTATCCTTGCTTTATCTCCTTGTTATATCTTGATTTATATGTTTTAGGAGATGATGCATTGATAAGTTAGGGGTCTTTTATGCAAACCAAATATGTATGTGTCTTGATCCACATCTGAATTAAGGGTGAGGTTGGCGCCGTTATACCGGTTTAAGCCCTCCAGTAAAATATTTTACTGACTGTTCCAAGGCGGTACTTTTATACAAGGTGGATCTTTTATGTTTTTGTTCTGTCATGTGTTTGCTATGTCTTTGTGCGCGTCTGTTTATATGTGCTTTGTGGTCACCTGCTGGGAAAGGGCTGACCTCTTGGCTCTCATTTGCGGTGTCTACTGTGAGTTTGTCACTTTCCCATTGGTATCCTGGGTCAGGTGTGGTACTTGATTGTATCGATTCCTGATCTTTGCACCCTAACTTACTTTGCTGCTAACCCATCAAATCTTGCTCATGAAGTTACATTCCCACCAAATTATGTTGATTTATATGAACAAAAACCTAAAGCTATTAAATCATTTGGCATCAGAATTTCACCACTCTTAGAATCTGCCAATATCAAACCACAAAATATTGAAAAACATTTTACACCAAATATTCCAGCTTGGTGTATGAAACCACCTGAAATACTTTTTGATTTACATTCGGGCAAAAAATCTGAATCAAATCCACACATATTAAAAGATGATTTCAGAAAAATGCAAAGTTGTTATAAGAATTACCAACAAATTTATACTGATGGGTCAAAGGAAGACTCAAAGGTTGGTTGTGCTGTTATATCAGACAACCAAATTAATATGCAACGTATACCTGACGATTCATCAATTTTCACTGCTGAAGCCAAAGCAATTGATCTAGCTTTAGATTTCATTAGCACTTGTGATGCTAACAATAAATTTAATATATTTTCTATTGAAAGCAATGAACCATACCAGTTCAAAGAATCCACAGATTCAGAAACTTTTAGAAAAATGTCATGAGCTTTTAGCTTATAAAGAAATTGTTCTCTGTTGGATTCCTAGTCATATAGGTATCCAAGGGAATTAGATGGTAGATAAGCAAGCAAAAATATAGCTTTCATTAGAACCAACTTCTTTTAAGATTCCATTTTCTAATTTTAAGCCATCTATCAATAAATATATCTTGGAAGAATGGCAAACTTCATGGAATAACAGCATTGGAAATAAACTTCTTGACATAAAACCAACTATTGGTGAACATCAATCAGTTGTTCGAAACATTAGAAAAGAAGAAGTCGTTTTGGCTCGACTCTGTTTAGGTCATACAAGAGTCACACATTCATACTTACTACAAGGTGAAGAGCAGCCACAATGTGTTGGTTGCGACGCACCATTCACTGTACGTCACTTCCTTTTGGAATGTGGCGACTTTCCACAAGTAAGAAATAATTGCTTCCATGTTGATAACATGAAAGAATTATTTCAAGATATACATATTGATAGTATTGACATTTTTAAGACACATAAATCTTTTGAACAAAATCTAATTGCTATTTTTAAAATCATGTTTTGTTTTACATTTGTATCAGACCATAATACAGATTATATTATGTTGTATTCTGTTCAGTGAAACTGTCAGGTATTGTACGTGGTCTCTCCTGTCAACAATCGTATTGCAACTTATTATCATTATACAAACTCATCATCATCATTCCTTTTATTTTATCTTACAAATTTTTACTCTTTCCATCCACATCATGTTTAGTTTAATACCGTCTGATGCTAATTACCCACAAGGGTTGATGCGTCGTTAAGCATCAAACAAACAAACAAAGCATACCATAAAGTTCAGATATTGACAGCAGTGTAACTTTAAAGACTCTATTGTCATTTATGTTACATGTGTGTATAATATAGTATACCAAATATTGAAACCTTATGTCAGATTTGTTTTTGACAGTATTGCCTTTAGATGAAAAAATAATTGTTGATCTCATTAATTGTAATTTATAAAGCATTCAAATGAAAGATTTGACCAGCATGTGAGATTTTGGAGCTTATCACATGTTAGCAAATATGTCAGATCCATTGATTGCTCATGCTGATGCAGTCGAGCTAGCCATATTAAATCTGGTCTGAGTCTGCATCTATATACCCATACCTTGTGGATGCAGACAGCAAAGGCTCTGGTGAGTCTGCACATTTACAAAGCTTGCCTGAGCCCTCATTTATTGACACTGCAATTAGTACTAGTACCAAATCAAATGTGCTGGCCCATTTGATTTATTCTTTGCTACTAGTTATTATCTATTTAGCTTGATTTGAAATATCCAAAGGATTAATAGGATGCAACTTTATAACAATGATCATGTTCCCATATGGCATGCTTAGTACCAAATTTAATATAAAACAAAATTAAACTGTTAAACTAAGTCTTATTGACAGAAATAATTCAAATAAAAATCCCAATGAACTGTTGAAGTCCTTTCATTTAGTCATGTCTAGAATACAATACTAAGAATGCAAGGGATCTTTTATAATCATTAACTTATCTCTTTTAGATATATGACTAAATTGAACAAATGCTACCCTAGCTAGCTGTTTAAATGATTCACAAAATTGTAGAAACAGGCAACACAGATGATAAGTGTAATAATCTTCTTAAATATTTTTGTTATGCATGTTACCAAGATTATTTTTTTCTTTCTTTGCCAAACTAGACATGCCGATTCCTACCATAGGTATTATAACCATACAGACAGGCATGTTGGGTACCATATTTGGGATTGAGATTGTTATGTTATAAAAAGAACTTCAGTTTTCATTGAAAGGACCAGGGATTACACCTATATAAATTCTTCATATCTCAATGTTAACCATGCCTGAAATGACTTAAAATTTTACGAACTGCGAGCTAGCTTTCGTCCTTAGTTGTTATCAGTATAATAGTTGTTGTAATTAATAGCTGATAAGCTGTATATGTATTTGGTTGGCTCACACTTTTGATAATATATCTTACTAAGCTACTACATGTTGGAACTATAGACCGTATGGAAAATGTCTTGTATATATTATTTCGTGTAATAAATTAAGGTAACACATTCAAGTGTCAGAGATAAATGCTATTATTCAAGCATTTAAGAAACATGATTTGATTATCAAAATAAGTAGTTTCTATAAGCGATGTTTACATATTCTATAAAAAAATCTTAATTGAAATAGCATTTTATGTACTATGAGTTCAAGTTGCTTCCTTCACATCACCTGTGTTTTTGTCAGAGTTTAATTTCACTTATATTTTATGTTAAAAAAGACACTTTTCATTATTTCTGTCATTATTGAGCCCTAAAATGGCAGTAATTTACGCAAATTAGGAGTTTAAACTCATATAATGCTTTTTTTGCATTAAATTAATGTATTTTAAGAAAATAACGTATCTAACAGTAATAAAAAGTACTTGAATGAGTAAAAATTATACTGCTAGTCATTTACTAACAATTACAAGATAATATTGATTTGTAAGAATAAGGAATAATTTTGATATTTACACTAAATGAGTTCCTATTATTTTAGGGCTCAATAGTAAACTCTGCAATAGCAGGGTAACACACCAACACATAAAAAGCTAACATGCATTATTTTGTGGCTTGTATAATGTGGTTTTAGAAAATCATAGTGTACAAAACTCTTCCTAGGAGGTATTTTGGCAGCACATGGTCTAGTGATTGCACATGGCTAAATAGTAGTTTATTTGAAATACAGTAACGTATATAACTGCAATATAGTATGCATATGTTGTTTTAACACATACTGGCTATTTGCTGTATATAATTATGTGCTTTTAAGACAATCAGCATGTGGATAAATAACAATTATGTATAGCTTTGTATTTGAACAATAGGATTTGGAGACGTTTAAGGGTAACATAGTTAACATGGCTGTTACACGGTAACGCCCCCACTGCCAGATGGCCAACATGTGTCATTTTGCTTCTTATATAGCATAGTTTCAGAAAATCATAGTGTACCTGTTTATTATCTAGATTTACAAGTAAACTAAATCTAGATCTACCACAAACTCTAAATCTACTGTGAACCTACTTTATCCTGAGAGGTTGTTTGACGTATGTGATGAGCTCAGCCTGACAATAGAAAGCTACATAGACTTAAGAAATACTGAAACTGATCTACTGTGAATAGTCTAAATTTAAGTGAATAAACGAAATATAAGTTCAATGTACCATCATATTCCCCGAGGGGAATATAATTCAAGCTGATTTTTTCCTATTAAAAAACGGTGTTTCTGTGATAATTCGTTGATCTGAGTCAATAGACGCTCGATTAAATGAAACTTCCAAATTATCTTTAAGAATGAATATTTCTTCTAATTATCTTTAAGAATGAATATTTCTTCTATATATATATATATACCACCGTTAAACTCCCCAGGACCTGTAATGGATAGTAAACTGCCATTGAATTATATTCCCCAGGGAACATATTTAATAGGAGAACTCCATTGAAATAAAGGTCCTGGGGAACATAATTCAATGAGATTTTCCTATCAAATATGATGTTAGGTGAATATAACGGTAGTATATATATAGAGACGAAGCCAACTGACAATCTTAACTAATGCTATGCAAGGGAAGTTCTTCCCTGGAAAAGGGTTTCTTTGGGGGAGATTTCTTCAGAAAATGGAGTTTGGCATATTTTGGGACAGGTGTCTTAAAATGTTTAGTTACTAACGAATATTTCTTCTATAAATATACTACTTAAATTCCCCAGGACCTATATTGGATAGTAAACTTTGAATAATATTCCCCGGGGAACATATTAAATAGGAAAACTCAATTCAAATAAAGGTCCCGGGGAACATAATTCAATGAGATTTTCCTATCAAATATGATGTTAGGTGAATATAACGGTAGTATATAAATAGAGACGAAGCCAACTGACAAACTTAATTAACGCTATGCAAGGGAAGTTCTTCCCTGGAAAAGGGTTTCTTTGGGGGAGATTTCTTCAGAAAATGGAGCTTGGCATATTTTGGGGCAGGTGTCTTAAAATGTTTAGTTACTAACGAATATTTCTTCTATAAATATACTACCGTTAAATTCCCAAGGACCTATATTGGATAGTAAACTTTGAATTATATTCCCTGAGGAACATATTAAATAGGAGAACTCAATTGAAATAAAGGTCCCGGGGAACATAATTCAATGAGATTTTCCTATCTAATATGATGTTAGGGGAATTTAACCGTAGTATATATATTGAGACGAAGCCAACTGACAAACTTAATTAATGCTATGCAAGGGAAGTTCTTCCCTGGAAAAGGGTTTCTTTGGGGGAGATTTCTTCAGAAAATGGGGCTTGGCATATTTTGCAGCAAGTGTCTTTAAATGTTTAGTTACTGACGAATACTGTTTCTATATATATACCACCGTTAAACTCCCCAGGACCTGAAATGGAAAGTAAACTGCCATTGAATAATATTCCCTGGGGAACATATTTAAAAGGAGAACTCCATTGAAATAAAGGTCCCGCGGAACATAATTCAATGAGATTTTCCTATCAAATATAATGTTAGGGGAATATAACGGTACTATATATATATAGAGACGAAGCCAACTGACAAACTTAATTAATGCTATGCAAGGGAAGTTCTTCCCTGGTAAAGGGTTTCTTTGGGGGAGATTTCTTCAGAAAAAGGGGCTTGGCATATTTTGGGGCAAGTGTCTTAAAATGTTTCGTTTCTGACGAATATTTCATCTATATACATAGTACCATTATACTCCCCAGGACCTATTATGGATAGCAAAGTGCCATTGAATTATATTCCCTGGGGAACATAATTGATAGGAGAACTCCATTGAAATAAAGGTCCCGCGGAATATAAATCAATGGGACTTCTCTATCAAATATATGATCTAAGGGGAATATAACGGTAGTATATATATAAGGAGACTAAGCCAACTGACAATTTGAAATGCAAATCATTACAGAATAAATCGTATTCTAAATCATGCCATTACCATGATAAACTCAGATCCATTTTGCAGTTTATTCCTTAAAAGATGCTGTTCTATGCATGAACATCATTACGGTATAAATCATATTTTAATTCGTGCCAATGCAATAATAATCCCACATCCATGTTGCAGTTTATTCCGTAAAAGTTGTTGTTTTATGCATAAAAATCATTACGGAATAGACCATATTCTAGTTCCCGCCAATTGCATAATTGTCCCACGTCCATTTTGCAGTTTATTCCGTAAAAGTTGTTGTTCTATGCATGAAAATCATTACAGACTAAACCATATTCTAGTTCCCGCCAATTGCATAATTGTCCCACGTCAATTTTGCAGTTTATTCCATAAAAGTTGTTGTTCTATGCATGAAAATCATTATGGAATAAATCATACTCTAATTCCCGCCAATGTCATAATTGTCCCATGTCCATTTTGCAGTTTATTCCGTTAAAGTTGTTGTTTTATCCATGAAAATCATTATGGAATAAATCATATTCTAATTCCCGCCAATGTCATAATTGTCCCATGTCCAATTTGCAGTTTATTCCGTAAAACTTGTTGTTCTATGCATGAAAAACATAATGGTAATAAATCGTAACTCTAATTCGTGCCAATGTCATAATAGTCCCACGACCAATTTGCAGTTTATTCTGTAAAAACATAAAACTCATAATGGAATAAATCGTAGTCTAAGTCACGGTACCTGAAACTTGCAGCCGTCCGCAATGAAAAGAAAAACAGTCGATAGCGACCTTGTAAGTTATTAGTAATGCTAGATTTTATTTTTTAAGCGTCTGCATGTCACAGATAATTATAAAACTGCTAGAAATGGTTATTTTTAATCGAAACAAAAAATCAGCTTGAATTATATTCCCCTAGGGGAATATGAAGGTACATTGCCTGCTATTATTTACTGACTTTCACATAGAGAGAATACCTTCCACTACAACAAGAATCCAAATATCCCCCCCAACTAAAGCTTATGGGAAGCTCACAATAGTATATAATGCGGAATTTCCACCAGTTTTAACAATAGGTTTGGTGCTCAAAAGAACCATTCTTTTTAGTATTCACAACATAATGTTTTGATAGAGATTTAAACATATATTTTTGGTGCTCAAAAGAACCGTCTCATTGAGACAGATCTTTGAGTACCCACAACATATGTTTTGGTTGAGAAATAGGAAGGTTATTTTTAATTACACTCTAGAGGTTTGAGAGTGCTGTGTCCAGGCACATATGAGCCGTGACATGTGATTTTCAACAATGTGGCATTTTGACAAGTGTAGACTCATACGAGCCTGTGCAGCCCCCTTTTAAGTTTAGAAACCCCAAATCAGTCAGTAGCATCACTGTCATAGAATATTCAAGCGACTTGCAAAGGCTCTGATCAGACTGCCGGTATGCGCAGGCTGGTCTTAGCCTTTGCTGGTTGCATATACCACATTGTTGGAAATCTCATGTCACAGCTCATATACAATATATTATACGTTTACATGTATGTATAAAACTGAAAGAAAAAAAACAACAACAACAACAGACATCTGTATCAGAATTACCAGCTGTTGCTTCTAGAAACTGTCAAGTTTGATGCCACTCAGTGGTCAAAAAAGTTGTTCATACATTGATACATACACATTATCATAATAGTAACTTGATCTGGCGTACTGTATCACGTCGAGTGGATGAGGTCATACCATCGGATCACCCGAGACGCTAACGTCCAGGGTGATCCAGTGGTATGGCCTCATCCACGAGACATGATACTGTACGCCAGATCAAGTTACTATTATGATAATATGTTTATTATATGCCTTTTTCTGACATTCTTTCTGATGTTAAAACCTGTTTTTGGTCTTTAATCCCGAAAAATTGCGGAACGTTTGCCATAACGTTACGTTTCTTGACGTCACGTCAACATATTTTCCATCTCTGGTTCCATGCTTGCAATTTACTTTACGTAACGTCACCGCAAAAGCAGATAACCGACGTTAGCCTCCTTTTAAAGGATAGTGATATGGATTCAGAAAACCTCAGTTCGTTGATCTGGCTTTCTGTATCAGATGGCCAGAAAACAGACAGTTCTAAAGTCGTATCAGTTATAGGTATATAATAATAAGGCATATAACATGTAAGGCAGCATTTGAAATAGAGCTATATAATGCTTGTAAAATAAGCTTGGTTTCACAAGAAAAAATGGCCTAAAAATGAATTAGCATTGCTTCTACAGATATCTGTAATTAGAAAATTATCTTTGGGGAGGTTCCTCAAACCCCCCTAACAAAGTGGGGGGAGGGACGCAACCCTCTCTTAGTAATATGCACTCCCCCAACTCATGCCTTTGACATTTGCAAAAAACGCCTACAACATTCCATGGTCCACGGATCCTAACTATATAGGGTCCATGCAGGGCCGTACCACTTTCAAAAAGCCGAGGAAGGCGCTGATCTTAAACCTTTGCTCTGCACGTGGATGTGTATGATACATTTTTGGTCATAAAGCACCACCTATAGACGTCAATTTCAAATTTTTGCTGCTTTTAAAAAAACTAACAAATAATGTATGATACTTCATGAGAATCCTCTGCCAGCAGACAATTTTCATGAAATATCATACTATACCTTTTTTTTGAAAATTATGGAAGATGTCAGAAAATTGTCGTCAGCTGCAGTCGTGATTTTTGCTTTGAGGGTAAGGATTCAGATTTCCACCCTTAGAAGTCTACATGAATTCCGAGTCCAATCGGCCAAGTGGTTTCAGAGAAAAAGATGTTTGAAAATGTTGATAGATGGACAGACAGACAATAGAGGAATCCTGATCAGTTCTTTTCAGAAGTGGAATATCTGGGTTCAGCAGGACAGTGGTTAATACAAGCATAATGGGCATATAATAGAACAGCTAAAGGCTTCTACAAAAATCTTTATTTCAAAAACATTGTAAAAAAACATAAGTGCATCAAAACCTTTATAATTTCAGTTGTGTATACATTGAAAGAAAAAGAAACACTATTATTATAACACAGCGAATTGCAACAGAGCTGTTCTAGTCAGACTAAGTTTTGTAGATCACATATCACATATGGGCCTGCTTTTGGATTTGTGACCAGATGAGATTCAAACCATCCTGTTCAGCAATAGCGGCAAGCTAGGAATTTGAAGTTTTACCTACAGCAAGTGTAGCTACTTCACAGATAAACAGTCTTAACCCTTAAATCGCCAAGAACAAAAATGCATCTGAAAATTTCGTCTGCACAAGTCATCTGCTGCAAATAATTGCCTAGCATTACTGACAAATTAAGTATAGAAGCAAACAGTGTGGACCCAGAACAGACTTATAGAAGCAGTCTGATCTGGGTCTACACTGTTTGCCATAGAGGCTTCTTAAACATTTCAGCAGACGAGAAAAGCAGATGACTTTTGTTGTGATTGGCACATTAAGGGTTAAGGGGTCACTCAAAAGAGACCCAAAAATGTGCTTTCAAAACCGATAATCGCTTAGTGCAGGCCAAAAATATTGCAGAATGCTCATCCTGCATTACTTTTGACCCACACTAAGCTACCATTAGTCTTAAATACCTTGTTTTGTCTATTATTGAGTGGCTGCTTAAGACAGGTTTTACTGTACTTTCCAGAGAAATATCGAAGGCACAGATTAGACTGCAGAGATGCACAGGGTGGTCTGCACTTTTACTTTAGTTGTCTGCATGCTACAGAGTCTGGGTATCTCGCATAGATGCCAATATAGGAGGGTCTGGATGGGGGGTCTGGTATTCACTATTCATTAAAAATTTAGCCCATTATTCATCTCATTCGAATTTTGGGCCATTCATTAAAATAAGACCAATTATTCATTAATAGTAAGAAAGGTGGAAAAGAAATCTGATTATTCACTATTCATTAATTTTTTCTTCAATCCATTAAGAAAATAGGATTATTCATTAATTTTTAGGTCCTCATTATTCACTATTCATTATTTGTTTGGCTAATTATTCACTATTCATGATAAAAAAGGGCCATTATTCACTAATCATGCCCCATCCAGACCCTCATAATTATAGGAACTAGTCACTTTGTTCTATGAGGTATAACTCTTTATTAAATTAGCCTGATTTTGAGGTTTGTGGTCTGGTAAGACTCAAACCATCTTACCTTGCTACCTTGTTTTTTTTGGTTGGTTTTCAAATTTTACGTCCCAGTCAACAGCTATGGTCATGTAGAGACAGTCAGTTCACCTAACCATACTTTTTCCTGGGCAGTTAACCAGTACTTCGTGCACATATTTTCGCTTATAACTGACAGCAACACTTCTTGGATCAGTAGAAGGAGGAGAGTGCCATAGAAATTATTTCATGATCAATCTCCACTAAAGTATGGGACTTGGCCGGGATCAAACTCGCGACCCCTGGATCTGCAGTCAGACTTGCTACAGACTGCGCTAGTAGGCCCGGTCCTTGCTACCTTAGCAAGCTGAAATCTTCCAAGTTTGAATACATTGATTATGCTATTTAGGCAGTGACCAAAAATTGTGTTGATCAGACTGCGTTTATGCACAAGATGACCAACAAATTTGTTGTTTTTTAACCCAAAAATGGGTTATTGCGTAACACAGCTCATTCACTAAATTTTTGTAAGCATACACACCCAGGACATTTAGTATCACTGCATAGAAGAGCAAGCACATTTAACTTTTTTCCAGCTAGTGGCGACTTTTGTTGTCCGCTGATCACCTTTGCAAACAATTTAGACCTAGACCTTTTGATACTGTAGATCTGATAGTATTCTTGAAATAATTTTTTGAAAATGTTAATTTTGAAAAAAAATCAACAGACAACAAAAAGGCATGTAAACTTACCTAGCCTGCAAGAGTTAAATGAAATAATAATGATCTAGCTACCTGTTACAGAATTGAATCTTTGGACAATCTTTTTGGAGTCTTGGAATAACCAACTGGAAACACTACCAATGTGCAAAGTTGGCCTCATTTATAATAAACACTCCCCATTTTATTTGCTAAGCATTGTCAGCTAGAAAAAAAATATACTGAAACACAATTTCTGCAGCAATGATACTATAAAATGTTTTGGACGTAAATTTTGTCACATCCCGTGGTCCTTCATGTCTTTAGTGATTGAAATTTCAGAACAATTACTCAACAAATCACAAAAAGCAAAAACATATGCAATGGAATGTAATATCAAATTGGAATGTTTATATCAAATTTCCCCCGCTTTTTTGTCTGTGGATTTTTTCAAAAGCAACTTTTTCGAAAAATTATTTCAGGAATATGATCAGAGTGTCAAACAGTTTGAATCCAGAACGGGCCTGATATGGGTTCAAACTGTTTGCAAAAGTTATCAGCAGACGACACTAGGAGATAAAGAGTTAATCTGAGCCACCAAATCCATTTCAAAGTTCCCTGACTTTTGACCATTTTCCAGACCATCTCTGAAGGCCAATAATAGCCATTCTCATTCACTGATGATTTGAAAATTTTGTACAAATATTTAAGCTTGCAAAGAAAAACCTCAAACCATTAATATTAGAAAACCATGAATATTAGAAAAAAGGAATGTTTCTGAATACTTCCTTAGAATATTTTCTGAAAATAAAACACTTGCCATTTAAAGAAAATATAATTTTCAGAAGCCTGTTAACTATCAACTTTTTTTTGAATTCCCTGACTTTCTTCATTTTTTTCTAAATTTCCTTGACTGAAAATGAAATTCCCTGACCTGGATTTTTTTTTCATTTTCCAGACTTTTTTCCCTGACCATTTAACCCTGCCAAAGGGGAAACAGCCAGGGCATCAGTGCAGGATTGACGGTGGTCTGCCTTCTCAAATTAAAGCTGTCTACCAATATCAATTTACCCTAAATGTTTGAACACCTTGATTTCTCACCATACATATTTTAAAAACTAACAAGTCCTTTAAATAACTGAATAGGCCTTAAATCTTTGCCTGCTGGGAAATTTTGCATATTTTTTTTTGTTGTTTGTTGATTTTTTTCAAAATAAGCTTTTATTAAAAGTTCTTTAAGGAATACAATCATTGTCAAATGGTTTGAATCCAGATCAGACCCAGAAATGTGCCTGATCGGGGTCCAAACTGTTTGCAAAGGTTATCAGCAGATGACAAAAGTAAGTAAAGAGTTAAAGGGGTGAAACAGATAATGATCGGATTGCAAACAGTGTAAACCCTGGTAAGACAGCTACTTTAGCAGTCTGATCAGGATTAGCACAGTTTGCTTGAGCAAATATGTCCAAATATATAGCATGTCTCTTAAATAAAGCCCCTTTTAAAAAAAGGTGACACAAAATAACTTCTTTCCTTGTCATGTCAAGCCTCTTTATTTACCCTTAAAGCGCCAAATACTAAATGCAGCAAATGACAAAATTTGTGATTATTTCACAGGTTTATGGGCTAAATAAGTCTCAATATTTCATGTGAATTGTCTGCATGGAATGTTAAGACTTATTAAACTAAAAAAGCAACACAATTTGAAAATCCCACCTGCTGCAAATTGAATGCGTCGCTTTACAAGTTAGGTAACCTATGAATATGTATTTTTGTTCAATGCACATAAGCACACATGTGTAACATATATCAAAACATAATTTGGAAAAGACAAAATAATAGTATCATAAGAATGACTATAAATAATTGCATAGGTATATTTATGAAGTAAAAATATGAAGCTTTACCATAATACACATTCCCCTTTTCACTGGGTTCACAATTTGGTCTGATTTCGGTTTGCATTGTTTGCTAAATGGTCCAGGTGTCTGAATCTAAATACTTAGGGTAAACACAGTATTCTGATGTGAAATCCAATTTAAACAAGGTTGTTCCCTATTTGATTTCAACATTGTATTCCAGACACACTCCTGATACTGATCCAGTACCACACTACGCAATGCTTAGTCAAATTGTGAGTTTAAAGGAAAGCGCAACAAATGAAAAAACGTGAACTGTATTTGTTCAAGATGTGTCACACAACATAAATTTGATGAGAATAGGAAAATTGAGACGATTGAATATGATATCTCTCCGTTTAAATATACCAACACAGCGATTTTTGTTTGCTTGAGAGTGCCGCCATAGTTTTTGGTTTGGTTCCCGTTTTTGTAAGCGCTTTACCTTGAGCGCATTCTGTGTGTATTGAGAATGTGTGAGAATGTACCCATCTTGTGTAACTTTTTCATGCGCTTATTCCCCATTTTTTTTTCTTGTCAAAAATAGATCAGCTGGTGAAATAAGTTGCGGGTCACATTGTGTTAACAAGATTTGACAAATAATGAAATTCATTTCTTATTCTAACGGTTAAACTTCGTTCAAATCACGTGTGAACACAGGTACTAGATTACACAGGGTCCGTGGCATAGATTGGGTATCATATCTCTACACATTCTCGCAAATTTTGGCCATTTTGCCAAAATGGTTAGACGAGCTTTCGTCGTACAACTGAAATAAATATCGTTTGCATAAAAAGTGTTAATGTTAAGATGAGTAAATGTATGTTTATTTTGTTGGATAAGCCTTCGAGAATAGGCTGGGACCAGTGCTTATGAGTGCTCTATTAAATATCCAGAGTGAACTTCTCAAAGATGGCCGATCTTTAGACGAGGTACCGTCCATTTAAACTTAAAAAGTATCCGTTCTCATATATGTTTTTTTCTCTGTGATTGAGGCCCAGACTATTTGTAAAATGCTTTATTGGCTTATTCATTATGAGTTTAATATTTAAAAGGAGTAGATCTACCCTCGCAATGTCAGCTAAAATCATGTTGCGGTGGGGTCGGTTGGCGAGTACATTTTTTGCAGATGTGTAAGGAAATGCGTTTATATTTCTTACAGTTCTGACTTTGTTAAAATTTAACAAACAATTGAATAGGAAGCGTGAATGCATTAAATATTTCGATATAAAAGACATTAATAAAACCTCGAGTAAAAACGAAGCAAATTTGATGAAGGGATGTGGATTTAAACGTGATTGATTTAACACTTTAACACTGTGATAGATAGATAGATAAAAGGCCGTTAGACTGATATCTTAACTTTTACTTTGAATTCCAGTTCATCCAATTACCTTCTCAAAATTATATCCAATTAGTCCATAACTATTTGACTACACATTATCACACGCTTGAGCTGTTTTTCTCGCTTATTAAATCAAAGTTTCAATACAAATGAACAGCTAATTTTGTTAAGACACAAGCGCTCCTTGCGCATGGTAAACCGACCAGAAAATCGATGTAAGTGACGTCACTGGTGTAAAAACATGGCAGCTACCTCAGGCGGATTCCAACGCGAATTTCCTAAATTTGAAATAGCGATAGTTGATTGAATATATACTTTTTAAGCAATTTCTTTGCTTACAAATTCTTTCCAAGATATAGTCCTTTAAATTATATCAGCGGTTACGGTGTATTGCGCTTTCCTTTAAATCATAGGTGAATTATTCATACAGAAATTTTAATAAAATATCTGTTCTGTATGTAATGCAGTTCATTTGAGCATATTATGGTTATTTCATTTTACCTTATTCAACCTAGTAAGCACACATTCTCTGATAAGTGCACACCTATTTCTTTTCGATTTGTGAATATAAGAACCTATGATGAGTGTAAGGGTGGGGTAGAAAATCTGTCCTGAGGATCACCGTTTGGCATCACAAGGTTTGCCGAGTGATGACAAACGGTGATGGCCAGGGACAGATTTTCATATCCAATCACACAAATAATAGGTTCTTGTTCTTGGTTACCATTAAATACGCATATATATATTTAAGAAAAAAGACTTGGAGAAGTTCCTGAATATACTGAGATGCGACATGACATGTTGTTATATGACTCCTATAAAATACCTCCTCTGATTGGCTGAAACTAGCTTGCACTGGTTGTGACAGAGCATGATGTCAAACAGTGATGAGCTAAAGACAGGTAAATATTAGTTTTGTCAGTGCTGACTGAGAGCTAAAAAAAGATTGAACTAAATCTAGCCCAGGTGACATGGCTTTTGTCACTACTGCCTGACAGCTAAAAATAGACATTGAAACACTGACTGGTTTCTTATGTATATTTAACAGGTAAAATGTGTTGAATTCAGAATTTGTTAGTTGTATGAGAACAGCAGTTTACCCATGTATGCCGAATGGAATTTCCCACTGTTATCAATTGAAACAGCCCATTCCTGTCTTAAGGGATGTTAGGTGGCATTTTTCATTTTTATTCAAATTTTAATAGAAAATTATGCCAGCAACCAGTGAAGGCCCTGATAAGACACCGTGTTAGACTGTGGCGTCTGATCTGGGTCTGCACTATTTGCCTATGTCCCAGAAAAAAGGACGCTAAGCATATGGGTTAAAAATGCAATTATTTTGCTTATCTCATAAAAGTTGCAGAAATTTGGGAAATAAATTGTTGAAATAATCTTCCTTGTGAAAGTGCACTAGGAGCATCTGACTTAATAAATTTATAAATATGAAAATACTTTAAATAAAACTAGGAAAAGAGAGACAGTGTCATATAAACAAAACAATTGGTGCATTCTTGTTTGGTTAACATCAGGATTAGTCAACCCTTGAAAGTGATGTTCACCTCGGTTTCACCTCGGTGAACATCACTGTTCTCAGGTTGACAAATCCTGATGTTAACCTCAAAAGAATGCATCAATTGTATAATGTCACCTTAACATAACAATGATGTCATTTGGCATCTGGCGTGCAGCTTTTATTTTTCTTCATGATCTTTCCTGTGCGTTGGTACAGGGTATATGAAATAGAATTATCTCAAATGGGTAAAACAGTGGAAACCCCCGATCTAGAGTGCAAGAATGCTTTATCAATTAGTGACTTCCAGTCAGTTCAGTGGTACAGTTTCGTTATTAACCCTTTGTATACTAATGGATTCTTTCTTATGTCTTGATACAATAAACTTGGGTAAGTCCATTGAAAATATTTAGGGGTGTCAGGCTATAATTAATAAAAAAAATGTATTCTTTTGTCTGAAGATCTCTATATCTTTATAAACAGTGTAAATCCTGATGAAATGCAGCATAATGCTGCATTTCATCTCGGTCTTCACTGTTTGCAAAAGTACTCATTTAGAAATTTCCCGAATACAAAGTGTTAATATTGATTTATCATGTAGATTAAAAACAGTGTTGATCCTGATCAGCTGGTTTTCAAAAAGGGTATAGAATTTTGAAAAAGTTGCTGTCCAATGGTCACAACTTCATTATTAACCCTTAAAGTGCCAATCACGACTGCAGCCGACGACAAATTTGTTGACATCTTTCCCATTTTTTGAAAAAATAAGGTATGGTATTTCTTGAGAAATGTCTGCCAGCAGACGATTCTCATGAAATATATCCTATTCGTTATTTTTGAAAAAGCAGCAAAATTTGAAAATGTCTTCTGCTGTAAATTATATGTGGCGCTTTATGGGTTGATTCTGATCCGTCATGTGAATTCTGATGAAGCTAGCTGATCTGGATCACCAATGTTTTCAAACAAGGGTAAAGAATTTTGAAAAGTATTGTGTAAGGTGTGCTCATTAGGTTGAAGTTATAAAGGCAATTTATGAAAACTGTAAATTTAGAAATTTTCGCGAGAATTTTATTTTCGGGATTAGCATATTAAAAGCCATATTAGAAACATGAAAAATTTGCGACTAAGGCATGATTTACCTATCTCAGTATACGAAAAATTGATTTTGCCATTTTGCGAGGGTTTGATTTTTGCGAAACTTCGACTATGTGAAGTTTCACAAAAATAAAGACCTCGCGAAAATTTCCGAATTTACAGTATTATGACAAGTGTTCTATTTACAACATAATGGCACTTTATTCTTTAAAATGATAAATTTTCAGACAACTCAATTTGATAATATGTAAGGTTTTTAACAATGTATGGTTAAATGAGTTATCTTTTCAGTGACAAATTGATTTCTTATTTATTTTTGCAACAACAGCCCAAAAACCGTATGCAGCCTTTCCCCTTTCCCCTGATATTTTACATGAGATTTGATCAAAATTGGCCAACTGACTTTAGAGATATACTACTTTGAAAGTGTGGAATGACAATAACACCGGAGCGTTGCCATACTAGTGTCGTGCCAACAAAGAGTGACAGTGACGTAATCTTTTGTTTACAATAGTTAGGTAAACATTAAATTGTACACCCCACTTGCGCTTACGCAAATCAATATATCGCTTGTGTATTAATCCTTTCCTGTGGATAGGATTAATACACAAGTGATCTATCGATCAAAAGTCCCTGATAACATTGTGAACGAAACATGATGTCACTGTCACTCTTGGCTGGCAGGATAGTAATACTAATACAGCTAAAAAGGTGTTTTATTTTGAACCATAATTAGTATTATAATGAAAAAAGTCAATAAGCAATGCTTATTAGATACCCCCCGCACAGTAAGAGTCGGTGAAAAAACTTGGCAAGTTATAGTTAAAACCAGCAGACCTTAGTTTTGAAAAGAAGACTTCAGTAGAATCTGTGCAAACAAAAATTATAAACTCCTTCATGCATGTGTTCAATGTGTTTACATTGTATTGGCAAAGTATCAAATTGATCCATCAAAAGCTGTGGTAGGAGTTGATCGGCCCATAATGGCACTATCCATGCATATACAAAAGCCACATAAGGGAATAATTGTCTAAGTTCTCATAGCTGTCATTTTGTTAATTTTTTTTTTTTAACCAAACTCCATCATGCATATGGTCAATGTGTCTTAATCGTATAGGCAAAGTATCAAATTGTTCCATCAAAAGCTGTAGTAGGAGTTGATCGGCCCATGAAGGCACTATCTATGCTTATACAAAAGCCCTATTAGGGAAAAATTGTCTAAGTTCTCACAGCTGTCCTTTTGTCAAAAAATATTTTTTCTGAACCAAACTCCTTCATGCATATGTTCAATGTGTCTACATTGTATAGGAATAGTATCAAATTGTTCCATCAAAAGCTGTGGTAGGAGTTGATCGGCCCATGAAGGCGCCATCTATGCTTATACAAAAGCCCTATAAGGGAAAAATTGTCTAAGTTCTCACAGCTGTCATTTTGTCAAAAAATATTTTTTCTGAACCAAACTCCTTCATGCATATGTTCAATGTGTCTACATTGTATAGGAATAGTATCAAATTGTTCCATCAAAAGCTGTGGTAGGAGTTGATCGGCCCATGAAGGCGCCATCTATGCTTATACAAAAGCCCTATAAGGGAAAAATTGTCTAAGTTCTCACAGCTGTCGTTTTGTCAAAAAATATTTTTTCTGAACCAAACTCCTTCATGCATATGTTCAATGTGTCTACATTGTATAGGAATAGTATCAAATTGTTCCATAAAAAGCTGTGGTAGGAGTTGATCGGCCTGTGTATGGCCTATAATAGCATAAGCATAAAACCCTATATAAAAACCCATTTAGAACTACAAAGGGAAATAACTCTACTAGAATTGGCCCCTAGCCCTTACTTTTTTGTCTAAAGTATTTGTCTTGCATATATGAACATGTTTGCAAGGTTTGATGAAAATCCAGCAATGACTCTTCAAGATATTAAGGAAACAAAACTTTACGGACGGACGGAAGGATGCACACACGGACGCACGCACACACACACGCACGCACGGACAACGTGAAAACAGTATACCCACCACAAACAAAGTTTGTGGGGGGTATAAAGATTAATAACCTTGGAGCCTGTTCTGTTGTTTCATTTATTTATTACTATGGGTTCACAGGCTGAACGGAAAACTGTGAGTGTGGATCTTGATCAGCTGACTTCTTAAGAAGCAAGCAGATGTGGTTTACACTGGTAAAAGACGACATTTCTGGTACCAGCTGATATATTTCTACATTGTATTCAAACCAGAATATATCACTAGCCAGATGATCAGGATCTGCACCATTTTCAGATAGACCTGTCCTGGTTTAGCAGAAGGAGGGTCAAGGTCATTATCAGCCTCATTTGCACTCTATGGATTTCCGAATTTTAATTTTGAAGATTTGTCATTTTGAAGACCCAAGCATAATCACACGGCTGTTTGTTAAATGGAATGACGGGGATCTTTATGTTGATGCCAACTTTTGTCTCTGCTGGGGCCTTCCAGCCAATGATACCAGGATACCCAAGCAAGGTGACGCCGGTTTTCCCTGTTGTATAAGGAACTGCCAGTTTGAGTTCTGTCTTTTCTGGCCATTCTAACACAATGGCGTAAACAGATACATCGCCTGACTGGGACTTCTTGGAGGTATACCTGTGGAAGATAAATATACAATTTACCTCATAAATACTACTAATTATGTCAATTAACAATTACTTTATCCCTCTAGAGGCATGAACCCCTAAACAGGTATGCATTTGTGCAATTTTGGAAGAGGGCATTATGAGGAACAATTCTGTGAAATTATTTTGAATTTAGGCCAGTGGGTCAGGAGGAGATGTCCTTTAAAAGATTTCTTATCTGGAGCTCTGACAGCCCTCCTATTAGGTGGAGTAAAACCATTTATGTAACTAGAATTGTTTTTTACGAAAAAACAGATGTCTCCCCCCTTTTGATGTCAAAAGCATTAGTCATTAAATACATTTTCAAACAGAAAAATTAAATACAATTTCTAACGGAAATTCTAGTCATTTTATGCAGCCAATCAGCTCGTATCTAGTAAAGCTAGAAAATAACTCAAAGAGTATAAATGACTAGGTACTATTCTTGAACTCTGCACGTTGACTCATGTTGGTTGATACTTGTATAAAGTTTCGTGAATATAGCTTAAGCGGTTTTCAAGTTATAGAGCGGACATGGTTTTTGTGATGGACAAAGTTCCAAGGAAAGTAACTCAAAAAGTATAAAAGGCAGAGTTACTATTCTTGCACTCTGCACATCGACTCATGTTGGTTGATACTTATATAAAGTTTCATGAATATAGCTTAAGCGGTTTTCAAGTTATAGAGCGGACATGGTTTTTGTGATGGAAACGTTCCAAGGTAAATAACTCAAAAAGGATAAAAGGCAGAGTTACTATTCTTGCACTCTGCACGTCATCTCATGCTGATTGATATTTGTATTAAGTTCCGTGAATATAGCTTAAGTGTTTTTCAAGTTAAAAAGTGGACACGATTTTTGTGATGCACAAAGTTCAAAGGGAAATAACTCAAAAAGTATAAAAGGCAGAGTTACCATTCTTGCACTCAGCACGTCATCTCATGCTGATTGAAATTTATAAAAAGTTTCATGAATAGAGCTTAAGCGGTTTTCAAGTTATAGAGCGGATATCATTTGTGACAGACAGACAGACGGACAGACAGACAGACGGATGCACGGGGAAAACCAATATGTCTCCGGACCCTGAAGGGGGAGGAGACATAATTTTGAAAGAGGCATCATGGGGAACATTCATGCAAAGTTATATGAAATTTGAACCAGTGGTTCAGATGTCATTTGAAGAAAAACTTTACGGACGCAGGACGGACGGACGGATGCACGACGGACAAAGACCGTTCACAATAGCTCACCTTAAGCCTTTGGCTCAGGTGCGCTAAATATGATCATTTCAAGATTTTTCACATATAAATTCATATGAAATCAAAGGGCTAAGTTCACGAAGGGGTAAAATCGGCCCTGTAAAATCCTGTTTCAGAAATGTATGAATATAATATAAATGACATTATTTCTGAAGAAGACGATCTTCCCTCTCTTCAAATACATACCAAACAATTTCTTGGATGCTTCCCTTATACCGCAAAAATCCATATTATGACCCCCAGTTTCCCCAAAATGGCTGAAATTGTGGAGATTTAGTGTAAATATATCCATAACAAAACATGAGGCCATTATTTCGACACCACAATTTTTGGCTTGGCTGTGCAAATTAACATTGAGAACCCATGACCAAAAATTTAAGGTGTCGAAATTATGGCTTCATACTGTAATATTACGTAACCTAAACGATCACGTTTGGATATTTTGTCTGTGTTTGGTCTTTTCAGGCCATTTATACATGTTCTAAGGCTTAAAACATGCAGATATGACTACATTATCTCATGAAAGCAGGGCTGGACTATTTTAGAAGCCGAAAATACGCCTATTTTCTCACATTTTTTAGTGCAAACAATGCCGATTCCGAAATAATGTTACGTCCGAAATTTACATTCAGTATGAGACGCTCGTCGTGCTACCGTTAGTTTTTGCCTGCTTTCGCAGGTATATACTGCCTTTTTTGGTTAACGGGATGTGAATTCACTCATAAATCACTATTAGAAAAATACACGGGTTCATATTTTTACAATTAACGTGTGTCAGCTTGTTTATTCTTGTATATTTCTAAAAGCCTATTATTGTTTTGTTTGTATTTAAAAATATATAGTTTTAAGTGCGCTGCATTTAAATATAAGCATCTACGTGGTCGTGCGGTTAAGTCCAGGAATTGTTTAATGTTTTGCAACGGGTCCTGGGTTCAATCCTCAGCGACGTCAACTTTTTTCTTTCCTTTTTTTCTCTCGTTTCTCTTAAAATGCTAGTTTATATATTATTATTGCAAGCTTTCAGGTTTATCTGATAGCTAAAAACAAATAACCACATGTACTGGTCGTTTTATTTTAGAAATCTTCCACCCACTGTCCAGTATATACTTACGCCAAGCATATTTGACATGCCTTCTTTGTATTCCATAAACTCACTAAAAATGTAACTTTGGTTCCAAAGGGGGTCCAACATTTTCCAGGGGTGGGGGTCGAACTCATTTGCTCATTCCCTATAAAACTTGTGATTTTCAAGGTGAGTCCGGGCCACCTGTTACCCCCACCTCCTCTCCGGTCCGTGCATGACTGATCCTTCACAAAATGATCATGTTTCATGTCTTAATCATGAGTTAAGTTTAGTCTGTATTGCACTGATTTTCCTATTGCAAAAATAACTTATTTGACCGCAAAATGCGTTTCTTTAGAAATGTGACACAGTTGGAGACCGTTTTGAAAGAAAAATCGCATTGGGCATTCGCGATGAGGTGATAGCTCTACAATATTTATGTCCCTCATTGTCCCCGTGTACCCCATGTGTAAGCTGCTTGTAGTGTTAAGAACTGGGGATTTTTTGGTCAATAATCGGTAATGACGCATGTTTCAAATATGTTCGGCAAGACAGAGAGTGCAGTGGCTCAATGGTAGAGTGCTTGACTCGAGACCGAGGGGCCGCCGGTTCGAGCCTCACCGGTGTCACTGTGTTGTGGTTCTTGAGCAAGACACATTTATCCTGGCTTAGTACTGGTTCAACCCAGGAAGACCCGTCCCTGTTTAACTGAAAGATTGTTGATGGGACGTAAAGAATCAAACAAACAAACAAACGTTCGGCGAGACGTACAGTTGATTCAAAGATAGATGAGAATCGTTGAAACAAAAATATGAACTAATCCAGGTAATGTGTATTTTATACAGGTATATTACATTAACTGCCTCAAACTGCAGTATTTCATTGACCGTTATTAATCCATTTCAATGGAAAAAATACAATGTGGTATAGTTTGATTATTTTGCATCTTTGAAACATCAGTACGAGCAATCTGTGAGGTGAACGGAATTTTTTATACTTTGTCACACTTGTATTTGCATTGGGAGAATAAAGGAAGGTGGTATAATTTAGGATTTATCATGAATTCAGGAGTCAGGCACATCGTTTTGAAAAAAAAAGATCCATGTATAACTTAGAAGTTTGAATTATACTAACAATTAAACTCCACCTGAAATGTTTTAGACCTGTTTTAGCGATGATTTTTACCACGTCATTTTTTCAAAATCCTTATCCCGATGAAAAGTATTCAGAAACATCCCTGCCAACTTCTCAAAACAGTTCCAACATCCAAGATGATGATGTTACATCTGTGCATAGATGCACTCTGGGTATTTTAAGCAAAGCAAAAATATAACAAGTCAAAGATGTCAATCAAAATGTTACATTGTACCGCCACAATTCACTTGTTAAAGCGATGTATTATATGGCTTGTTCAAATATATTGGAAATCGCGCCTGATTTGCACGTACGTTAAGCTAGTGGGAATTCGCTCGTGCGTTAAGCTAGTGGGATCATCTCGTAACCGTAATTTTTAGAACAACTGCAAAGGAAAATGGCACGTTGTGCAAGAACACAAACTTTGTTCGTACAAATGAGCCTGTCTGACGGTGATTCTGTGCGTGCACGGAAAATTCTGGGCATGCAAATGGCAGTTTTATCACTTTTATGTTATACACAACCTTTGAATAACAAGATTTTCACCGTTCACGATTTTTTTTTGATAATACCTCTTTCTGACACGCCCATACGAATTTTACCCGTCAATAAAACAAACTTTGAAATGTTAAACGAATTCAATTAATTGCAAAATTTTTATCTAAATACAGACGAATCTCGTTAATTCGAAGTCCTAGGGGCTAGAGGTTTTATTTCGATTATCGAAAATTCGAATTATAGGTAGGTAGAAATAAAAGATATATAGCCCCCAGAAATTATAATGATTATTTTTTCTTATCAAATATATGTTTTGCGTGCATAAAAGAACGTCCCAGGGAGACGTTTCTTTTACGCACCCAGAACATATATTATTATAGAAAGTTATCAAAATAGATCATGAATAGGTCCTATACTCTGAATTCAGTCTGTCCCAAATTTATTTCGAATTAGCCAGTATTTCGAAAAATCGGAGGTCGAATTTTTGAGGTTACTGTACACAAAATCTGTACGTGTAACAAACACAAGACTTTTAGGAGAAATTAGCGGAAAGTCTTCTCTAACACATTTTGCTAAATTGAAGATAAAAATGTTATTGCGAAAGAATAGCAGCTGGATTTTTTTCATGTCGTATAATACAAATGTAACTTATTTTCAGGATTGAGTAATTGAGATTTACTGTCGTGGTAGAGTGCTTGACACGAGACCGAGTGTCCGTGGGTTCAAGCCTCACCGGCGCTACAGCGTTGTGCCTTGAGCAAGACACATTAATCCTAGCTTAGTAATGGTTTTACCCAGTAAGACCCGTCCCTACATAATTGAAAGTTTGTTGATATGACTCATGGCAAACAAGGTTTTACTGTTATCACTATTTAATTCCGTCCATCAAAAATGTTCGTTTTGTGTAAATGCTTAGTGTAAGTCCCATTATCATATTTTGACAAGCCTGCCCTACTTTAGCGAGGCGGGGAGAATCAAAAATAGCAGCTTACCATCGGCCCAGCAATATGCAATTACCTTTCGCCGTTGGCCGATAGTGGTTAGCTTTAACGTTCTTTCTTGGACTTTATCAAAAACGAAATGCCCATGAAACTTCTACGCTGTCTTTAATTTGAGCAGGCAGTATCAGGGAAGGTTCTGGCTAGTCTGTTCGAATGCTCAATCTACTTTGCACCTGTGCTAGTCGCCAAAGATAAAAAACATAAATATCTTCTGAGCTGACTTAACCCTTAATGCCCCAATCGAAACAAAAGTGGTCTGCTTTCTCTTCTGCTGAAATGTTTAAGAAGCCTCTATGGAAAACAGTGTGGACCCAGATAAGACTGCTCCTATAGGAGCACTCTGTTCTGGGTCCACACTGTTTGCTTCTATACTAAATTTGTCAGTAATGCTGGGAAATTATTTGCAGCAGATGACTTCAGCAGACGATATTTTCAGATGCATTTTTTCTTGGCGCTTTAAGGGTAAAATATTACAGCATCACTCTACAATAAGGTACCGCGTCCGGGAAACCCAACTATACCCTATATATATATATATAAGCACAGGTATTTAAGATCAGTCAGAATGACAAGCTCCTGTCTGAAAATCACGAGACTACCGAAAAATGACCACTCTGCATTCAATTGCATAAAATGCGTTACGATTGTGTTATCCATCGCATCAGTAATATTGTGTGCATACAGTTTTAATACACTTTTTCTCGGACCCGCGAAGCGTGGTCGGCAGAGTTCTATTTATAGTCTGACTTCTATGGACTAGTCTTGAGAGTGACCGGGGGGGGGGGGGGGGGGGGGGGTACATGAGTTTGAACCCTTGTACAATTTTGTTGAAATTATTTTCTCTCTTCTACTAATTCTGATGAGAGTATTTAGTAAGTACTTGATACTGATACACCGTTTGTAAAGCAGCGGTATAGGATACATTGACCGCTACCGTGATATGACTAAAATTGAAAATTACATGGACATAAAGCCTCAAACAAACATGCTCATTTCAGAGGGTTGGCCGGCGTATCGCCATAATAGACTGTTTATCGAGGTTTATAATACATTTTGGCACGAATTTGGGTGCAATACACACTTGTTTAACATAAATTTGTTAACCAAACTTAGCGACGTCTTTGGCGTTACATTGCAATGTAAATGACGTTACTTTTTGCGCAAAATTAACAGAGGGTCCTTGTCTTTAGAAACCCATAGTTTTCACAATGTAAGCACTAGGCAGATAAAATTTCGATTTTTCACAATGAAATAAACCATATAAACATATTTTAAGTCAGTATGCATTTCTATGGCAGGGCCGATTTCACCCCTTCGTGAACCTAGCCCTTTGACCTTGCCATAAAGAAGGTCAAGGTCAATGTAGATTCATCATTTGTGTAAAACTGGTAGGGCCCACATCCCAAATGCTACATACCAAGGCCATTGGCCTTTTGGTTCCAGAGAAAAAGATATTTAAAGGGTTTTTTACCATATATGTGTGTGGTGGCCATCTTGGTCCTGTGACTAGAACAATTTGTATAAATTATGGCTAACCTATCATAAGGAGTCTTCATATGAAATTTGAGTTCAATTGGCCAAGTGATTTCTAAGGAAACTATGTTTTGATATGTTGATGGGACTCCAATATAAGGGACCTTGGCTGAAAGGTCAAAGATCAGCCTTGACCTTTGAAACTTATTTATAGCCATTGTCTCATTAGGTTTAACATATCAAGGGAAAATAATGACTTTGGCTTTAAAAGTATTCAAAACATCAACTTTTCAAAATATTTCCCATTTAAATGCAATAGGAAGCAAATTTGACCTTGATGTTAATTAGGTCAACGTCAACTTATGATCATCATTTGAACCAATTTGGTAGGCCCCGCATACCCAATGCTACATAACAAGGCCTAAGGTCACTGGCCTTCTGGTTCTGGAGAAGATTTTCAAAGGGTTTTTACTATGTCATCTTGGTCATGTGACCAAAATATGGCTAACTTATCATGAATAAGGGGTTTTCACATGGAATTTTAGTTGAATTGGGCCAATGGTTTGTGAGAAAGCTATGTTTTAATATACTGATGGGACTCCAATATGAGAGACCTAGGCTGAAAGGACATCCTAGGATCATCATTTGAATAAACTTGGTAGGCCCCACATCCCCAATGCTACATACCAAGTCCCAAGGTCATCGGCCTCCTGGTTCTGGAGAAGAAGATTTTTAAAGCGGCTTTACCATATATGGGAATGGCAGCTATCTTGGCCATGTTACCAAAATAATTTGTACAAACTTTCGTTCCCGTGTCCTAAGGTGTCTTCATATGAAATTTGAGTTTAACTGGCCCAATGGTTTCAGAGAAGATGTTTGAAAATGTTGACGGATGGACGCCAGGGTGACTGGTATATTATTACCTCAGTAAAAAAGCATGCAAAATTACCCTATAGCAAGAGTTCATATCAATTCCAGCATACAAAAATTAACATTACATGGAGGAAAGTTGGGTACCAATTTTAGAAGCATCTAAGATATTCTTGATTTTGTAGGTATACCCACATTCTTGAATCACATTTTTAATATATTCATAAATAGTAATGAATATGAAAAATGCATACGAAATTAGATAATTAGATGTTTTGCATATGCCACAAATAGATGAAAGGCCTACATCTAAGCTTTAGTTTGGTACCAAGTTAAGTAGTCTAGGATAAGTAGCAGCTGAGATATGACTAATTTTGTAGGCACATCCTCATTCTTGAATCTGTTGTAGATTTCATTTTTTCACATAACCCAGACAGGTTTTTTAGGACATCTTTGTTTTGCAGTTAAGGGGTCCTAACAATTTGACACCCATGAAAAAATTAACCTGTGGGGGTGCATGGTAAGCTAAATTGGCCCCTAGACTATTTCTCATCATCAAATTTTGCATTATCCTCAGAAGTTCCCGATCATGCTGATATTTGACATATTTGACTGATGATATCACTTTAAGACAAAAATAATGTCACTTGACTTCCAACAAGTACACCTACCATTCACATTTTTATTTGCCCAGGAAGAACATGTGGCTATTCATTCTTTACACTTCCGACAGGTCGGGATGGCTATGTGAGATACAATTGGCTTAAATACTAGAAGGTGAAAGCAGTAGAAACCCTAATCTGGTGTGCAAGACATGATGTTTATCAATGGATAACTGTGCTATCATATTATAAACAAGAAGCTCAATGAATCTATACCTCTAACTTGAGCAGTAAGCCTCATGGTTTCAGAGAAAATTTTTTTTAATGTTTTTGTATTACGAGTCTAAAGGAGCAAATGGCCCCCATGGAGTGGCCAATTTGGACCTCTGGAGCATGATTAGCAGGACTTATGCATTGCAATATATGAACTAGTATACTGTAAATTCTGAAATTTTTGTGAGAATTTTATTTGCGCCAATTGTGTTAAAACACATAGTGGGACTTTAAAAATTCGCGCCCCGAGCATGATTTACCTTCATCAGTAAACGACAGAGTGATTTCACAATTTCGTCATGGCCAAAAGGGGACACAATGGGCATAGTTGGCATGTTTATGAAGGTGACCACTAGATATTGCTGCTTTCTAAATTTATAAGTTGTGGGCCTCATGGTTTCAGAGAAGAAGCCTATGGAAACTCTTGATCCCCAGGGCAGGGCCAGATTTGATTGGCAGGATTCATGTAGGGGACTAGTAGACAATACTACGTAGTAAACATATAAGCTGTGGGCCTCATGGTTTCAGGAGAAGATTTTAAAGCTTTTTCCATTGTAGGTCTATGGAAATTCATGATCCATGGGACTGTGCCAGTTTGGACACCGGGGGCTTAATTGGCAGGACTTATGTCATGGACCACTAGCCTAAGCCATGGCAACCAAAGTTACCATCCAATCAGCCCCAAAAAAAACTTATGCAGCCTTTCCTCCAATTTGATGATGCTTTACATGAAATTAGATCAAAATTGGTCCACTGCCTTAAGAGCTATATTACTTTGAAAGTGTTGAAGGACGCCATCACTAGACCTTTGACATACCAATAATACCTCATTTGAGCCTTTGGCCTTAGGTTATACTCTACTCACCATACGCGAGGGGAGACTGTATCATTCTGGTATTTCCATGGAACTGTGTCGTATATAGCTTCTCCATTCACCTTCAACCACGCACCAAGGCCTCTCAGTCTCTCCTCAAACAATGGAATTATTGTCCCCTCTTTAGTTGGGCCAACATTAATGAGTATGTTTCCACCACAACTGCAAAGATGTGATGACTATCTTAAACCAATTTTTGATGAATCAAGAATTATCCTGTAATAAAAACAGTGTAGACACAGAAGATCTGGAGGCCACAATGATCTGGACCTACACATTTTTTTCAATTCAGGATCAGAATCTATTACCAGAACTTTAGTTAAGAGTGTGTACCAAAAAATTATTTTTCTTATTTCTCAACCAAAACATATGTTGTGGGTACTCAAAAGAACCATCTCAATGAAAATAATTGATTATTCCTGATCCCACGGATATAAAACTGCCATCTACGTCAAAAATCAATGACGTCATGTAGACGTAATGAACGTGCCAGAGGCCTAAAACTTCATGATTTGAATTTGTCTTTCCGTTTGCTTTCAAAAGCAAACATCGGTTCGAAAACTTTTTTTGTTCATAATGAAAGGTATTGGTACTCTGTGACTTTTTGAATTTGAGTTATCTCAGAATTATCGCGACGTCACAGCAATCATAAGCTACAGCGTTTCAATTTTCTTGACAAATGCAAGCTAAATGACGGAACTTGTCAATTTCATTTTTCACATAATGAAAATATTAAATTTACGACATAAATTAGCGTTTAAGCAGGTGGTGCGTTTTTAAAGTCCTTCAGTATAGATAGCCACTCCCCTGTCGAGTCCTTCCATTTAGTGCGCTAGAAGGTGCTAAATATATTCCTTACGGGCCAAATTACATAGAATTAACTTTAAGCATGGCATGCCAAAACTGTTATTTCTGAACAAAGGCAAGTACCTGACTGTCTCCACCATAGTGTCAATAAGTTCATCCATACTGAGAAACTGTGAGAGATTGGTATTTCTACGGTATCCCCAGGACTGTCTATCAATCGTCATTGCATTCTCCCATTTTCTTTTCTGTAATTTACCTGCAATTGGAGTAATTTACCTCATGCTCATTTAACTGTCTTTATATACAAAGCGTCAAAAGTTAAGCATCCCTAACTAACTGTCCTGCCAGCCAAGTTGTGTATTGTATATAATTTATTAAGTAGAACATTAACTTGTACACTCCACTTGAGCTAATGCGAATCGATAGATCACTTGTGTATTAATCCTATCCTGCAGATAGGATTAATACACAAGTGATCTTCCCATTCTTAGTCCCTGATAACTTAGTAAACAAAACTTGACATCACTCACTCTTGGCTGGTAGGACAGTAATAGCTAGGTTTAGAGCCAGGTTATGTGATGTTAATAAACTTTTTAAATAAAGAAAACGGCATCATATAGGGATAAGACAGTGAAATAATCATGCTATTTTGCCGAAGTATGTGATGGTGAGTTCAACAAAAAGCACATGGGGGTCACTTTAGGTTACTTCTTGAAGATTTCAGGGCCATTGCAAGAATTTTTGAAAAGTCGCGAAAACTCATGAATTTGTAACCAAATCCTGATATCACATGTATGTTTAGACTTTCATTTAGATATTTATGCAGCGTCTAACAACAGATAGAGATTTTCCATGCACAATAAAAAAAATTCACGGTAGATTGAAAATTATTTCAGCAAAAATAGAGGTGGCGCTTAACTTTTAACACTGTGCATATAAACAGGTTCTTCCATCTGGTTTGATACAATAAAATTGGAGGGATTCATTGTACATAGGCTAGAATTTTAATATTCTGAAGTATTACTTCAGAATCTGTTTGTCCTTCATTAAGCTACCATTTGTTATTAAGATCTTTGGTTGTCTATTTTTGAGTGGCTGCTTAAGACATGTTTTACTGTATTGACAACCTACATGTACTTTCTGTTTTGTAGAGTTCATAGACTCACTGTAAGATGAATATTTTTTATTAAAGTGAGATTGCCTTGCCATTGCTTTGGAAAGGGATGGGCCATATTTTGAAATTTGAAATGGGAGAATGACCCGGGCCACCATAAATCTGAAGGCCTGGATCTGGGTTAACAATATTGTTAACCCTTTGTATACTAGCAACTCCTAAATGCATTCTTTGGCAAATGGTGAAGACCCAGATGAAATTCCGCAGAATTTCTTCAAATCTTTGATTCTTCTAATCTTCAAATCTATTATTATCGAAATTGTGGGAATATTTATCGACTGAAAACAGAATACAATTTTACAAAAATATATCATTCAAACCTACATCGACTATTGTTCTACAATATGCATAATACATGGGGAGGAACATCTCAAAATAAACCGGACTGACTATAGAATTTAGAAACTGTTGATTCCTTTCATTGACATTGTATTAAGTGGATGAAATTCAGTCTATCATTTTATCTTTGAAACTAATTGTGTATGTCCATATGAACATAATGTTTGAGTGTAAAAATTGTAAATATTTTATTGTTCCTCAGTTTTAATATATGGTTTGGTACTCAAAAGAACCATCTCATTGAGACGCTTCTTTTGAGTACCCACAATATGTATTTGGTTGAGAGGTATAATTACGTACTTCTATCTAGAGGTATGATATACCTATAAAATTTATTTTAAAATGTCTGTGTGCACATATGTAGGTTTGAACGTGTTCCATGATGCTTGTATTATTTGTATACATGTAATTCATGTATACGAATAATACAAGCACCATGGAACACTTTCCACCCTCTATACATTCATCTTTGTATTTTTCACTCGTATTTTTAGGGGCTAGTTGAAAGAGGGCCTCATGTTTCTGGCAAATACATTCTCCAAAACAATATGCTCCTGACCTTTGATATTTGGTGGCATAAAAATCTAGTCCACAAGTCCAGATATGCAAAGATATTGAGTGTAAAATTGCTATTATTTTCTTATCAGTTATTCTAAACAGATGTTGTAACTTGTAGGTCTCCAAAGAAACTTCACATTGAGATGATTCTTTTGAATACCCACAGCATATGATCAAAAAAAACAATTCAGTATATAAAACCCCTTATTTAGAAGCTTTGTACTTGTAGGAAGCTTTCATTGAAACAGTTTTTAAGAACATCACAACAAATGTTTTGGACGCTTCCAATGAGCACATCTATTGTTTCTGTGGGTCAATAAGAAGAGATCACCATTTTGTTTTAACATTATTGCACACAGAAAGAATTTAGTACAAACCTAATGCTACTACTTACGTGGATTGTATTTATCAGTACATGTTAGATATCCTCCATGATGACACATAATTCCTTTGCCCCAGCGGTCATTTGTTACAACTGTATCTTTAACTGGACTGCAAAACAATAGTGTAGACCCATATGAGAAACTGTAGGGGCACTTGCCAACACAAAAAAACTTTAATCCATTCATTTGGGCCGTAAAAATGACTAAGTTTAACTTGTGAAAAAAGTGGCAAAAAATAATATGAGAATTATATCCAAACGTATGCATATCGTCAGACCATGACCTAAACACCTGTAAAGTTTCAAAGTAATCCATATAAAACTGAAGGAGTTGCCAACAAGGGTGCCTACTACTTGAAGGGGGACAGAAGGACGGCTGGAATGCCAAATACTATGTCCCTTCACTTTTCTTCCAAAAGGCAGGGGACAAAAAGTTTTAAAACCTTGAGACCAGATCAAACACATGACATATATATTTGTAGCCCTATTGTTTGTTTGGTTTGAGGTCTTATGTTTCAGTCAACAGCTGAGGTCATGTCGAGACCGTCATTTTACACTTTTTCGTTGGCAGCCTTGATTAAGCGCTTAACCAGTACTTTGTGCAAATACCTTTGCTTGTAACAGATAACAACCCTTCTTGAATCAGTGGAAGGAAGACATTGACCATAGAAATTATTTCATTAATAATCTCAACAAAAGTATGGGACCAGGCTGGTATCGAACTTGGGACCCCTGAATCTGCAGTCAGACTTGCTACCAACCTTGCTCCATTGAATAGCTGCACATAATTACAGAACCCAAATTGCACTTCTAAAAAGGTCAAATCAATACGTGCCTCCAGATAAGAGAGTTTAATGGGAAATTATTTTCTTTATTTCTCATCCAAAACATATGTTGTGGGTACTCATAAGAACCGTCTCAATAAGACGGACGGTTCTTTTGAGCACCCAAAACACGTTTAAATTAATGGGTAAGAAAATAAATCAAAATTTTACACAAATAAAATTTCCTTATCAGGATCTATGTCAATATAAGAGTGCATGGCTACATCTAAACTTATGGACTACCTTGATACCAGCATTTTATATGACGCAGGGTTCCCACAAAAATTCAAAAACACAATTCCATGACTTTTCCATGATTTTCCATGATCAACAATGTAATTTCCATGACTATTTAAAGCACAGACTCCAACAACCCCTTTTAGCAGCAACTTCACCATGCCGTGCATAAATGTGGAATGCAGCAACAACAGCATGCTTGTAGACCATGCATGTGTTTTGGAATAATTAAAACTTGAAACCACCAGTAGCCAGAAAACTAGCTGTCGGACACACATGTGTCCGACAGCTAATTTTCTGGCTACTGGTAGTTTTGTCATATTATTTCACAAAATTCCATGATTTTTCCATGATTATTCAGGTTTTTTCAAATTCCATGATTTTTCCATGCATGGATTTTTTTTTAGTGATTTTCCAGGTTTTCCATGATTTCTAGAGCTTGTGGGAACCCTGATGACGACAGAAAGAGAAGTGACCAATATTTTAGAATATTTACTGTACCTTTCATTGTAGAGCCAAGCGAGAAAGCCAGTAGAGTTCCAGTAGACATCTTTGGCATCTGAGTCCCCGTCAGACCATACAATATCAGGTTTATACTTGTTCACCAGCTCATACAACTCTGGCTCAGTCTTTTGCTGCAAAGTAACGAAGATTTTCAACTCAACATTAGGGTCAACTTGTGAGATAATGGTACAGTAAAACCTGTCTAAAACAGCCACTCTCAAAAAGACCAAAAATTGGTTTTCAAGACCAATTATCGCTTATTGCAGGTCAAAGGGGAGCATTCTGCAATACTTTCGACCTGCATAAAGCTACCATTTGTCATTAAGATCTTTGTTTTGTCTATTTTTGAGTGACAAGTTTTACTGTACATCACATATTTGCATAATTCTAAAGGTGTACATTCCCAGGAAATGTACAAAATATCAAACCTGTGCAAAATTGCACAGTCTATTCATATGGACCCCAAATATACACTGAACCGAAGTTCTAAGTAGCCACTTTTCAATTTCCTTTTTTCTGGCTAAGCCCTAGTGATATTGAAATGAATTTTTGCCCAAGTATGTGTATTGTAATGAACTAAAGTTAAGCGGTGTTTTGGAAGAGTTTTCTATCACTTCACGATTTTTGGGTTCAAAAATGCAAAAATCAAATTTTTGAAGAAAATTAGCGTTTTGAGTGTAGTTTTTATCAATTCAAGTACAGGTGATTTCAAACATGCCTAGTCGACTTGAAAAACATCAAACACTTGACATTTTGCTAATGACAGATTTTTTATGAATTTTCAAAAATTGATAATTTTCTGAATTTTCCGAAATCATCAGCTGCACATACTAAAATCATTGTATGTGTTTTATTTTACGTTAATATATTTGACAAAACACCATGCAACTTGATGAGCCCATTTTCTAATGATATTTTTTACTAATTTGGTATCCCCTTCCGCTTTAAACGTGAAACTTTAAAGGTCATTTAAATGGCATTTGTTAAAGATTTATTTTAATTTTTAAGCAGAACAGTGACGCCAATTCATAATAAAGAACCCCTGAAAATTGCACTACTGTGCCGCAGATTATAAAGCATACAGAGCAATGCAAAGTGTGTATGCAAACTGCATGATTAAGCTTAAAATTCTTTGATTAAGTTGTTGACCGTGGCTGTCTTCATGTTAACGTAGAAGAGAAATGGAGTGTTCAATTGTCAAAAAAACCTTTGATTCTTTTTATCTTATATCACAGCTGTTATAAACATCTTCAAACTAATTAAAATATAAATGGATAACGTATCTGATGAATAGTTTATATCACACTAAAAAGTGTGACTTTTTGAAATGATGGTACCTTTACTCGGACCTCGTCTGTGCAAGGTCTATCAGACATTTTGAAATGACATAATTTGCAGAGTCTCAACAAAGCCTTGGACCTTCTTATAGAATTTAAATTTTGTGAGAGAGATTTTTGCTTTCTGAACAAGAGCAAAAATTGTATGGTGGCTACTTATAACTTCGGTTCAGTGTATGTGATTCATACAGTCACATTATTATAGTGAAGTGTCTTGGTGATGCGATGGCATGACCACATCCTCCAGATGTGATACAGTACGCCAGATCAAGTTACTTTTATAATAATATGTTTATTATATTACCTTTTTTCTGACATTACTCCGATTTTATAAATGACTTTGGTCCTTAATCCAGAAAAATGCGGGATCATTTGCCTTTACATTTTGTTTCTTAATGTTACATGTACATCATCATGTTTTCTGTCTCTGGTTCCAGGCTTGAAATTTACTTTACATAACATCGCCACAAAAAACAGGTAACCGATGTTAAGCCTCTTTTTAAAGGATAGTGATATGGAACCAGAAAGCCTTAGTTTGTTGATCCGGCTTTCTGTATCAAATGGCCAGAAAATAGACTGTTCAAAAGATGTATCATTTATAGGTATATACACTTAACACCATTAAAAACGCAACTGATTTCAAGGTCCCAAATTTTTCAGGTTTGCATGTTACAAACATTTTTACCTCCACAAAATATTGGCCTAACGTCGACCTGTAGTCTGCATTGTCAAAATGTCCGCTTTACTCGCTTGTTACTTGTTCGACCGGAAAATTCCATTTCCATGGGGTGCACGTGCAAGTGGGTATCGAGAAGGCATTCAGGCTAATCACCTCGTTCAATCTGTAAAGCTTCTTACATGTACACATAATCAGGAACAAGCAAATTCAGAGAATTTATGTCCCCCGCCATTATTGTACACTTAAAAATGACTAAGTTCAAATTGCAAAAAAAGTGACAAAAAATAATCTCAGGATAATATCCAAACCACATGCATATCTTCAGATCATGACAAAAACATCTGTAAAGTTTCAAAAGAATCGGCATAAAACTGTAGGAGGAGTTGCGCACACAAGGTACCCAGTATCCATTAACTTTGACAGTAAAAACACCAGAAAAATGCCTAAGTTAAAATAGCAGAAAAAGTGATAAAAAATAATTTGAGGATTATATCCAAACCACATGCATATCTTCAGACCATGTCCAAAACACCTGTGAAGTTTCAAAAGAATCAATATAAAACTGTAGGAGGAGATGCGCACACAAGGTACCCACTATCCATTCACTTTGATAGTAAAAATGTCAGAAAAATGGCTAAGTTCAACTGGCGGAAAAAGTGTTAAAAAATAATCTGAGGAATATATCCAAACCACATGCATATCTTCAGACCATGTACAAAACACCTGTGAAGTTTCAAAAGAATCGATATAAAACTGTAGGAGGAGTTGCGCACACAAGGTACCCACTATCTTTTCACTTTGATAGTAAAAACGCCTAAAAATGACTAAGTTCAAATTGCGAAAAAAGTGACAAAAAATAATCTCAGGATAATATCCAAACCACATGCATATCTTCAGACCATGACTAAAACATCTGTAAAGTTTCGAAAGAATCGGCATAAAACTGTAGGAGGAGTTGCGCACACAAGGTACCTACTATATTAGGGGGACGGAAGGACGGAAGGACGGAAGGACGGAAGGACGGAAGGACGGAAGGACGGAATGCCGAAAACTATGTCCCTCCGCTTTTCTTCGAAAAGGCGGGGGACAATAAAATCTGCTCGGACAATTCTTAATGAGGCTTGACAAAGTTGCTCGTGCTTGTGCAATAGGGCAAATTGAGGCTGGTCGACAGCTAAAAGATGTTGCTGCAGCTATGGGCGTATACAAGCCGACGATTACACGCCTTAGTCAGCGTTATGTTCATACTGGATCAGTTGAAGATCGTCCACGTTCTGGTCAACCACGTGTGAGGTCACAACGTACAGATAGAGCCATACGTCTTACGCACCTGAGAAATCGGTTTTGCCCTGCAACTGAAACTGCCAATGCAACACCGGGACGTCATCGGCCAAGGATAAGTGTTCATACCGTCCGACGTCGGCTCCGAGATGCTGGAATACGTTGCCGCCGACCGTACTATGGCGCTGACTTAACAAGGGGTCATCGTCTGAGACGTCTTAACTGGGCAGCTGCACATGCTCGTTGGAGGCATAATGATTGGGCAAATATTCTGTTTACAGATGAATGTAAAGTAATGGTTGACTCCAGTGATAAACGTGACCATGTTTACAGACGTAAGGGGGAACTTTTTAGTGATACATGCGTTCGAGAGGTGAATCGTTGGGGCCGAGCATCAAGGATGATTTGGGCAGGGATAAGTTTTAGAGTTAAACTGATCTGGTATTCATTGACAATGGTGCTGGAAGAGGTGGCGGTCAACGTGCTTGTGGTGAGTTCACAGCACAGCGTTACGTTGATGAAGTTTTACACCCAGTAGCTGTGCCATACATTCGGCGTAACCAGAACATGCTTTTGCAACATGATAATGCAAGACCTCATGTAGCCCGACTTACTGCTGACTTTTTGCGTCGTTCAAACGTCCGAACACTTGATAACTGGCCTGCATTATCAGCTGACTTAAACCCCTATAGAACACTGTTGGGATTACTTGAAAAAACGGATAAGGAAGTTGGGTCTTGACATCGCTGACCAACTGAGGAATGCGCTGCGCAGGGAATGGAGATGTGTGCCAATGCCTTACATTCGAAACCTTATCCGTTCAATGAGGACCAGTTGTAATGCTGTTGTTGCTGCTAATGAAGGGCACACTCGGTTTTAATGACTTTGTTACAAAAATGAAATTCAGTGACAGGAGTTGATTTCTTGAAAAAGTGTATTGCAACTGTAATGAAATGTTAAAATGTTAAATTTTGGAATCTTTTTGTCTATCTTAAGCTAAACATGCTGGGATGGTGTTGAAAGGTAAGAAGGAATTTTGTTCCCTTTAATTTATGCCATTGTATTGCCAAAAACTTAACCAATAGCCCCAGTTGCGTTTTTAATGGCGTTAAGTATATAATAAAAATACGATTTATTTACCTATTTCATGTCTATATTCAAAGGAAAAAAAACTAAAATGTTGAAATGTAACTAAAATTGTGCAAAAATGTGATGAAATCATTTATCAGTGTGTGTCAAAATAGAGTTTATACAGTGTTTAACCCTTTATGTCTAATGGACTTTCCCATCCTTATCAATTTGATGAGTCCATTACCCTTTTTAAGGGTTGTTGGGTGGTCGTTTTCATTCAAAAGAGAATTTTATTCAATTTAAAATAAAAAATATAAAAAATATTCTGTTAGCACAGTGGAGAACCTGATCAGATGATCTGGGGTCTTAACTATTTACCCATTTCCCAGTTAGGCTTATATGGACTCTGGCATGAATTTCAAAAACACCTAATGAAATGATATTTATTACCTTCCCTGATGGCTCTTATGTTTTCTTACCACAACAAACTTGTTGGTTGTCCAGTTGTTAGCTTTGTCTTGTAAGAACAGTGGATTATACCATTCATACAAAGAATGGTACAGTCCAAAGTGGATACTTGTCTTGTTCCTGATAGACTCTGCCAACATACCTGTTAATATAACAATAAACAAGAGTGCCAAGCAACATTGCATTGCTCACCTGAGTATCATTTAAAGTTTCTTATTTAGGTACATTTGTATGTAAGGGGTGCCATTATTCAAAGAGGGCCAATATCAGGCCCCCAGATAAGAGTGCGTAACTGAAAATTATTTTTTTTATTTCTCAACCAAAACATATGTTGTGGGTACTCAAAAGAACTGTCTTAATGAGACGATTCTTTTGAGCACCAAAATCACATGTTTAAATTGATGGATAAGAAAACAATCGCAATTAAGGCTAAAAAAATTTGCTTAACTGGCCCTATGCAATATGTCCCTAAATCGCTAACCTTACTTTAAATGTGTCATTGTTTAAATTGTATATGTTGCAGAAGTTAAGTTAGAAGGCAGTAACTGACAACTGCCTTGGAAATGAATAGTTTAAATTAAGTCTGCCACCGGGGCACCTGCTACCAAAATCAATGAATGTATCTTATCATAAGGAGCAATAATATATGTCACATAATGTGATTTATATCTTTGACCCCTGGGAAAGTTTCATGCTGATTTGTCGTCTGCTGATTTTTTACAAAATCAACTTTTAAATATATCTTTCAGGAATATGTACCATCTGATTGTCAAACGGATTGGGTCCAGATCAGGCCCTATGTTTTGTTGGGTCTGATCTGGGTCCAAACTGTTTGCAAAAGTTTTCAACAGACCACTGGCGTAGCTCCCGTTACGCATGTGCGTAATCAAAATAGTAACACTCAAGGGAGCCTACCTTATGTGATAAAAGTGATTTTAAATACCTTAAGGAACTGGTCTTAAAGGAAAGAATTCGCTCCCAGAGTGAGCAAATTCTTTCCTATAAGAGAAGTTCCCATTTTGAAAAGGGACATAGTTGTAGAGAATCATTGCTTGATATAGTAGTCTCCCTTTGATATGCGTAACTTTTTCAGCGTTCTGGCTACACCATTGCAGACTACACTAGGAGATAAAGTTTCCATGGTTGAGTGTGTGTTTGAGTTTAACATCCCACCAACAGCTAAGGTCATATTGAGGAGGGGCCACAGCTTAGAGTCTCATCCCACAGACTGGTGAGCCAGGGATCAGGGACCAAGCTGGCCCAGAATTTTAGGGAGAAGTGACTTCTCCCTGCAGGAAAATAAGGGAGAAGTGACAGTCAGATAGGGAGAAGTTATAGCGCAAAAACACGGCATTTTCTGTCAATTTAGAAGCAAATTAGCCATTACACATACTATTGCAAGTTGATGGAAGGAGAAAAATGATGCAGTGGTAGTATGTCACCACAGCTTGCATTTGTGTGGATGAGTCTCCCTAAAAAAAAAAAAAATTTTTTTTTTAGGGAGACTCCCACTTCTCCCTGGGTCCCATTTAGGGCGAAATTTTGGCCCCTATGGCGACTATTTCGCCCTAGTCGCCCTCTAGCTTGATCCCTGGGGATACCATTTTCTTATCGTGTATCACTAAGAGAAGGAAATTCTTACCAACAAGATCCTTCTTGGGTCCAACCGCCATTGAGTTCCAAGTAAAGGAATACTTGGAGGGCCAGTTAGTGAACCCTTCAACATGTTTGCTTGTCAGTACAACATATCTGAAGAAGAAAAAAATCAACAGTTTGACAACCTCAGAGTTTAATCTTGCCATGCTGAGTGAAATTATGGATGAATGTTCTATATTTAAAAAATATTGAACTTAGAAATTCAAAGCAGGGCTCAAGCTAGTCCTCAAATCATTATTTTTCACACATGCCAGCTACCTGGATGTGGGCCCATTGATGTGAATGATGCCCCTGCACCTGCATGTTAATAATAAACCTGATGATGATGATGATGATGATGACGACGATGATAATGATGACAATGATGCTTAATGTTTAAGATTTACTAAAAAAACATAAAGTATGCAAAAAAATTACTCAAGTTGCGATGGTAACTTGTCTTAAACTAGGGGACCTAAAGGTCCTGAGGTGCTCACCTGATCTCCTTAATAATGTTAAAATAGGTCAAGGTCAACTACTGCTTATAATGGAACAAGTTTTGTTTTACAATATATGGGGGTTGCAGCCATTTTGGTCAAGTGACCTAAAATATCTAAGATTAATCCATCAAACAGCCCAGTGATTTCTGAGAAAAAGATGTTTAGATAGGTGTGTGGCAGTCCAAATGAGTGGCCTTGGACAAAAGGTCACAGGTCAGCTTGAGATTTGGTACTGAATATAAAACCATTGTCTCATTAGGTTTAACATTTATGAATTCAGCTTAAACAGTTATAGAAAAGTGAACATTTTAAAATTTTCCCCATATAAATGCATTAGGAATCAAATTTGACCTTGCCATAAAGTAGGTCAAGGTCAACCTAGATTCATCATTTGTGCAAACATGGTAGGGCACACATGCTCTATGCTACATACCAAGTCTCAAAGCCAATGGCCTTTTGGTTCCAGAGAAGTAGATATTTAAAGGGTTTTTACCATATATGGGCTTGGTGGCCATTTAGTCAGGTGACCATAACAATTTGTATAAGTTTTGGCTAACCAACCATAAGGAGTTGCCATATGAAATTTGATTTCAATTGGCCAAGTGGTTTCTGAGAAAACTATGTTTTAATATGTTGATTGGACTCCAATATGAGTGACTCTGGCTGAAAGGTCAAAGGTCAACCTTGACCTTTGAAACTTATTTAAGTGAGATTAATGACTTTGGCTTCCACAGTATTCAAAATATCAACTTTTCAAAAAAAATCCCAATCAAATGCATAAGGAAGCAATTTTGACCTTGACGTTAAGTAGATCAAGGTCATCTTGGTATCATCATTTGATCAGACTTGGTAGGCCCCACATCCCCAATGCTACATACCAAGTCTCAAGGTCACTTGCCTTCTGGTTCTGGAGAAGAAGATTTTTAAAAGGTTTTAACATATATGGGCGTGGCAGCCATCTTTGTCATGTGACCAAAATATTTTGTACAAATTTTGGCTAACTTATCATAAGGAGTCTTCACATGAAATTTTAGTTCAATTGGCCAAGTGGTTTCTGAGAAAACTGTTTTAATATGTTGATGGGACTCCAATATGAGCGACTTCGGCTGAAAGGTCAAAGGCCAACCTTGACCTTTGAAACTTATTAATAGCAATTGTCTCATTTGGTTTAACATATCAAGAGAGAATAATTACTTTGGCTTCAACAGTATTCAAAAAATCATCTTTTCAAAAAAAAAATCCATTTAAATGCATAAGGAAGCAAACTTGACCTTGACGTTAAGTAGGTCAAGGTCAACCTAGGATCATGATTTGAACAAACTTGGTAGGCCCCACATCCCCAATGCTACATACCTAGGTCCAAAGGTCATCTGCCTTCTGGTTCTGGAGAAGAAGATTTTTAAAGGGTTTTACCATATATGGGCGTGGAAGCCATCTTGGTCATGTGACCAGGACCATTTGAACAATTTTCGTTCCCGCGTCCTAAGGAGTCTCCATATGAAATTTGAGTTTAATTGGCCCAGTGGGTTAGAGGAGAAGATAATTCAAAATGTTGACGGACCGACAGACGGACGACGGAGTGACTGGTATACTATTAGCTCACCCATGAGCCTTCGGCTCAGGTGAGCTAATAGACTGAAAAAAAAAATTTAAAGAAGCTTTATAAATCTGGATATAAATAAGATTTTAAAATTTCTGAATTTGAGATAAGGTCACCTTATAAAGACTTTCACCTATGGTAAATTAATTTACTGAACTGTTCTAAAATTGTGACCACTAGTTGTCTGCGCAAAATGCCTAGATAAACAGGGCAGACCCAGATCAGCCTGCTTCTTCAGAAGCAGTCTGATCAGGGTCTTCCCTGTTTTGCTACTTTGAAAAGCATTTTGTGAATTCCAGCTATTTTATCTGACAAATTTTTACTTTTTCCATCCACATCATGTTTAGTTTAAAACCGTCTGACGCTAATGACCCACAAGGGTTGATGCGTCGTTAAGCACCAAACAAACAAATGATAACAAAGATTTTATTTGAGAACAGAAAGAGAAAAGTGTTCGAAATTTTAGAACATTTACCAAACATTGTGTTTTGAAGCCAGTTTAACCCTTTACTCCATAATAATGCCTAATATCATGTATTTGAAAATAGTATGGAAAATGGAGCATTTGCTCTTTTGGAGCAAATGCTCCATCTTTATAATATTTTCAAAAGTATTCAAAACTTAACTTAAATATTTCTTGAATTTTTTCAATGTTGTCTAAAAACAGAAAATGATGTCATGATCTAAAAATAGCCTATGGAGTAAAGGCTTAATGGTTGACATGGATTCACCAGCTGAATAGAGAAAATTTTAAATCCTGGCCCTGAGGTTAAAAAATTATTAACATGCTCAACTTAACTGAGCTTGAAATTTATTCTGCTCATAAATGTTAGACAGGATAAATTCAACTTTTGTTTGATTTGATTCTTTATGTCCCAGTCATTTTTTTCAGTTATGGTGGGACGTGTCTGCCTGGGTTAAACCAGTACTAAGCAGAGGATAAAGTGTCTTGCTCAAGCACACAACGCAGTACCTCTGGTGAGGCTCAAACCTGCAACCCCTTCATCTGGAGTCATGCACTCAACCACTGAGCCAGCGAGCTCCTAAATACAAAAGTTGAATGTTTTAAACAGGAAAAATCTTTTTTTTTAGTATTTTATTTTTTATAAGCAGTTGAAATTTTATGCTCAGCTGAGTTGGGCATGAAAAAATATAAGTTCTATGTTTTTGGGACATAAGTGTCTGAGCAAACAGTTAGACCCAGGTAGGCACCATTTGCCATTGCATCAAGCTTCAGTCATGTTTGGGGATAGTATAGGGATAAATATGGCAATAGGTTAAAGTGTCCAATTGCATTAAATTAGCTAATATTGCACTGAATGACTCATGCTGGTGCTGTAGAGATTATCAAAAATCAAGATCAGATGGTACTAAAATATGATGACCATGCATTTTACCACCAAGTATGTTACTATTGCTACCTACTTTTGGACTGGGTATCATGTACTTGCTACCAGCAAAAAAGTTATTTTCTAACCATGCACAGGGGAAGTCAGTTGAGGTATTGTGTTAGTATTAAACTTGGTGTTGTTTGTCCTCAGCCATTATTTCAACCTTTGTTTACACTGGCGACTCCTAAATGCTTTGGCAATCAGTGAAGAACCCGAGTTTCATCAGGGTCTACATTTTTTGCTAAGATAAAAAATGGTTTTCAGAGAAAAATACAATACTTGTCTAAGCCTAGCAGGCCGTCACATAAGAGTGTGTAACTGGAAATTATTTTCCTTATTTCTCAACCAAAACATACGTTGTGGGCACTCAAAAGAACTCACATCAAATTGATCTTTTGAGCACCCAAAACATGTTCATACTGCTGGGTAAGAAAATAATTACAATATTATGCTCCAATATATGGCTTATCTGGACCTTTGGCCTAGGCTACCCTATGTAATTACCTGGCCCCAGATGCCTTGAAGATATCTACCCACTGATCTGGGTTGAAAAACTCGGCAGTAAATTGCTCAGCAAAGTCAGCATAAGTGAAGTCTGGTTTGTAGTTGTTTTTCATGAAATCAACAACGTTTGGATATATGGCTTCTTTCCAGTAGTACCAAAACCATTCTGAACCAAAACTAGGCACCGAAAACACACCCCAGTGAAGGAAGATACCGATTTTAGACGAATCATACCAGGCTGGTAGTGGTCTTGAATCTAGTGATTCCCAGTTTGGCTGGTATTTGGCGCATGACAAACACAAGAAACCAGTAACTAAGACAAGGAATGAATGAGTTGAAAACAAACTATGAGTGGCCATTGTTGTTGATGTTTAAAGTTTTTAGCATTTTAATTCTAGATTTGCCTTATGACACGCTTAGTCTTTCATTGTTTTGGCAACACTACTATCAAGACTATAGTTCAGCAAACTGCCACAAGCGCATATATATTAAAATCATTCACATTTCACATCATCATGATCATAAATGTTAGAATTCTACACACTGGCCTTAAAATTATTTGACCGGTGTTGATGTAAACAAAAATGCGGTGTTCAAAGTCTGAATTCGCCCGCCTTTTTAGACGACCTCCGCCTCAAACTCCCCATATACACTCATAAGTGAGTTCCCAAATCAGCTTTGAGATTAAGATTAAGATTTATTTAGGTATTGAGATCAACATACATAACTATTAAAATATAACATTAGAATTACTAGAATGCGCAGTCGATGGGGCGCCATCGCAAATCCCCACGCTAAAGTTTTTGACCCCTCCAGCACCCCCAAGTCCCACCCCTGGGGTATGACCCCAGCAACAGGATGAAAAATTCAATATGTTTTATATCTTTTATTTGTAAGAACGCACACAAAGTTTGGTATAAAAATCTAAGAATTTGACAGTGTAGCCGAAATTTAATGATATTTGACCTTTTGAGCTCACCCCAAGGTCACCAGTTTGACCCTAGGATGAAAATTTTAGATTTGATATGCCACATGCTCATGTTTAAAAAAAATGACCCCCTAGGCACCCTCAGCGCACCAAAGTCCCACCCCTGGGACATGACCCAGGCGACAGAATAAAAATCCCGTCTGATATATTTTGTACCTTCATTTGTGAGATAAAAATCTTCGAAATTGGCTTTGTAATTGAAGTTAAATGATATTTGACATTTTGACCCCTCTACAGGGCCTTCGGGGGCGGGGCAAAAAAAAATTCATGTGAGTAACTCACACACCAAATTTGGTTGAATTTCGTCCAATGGTTTAGGAGGAGATAGCATAAAGGACAGCGGATGGACGGACAGATGGACGGAGGCGATAACAATATCCCCTTCGCTTTTTTTAAAAAAAAGCATGGGGAGAAAAACAATTATATATTCAGCGATAAGACGTGATGAGCACAATTAACTGATAAGTATTATGTAAGACTAGCCTAAATAGCACATTAAATGTAGAATTAGAATTTTGACAGGCTTGGATATAGCATCCACACCCATGTATTAAAGATATTATAATGTTTCTGATATTAAAACCTATGGATAGCCCATAAAGCCATATGGCTTATTTCCAATTGGGTCCATTTTAAAAAGATTTTGGCACAAAAGAAACATAATTTTAACAATTCCATTATTGACTATCACAGAAGGGCGTTCAAAGAGGGGTTTAGAGCTGTGCCGGTTGGGCGACCATACCCAGGGGTAGTTACTGTAGCCAGATTGGTCTACTACCCGATGAAGAGCTGAAAATGCAGGCTAGAAACTTTCATTTCTTTCTTACTTTTCTATCCACTTTATTTCTACCTTTCCTATTTTTCCCCCTTTTCTTTTCTTAACAGCCACCAGAGACATAATGTTCAATCTTGAATGAAGTCTCTTACAAACAGAAACAGAAACAGAAAATATATAATTTATATACCCTGATACCAAATAACTTGTATTCACATGCCTCCCATGCACAACAGTGGACATCCACTAGTGTGCATGCCAGGCATGATGACCAAGTTTAAACATTTAGGAAACCAACCTGATTATCACAGCCAAATAAGACATGGTGAAAGAGATGCATGTGTAACATATATTCAGTAAGACAAAAAATCACAGTTCAGTTTCCTGAAAACTTTTCATTAAATATTTTTTTAGGGCTAACTTGAACCTTTGCGGTTTTTCTATTGCCTTCAAACATTCAGGGAGCGAATTCCAATCTGCAGTTCATGCATAGGTAAATGTAGATTTATCCAAGTTTTGACGATGAGGGACTTAGAAGTTATAATGGCTGGAACTTGTACAATATTGATGCACATCTTTTAAAGGAACAAAGTTTTCTTTTAGATAGGTGGGTCACAAATCATAGAAAAATTATGCACATGGTTTAGTCTCAGCTGCTTCACACGAGTTTCAGCATTAAGCAAGTTCGATTCACCAAGAGTATCTGCAGTTACCCTTGATCTGGGTCCTAGAAAATTGATAACTCTAATGACTATATTTTGTGCAATTTGTAATTTTTTCTTAAGGTATTTGGAAAGACCAGCAGATCCACGAGGTACAAGAATAATGGAAGTGACATAAGATTAGGGCTGAACACACGTTTTTTTTCTGGCTCTTGAAGATAAACTGCTTACAAGGAAATGACAAAAAGTATGGTCTGAAACAATGGTCTTTTCTGGCCAATTAAGACATTTCCCTAAATGATCTTGATGAGGAAATGTTTGTATTATTGTTTAAGGCACTCGTCCGCCCCCATTTGCAATGTGCCCAGTCAGTGTGGAGCCAATATTTAAAAAAAAACATCTATAAATGATTGAAAACGTACAACGCCGATCAACCAAGTTAATCCCTGGTTTTAAGAAATTATCTTATGAAGAACGCTTACAGAAATTGAAATAACCAACATTGAAGAATCGCAGACTAAGGGAGGACATGATCAAGGTTTATAAGATTTTACATGGAGTTTATGATGAACGTGTTACATCAGAATTATTCAATATCAAGAATCAAGCAAGGACGCGTGGTCATTCCTGAAGATTGACTAAACATAGATGCCGATTAGATATACGCAAGAATTTCTGCACTTCAAGAGTAGTAAACGTATAGAATTCATAAACGGAAAAAGTTGTATGTGCACCGAGTGTTAATGCCTTCGAAAATTGCCTTGACAACCTGTGGTACAACCATCAGATGAAATTCAACCCTGACATAGAGTACAACCCAAACCCACAGATGACGACACATGACCCTGGAAGTCAGAGATCTGCAGAAATACAGATGACAGATGGTGAGCTGAACATAGAGGCCGCTGGCCTGCGTTCAGAATCTACATAGGTAAACATAGGTAGGTAAACATGATAATTGCCCTAGATAAATATACAGGGCATATATTTACGTCATCACCAAATTGTATGATGTCATTATCTGTTGCTATGGGGATATTGTACATCGCAAACATTGGCTGCATTTCTTAAGAAAGGTAGCAGAAAAATGCTGTAAAAATGTCAGATTGTAGTATTTTTTTTATTGAAAATTAGCAGAAATATTTGAAATGTACTGGAAAACAATCTGTTTAAGTTCATATTAGTAGACACTGAAAAACAGACGCAGAGCAGAGAACTGGACGGAAAATAATGCCATGAAATGATCCGACTTTGTATACTTTGGCTGTAAAAACAAAACTAAATAAACAAATGCTAGAATATGGAGTATATATGTTATGTGAGGTATCATAACAGTGTTCTGTTTGAGAATAATATTTTTTGAATAAATGTTGGTGGATATAAGTTGTAGTTGGATCCTAAGAAAATCTGCTAATTTTCACTGTCTGCCCTGATATTGGTGCCACAAGCAGCATAACCAGTGATATAATATTTGTGTTATTATTTTCAGTTGAAAGTACCATTTGAGGTTACATTTTTACAGAACATTTATTTTTTAAGAATAACTATCCTATGATTTTGTATGTAAGTTTGTGTACCCCCTCATAAAGCAAAATTTGACCCAGGGATAGGTATCGCTGGGTGCTGTCTTTTCGATTTGAAAGAATAAAACATTTAAAGACTAATTGCTTCAAACACTCATATATAGACTATAGAAAGACTGATACTTGTTGCTAAGTTTCCATATGGATTCATTCAATAATTTAGATTTTTGGGTCAGGGGTACAAATACCCCACCCACCCCTAATATGACGGTGAATAAATTAGGAAGATGTGAGCACATCTTGTTCACACTTCACTATTATAGCATAATAGCATCATTACCAAAACATTAGAAAATAAGCAATATATATATTCATGTAAAAACGGAAGAAATTTAGAACCCAAATCAAAATTTCAAACTGTTTCAGAAATCAGGGGTAGTCGTTATGAATAAAACCACCCACAACCTCTAGATGATATTGTTTCTATAATAATCTAGCATTTTTAAGTTGAAAAAAAGCAAATAGTGATATGTTTAAAATTTCAGATAAATTGCATTCCTCGTTTTCAAAGTATCTAAATTTTAAATGTCTTTAAATTTTTGCAAATTAAACAACGTTTGCCATTTTTGGAACTCACCAATGACATGCAAGGTAAGGAGAGCCTTCTATAATGAATGTTCTTTCAATAAGATCAATAAGTTTATCTTTAATTAAATTATGAGGTAAAGTAGTGTAAAGAGTAGAAAAATCATAAGTAGACAAACTGGTCGCATTGAAATCTCTTCCAAAATTTCACCTGAATTTTTAATAGACCAAAATAGATTTTTACCAGATCTCTCAAATACCTTGTCACAGTACTTGATAACATGTTTTTAACAGCTGTAAGACATCAGGTTAACAATTGAGAAAGTTCTGTGGTCGTACAAGAGCTAGAATTAGCAATAAATCTTGATTTATTGATTTTTAATGGAGTTTAGGTAACCAGTACAACGTAGGAACTTTGTCTCGGTTTTCTTTAGCTTTGACACCAAAATGTAGGGCTGTGTGACAACCATACCAATGAACACCCACTCTCTCACTCAAAGAATGCTGCAGTTTATAGGCATTTTTGTCATCAAGCTCACGCTTAAGAGTATTGATATAATGCAATCGTCAAACAACTACAACATTTTATGTAACTTTATCTGCTGGAACCAAAACATGATGAAAATCCTGGTTACCACGTTTAAGATGACGAAAAGAAGATTTAGGTTTAGAGGCTAAAAGATGTGTATTATGAGAGTAAAATGAAATATGAGTATCAATAATTTTAAAAATGTTATTTTTTCATTCCTTCAAGGCATCAGGTTCAACATTTTCTCGTTTACACTAACGATTACTGAAGTCGTTTAAAGAAGCAGCGATCTCTCTTCGACATTTAGGGAAATAAATATTAGAAGGCAATCTATATTTAGGACCTTTAGAAATAATATAACGAACTCTAGAGTCAGGAATGACATTTAGATTACCTGTAATCACATGCCCTGCAGGGGGATATAAATAATTAGAATTTTGACAATCTCAGGAGTCAGGAGTATTAGAATCTATAGTTATATCAGTTACAATTTTATTAAAGTTAAATATAGAAGACCTAATTGGTTTGTTATGATAGCAAATGATAAAATCAGATTTCAGAATTATTAAAGTAATTTGGAATAGAAACTATGTAAATCAATAAACTCTGAATGGGATTTTGATAAAATAACGTTTATGGTTGACCTCAGAATCGATATAAGGACAAATTCAGAGCAGCCTGCTACCTCACGGAGGACCAAGCCAGACAGAAAACCCGACCAAAAAAAGCATCCATACAGGAGGGGGTCTGGTATTCACTATTCATTAAATATTTAGCCTATTATTTATCTCATTTAGATTTTGGGTTATTCATTATAATAAGACCCGTAGTTCATTAAAATCTCATTAATTATTTCTTCTATTCATCAAAAAATAGGATTATTCATCAAAAAATAGGTACTCATTATTCACTATTCAATAAAAAGGGTTATTATTCACTAATCATTATACCCAATCCAGACCCTCATACAGGCTACCTAGCCTAGTCAGATGTAGACGTCAAGTATGTGATATTTTGATTAAATCACGTGTCATTGTTTTTTCGAAAAGGTTAATTTGCGGCAAGCAAGACAAAATATCGTGTAAATTGTATGACCATATGTATAAAATACACACGAAATTTTTATACTTTTCCAAATGGTTTGACTGTGTTCAAAACACACTGAACAACTGTGGTTTATCGGAATATTGGATCCATCAAAATGTTCCCGAAAATTACTGTTTCTAGTATTGCAATCATCTTGATGGGGAAGAGAGAGCTGATTGCTTTGCTTAATTTGTCTTCCTGGTGTCTTGTGATGGTTGAGCGGCTCTTCCTCGCGGTGCCACGGGGTTGTCTGCAGTTTGTGATTGTGGTATTTCCTGATCATACTCATTTACTATTTTAGCTAAAATGGTCAAAAATCATCGAATTGATCAGTTTAAACAGAATTGGTATAATTCTGTATTTGACCTTTCAAAGCGTTTGAACTAAAGAATTTTCAAACAAAATCATGGTTTTGAACCTATTTAACTGTGTTACCTACAAATTTAGGAATTTCTTTCAGTAAATTTAGATGTATAAATCACAAATTGCAAATTGAAAAAGGCAGATTTATAGGGATTGCAAGAGAATTTGCAATCTGTGTAACAGTGCAGAATAAGGTGACGAGTATCATTACGTTTTTGAATGTAACTTCTTGAAAGCAGAAAGAAAAAAGTTGATCCCTGTGGAATTCTATAAAAACACAACACACGAAAATATCATGATCTTTTTAATGTTTTGGCATATAATATTATATATTATTCTTCGTATCGCTCAATTTTGTAAAATCATTTTAGCACTGTATAAATAACATTGTGCTCATTGTACCAGCCTTATTTTACATCAGTTATTGAATAGTTCTAAGTTTTTGGGCATCCCAAATTGGGCAAACAGTGCAAACCTGTTTAGGTCTGCTGCAAAGCACTTTAACGAGGTTTGCAGTGTTGGATTTCTATTGATGCATTATAATGCATATTAAAACCAGTTATTAATATTTTGAGATCAACTGTACTAAAACAGTTAAAACCAATTATTTTGTGTCCAAACTCTTTGCTCAATTTATACACGCTAACTTGTAGTTCATCACTTGTTTATTTTATGTACTATTTATTTGTATGTATGTTTAATTCTCATACCCTCAGTTAGGGGGTCTTGAATAAAACTTTGAATTGACTAGACTTGCCCCCCCCCACTTTCTCCCTTAAAATAATGCACTGATCTCCCAAAATCCATCAAAAAAGTCCGCAGCTCTCTGAAAGTATTTTGCCTTTGCTCCCCAAATACCGTAAATTTATTTAGCCTCTCCCTAAGTCCCCAAGACATAAGCCAATTCCCCAGGTGTGTGTGTGTGTGGGGGGGGGGGGGATTCTCTGATATTTTCATATATACATAGGCTCGGATCATTTTTGGGTTCAAAATTTTGAATTTCAATACTTTGGGGGGGGGGGGGGTCAGAAAAATGAATATTTTTTGGGGTATGCAAAATTTGTGGATATATTTTTGGGGGTCATCACAAAACTGGAATAGTTTTAGGGATAAGGTCAAAGTACAGAATGGGAATATGTTTGGGGGGTCGCTTATGTTTCAAATATTTTGGGGCATGTGTAACAAGTGAAAAAATGCTCATCACCTATGCTCCAGCTAGGGATGGAACTCAGGCCACTGGGTCCGAAATCAGACACTTTACTACGTCGCCATAATAGCCCGCTTGTACAGCAAAGCCGTACATGTGTTGATAAACTAGCTCTACCACATATTCCCCCTTCATAAATAGATTCGTCCTCAAATCTCAGTTTGAGCTTTGAACAATGAACGTATATATTAGGCACGGATGTGCTCTGAGCCCATCAGATGGGTTATTTACGTTGGGTGCCAAGTGTAATATAAGTGGTCCAAAGATTAACAATTTCTTTTTCAAAAGGCCTTTGACACAAATGAAGTTAAGCAAATGGTTAGAAAGTTCATGGAATCACCTTTTGTTGTTGACAATGATGTCTTATCTATGGACCAGGCTGCAGACAATTTCAACAGCATTATTTACACAGCATGCTCAAAATCCCTTAAACAAGTCAAAAGTGTCTCTTATCGAAAATTCAAAAAGAAAAAGTGGTTTGATTATGATCTGTTTATTTAAAATGAGAAGGGAGTGTCTTGAGAGAAAATTGCACTTTATTCTAGATACCTGAATGATCCTACTTTTAAATATAGAAAATTATACAGCCGTTGCTGTAAAAGAAAGTGCAAGACTTTAAAACGGCATTGTTTACACAAATCGACGATATGTACGAATACGACCCAGAAGCTTATTGGAAACTTATAAAAGGTTTGAAGGAAGAATCGAAATGTAATATAAGTGACCCATCTCAGGTAATCGCAGCTGATGACTGCACCAATTCTCAAATCTTTATGATATAAAGCAGAGCTTTGTAAATAAAAATGAACAATTTGAAAAGAATCTAAATTCAATTTCTCATTTTAAGACACATACTGATTACTCATAAATTATAGAGGTTCTTTCTGCTGCAATTGAAAATTAAAACCCCAATAATCTTATGGGTTTGATGGAATTAAAAACGATATGATGACCCAAACTTGCCTGAAAACTATAGAGGCATTACAGTAATGCAGTAATTACAGTAACACTAGGTAACAGAAATGTTTAGATACAAGTAAGACGATAAATCATTGCTAGATAGGTGTACAACCAAACGCTAGGACTGTGGATCATATGTTCATCTTACGAACCTTAATAGAAAAGTATACAAATAACAGATCGAAACATATACAAATAAAAGATCGAAATTGTATGTTTGTTTTGTTGATTCAAAAGGCATTTGACTCTGATTTACATTCTGCCTACATGATGCATTGATAAGTTAGGGGTCTTTCATGCAAACCAAACATCTATGTGTCTTGATCCACATCTTGATCCACATCTGAACTAAGGGTGAGGTTAGTACACCATTAAACCGGTTTTAGCCCTCCAGTAAAATATTTTACTGATCGTTCCAAGGCGGTGCTTCTTTTGTGGACCATTTATGTTATTTCTTTGTCTTGTTATGCTTTCACGCACGTCTGTTTGTCGATGCCTTGTGGTCACCTGCTGGGAAAGGGCTGACCTCTTGGCTCTCGTTTGTGATGTCTAATTGTGACGTTGTCACTTTCCCATTGGTATCCTGGTCAGGTGTGGTGATTGGTTGTATCGATTCCTGATCTTTGCCCTCTTTCTTACTTTGTTATATAAATTAGCAAAACTAGATATAAATGGTCCTTTTCAATACATATAAATTATTCAACATACTGTGTATCAAGACAATATTATTTGTTCGCATACAAGTTAAGTTGACACATTTTTTCAAACCTAAACTTGGTGTCCAGCAAGGGATAATATAAACCCCAATTTTCCATTTTTTTTATAAATGACCTGTCAGATACTTTTGATAAAGGAGATGATCAAGTCCAGCTAGACAATAATTTCATCAGTTCATTGCTGTATGCAGATGGTCTCATGTTATTATCAACTTCTAAATGTGGACTTCAGGGATGTATTGGCAAACTAGCTTCATATAGTGAAGATAATTGTTTAATTGTCAACTTTAAGAAAACAAAAAGTGTTGTCATTTGTAAAAGTGGTAAATTATCAAAATAATTGTTTATTTTAATGGCACAAAAATACAAAATGACTAAAAAGGCAGACTTTACCCTCGAACATTTATTTGAAAACTTTTTATGTGATAGATCTACAAATCTAGCCGTATTGAGTGAATTAGGGAGATATCCATTGTCTATCGAAGTATTTCAAACACATGTAACTTTTTGCAGAGACTGATAACTACTAATTTAGTGTTATTACAAGGTGCATATACAGAAAGTAGACTGATGGCAAGTCGTGATAAAATGAGTTTGTGACATGTGTTGAATTTATATTAAAAGTAAAGTAAGTGTGTATGATCAGGAAATACCACAATCACATACTGCAGACCAACCCTCGGCACCGCGAGGAAGAGCCATAAAAGATTTACAGTAACAAGATATCCAAAAGGCAATTACAGCAACCAGCTCTCTCTTCCTCATCAAGGTGATTGCAAAACTAGAAAGGACACAAAGTAATGAATAACAAAACAAAGACCAACACAGAACCCCAACAAACGATGGGAGGTGCATAAATAATAGTTCAACAACAATAGAACCACCCTGGAGTGACTCTACCACCTTGCCGTGGTCTCTGGGGCACACTTCACATTTGGGGACGATATTGACTGTAATACTTGTCCCCATCCGGGAGTGCAAAGAGTAGAGTCCCACTTGTTCACCGTGGGTGGCTTTCTCGGTAACTCGAAGGGGATGGCCTGGAAGACTGAGAGCATGCAGAATATGGGCGTATAAAATTCTGTATGACTCAACACGTCTCTTTGGCCTCTTTGACGGGGTAGACCCGAGGGGAAACACGGCCCAGTGTTTCTAATCGGTCTTGTCATGCTAAGCCCCAGGAAGCTGAAAAAGTAAAAAAAATACTTCTTATATCTTCGTTCTATAGTATCGTTCTGATGCCAACCACGTGTCCATTATCTTATATATTCTTTCTTTTATAAAATATTCCTGGAAGGCAGTGGCTTAACGGGTCAATTGCGCAGATTTTATTTGTGCAAGTATAACTTCTATGTAACCCTAGCACTGGAGGTCGGAAAACCACTCCATTAAAGTGCTCCCTTGTTGGACTCCACGGTGGGTGGGGAGCATGGAGGCTGAATCTTAAAACCAAACACACATGGCTACAAAATCTAGAAAACGCCACGCACCGATTACAGACACAGATTCTGATGAATCATTAACAGCTTCTCAATCTCAATCTAAGTCTTCTGTACCAAAGAAACCTTATGTACCTAGATTTCTAATCATTCATTCAGAAGTAGAGGGAAGGATATTTCTCTTCTTTCTCCTTTTCTGATAGAAAAAGCAATCATGAGTATAGCAGGTGAGCCTAAGAGCATCAAAAACTTACGATCTTGTGATTTACTAATACAGTGTACAAAACAACCCCATGAAACAAATCTTCTGAAAATGAAAACATTTTGTGGATTGAAATGTACTGTAACACCCCATAGATCCTTGAACACATCAAAGGGTATTGTTCGCTGCCCTGCCTTAAGCAAGCAGAGCTGCGAACATATTCTTGAGTTCATGGGTGAACAAGGTGTTACAGATGTACGTAGAATTAATGTTCACCGTGATGGAGCACTCAAACCAACCAACACTTTTGTTTTTACTTTCGACTCACCAGTTCTACCAGCAAATGTCAAAATAGGCTTTATTCAGGCAAAAGTTGACGTGTATATCCCAAATCCACTTAGATGTTATAAATGTCAAGTATTTGGCCACCACGAAAATAAGTGTGGCAGACAAGCGATATGCGTCAACTGCAGTATGCCTGAACATTGCGCATCTGGCCAGTGTCAAAGACCTGCCAAGTGTGCCAACTGCTCAGGTGATCATTCTGCTAACTCAAAAGATTGCCCACAATGGGAGAAAGAGAGAAAAATCCTTAAAATAAAATGTGAAAATAACTTGTCATTTCCAGAAGCTCGTAAGCAATTCGAACAATTTTACCAAGCTAGGACATATGCAAGTGCTGTAAAACCAGGCACTTGCAACAAATCTACAGAAACTCATAACAACAGCACGCAGACGGACGACAGTTTTACAGAATATTTAAAAAAACAAACACAAGAAAAACAACAAGAACCCTCTAAAGGAAAACCCCAAGAAAAGGGTAATCCATCTCGTCCAGGGCAAACCCTTAAGCCAGCAACCCTGGAGATGATTAGGAAAGATGAAGAGAAGAAGAAAAAAGAAGAGAAAGACAAACTCAAAAAACAACAAAAAGATGAAAGACGACAACAATATATCAAAGAAAAAGCACAGAAAGATAAAGAAGAAGCTGAAAAAGCAATACTAGCTCAGAAGAATCCATTTTCTGTGTTTAAAAAGGATGATGAGGAAGATGACATGGACGATGATTCTGTGGTTTTCACAGACATTTCCTCCAGTGATCACCTCCCTAAAGGCACACTTTCACGATTACCAACAACTTAAACAATGGAAGGTGTCAATCTAACCATTATTTTAGTATCTCTTTTAATATTATTTTCAAGTATGGATTTTAAACATAAAATTATTCAATGGAATTGTCGAGGTTTGAAACCTAATTTTAATGAAGTATCTCTATTGATTTCCGAATATAATCCATCTGTATTTTGTTTTCAAGAGACATTTCTTAAACCAGATGATAACATCTCATTAAAAGGTTTTAATATATATAACTATGTTCATACTGATTGTCTGAGGCCCTCTGGTGGTGCCTCGGTGTTTGTAAAATCATCTTTCCCACAAAGAAAGATTGATTTACAAACAGAACTACAAGCAACTGCAGTATCTGTCACTCTTGACAAAGAAATAACCATATGTTCTGTATATATTCCCCCATCATTTTCTCTTAATTCTCAACACCTGGACAGTTTACTACAACAACTTCCTTCTCCTTATATCATATTAGGTGACTTCAATGGTCACAATATCCTCTGGGGTGGTAAAAACAATGATTCCAGAGGTGAGCTTATCGAAAATTTCTTAACAAAAAATGATATATGTATTATGAATGATAAATCATACACTTATCTTTCTACAAGTGCAAAGTCCTTTTCCTCTATTGATCTTTCCTTCTGTCACCCATCACTCTTTCTTGATTATAATTGGTCTGTGAGTAAAGACCAACATAATAGTGATCACTTCCCTATCATCATTGAACAGAACACTTTTTCCACTGAGGACCACAATCCAAAGTGGAAATTAAATAGAGCCAACTGGGATCTATTTAATACTCTATGCACTGGTAAATTAATACCAGAAAACTTCAAAGAATCTTCTGATCCCATATCTGACTTTACTTCTTCTCTTATAGAAATATCTAAAGAATGTATTCCTCAAACCTCGACAAATCCAACTAAAAGTAATCCATGGTACAACGACGACTGTAAAGAGGCAATTAAACAACGTAAACAAGCTCTATCTAAATTCAAAAAATCTCCAAATTCCAACAACTTGAATGACGTTAAAGTATTTAGAGCTAAAGCCCGCAGAACAATTAAACTTTCGAAACGTAAGTCATGGAGATCTTATGTTTCGAAAATCAATCATAAAACACCTATTAAAAAGGTTTGGGATATGATAAGAAAAATCTCTGGAAAAAACAAATCCCCCAGTTACACACATTTAAACATGGTGGGTACTGACAGCAAAGCAACTTCAAAAACAGACATTGCTGACACTTTAGGAGAAACTTTTTGTCACAATTCATCATCATTCAAGTACTCTGAATCCTTCAGAAAGATTAAAACTGAACAAGAGAAAATTAAATTGAATTTTAAATCACAAAATAATGAAATTTATAACAAAGATTTTAATTTAGATGAATTAGTTGAAGCTATTCAACTATCACATGACTCAGTAAAGGGTCCTGACGAGATCCACTATCAAATGCTTAAACATCTCCCAGAGAATTCTCTCGAAACCCTTTTGAATATATTTAATTACATTTGGACTACTGGTAAATTTCCAGAAGATTGGACCTTAGCAACCATAATCCCAATTCCCAAACCTGGGAAAGATCCTGCGGAACCTAATAATTATAGACCTATAGCTTTAACAAGTTGTCTATGTAAAACACTTGAAAGAATGATAAATAAAAGACTTACTTGGTTTTTAGAATCCAATAATCATATATCGCGGTTTCAGTCTGGTTTCAGATCTGACCGCAGTACAACTGATAATTTAGTTAGATTGGAAACCTTCATACGTGATGCCTTTATTAAAAAGGAACATGTAGTTGCTGTGTTTTTTGATTTGGAAAAAGCTTATGATACCACGTGGAGATATGGCATTTTAAAAGATATCCACAAACTAGGATTAAGAGGTAGACTTCCTACATTCATTGAAAACTTCCTTGCAGACCGCGCCATGCAAGTCCGAGTTGGCTCCTCTCTGTCTGACTATTATGACCAGGAGCAAGGTGTACCTCAAGGGGGTGTGCTATCTACAACACTTTTTAGTATCAAAATTAATGATATTGTGAAATGTTTAGGTAATCTTACTGATTGCTCATTATACGTTGACGACTTCTGTATCTGTTATCGTTCGAAAAGCATGGCAACAATTGAACGTCAACTACAACAAAATTTGAATAAGATTGAAAATTGGGCAACAAGCAATGGCTTTAAGTTTTCCAAATCAAAAACACAGTGTGTACATTTCTGTCAGTTGCGCAAGCAACATGATGATCCAATTTTACATTTATATGGATCACCTATTCCAGTTGTTGAGGAATCTAAATTCCTTGGCATTTTATTTGATAGAAAACTCAGTTTTATACCCCATATTAAATATCTCAAAGCTAAATGTTTAAAAGCATTGAATCTTTTAAAAGTGCTTTCCCATACTTCTTGGGGTGCAGACCGAACTACACTTCTAAAGCTGTATCGGTCTCTAGTCCGGTCAAAATTAGACTATGGCTGTATCATATATGGCTCTGCACGAAAATCATATCTTCAAATGCTTGATCCTATACATAACCAAGGACTTAGATTAGCTTTAGGGGCTTTTAGAACTTCTCCTGTTGCTAGTCTCTATGTGGAAGCAGATGAACCATCACTATATTCACGAAGAGAGAAACTCTCTTTGCAATATGCTATAAGACTTGCTGCTAACCCATCAAATCCTGCTTATGAAGTTACATTCCCACCAAATTATGTTAATTTGTATGAACAAAAACCTAAAGCTATTAAATCATTTGGCATCAGAATTTCACCACTTTTAGAATCTGCCAATATCAAACCACAAAATATTGAAAAACATTTTACACCAAATATTCCAGCTTGGTGCATGAAACTACAAGAAATACTTTTTGATTTACATTCCGGGAAAAAATCTGAATCAAATCCACACATATTAAAAGATGATTTCAGAAAAATGCAAAGTCGTTATAAGAATTACCAACAAATTTATACTGATGGGTCAAAGGAAGACTCAAAGGTTGGTTGTGCTGTTATATCAGACAACCATAGTAATATGCAACGTATACCTGACGATTCATCAATTTTCACTGCTGAAGCCAAAGCAGTTGATCTAGCTTTAGATTTCATTAGCACTTGTGATGCAAACAATAAATTTATTATATTTTCTGACTCGCTCTCTGTATTGAAAGCAATGAACCATACCAGTTCAAAGAATCCACAGATTCAGAAACTTTTAGAAAAATGTCATGAGCTTTTAACTTATAAAGAAATTGTTCTCTGTTGGATTCCTAGTCATATAGGTATCCAAGGGAATGAGATGGTAGATAAGCAAGCAAAAACATCGCTTTCATTAGAACCAACTTCTTTTAAAATTCCATTTTCCAATTTTAAGCCCTCTATCAATAAATATATCTTGGAAGAATGGCAAACTTCATGGAATAGCAGCATTGGTAATAAACTTCTTGACATCAAACCAACTATTGGTGAATATCAATCGGTTGTTCGAAACATTAGAAGAGAAGAAGTAGTATTAGCTCGACTCCGCTTAGGTCATACAAGAGTCACTCATTCATACTTACTACAAGGTGAAGAGCATCCTCAATGTGTTGGTTGCGACGCACCTTTCACTGTACGTCACTTCCTTTTGGAATGTGGCGATTTTGCACAAGTAAGAAATAATTGCTTCCATGTTAATAACATGAAAGAATTATTTCAAGATATACATATTGATAGTATTATGACATTTTTAAGACAAATAAATCTTTTTAACAAAATCTAATTGCTGTTTTTAAAATCATGTTTTGTTTTACATTTGTATCAGACCATAATACAGATTATATTATGTTGTATTCTGTTCAGTTAAAGAACATGTACAGTTATCTGAATAGCTCTTTGAAACTGTCAGATATTGTACGTGGTCTCTCCTGTCAACAATCGTATTGCAACTTATTTTCATAAAACAAACTCATCATCACCATTCCTTTTATTTTATCTTATAAATTTTTAACTTTTTCCATCCTCATCATGTTTAGTTAATACCGTCTGACGCTAATGACCCACAAGGGTTGATGCGTCGTTAAGCACCAAACAAACAAACAAACAAACAATAGAACCACGGTTTTAAAACGGACAGCAGCCTAAGCTACCGGGGGTGGGGGAGGCTTAAATGCATTTTACTGTCGCCAAATCTTCGCCCTAGGCTCTGATGTTGTTAAACATTTTTAGTTTGCATGGAGGCTTCCTTACTTTTGCGATGAATAATCACAGAGAAACAATCTAATCAAATTAACACACTATGATGAAACAAAGAAAATAGCTCATGACTCACAGATAGTCAAAACTGAAGAAAACCTCAAGTTGAGCTACGGTGGGACCAGCCAAAGACAAGCATTATGCACCAACCAACATATTAAAGCTTTACGTCAGGGCCGTCATTGAGTATGAGCCTTGACCCATCGTCGTGCAATTAAAGAGGAAACAATAGCTATAAACTGTGATTGGGTTTACAACCAGGCATGCAGACTGTCGCATGATATCCATGTTGTATCCCACTATTTTATAACGTTTAATTATCTTTTTAAATCGATCACTTAAACTAGGCTTTCCAACACTTATTTTAAATCTATACACTAAATCACCATAAAATACAGGTTCTGATATGCCTTGTTGCAGAAGAGGTTTTAAACAAATATTATATTTAACAATCAGCTCTGAGTGGCTGTAATAAAATTTAGAAAAAGTTTTATGACGATTATGGTACCCATAATGTTTTGATAACTTAGAAGTCAAATATTTGTTTCCCACTCTTTTATAACGTTTAATTATCTTTTTAAATTGATCACTTAAACTAGGCTTTCCAACAATTATTTTAAATCTATACACTAAATCACCATAAAATACAGGTTCTGATATGCCTTGTTGCAGAAGAGGTTTTAAACAAATATTATATTTAACAATCAGCTCTGAGTGGCTGTAATAAAATTTAGAAAAAGTTTTACGACGATTATGGTACCCATAATGTTTTGATAACTTGGAAGTCAAATATTTGTTTCTGTCGTTGGAGTCATCAACATTAGAACATACTCTCGCAAAACTAATAAGTTGCAAAATGTATACACCATAGGAAGGGGAGCGAGGAACATCTCCATCAAGAAATGGAAAATTAACTATTTCAAAATAATGTTGTCCCGTTTATCATAAATTTTAGATGAAACTATGCCATTCGTTATGGACAAGTCCAAGTCAAGAAAGGGGGCTACAGTATCTGAGGAATTTGCCTTATCGAACTGAAGTGCAGTGGGGTATATCTGACTTACCATTTGTTCAAAATAAGGATTATCAATATTAAGCAAGTCATCTAGATATCTTGAGGTACAGTTAAATGCTTCAACAACGTCTGCTTGATTATTGTCAATAAGAGGCAACATGAAGTATCTCTAATAACAAAACAAAACAAATCTGTAACAAGAGGAGCACAATTAGTACCCATAGTAATACCTACGATTTGTCTATACATTTTGAGCCAAATCTTATAAATATATTGACAATGGATAAGATAATGGAGAGTGTCATAAACTTTCTGACATGACCACAATTTAATTTTTTATGTTGTTCAGAAGTAATAAAAAAATGTGCACATTTCATTACGAGCCAAATAAAGTGAGCCCTCTCTGTTAAAAGTTTGTTCAATAAATTCAGTTAATTTTTCTTTGATTAGATTATGAGGCAATGCAGTATAGAGAGTAGAGAAAGCGTATGTATACACACTAGATGCTAGAAAACCTTTAAATTTTATTTTTGTAAGAATCTCACCTGAGTTTTAAATAGACCAAAATAAGTTTTTACCATTCCTCTAAAAACTGTTTCACAATATTTTATAACATGGTATTTAATCGCAGTAAGGCAAGAAGTCAAAATTATAGACAACTCAATAGTAGTACATGAGCTAGAGATAGCCAATAAAACGTGACTTTTAGGGTCTTTTACGAAGTTTAGGTAACCAGTATAAAGTAGAAAGCATGCTATGATCCTCATCAACAAATACACCAAACTTAGTAGCCATATTGCATCGAAGTCTATCAACGACAGACCACTCATAGAGCAAATTATGTTCATAGGTCTTAGCAATGCTAAGTTCTTGCTTTATGGTGTTACTGTAGTATATTGTTCAAATGTTGTTAGCAGCCTTATCTGCAAGCGCTAAAAGAAACTTTCTATGGAATTCCTGGACCCCTTTCTTCAAATTTCTAAAAGTGAATTTAGGTTTAGGTGGAAGAAGATCTAAATTATTGCATTGAATGAAATTTATAATATCAATAATTTTAAAAATATTTAATTCCCAAGTATTTAAAGCATTAGATTAAACATGCTCTCGCTTGAATCGTCGATTACAACATTCTTGTAAGGAGCAGTTTCTTCACGACATTTGTTGAAGTCTATAGTCAGGGCCCTTAGGGACAAAAAATGGGTCACGTGCGAATTGTGTGCCAATTTATGGTGACCTATATTAAAACCTTTAGTGGAGTCTTACCTTTAATTTAAAGGTGGTCACCCATCTCAAATCCGCGTCTGAGGCTAGTTATGACGTCATAAATATGGCGACCATAATAAGAAACTGCCCGTTAATAAAAGCTATAGTTTGTGTTGGTATGGTCATATTTATCCAACACGAACGCCTTTTTTAACATAAAATCAATTATTTTAGTCATATGATGGTTACATCAATGCTTTACCTAAGTTTGACAATGAATTATTTATAGATAACTATATTTTGCATGCAAAATAACGTAGATTTCCTATAAATACCCAGCTTATCGGGCCACCTTTAGACTGATGGCTGAGAATGTATTTCTCCCCCTGGGGAATTTTGCAAGCTTATCCTACCTAAAAGAGGATTCCAAGCTGCGTCTGTTAATAGATGTTTGCACTATGTTTGCCGGGGCGTTAGTCTCTGACAGCCTGTTACATATGTTACCATATTAAATTTAGAAAAAAAAAGAAAATAAAAGTTTGAGCTGCAGAAAGATTGCTTATCATTTAAATTACTCATATGGTCTGCATATTGACAACTTTAGCTACATATAAATCTTTTGGAGCAAAATTACAGCTTCCTGTGGTGTTATGTACGTTACTTTAATTAGATTTCACTTTAAACATGAAACTTGTGACCAATACCATTTACTTTTTAGCTGATATGTGCATTTTCCAAAATGTTTTGATTATTTTTTACTAACAAACTCATTTTGGTTAGAGAAAATCCAAAATTTGCTTTTATACTTTAAATATAGTGTCTTGAAGGTGCAATTAAACAACCCAAAGGCTATACCCAATTTTAAGGAGCCGAATTTGGTAGGCATCATTTTAGTAAAAATATATGAAAACATTTGCTGCTGTTGGATATCTTGCATATTTGGGATTGTCTTGCTCATATTATTAAAATTATAGAATTTGCAGGTTTAACAACAAGATTGAAGCACTTGTTAAAGTTTGTAACATATGTTACATGACATAATTAATGAGCAAGGACATTGACTTGATGTAAAAGATGATATTTCAGGATAAAATGAATATATTTCGCATGTTTTCCTAGCTAAAGTCTCCAGCCTCTGAATCCTTATTCTTAGGTATTGATGATTATTAAGCTCCTGTACCTTTGTTACAGACGTTATGAATATTTGTTTTCAATATTTCATAATATGAATAATTCTAAAATAAAGATACATCCTAGAGGAACATAGAAAATAATCGTTTCACATTTAAACAGTACAATTTAGTAAATGTCCCTTTCTAATGTAAATATTCTAAACCAATCCTTATCCAAGTCATATACAATATCGATTATTATTTCTGCTTCTCTGGTAAAATAACTGTCCTCCTCATCTCATAAAAAACAGAATAATCATCAAACAAGATTTTGACTGCAAGCTGAGTATTAACCTGCTCCATACCAAACTCTTTTAGATATACTCTATCGTATGTTTCAATTCAAGGTGCATCGAAAAGGAGATATTTGCACACTGTAAGCATGGGTGTAAGCCTGTAACAGCTTGTTACATATGTCACTTTATCAATTTGAGAATAAGAAAATTGAAAGTTTGAGCAACAGAAAAAAGACTTTAAAACTAGATTATCAATGAACATTCTAACAGTCTGCAAATTACTGGATGACTTTACTATATATGACAGCTGTTTACGGCTACATGTTGTATTATGTGCGTTACATGAACTTAATTATAATTTAAAAGTGGTAATTTTTGCTATCGTCATTCAGTTTAACGACTGCTCTGAGTCAGTTTCAAATCGTTTTAGATTAGCATTATAATTTTACTCTTAATTCAGTATTTCGACCAAAGGCCATTATCAAGAAAACATGCACTTCAATGTCAACTACAAGATGGTGGAACAGAGACTATGTAGTTGACATTGAAGTGCATGTTTTTTCTTAATAAAGGCCTTTGGCCGAAATATAGAATTAAGAGTAAAATTATCATATGTGTTTAACATTGTTCCCTATGGAATATAAATGAATATCGTTTTAGATTAGGTTTAACAAACCTATACTCAATTGACGAATACAAAAACCAAAGTTTGCTTTTCTATCTTAAATATTTTGTCTTATATGAGCTAATGCACAACCCTACTCCCAGTTTTGCAGAGGAGCAAATTTTGTTTTCGCCGCTTAAATAAAACATATATAAACGTTGATATTTTACATTTTCTTAAACAGTCTTGCTCATATATCATCAAGTTTCTGAGATCAGAACACTTATTAAAGATGTCAATATGGCATTTGTGATGTCACAACCAGGGCTATGATCGAATTACATGCACTTTCAGCTGCTGATATTAACTAGTTCAATGTCAGGAAAGAGCAAGAAATTATATTGGCAGGCATTTAGCTATGCTAGAGACTCTATCCACGAAGCATTCTTTCACCTCGACTCAGTGCCCTTAGAAAGCACTGTGGCGGTTGCACTAGAGAAATATATTTGTAAATTGTCCTGACTTCTTAGCTCTCTCCTGTGATGTCTAACTGTGAGTTTGTTACTTTCCTATTGGTATCCTGGGTCAGGTGTGGTACTTGATTGTATCGATTCCTGATCTTTGCCGTCTTTCTTACTTTGTATTAGCCAGTCACCGATATTGTTCGACTCACTGCGTGGACGTAGTGGATATTTGGGAGAAAAAAAAGCTGAATTGCAAAAACTACCACTTCCAAGAGCTGTGTTTCTCGAAGGTGTCAAACGTGCGCAGTACCAGTGCATCATTTGGAGAACCTCATCTGTCATTAATCCTGACAAATCAATGCCTGACAATTATGGTTAGAAGCAAGACTGTGATAAATATTGTCTCGTTATGATGACATTGCCCTTGTGCGGATCCAGAGGGGGATAGGGGGTCCGGCCACCCCCACCTGGAAAATAACAAGTACGTACATGGGTTTCTTAAGAAATTAGCATTTGGACCCCCCCCCCCCCTGGAAAAAGTTTGACACAATCCCCCCCCCCCCCCCCCCCCTGGAAAATAATGGACCCCCCTCTGGATCCTTGGTAAAGTATAAGTATAGTTTTCTCAGCAATAAAACCATTGGACCCCCTCTGTAAACTGTAAAACAAGCTTAGGACTAAATAAGACTGACAAAAATCCCTGGATCCGCGCATGTTGCCTCCTGCCCCCGAAACCCCTCTGCAGCTGATAAAATGTAGTTGCAGCATGTCTGTATGCGAAACATCTCGGTGTAAGTACAAAGTAAAAACTTTATATTGTACTGATTTGTGTTGCCGTGGAGCAGAAGAGGACTCATGTAAAATATTGCCAGTCGTCAATATGCTTACATCTTGTCCTACCAAGGGTCGCGATTGTCTAATCTAACCCTTGGCCTCACAGCTTTGATTTTCTCCGATTGAATACGCCATAAGCCGAAAATAGTAACAATTAATATGATCAATCACAAAGCAGTGCAAAAAAATCGATAAATACCAGGCCTCCAGATAAGACGGCATGATTAATTTACATTCAGTTTGCTTATTTATCAACTAAATTGTACGTTTAATGTGCTCAAAAGAACTGTCACATTAAGATGGTTATTTTGAGCACCCATAACATAATTTTGAACTTAATTATAGAAGAAAAATAAATAATTTTACGACCAAAATCTTTGCTTATCTGGACTTAAGGAGACTAAGCAGGCGGTGCACATTAGATGCCGATAAACTGCTACATTTAATCTGATTGGCAGGAAGGGATTATCGAAAAAATCCTTCCTGGCGTTTTCATTGGTCGATTAGTCTGCGCTAATAATAACTTTTGGGGGTCGTGAGGCGAAGGGTTTGTCGAATGGTAGATACGACGAAACCTTCGCTGGTGAAGATGATATGCTTATGACTTTTGAACAACTATTTTCATGTGGATTCAGATAATTCTTTAGCTGTATCAACAAGAATGCCTTATTGTCCGATTTTGACCTTTGAAGACGATTCTACCTATAAGTATGCGAAAGATAAATCAGATTGTAACATTTTTCTATTGGCCGTGCTATCGAAGTACAATGGGTAACTTGTAGAGGGCTTATCCTTATTTCCATATCATGAACTTACTACTAAGTAGACTCTTCTAACGTTTGATCCTTCAGGGGTCAAATTCGGACTATAATGAGTTTTGTTGATAGTGTATGCAAATGATTATTACTACTTTCTTTTCTTTGAGTGTATGATAAGCAGCCACAGATAAGCCAACAGCTTTTGAGCGTGACTCTATTTACAATAGTGATATGTTGTACTAGAAAAAAGGTGTTCGGGCATTTATTTGCATTTACTATAAAAGCTTTGACATACACATATGTTCTACCCGGACTGGCTCATTTTACGTATCCTGCATCAATCGTTTGAAATAGAAAGACCCAAAGGTCACTGGTCAGAGGTCGTGGTACATCCATATATATATATATATATATATAAGCATAAGAGATTATATTTACACCGTTCATTATCGTGTTTTTCATTCACTCCACTGTTTTTTATTCGTAAATCGTGACGGCATTTACGTCCCACCCTCGAACTGACTTCACACTATCTGACTATATTTTGTATGTTACGAATTAAAAGAGTTTGTATTCAGTCATGATAAGGCTGCCAGTATATATAATGATTAAAATTAACATGTCGTCCATAGTGTTTTCGCATCAGAACAAAAAGATGACGTCATTGAAATGACGCCTAATATGTAAATACCACATATATATACATATTAGGCGTCATTTCAATGACGTCATCTTTTTGTTCTGATGCGAAAACACTATGGACATGTTAATTTTAATCATTAACCTCCTAAGATTAAATTTGGTGCATTTCGACTGAAATTGGCAAAGTCCTGATCGCCATAGACTACAATGGACATACCATTTAAATTGCACTGATACAATATACGTTATTTTGATGACGTCATAATGACGTCCAGACGTGAAACCCAGATGGGTGACCAGGTGATTTTCATTATTTATCCACTAAAGTTGATTTGGTATAGGTCACCATAAATCGGCATCACATTCGCACGGGAGTCCCGATCGCCCCTGACTACTATCGGTGAAGGAAACCTGTATTCAGGTCCTTTACATATAATGGGCCGAATTCTTGAATCAGTAATTTTTAAATCCCCAGTGATTATATGACCAGACAGGTTGATAGCAATATTTTGATTCCTTGCATTCTCAAGAATTATGTATAGTAGTTTCAATATAAAGTTCAGTTACTAATTTGTTTAGTACAGTACTGCGAATAGGTAAACATATTGATGTCTCTTCCAAGTTGGTTTTCGTCTATAGTTAAAACGAACCTTGTAAATCGATTTAAAAAGAATTTAAACAGTACCTTATCTAAATATTTAAACACTAATGAAGGAAAGTTAAGGACATATGCTATTTATTAAAACACACTTTCAAAAAGAGAAATATCTTTCTGCAATCAAAGCTATCGAAATTCCCAAATGTTTTGTGTCTTTTAGTAATAGTTCACATAAATTATAAATAGAAAGGGTAGGTACAAAAAGCTGGGTGTAAAAGATAGGCTTTGCAAAGTATGAAATACTTGAGCCGTTAAAGATGAACAACATTTATTGCTTAATTGCAGTGGTTATCATACATATGGAGGTGAAGATGTCATGCAAAAACTTTTCCAATTTGTCACATGACGCTCAACTTATTTGGTTAATGAATAATGAGTCAGACAACATTATTAATGCATTTCCTAGATATATCAATGGATGTTTCAAGTTAAGAGATGATTTTATATATATGTATTGCTTAATCATCAAAGGTTCTCCACTCATAGTGGTCAATTAAGCGCAGGATTGTTGTGTATTTGTCTTATAAGTTCTGTATTGTTAACGAATTCTAATGTATTTTGTTTGTTGTATTTATTTATTTATCAATATTGTTAAATTTGCCAGAAATGGCCCATGTTGTTGTTGTATCTTAGAGATCCCCCACTTATTAATTCGGAGCACAAGTCCTAGGACTTAAAATACTGGCTGGTGTATAATAAAAGTTCAGTGCTTGTGATAATTTGAACACGTGCTGTAACATATATATAGCTGATACTATCTCCATCAGTACACTATAGTTTTCTCAATGCCACCACTCGTTTCACATGTAGCCTGTACAAGTACTCCCTAGTATATAGTTCAAACCAACCCCACTCCTCGGTGTCAAAGGTGTCTACATTGACGATCCGTGACACATCCAGTGTTAACTGTTTGAGATAGTCAGGATTCTAAAATCATGAAATATGCTGATCAGACAAGATTGGGCAAGTTGACAAATTCTTTATGTAAACCTTTTCTATCAGTTTCAAAGAAAGCACACTCCCCCACAAAATGCTGACGTGTTTCAGGATCTGTGCAAACACATCTTTCAAGTTGGATTTACAGTGTATTGGTTGAAGGCAGTCCTATTTGCCTACAGTATCTATGTTATTGAATTAAATTTTTGCCCTTCTACTATTATGTATATTATCTCTTAAAGTGGGCCATATGTGACGACTACTATCAAAATTTAACATTAGTGGGTTCAAGTATTTTGTGGAAGACTTGCTTTCAATATCAGACTTCCATAATGCCTCCACCATATCATGCACTTGCGGTTAAGTATATGTTTCCAAGCCTCCTTGGATGGGGGTTTAGTCCATTACTCAAAGACAGATGGCAAGTCATAATGACTCCAGATGCTTTGGATATAGGTGAAAATGCTCTCACAAGGTGAGTCCTTCATTACCACCTGCCTCTGGACTATTTCATATTCTATTGAACTTTCAACCCTAATCATCTTAACAAATTCAGTAAATTCTTATTCAGTATGTCCTTAATGGGTAAGATACGCCAGACAAGCAGAATTAGAGGTATTACAGGAATTCCTTGGATTTGTTTAAGACATTTTCTTTGGAATTTTTCTATGTTTTCAATATCATTCTGTTTAAGGAGCAATGCCTCAAGGCCATAGGTGAGCCATGGAATGACAAAAGTAGACCAGATGTGCCCACCCAGGGTCGCCTTAAGCATACTACCTACAGGGAGCCTGGCATCCATCAGAGAATAAGCGGTTTTCTCGCAAAGGCCTATTTTCCCATCTGTCTGCCTTCCCATTTGTATTTCTATCAATTCCAGATGGACAGTTGAGTTGGAGGGTATCAACCCTTTCTCTGGCCATGCAGATATCTGGTTCTGGCTCTTATTTCTTCATCCAGGGATTAAACGGTAAGGTGTTGCTCTTAGTCGGATGTATGCAATACCTTTCCCATGTAGAACTGTTGTCTGCATCCCATACCATCACTTGGGTATCAGACAGATCCTCGGCAAGTAGTGCCAAGTCATCAGCGACAGTCAAGTGAATCAGTCCTCAAGTTGTAGCAGCAGCAGCAGCTACTTTATCTGGACAGCATCCATGACAATGATTTGCTGCTGTTCAGAAATCTCTATTCTGACTGCTCCTCCCATACCAGGTGTGAGCCTTTTTGTAATTTTGACTGAATCTTTGTTTATTGCACTATGATGGGTGTTTACATGTTCCAGGATCTTAAGATTGATTAGCATCACAGTGATGCCTCTGTAGTTTCCGAGATCGCTTGAGTCACCTTTCTTGTAGATGGGGGTCAGGATACCCTCCTTCAGGACATCCCAAATAGATCTTGATCTTATGTTGTAGTTCAGAAGCGGTGTTAGGACCTCTATAGTTTCAATATCTGCAAGCTGCTGATGCTTGCTTGCAAAGACCATTATACCAGCAGCCTTTTGTTATTCCTTTGCTTCAGTGCTGATGCCACCTTTGCTTCCGATACTGGATCCATTGGTGAGCACTCCTCCCTACATATGATTTCAATTGCCTCCACATCTAAGTCCACCATCTGTTTGTATTATTGGTCGAATCTGATGTTCTCTTAGAAGGGGGTTGCAAGCCTCTGGAAGTGGTCCGCCCATCCCTCCCTAATCTGGTCCTGGGCTTCACATTCTTTGTTGTTTACTACTAAGGTTTGCAGTTGTGGATTTCAGGATCTACGCTGATTCTGTTTGAGTTTGTAGAATGTCTTCTGGTCATTCCTTGTCTTCATAATTTCCTCAACTTGATCTCTCCTCCATTTTTGCTGCCTCTTGACCTTGTTCCATCCTTAGAGTCTACGTTGTTGTTCTTCTACGTTTAACTGTGTCATGCATTGGATCAGTTGGTGACCTAGACTTTCTCTAGTTCCACCATGCAAGCCAGTTTCCTTCGATTGCATTTTGGATTCTGTCAGACCAGGGTCTAGACTATAACTGCCGCAGTGATACAATAAAAATGCAGTGTCAAGTGGACCTGTATGGACAAGCAAATGGACCTATTGTTCAGAAAATGTATAGGCATATTTATAAATTTTACCCTTATTGATGGCACACAAGGATTATCTTTGCTATATACAAAAGAGGATTTTCTTCATTATGTCAACACTAGCCAGACGTAGTGGAGGCTTTTTGTTCAGACGTTTAATATGCCTTTTCATAAATTTTATCTTATTGTTCGTTTAGAAGAGATTATCTTTGACATTTCAAAAGACAATTTAAGGCTTCCGTTGAATAGCATCCTAAAATTACATCTCATTCTAAATATAGATGATGATGTCATCCAATATGGCCGCCACGCATGCGCAGTCCGTGATGCCTAAATGTCATTACTATTAGGACAGCAGGCGAGGCTACCATGTTTTTTTTCTTTGGCCCACTAGACGATGCTACATACCAAATATCAAGGCTTGAAAATGCCTTGTGGTTTCAGGCTAGAAGTTTTATTCATGTTTTCCCAATATAAGCCCATGTAAAATATGTGACCCCCGGAACCGGCCCATTTTTGGCCCCAGGAGTATAATTTGAACAAACTTGGTAGAGGTCCACTAGATGATGCTACGTATCAAATATCAAGGCTCTAGGCATTGTAAATCAGACAAGAAGATTTTCTAAGTTTTCATCTCGAAAATCTATTTTTAGCCAGTGTGACCTAGATATGCAACGGACCAAAACCACTTGAACAATAATGGAAGAGGGCCATATAAGGATCACTCCAGCCAAATTTGGTCAAAATCGAGCCAGTAGTTTAGGAGATCTCCTTTACGGCAATTGTTGACTATGGACGCCACATGACTGACGAAAGACATCCAATGTCACAATAGCTAAAAATACTATACATAACAACAAACATGGTTGCCAGCGCGCTGATGGAGTTTATTGTGGCTAGCAAAACTGTAATAAAAGACCAGGGATTCAGGAAATCAAATGCTGTGTATGTAACCTTCACTTCATACTATTAAGCAGTATATCTGAAACCTTCGCTCTGCAAGTTGTCTTGTCGAGGTGGACATTTGTGTGAAATATTTTAGGATTCAGATATCCAGCCTACCTAATTTTGAGTCCAAATCGTGCCATTGGTTTCAGAGAAAGAGGTTTGAAAATGTTGTGGGAAATAGAGGGACCTTGATCAGTTCTTTACAGAAGTGAAATATCTGGGTTCAGTAGGGCAATTGGTCAATACAAGCATGATGGGCATATAATAGAACAGAAATAGGCTTCTACAAAAATCTTTATTTCTTATATATTGAAAAAAAAAATAAGTGCATCAAAATCTTTATTTCAATTGCGTATACATAAAAAGAAAAAGAAACACTTTTATTATAACACAGCAGTTCTAGTCAGACTAGGTTTTGTAGATCACATATGGGCCTCGATGTGAGAAAACCTGCTTTGGGGTTTGCTACCAGGTAATGTAAAACCTTCTTGCTCCGTCATAGAGGCTAGCTAGGATTTGAAGTTTTGCCTGTAGCAAGTGCAGCTATTATACTTTCCAGATAGTGAATTTCAATTCTAATGCACATGCTTTTGTGACGTGACGTCTGATTGGATAACGTCAAAAATTTGGGACAGTACTGTCAGAAATAATTTGACGTCATTAATTACATCACATTTCATTGGATGACATGCAGCTTTATGAGTCTTGCAACACTCCAATTTGAGACGAAACTGCAGAAATGCATTAGAATGGGGATACCCATATTCAAAACTTTCATTTGGGGAGGTATATCGTCGGATATACGTTCGGAAATCACGTTTTAGGGCTCCGCTTACGCGTCACCGTAAAACTGAATTTCCGACCGTATATCCGACAATATACCTCCTAAAATGAAAATTTTGAAATTTTGAATACAGTTTTCCCCTAAAAGTGCTGATTAGACTGCAGGTATGCACAGTCTGGTCTGCCCTTTTACTTTTGTTGTCTGCATGCTACAAAGTCGGGGTTTCTCGCGTAGAGGCCCATGTTCTAAGGCGTATAACTCCTCATAAAATTAACCTAATTATGAGGTTTGTCTGGTAGGACTCAAACCATCTTACCTTGCTACATAGGCATGCAAGGTGACCTCTTGTAAGTTTGAATATAACAATTATGCTATTTAGGCAGCAAACAAAAAAAATGTGTTAATCAGACAACATTTATTCATATGATGACCAACAGCTTTGTAGCTTGTTAACCAAAACATGTAATCTTGAGTAACAAAGCTCATTTGGTAAAATATTCAATGGGTCAGCTAATGAGACTTAACCCATAAAGCGCCACCTATAATTTGCAGCCTTTTCGAAAATAACAAATAAGGCATGATATTCCATGAGAATCGTCTGTTTGCAGACGATTTTCATGAAATATCGTACCTTATTTTTGTTGAAAACTAGGAAAGATGTTGCAAAAGTTGTCGTCTGCTGCAGTCGTGACTGGCGCTTTAAGGGTTAAACACCTATCCAAAAGGCAAACATCCAAGATTCTGATGAGCCTAGGCAGAGTTTTTACTGCCAGCATACACAGCCTTGACAATTAGCATCACTGCATAGTAGAGCAAGAACATTTAAATGAATTACTAAAATTAAACCTTTTTCAACTATCCATATCATTTGTTGTCTGCTTTATCTTCTACTTAGAGTCTTTGATGGCCTATACTGTAAACACTATGGACACAAATCAGACTGCTCCTAAGGTAAGGAGCAGACCAATCAGGGTTCATGGTGTTTGCTTCCGTGATAAAATTAGCCTGGGTGCATTTGAAATATGCAGCAGATGTAATAAGCAGGGGTGCATTTGAAATATGCAGCAGATGTAATAAGCAGACAGCATTTTCTGGATGGTAAGGGCTTCGCAAGTGCTATATTCTAATGGTCCAGCACGTGGTAACCTGAATGTTGGACAAAATTTTTAACCCTTTACTCCATAATAAAGCCTTTGAAATATCAAGTATTTGAAAATATGGAAAAAGGAGCATTGGCTCTTTTGGAGCAAATGCTCCATTTTCAAAAATATTTTCAAAAGCATTCAAAACTCAATGTTGTCTAAAAACAGAAAATGATGTCATGATCTAAAAATAGCCTAACACATTTGGAAACGTGATCATCAATACTACCACCTTGCTAAGTTGGTCTAATTTTTAAACTTTGTATGCAGAGTAATTTTGCATGTTTTTTGTCATCTGCTGAATTTTTTCAAACTTAACGATTTCTTTAAATAGGGAATACCATAAGAGTGTCAAACAGTTAGGATTCAGATCAGTCCCCACATTTTGTGGGGTCTGATCAGGGTCTAAGCTGATTGCAAAGTTGATCAGGAGATGACATAAGTCACCACCAATGGGAAAAGAGTTAATAAATAAGCCACCATTTTTTGCAAAGCATAATCAAAAGTAATATATACATATACTGAAACACACAATTTCTGCATCAATGATACTTTAAAATGTTTGCTACAAAGAGGTAATTTTTGCCACAACCTATGAAGTCATGCATTTCATACATACATGTAACAAGTGATTGAAATTTCAGAACAATTACTCCTCAAATCACATAAAAAGCAAAAACATCTGCAATGGAATGTAATCAAATTGGAATGTTTATATTGACTCGTTGCCCCCCCTTGGGAATTTTTCCCGCATTTTTGTTGTCTACGGATTTTTCTTCAAAATCAACTTTTTTGAATAAATCTATCAGGAAAATGACCAGAGTGTCAAACAGATTGTCTCCAGATCAGGCCCGAGAGAATGTCAGGCCTATTCTAGGTCCAAACTGTTTGTAAAAGTTATCAGCAGATGACACTAGGAGATAAAAGAGATAATCTGAGCCACCAAGCGGAAAACAGCTTGTGCATCAGTACAGGGTTGACCCGGGTCTGCCTTCTCAATATAAAGCTGTCTACCAATATAGTATGACTTTTTGGGTACTGTAAAGGCGGCACCTCATGAATGCGTAATTAGGATTGGTCTACCTTAGACATATGTAAAAGCTGAAAATGAGGCGTGGTTTTATTCAAAAGTAACTGTATCATCTTGCGCCATTACCTCAGTATAGACGCAATCCTAAAAACGCATCAAAATAACTGCATCTGAAAATGTCTATTTATCATAAGCATAGAGGCAAACATTGTGGACCCAGATCAGACTGCTCCTACAGGAGCAGTCTGATCTGGATCCAAACTGTCTATGAGGCTTCAAATATTTTAGTGGACGACAAAAAACATACATTTTGTGATTATGCGCTTTAAGGGTTAATAAATGTGAGTTCAGTGTGTATACGGTTAGGATTTTTATGAAATGCACGCATGTTTGCGCGGCCCATCTTCACCAAATTATAAGTAGAACCTGATTTCCCTTGTTAAGCAGATGAAATAGCCAAACTACGTCCACATATGAATATTAAGGTTGCCGCCTTTACAGTAAGCGAAAAGTCTATTGATACCAATTTACCCTAAATGTTCGAACACCTTGATTCCTCACCATAAAAACTAACAAATCCTTTAATGGGGCCTTAACTCTGCCTAATGGGAAATTTTGCATACATTTTTGTCGTTTGCTGTTTTTTTTCTTCCAAAATCTGCTTTTTTTTTTTAAATAAAAAGAAAGAAATAACATCAGTGTATCTTACAGTTTGGATCCAGATCAGACTCAACAATTTGTTCGGCCTGATCTGGGTCCAAACTGTTTGCAAAGGTTATCAGCAGACGACAAAAGTAGGTAAAGAGTTAAAGGGGTGAGAAAGATAGTGATCAGATTGCAAACAGTTTAAACCCTGATAAGACAGCTATTTAAGCAGTCTGGTTAGGGTAAGCAGTCCAGACCCATACAATAACATAATTGCATATGTATATTTATGAAATAAAAAAAACAGATTTACCATATAACACATTCTTTTCTTTCCACTGGGTTCATAATTTGGTCTAATCTGGGTCTACTCTGTTTGCTATGGTCTGCCTGTCCTAATACTTTGGGTAAATAAAGTATTTTGTTGTGAAGACCCACATTAATTTGCATTCAAATGATTTTGAATATCTAGATACCTGATTCCTCAAAGAATCCAGCAATCTATACAAGTCCTGCCTACCCTGACCATGAAGATGTGAATAAGTCATATTCTGAAACCTTAAATGTTTCATCTCTTACACTCAACCAAAACATGACCATTGACTTGCAGACATTTTAACCTGAAAAGTGTTTCTTGGAATTAAGCATATCAGATCATCAACAAATTTGATGCAGATGAACCTTTCATTAAAAGTTTAATTCCAAAAAGGCTGTTCCTATACGATTTCAACAGTGTATTTATGCTTGGGACCATTGTGAAATTAAATCATAGTGATTCATTCATACAAAAGCTTTAGTAAAATTAAATATATGTGTGCATACTATGTTAAATATTGCATGTTAACTTCAATTGACCTTATTCAACCTAATAAGCGCATACATTCCTATATGATTTCAACAGTGTATTTATACTTGGGACCATTGTGAAATTAAATCATAGTGATTCATTCATACAAAAGCTTTAGTAAAATAAAATATATGTGTGCATACTATGTTAAATATTGCATCTTAACTTCAATTGACCTTATTCAACTTAATAAGCGCATACATTCCTATATGATTTCAACAGTGTATTTATACTTGGGACCATTGTGAAATTAAATCAAAGTGATTCATTCATACAAAAGCTTTAGTAAAATAAAATATATGTGTGCATACTATGTTAAATGTTGCATGTTAACTTCAATTGACCTTATTCAACCTAATAAGCGCATACATTCCTATATGTTTTCAACAGTGTATTTATACTTGGGACCTTTGTGAAATTAAATCATAGTTATTCATTCATACAAAAGCTTTAGTAAAATAAAATATATGTGTGCATACTATGTTAAATATTGTATGTTAACTTCAATTGACCTTATTCAACCTAATAAGCGCATACATTCCTATATGATTTCAACAGTGTATTTATACTTGTGACCATTGTGAAATTAAATCATAGTGATTCATTCATACAAAAGCTTTAGTAAAATAAAATATATGCTCAGAAGAAAAAGTTTAGCCAGTACAGACACTGTGTGAACTAATTTTGTAAGACAGTCTTAATATTGACAAAAACCTTAAAATTCATGTAATGTCTTAAAACATGTTGACGTCACTATGACCCTAACTTCAAAAGGCGTCGTTATCCGTGGTCTCCCCAACAGAGGCTTGTCATTTTTACTGCCAGGCAGTTGAAAACGTGTTTGCAGACGATAAATTGTTTGTTCAATGCATCCAAAACTGCGTGTGACGTCAGCAACACGTGTACCTGTTTCAAGACGTCAAAACGAGGTATTTCTGTAATTTGTTGATAGCCTGGATGGCGAATTAAGCTTGCTAGCACTGAACTTTCTACGGATTATTGCAATGGGAACAACTCTCTTTCAATATCGAACAGTATATGAGAAAATAACCCTGCCGGTTTACCGCAGCACGTGCACATCGTGCATTTTGAAATTTGGTTGATACAGTCTAATAAAGGCATTATTTGTCACACAATAAACAGGTAAATGTAAAGTTACAATAATACAACCCATGTATAAAATTTGACAATGATATATGCAGTATTGTTGATTTTATGAGAAAACATAAATACTGACTAAACTTTTTCTTCTGAGTTTATGTGTGCATACTATGTTAAATATTGCATCTTAACTTCAATTGACCTTATTCAATCTAATAAGTGCATACATTCCTATATGATTTCAACAGTGTATTTATACTTGGGACCATTGTGAAATTAAATCATAGTGATTCATTCATACAAAAGCTTTAGTAAAATTAAATATATGTGTGCATACTATGTTAAATATTGCATGTTAACTTCAATTGACCTTATTCAACCTAATAAGCGCATACATTCCTATATGTTTTCAACAGTGTATTTATACTTGGGACCTTTGTGAAATTAAATCATAGTGATTCATTCATACAAAAGCTTTAGTAAAATAAAATATATGTGTGCATACTATGTTAAATATTGCATCTTAACTTCAATTGACCTTATTCAACCTAATAAGCACATATGCTCTGATAAATGCACACTGATTTCGAATGCTATATCAATTTCTGATTTCCAGTCAGTGCAATGGTACAATTTCATTATTAATATGGATTTATCACGTAAATCAAAACAGTGTTTATCATCACTGATTTCAAATAAGGGTATAGAATTTTGAATACAGTTATGTGCATTAAGCTCACCATTAGGGGGAGCGGCAAACTTAAACAAACGATAACAAAACTCCTTGCCCTTCTGGGCGGAATAAAAAACTTACACTTTCAGGAACAGTGGGGGTGACTCTGTGCAGACGAAATTGTCACGTCAATCCCCACAAGATTGAAACCTGTTTTAGAGCATTTCCAAAATTCAAACTAATTAATGCCCCACACCTTTACTTAACGCAGATAGGGGTAGGATAAGGGCAGGATACAGCCCGAAATTCTTTTTTGAAGCCAAAGTGGATGCATAAAACTGGGTGTGCCTTGTGTGCTATATATGCCTCGTGCGCAGGGACCGCGGCACACCGACACAATAACCGAATAATAATAATGTGCATTAAGGGTATAGAATTTTGAATACAGTTATGTGCATGATGCGCTTGATAGGTTGAATACGGTAATATAGACAATGTGTGTATATTATGACAAGTATTCTATCTACACTTTAAAGGCACTATACTCTTTAAAATGATCATTTTTCATCCAACACAAATATTCAAAGTGCCAGGTATTTTTAGCGTTAACTTGATTTCTAATTTCTTTGCACCATTAATATTGAAAGGAGTTGTCCTGCACGCTTAAATCCTGATCAGACAGATCGAATCAGACATTCTTAGAGGAATCTACTTTACATTATTTGACGGTTAAACACAGTTGTGGAATCAATCAAAAACATGCTTTTTTAGCCTTTCAACTGATATAGTGTCAAACTACAAATTTGGAGTTATGTTAAACCATATTTATCTCCCCTTGGCACTCGGTTAGAAAATCATTTAATAAGTTTTTGACCAATTTATATGTATATCCATTTCATAGTCATGACAGTTAAAGCAAAAATCACAGTTTGAAAATTTTACTTTTTCACAAATTACTTTTAGGGATTTTTCAGGACATAACAGGACAACTCCTTACTGATAATATGAAAGAAAAGTAATCATTTGAATATTTCTGATGAAAACTTTTCATTTTAATGGATTTAATTCCTTTATTCAAGACATTATGAGCATTCAAATAAATCCCAACTATGGACCTCAACAACTTGAGCCTGCACATGAGATTATGAGATGGGCGAAGGATATAGAGGCACAAACCTGTGCCTTACCCATCAGTTTTAACTCATGTTTTGGGGACTCAAAAGAACAGTATCATTGAGTACCCACAACATACGTTTTGGTTGAGAAACAAGAAATTTAATTTTTTGGTACACCCTCTTAACTCAAGGCCTGTGAGCAGCCTTGCCTGAGTCTCACTGCCCACCCCGCCAGAGTTTTAAGTTAGATTTGATACAAAATATTAAGTTTCTAGCCACTATACTGATCAGGGAGAATTCACACACATACAATATGTACAATAAAACCTACATATAAAACGTCCACTCTCAAAAAGAACGAAAATTGGTTTTCAAGACCAATTATTGCTTAATGCAGGTCAACCGTATTGCAGAATGCTCCACGGTGAGTATTCTGTATTACTTTCGACCTTCATTAGGCTACCATTCTTCATTAAGATCTTTGTTTTGTCTTTTTTTGAGTGGCCATTTTACACAGGTTTTACACAGGTTTTACTGTACCATTACCTCATGTGTTGGCTTATTCATCTTAACCCTAGTCCTGCTGATCATATAGTAAATAAAAAATTCTAGCCTTTTCTGTTGGACGATTATTTTTCATTAACATGGATTTAACCCTCTCCTTCATGAATATTCATGCTTAGCTCCCCCACTATAAATAGTTATACAAATAAGTTTTCGTGTTGATACATAGAACAAAGAAACAAGTTGTCAGGGACAGTTTTGTACGATCAGATATATCATATTTCCATAGGCAAACAGAGGAGGGAGCGCAGTGGCTCTGTGGTAGAGTGCTTGACTCGAGACCGAGGGGCCACGGATTCGAGCCTCAACGGCGTCACTGCATTGTGTCCTTGAGCAAGAACATTAATCCTAGCTTAGTACTGATTCAACCCAGAAAGAACCGTCCCTTTATAATTGAAAGATTGTTGATGGGAGGTAAAAAATCAAATCAAGCAAAAATAATCAAACAGAGTAGACCCTGATCATGCAGCTCTTACAAGAGCTGCCTGATCTGGGTCTGCTCTATTTGGTTAAAGGTGGCTCTTTGAGGTAAAGGGTAAAATGTTGAATGGCTCCTGATCAGTTGGCTTCTTTACAAGTCAGATGATCAGGATCAACACTTTTCAAAAGTGCCAGTTTTCAACAGATGCCATTAGATCCAGATTTTTAATGTTTTCAAAGTCAAGAGAGGATATATATTTTTATTTATTATTCTGATTCAGCAGAGCTAGGTCAAGGTCATTATCAGCCTTATTTGCACTGTATGGATTTCAAAATGTTAATTTTGAAGATGTTTCATTTTGAAGACCCAGGCATAATCACACGGCTGCTTGTTAAATGGAATGACGGGAATCTTTATGTCGATGCCAACTTTTGTCTCTGCAGGGGCCTTCCAGCCAATGACACCAGGATACCCAAGCAAGGTGACTTCGGTTTTCCCGGTTGTATAAGGAACTGCCAGCTTGAGTTCTGTTTTCTCTGGCCAGTCTAACACAATAGCGTAAACAGATACATCACCTGACTGGGACTTCTTGGACGTATACCTGTGGAAGATAAATATACACCTGACCTCACAAATACTACTTACTAATTATGTCAATTAACGCTTACATAAACTTTACCCTTGAGAGACTCGAAACCCCTCAATAGATATGCATCCTGCAGCATTTCATCCGGGACTACACTGTTTGCTAAGACGAAAATCATCTTCAAAGAAAGAAATGCACTACTTTTTGGAAATTATAATTTGTGTTTGTTTGAAGTTTTATGCCCCAGTCAACAGCTATGGTCATATCGAGACGGTCAATTCACCTAACCACACTTTTTCCTGGGCAAGCTTGACTAAGCGGTACGCCAGTACTTAGTGCACTTACTTGACAACAAAATTCGACAAACTGGTTTATTTTTGAGGACAACTTTGTTTCCCATTTAGTGGGTCCTAATGAACAATTTGGCATCCATGAAAAATTGCCCTGTTGGGGGTGCATTGTAAACTAAATTGGCCCCTAGACTATTGCTCATCATCAAATTTCACATTTTTAGTTAAAAAGGATCCCCGGAAGTTCCTGATTGTGCCGAGATGTGACATAACCTGATGACATCACTTTAAGATGATGTCACTTGACTTCCCATAAGGTCACCTACCATTCATATTTTTATTCGACCAAGGAAAAACATGCAGCTGTTCATATTTCACACTTCCCACAGGTTGGTATGAGGTATATGAGACACAATTCCCTTAAAGGTCTTGTGAATCTTCAAAAACTTTTTAAAACTCCTACTGATTGAAAAGCCAGTAATGAGAGAAACAGTGTCAAAAGCCTCATCAAAAAATTCCAAATACTTACCAAGTTATGAAGGTTTCAAAATTTAATTTTATGGAAATATGTGGGAGACTCATATGACGTCATTTTAGCGTTTTGAAATATTAAATTTAATACATATTTCATTTTTTTCAAATCATTATATATTTTATTTTGCTGAAAATGATTCAATATGATAAGATACAAGATATGCATATAAAAGTTTAATTGTGTTGTTTTTAATAGCTTAGAAATCGCACTACATTAAAAATAACACTTTGAATAATCATGTCTGAACTATAATGTGGGTGGGGCTTATTTGCTAATTTCCATAATTTTTAAAATTGCATAACTTTTGACTCAGTTGGAATTTTAAGATGGGGATTTCAGCAAATTTTTTTCTCATCACTACCATTAAAATCAGGAAGTTTCCAAAGTGTTTTTTTGAAGATTCACATGACCTTTAACCCTTTGTACTCTGATGATACAATAAGAATGGGACTGCCCATAATATACTTTAAAGGGTCTCAGGTAGAATTTTCTAAATTATGATGTATTTCTGTCCTTAAAGATTGTCGTAATCTTAGTAAACAGTGCAGACCCTAATGAAATGCAGCATAATGCTGCATTTCATCTGGGTCTTCACTGTTTGCCAAAGTATGCGTCTAGGGGCCTCTAGTATACAAAAGGTTAGATGAATGAAAACAGCAGAAGCCCTGATCTGGTTTGCAAGAAATGATGTTGATCAATGGGAAACAGTGCCGTCATATAATAAATAAGGTTACATTTTACTCACCATACACGAGGGGCGACAGTGTCATTCTGATATTTCCATGGAATTGTGTCATATATAGCTTCTCCATTCACCTTCAACCATGCTCCCATCCCTCTCAGTCTCTCCTCAAACAGAGGAATTATTGTCCCCTCTTTGGTTGGGCCAACATTAATGAGTATGTTTCCACCACAACTGCAAAGCACAGAAAAACCTGTCTTGTGAGGCCACTCAAAAATAGACAAAACAAAGATCTTAAAGACAGATGGTAGCTTAATGCAGGTCGAAAGTATTGCAGAATGCTTTCTTATAGCATTCTGCAATACTTTTGATCTGGATTACATGATAATCGGTACTGAAAAACAATATTTGGTCTTTTTTGAGTGGCCGCTTAAGACAGGTTTTACTGCAAATGAGATGACTATCTTAACCCTTATTCTGATGAATCAAGAAAAACAGATGATCTGGACCTACACTTTTTTTCCAATTCAGAATCAGAATCTATGACAATAATTAGAATCCAGCATCTTAATAAGAGAAAGTAGCATATTCTAATGCACTTGCTATTTTAACTCGACGTCTGATAAGATAATGTCTAATACTGTTGGAAACCTGACCTCATTACATAATAATGTCGCTTTTCATTGGCTTGCAAGTGGTTTTGTGCAGCTGGCAGCAGTTGACTATAGGCGCTACAATGTAAATTTTTATTGCTTTTTTTGACAAAAAAATGTTATAAGCGCATTAGAATGTGTATCATCAAATTCAAAATTTTCCTTTAAGGAAGTATTTTGTCACTGTAGGGAAACAGATTTGTACAAGTCGTTTGACTTTTTCTGAATCTCATCATGATTGTATTGTAAACTGTATATTTGTATATTACTATGTAAATGAAAATATGAATAAATATGTTTAAACCAAGTATTTTGTCGGAACAGTCTGATGTTTTAATGTGGCTCACATGTGCTGTAAAACTAAATTTCCAACCCTTTATCCAAGGTTAAATTTTAAAGACCATTTTCCCCAAAATGATTTGAATAGTATGACAAAGAAAATTAAAATGATCAAATTCATGAGTAGAAATTGGTTGAATATTCCTCTTACAGTCATTTAGAGAATAACTCTACTCAAAATTTTCATTTGGGGAGGTATATTGCTGGCTACACAGTGGGAATTTTAGTTTTACAGCGACCCATAGGCATAATAAAACTACAGTGACATTCCATTGTCTAAGCCAGGAAGCAAGTTTCAAATACTAACATGTCTGATTTGCAGGTACACATGACATATTTGTTTACCGATAGCGTCATCAAATCATGTGATTCGCCCGATTGGTCGATTCAAACCTATTACCAATCTGCGTCATCACGCATCACTGAAACCACTTTTTTCAGCCAAAAATGTTTTAGTGTAGTAAATCTTCTCATTGTTTTGCTAAATTTTGTAATACCAATCATTGTTATTGTTTAGCTACCAAAGGTTACTTGATGTCTCCATAAATGGATTATTCTTAGCCATCTAGTGCTTGTTACTTTTTAACGTAGTGTTTCGGGTAATGCACACAGCGTATTGACACAAACCCGACTTTTCAGTCGTGATGTGCCTTAGCAGACAGGTCGATTCTTTAGTATCGCACCTGCTCAAGACAATGGTGACATTCACCAGTTTTCACTGAGTAAACAGTTTTGTAATCTTTGTGTATATAGTCCCATGACACCCAAGGTCAAATGGAGATGGGGTCACAGCTTTTCTCATCCTACAGACTGTAAGATTCAATCCCAGGACCCCTGGTTTATGCAGGGATCTGCTTTTAAGCTTTCAGAGTTTTTAACTGTACTAGCATTTAGCTACTTTATAACATGGGATTTCCAACAATGTGTGACCAGCAAAGCCTCAGATCAGCCTGCGCATACGCGCTGTCTGATCACAGCCTTTGCCAGTCGCTGGAATATTCTATGACTGTTAAGCTACTGACTGAACACAATTTGGAGTTTCTAAGCTTAAAATGAGGCTGCACAGACTACACTTGTAAAAATGCCACATTGTTGGAAATCACGTGTCATGGCTCAATTGCATGTCAAAACCATTATTTTCTGGATAAAAGCGAGTACCTGACTGTCTCCACCATAGTGTCAATAAGTTCATCCATACTGAGAAACTGTGAGAGGTTGGTATTTCTCCGGTATCCCCACGACTGTCTATCAATTGTCATTGCATTCTCCCATTTTCTTTTCTGTAATTTACCTACAATGAGAGTAATTAAGGTCAGCCCATAAAAATGGAACTGATTGCACATAGCCACTCTTTATCTCCTGTTGTCAGTTACAAGATAAAGTATATGCAAGAAGTACTGGTTAACCGCTTGGTCAAGCTTGCCCAGGAAAAAAGTGTGGTTAGGTGAACTGACCGTCCCGACATGACAATAGATGTTCACTGGGATGTTAAGCATCAAACAAAACAAAACAAAGGATTATCTCTGAGTGTCGTCTGCTGATAACCTTCGCAAACAGTTTGGACCCAGATCAGGCCCGACAAAATGTCGGGCCTGATCTGGATCAAAACTATTTGACACTCTGATAGTATTTTTTGAAAGAATTTTTCGAAAAAGTTGATTTTGAAAAATTCCACAGACAAAAAAAAAAGCATGAAAAAATTCCCAGGATGCAAAGAGTTAACAAAGCAGGTTCTTTGATCTGGTTTGATACAGTAAAATTGAGATACCAAAGGGGCCACATGCTAGATTTGTGATATTCTGAAGTTTCGTCTAACAATGCAGTCTCTCATGAAATGCTGGATAATGTAACATTTCATCTGGGTCAACAATTTTGCTAAAATACTGTAAATCCGGAAATTTTTTGCAAGGGTTTTATTTTCGAGTAACTTGACAGATGGGAAGTTTTGTGAAAATAAAACCATAGCCAAATGGCAAAATCACTCTGTCATTTATTGATGTAGGTAAATCATGCCCCCCCCCACCTAGTCTTGAATATTAAATGTGGCAAATATGTCTTTAAACGCTATTCGCAAAAATAAAACTCTCGCAAAATGGAGGAAATGACACTAGTGTTTACTGATGTAGGTAAATCTGGCCCCCCTAGTCATGATATTTTAACATGGCAAATATATCTTATAACGCTTTTGTGGAAATAAAATTCTCGCCAAAATTTCCGAACTTATAGTACCCATTTACAGGTAACTCCAGTGTAAAAAGTGATACGCCTGTTCATGCACCTTTCCAGTGGAAGTAGAAGGCTATGTTTAGAACTACAGTAAAACTTCGAAAATTCAAATGCCGAAAAACTCATTAATTTGAATTAAATTTCAGACACAATGGATTCAAAGAATATGGGCCTATTATGAACTATTGTAATAACTATCTACAAAAACATATGTTTTGTGTGCATAAAAGAAACGTTTCCCTCAGATGTTTCTTTGACGCACACAAAACATATATTTCAAAGGAAAGTTTTGTGTGCATAAAAGAAACATCTCCGTGAGACGTTTCTTTTACGCACACAAAACATATGTTTGATAGGGGAAAAAACCAGCTTAAAATCATTTTTGCGGTTATATACTTAAATGTTTATAATTCAAACTACTGATAATTCGAAATAAAACCTTTAGACTTCAAATTTGTGAGATTCTACTGTACTTCAATACTCAGTGTATGAGAGCAGAGAAGGCTCAGATAAGACAGCATAGATGTAACGGAAATGATTTGATTTGCCAAAGTTTAAAGTTTTTTTTTTTTTTTTTTTTTAAATGTTAAAGTTTGTTTCTGGCATATACATTCTCAAAAACAATATATACTCCTGATCTTTGATATTGTGGGTATAAATCTTGTCCACAAGTCCATATATATTGAGTGTAAGATTGCTATCATTTTCTTATCTGTCAATCTAAACCTATATTGTAGGTATCCAAAGAAACATCACACTGAGACGGTTCTTTTGAATACCCCAAACATATGACAATTTTGTTTTGTTTGTTTTGTTGCTTTACGTCCCAGTAAACAGCTATGGTAATGTTGGGATGGTCAGTTCACCTAACCACACTTTTTTCCTGTGCATGCTAGAACATACAGTTAACAAGTACTCCGTGCACATACTTTCGCTTGTAACTGACAACAACCCTTCTTGAATGAATCAGCAGAAGGGAGGAGAATGACAGTAGAAATTATTTCATGATCAATCTCCATGAAAGTATGGGACAGGGCCGGGATGGAACTCGCGACCCCTTGATCTGCAGTCAGACACGTTACCAACTGCGCTACACGGCCCGGTCCAACATATGACAAGAAAATTGATTCGTTATAACCCCATCTTATTTAGAAACCTAATACTCATAGGAAGCATTCATTGAAAAAGTTCTACTGAACACCACAACAAATGTTTTGGAAGCTTCCAGTGAGCACTACAAATGTTTCAGTGGTTTGTTTATTTATTAGATTTGATTCTTTAGGTCCAATCAACAATCTTTCAGTTATGTTGGGATGGTCTTCCTGGGTTGAACCAGTACTATTGAACCATTACTAAGCAAGGATTAATATGTCTTGCTCAAGGACACTATGCAGTGACACTGGTGAGGCTCAAACCCGCAGCCTCTTGGTCTCGAGTGAAGCACTCTACAAGTGACACACTCTACCACTGATCAACTGTGCTCCCGAAAAATGTTTCATTATGTCAATTAGAATATATCACTATTTAGTTTTAAACTAGCTTTGTGAGAATCAGATGTGTCGCCTGGTAAAACTAAAGTAAAAAAGGGCCATAACTCAGACAAATTTGAACTTGGCCTGTACTTTACAATGCTTTACCATTCTTTATCATATGACGTCGCGTCTGAGAGTGAAATAACAACATGCATTAAAATCGATAAACAGCTAGTGGTTTACAGATTAACCGGAAACTTTATGAAATGACGCTTTTAAAGTCACGCATATGGCAAACCCTAACATTTTCACGCCAAAAGTATGATAAAATTATTTTAATGTCATATGATAAATAGAATCTAACATTCGTGCTCCTGTATTATTGAATTTATTAAACTCGTTGCGAAAAAGAGACAAAATGCTCGGCAAGCCTCGCATTTTATCTCTTTTCCCCAACTCGTTTATTAAATTCAATAAAACATGAGCAGGCATGTAAGATCCTCTATGTAAACTTTGACTGGATTTGATCAATTGATTCAAAAGTTATTGATCGGAAAACCAATAGTGTGACGTCACAGACAACCGCAACACCGACAGAGACAGGATCCCTATGTGTCTGCCTTGTATGCCTACTAACCTGGATTATATCTATCAGAACAGGTAAAGTATCCTCCATGATGACACATGATTCCTTGGCCCCAGCGATCATTTGTTACAACTGTATCTTTAACTGGACTGTAAAATAAATTTGAGCCGTAACACGTGATTTCCAACAATGTGGCATATTGACAAGTGTAGACTCAGACGAGCCGGTGCAGCCTCCTTTTAAGCTTAGAAACTCCAAATGATGTTAAGTCTGTAGCTTAACACTCCTAGAATATTCAAGCGACCAGCAAAGGCTCTGTTCCGTCTGCGCGTATGCGCAGGCTGGTCTGTGCCTTTGCTGGTTGCACATACCACATTGTTGGAAATCTCATGTCATGGCTCATTTAGCTAATTCATGTGAAAATGATACTTATTCAAATAGGTGACATAGGCCCAAATAAAAAAAAAAATATTGCATGTGAAATTGTAAATATTTTCTTATCCAGAAGTTTAACTTTGTTTTGGGTGCTCAAAAGAACTGTATCATTGAGAAGGTTCTTTTGAGTACCCATAATGTATGTTTTATTGGAGAAAAAAAGGTTAATTTTAAATTATGCACTCTAATCTAAATGCCTGGGTGACAGGATAAGACTTAAATGAGCCTACACGTCCATGCTGTTATACACAAGCCATAAAGGTTCACGCGAAATATGAAGAAACTGGTCTCGAGGTTATAAAACTTTTTCATGCTCAACTCAACTGAGCAAGAAATTTTAAATCCTCATTACAAATAAAATGCTGAAAAATAGAAAATTATTTTGCTTTCAAACTCTCAGATGTATTCATTATGATAATAAATGTTAAAGAGCCAACTATTAATTGGCATTTTAACATTTATGAGCATGATAACTTTCATGCTCAGTTGAGTTAAGCATGAAAAAGTTTTAAAACCTCGAGGCCAAATCAAACACTTGACATATACTGTAGTTTAACTGGGTAGCTGCACATATTTGCAGCAAAATTTGAAGCTTCTATTAAAGCAAACCAGCATGATAAAAATAAGCGTTTTAAATTCAACTTAATTCGAATATAACTTTGCCCCTGATAATTTTTGCAAACAATTTGGATCACATATCAGCATTCCCTAATTGTTATTTTTAAGTCAATTTTGAAAAAAATCAACAGACAGTCTGCAAAAAGCATGCAAAGTTACCCAGCATATAAAGAGATAAGCACACTTTCAAAGCATACAAACTTTCATTCAGGAACAGGTTTAAGGATCTAAAATTTTGAACACTATTTGCCTGCCTAAAAGACTTGACAAACAGGCCGGACCCAGATCAGACTGCTTCTGAAGAAGCAGTCTGATCAGGGTCATCCCTGTTTGCTATTGTGACAAGCAGTTTGTGAATTCCAGACCTGATACCTACTCCCATTCAGCTGAAGTCCTACACTCCAATTGTTCATATTTCATGTTTATAAACTGTCATTTGCATCTTTTGTTATCATTCCGAATGCAAATTACAAATCCAGAAAAAGTCAATTCATTATATGAATGCATGTGTACATCTAACCTGTTGGACTACCCTGATACCCAGAATTTTATATGAGAACAGGAAGAGAAAAATGTTCAATGTTTTAGGACATTTACCATACCTTTCATTGTAGAGCCAAGCAAGAAAGCCAGTAGAGTTCCAGTAGACATCTTTGGCATCCCAGTCCCCATCAGACCAGACTACATCAGGTTTATACTTGTTTACTAGCTCATACAACTCCTGTCCAGTCTTTTGCTGCAAAGTAACAAAGGATTTTCAACTCAACATTAGGGTCAGCTTGTGAGATAATGGTACTTATTATATACCTGCAAAGAAATACACCTGATACAACCCCTTTTCCGACTCAAAAATACAAAATCTTGTAATACCCTACTAGGGTGATATTTTTTCCATATCACCATCCTACATGTTTTACCCACCTCACAAGCATAAAACCCAGCACCTGACGCCGATAACACATTTACAATTCTCTAATCACTAAAATCACAACCCACTCTATCTGACGTGTTGGCGATAAGCCTTAATTACTTTTCCGCATTAAAGAAAAGGAATTAAACATGATAACGCATTTTCCTGCTCTGCTGAACATGTCTACACAATGTGACGTCATCAAAAATTTGGCGCGTCATTATTTGCTACTGTGTTGCATCGCACATCACAGGGTATGAAATTTATATTTTTGTTGTGTTTATCACTGAAATGGAAGTGTTTGTTGTTGTTTTTATGTAGGTATATAATAAAAACATTATTACTTTAGCAACTTGATCTGATGGGTTGGATCACATCTCGTGGCTGCGCCAGGAACGACCGAATCACACTCGACTTCTTCTTGTGTGATCTGATGTTCCTGGCGCAGCCACTTGACGTGATCCGACCCATCAAATCAAGTTAATAAAGTAATAATGTGTATTTATCACATATTTGGGATATTTTTTCTAGATTAGCGTTCCGAATGATAACAAAATATGCAAATGACACTTCATAAAGTGAAATTTGAATAAGCACTTTCCGGCCATCTGGCTAACTGCCTGCCATGATGATAACTGGAAGTCATGTATTTTGAACAGAGAGTGGTTATCATGAGATATTGTTCATTAGATGGCATCAGATGTAAACATGTGGCATGATGTAATACTAAATTTACACCTGTTCTCTGTTTGACTTAAATTTTTGTATGTCAAGCCCATTAAAAAAGTGAACTGGAATATGTCATAAACAGATTATAACACAGGATTTTGGTTATAACCCTCAAACATTATGAGCCCTGGAGCTCTTGGGCTGAAAATGGTGTCTCAGGTTGATAATCTGAGCGATAACCAAACCTATGTGTGTAATTATCACATACGTTGTATTTTGCAAAACCATATTTTTAAAGTTACGAAATATGACACCTTTGCAAAATTGCACTGTCTCTTCCTATTAACCCAAAATATATATGATTCAAGTGAATATCTCAACAGATAATTTATTTACATGTTTCATGTCTATATTCAAAGGAAGAAAAACTTAAAGAAATGTTGAAATGTAACTAAAAATGTGATGAAATCATTTATCAGAGTGCATAAAATACAGTTTATTCAGTGCTTAACCTCATTTATGTCTAATGGACTTTCCCATCCTTATCAATTGGATGAGTCCATTACCCTTTTTAAGGGTTGTTCGGTGGTTATGTTCATCTTTATTCAAATTTTAAAAGAGTTTAATTTGATTCTTTACATCCCAGTTAACAATTTTTCAGTTATGTCTGAACGGGTCTTCCTTGGGTTGAACCAGCTCTAAGCAAGGATTAATGTGTTTTGCTCAAGGACACAACGCAAAGCCGCCGGTGAGGCTCTAACCCGCAACTCCTCGATCTCAAGTCAGGCAATGAGCCACTGCACTCCCTAAATTTTAAAAGAAAATTCTATTACAAATTAAAAAACAAAACAAACATTGTAAGCACAGTGGAGACCCTGATCAGATGCCACATTGTATATATAGCAGCATTTAAAAAACAACAACACTGGTTTGTACCTTAAGCTCCGAGTGAGAAAAACCTGCTGCAGTTTTCTAATGATCGCTGTACCAGTTACCCAGTATCATGCCGATGTTATTTGATTATCATTCACAGGTATAAGAATATATATACTATATTATACTACATGTGATTATGTATATAAATTGAACAAAGGGGGCCTTAGTAATAGCTCTTCTGCCCAAGGTCTGTTGCAACCAATACTATGCGTAATAAGTTTAGCAATTTCTTATGTTTCGCAATTTTTTTGTGCTCATCTTTGTGCAGTGCCGATCAATTTCAATTGCAATGACGAGAACAAGATCTTAGGCAAATGAAACCATGAAAATTCAGACGTCATCCTTAAATTAGGCATTTGGGGAGAGGAAGAATTGCAGATGGGGCCAGTAAGCAAAAATCACATCCGTTGTAAGTAATGCTAAAATGATAAGCATGTAATTTTTCGCTTGGTGGTCTTTCATCTTCCTCATGCATCGTACACCTATAAAAACTATTGATTATGTGACAGGTGTGATAGAGATTTCATGCTGAAAAAATCAGCTGGCAGCAGTGACGTCAAAACGTAGTCATCATTTGATTAAACTTCTAAGGTTAGTTGGCATTTCAATTTAACAGAGTATCAGTTTACAAAGATATCATAGGGTTACAATGTAACTCATCTTATGGTTGATTAAAACCTTAAGTTACTGAAAAATAGTGCGACGCATGTGTGAGATAACAGTGACGTTAGATTTTATCTTTCGGCTCGTGCACTGTAGTAGTGAAGATGTTTCATTCAACAGTATTTGTTTGAATGTGTTGAAAGGCATCAATCAGTTTTACTTGTTAATGTGGTTCAAGAAAACCCGACTAGAAACACCGTTTAAAGGCGATAACTTAAAAGCATTAGTAAAAACGTCAAATGTTAAAACTTGGTCCTTTATTTCTCTGAGAAAACTCAGAAAATGTCAGCATTTGCTATGCTTTTTTGGTTTTCAGTGACCAAACAGTCTTTTGAAAATGATTTCGGCTTCCACCAATGACCAGAAATACCCACGTTACCAGCTAGTCTTAAAATTAAACGTCACTTTAGCACGGCCGCTGCCTTTGGTAATTCTGTATTTTTTTAATGGAAAATCTTGTCAGATGATCGGCGCTTGCATCTTCATGACAGCAAATAAAACTCAAGATCTGATGAGGATGGGCTCACCCATACAAAACAATTGCTAAATTTCCTGTGCATAGTATATTTTATTGTGTACTGTATGGGTGATCCCTATAACCCTACCATCCTACCAATATCATAAGTCGGTATTTGAAAGATTTAAATAGATACAACTAATGAAATGTTTGGAAAAAGTAAAATGAATGAACCTTGTAGAACCCCATCAATATTAAAAAATGGAAACGTAAAAAATGAATGCACCTTGTCTAAATCCATCAGTATAAAATAAAAAGAGGACATAAATCCTTGTAAGTGTATTCTTATTATTTGTGTATTTTTGAAAAAGATAATTATTATCTTAAAAGAATGAAGCATCAAAATAGCCATATTCACTTTAACAATCTATATTCACAGTTTTAGATAAACAATTTTTTGGAGCGTAAATTTGTAAATCTTTTCTTACCCATCAGTTTTAACATATGTTTTGGGAGCTCAAAAGAACAGTCTCATTGAGACGGTTCTTTTGAGTACTCACAACATATGTTTTGGTTGAGAAATAAGAGAATTAGTTTTTCGTTACGCACTCTTAACTAAAGTACTGATATCTATCTTATTGTATCTCATAGTAAATATCTTAAATGGGCCTTCTGCCACAGTATAGGTTGTCTCTGTCAATCACATCAACTGGAGTTCTTCTTGTTAAAAATACATAACAACCAAAACAAACCTACCAAGTCATTAGTGTAAATCAAAAGATGATAATCAACTAGTCTGTGCACATCAACCATGGCTGGTAGTAATTAATGTAGACTTGATAACAAGATTACGGCACTCCATATACTTATGAATCAATTAGTGTGCAGAATTGCAATGTGCCTGTGAAAGATTTTCTTCTGATAGCAGTTGGGCTTATATGGGTTTACATTCATTGCAAATAGGTTAAACACCTCAAAAATCTTTATTACCTCCCCTGATGACTCTTATGTTTTCTTACCACAACAAACTTGTTGGTCGTCCAGTTGTTAGCTTTGTCTTCTAAAAACAGCGGATTAAACCATTCAAACAAAGAATGGTACAGTCCAAAGTGGATACTAGTCTTGCTCCTGATAGAATTCGCCAACATACCTAGTATAACAAAGAAAATAAGAGTGCCAAGTGGCAATGGGTCGCTCACCTGAGTTTTATTTAAGTTTCTTATATATGTATATTTGAATATGGGCTCCGGACTTGAAAAAAACCTGTCTTTCGTCTTTGAGAACAACAAAGGTAAGACCAGCTTAGTGGTAGAGTGCTTGACTCTAGAATAAGGGACTGCGGGTTCGAGCCTCATGGGCGTCACTGCGTTGTGTCCTTGAGCAAGACACATTAGTCCTAGCTGAGTAATGGTTCAACCCAGGAAGACCCATCCCGACATAACTGTTAAATTATTGACTGGAACGTAAATAATCAAATCAAACACTAGAACACATTCGATGGCGCGCCATCGCAAATCCCCACGCTCTCAAAGATATCTAATGGTATATGATCCTTTGACCCCATCCCAAGGTCACCAGTTTGATCCTAGGGTTAAAATTTTCAGTGTATTCTGGTCTGCTGCTCATCCCCTTTAATTTGATATGCCACATGACCATGCTCATAAAATTAAATTTTTGACCCCCCAGCACCCCAAGTCCAAAACCCTGGGGCATGCATGACCCAGGGGGCAGAATAAAAATCCTGTCTAATATGTTTTATATCTTTCATTTATGAGAAGACACACAAAGTTTAGATTAAAAATCTTTGAAATTGACATTGTAATTGGGATTTAATGATATTTGACCTTTTGGCCCCTCCCCAAGGCCCCAGGAGGCGGGGACCCAAAAAATTGTGCCGTTGCATGTGCCATTCATGTAAGTAAATTACACACCAAATCTGGTTGAATTTCGGAAAAAAAATATTTGGACCCCCCAACCACCCATGGTACCCCCAAGTCCCACCCCTGGGGCATGACCCAGGCGACGGAATGAAAATCCCGTCTGATATGTTTCATATCTTTCAATTGTGATAAGACACACAAAGTTTGGTTAAAAATCTTTGAAATTGACTTTGTGATTGAGATTTAATGATTTTTGACCTTTTGGCCCCTCCCCAGGGCCCCAGGGGGTGGGGACCCAAAAAATTGTGCTGTTGCATGTGCCATTGGTGTAAGTTACTCACACACTAAATCTGGTTGAATTTCGGAAAAAAAATTTTTTTTGACCACTCAACCCCCCACGGTACCCCCAAGTCTGACCACTGGGGCATGACCCAGGCAAGGGAATGAAAATCCCGTCTGATATGTGTTATATCTTTCATTTGTGAGAAGACGCACAAAGTTTGGTTTAAAAATCTTTGAAATTGGCTTTGTAATTGAAATTTAATGATATTTAATAATATTTTACCTTTTGGCCCCTCCCCAGGGCCCCAGGGGGCGGGGCAAAAAAATGTGCCATTGCACACCCTTTCCATGTGAGCAACTCACACACCAAATTTAGTTGAAATTCGTCAAACGGTTTAGGAGGAGATAGCGTGACGGACGGACGGACGGACAGACGGACGGACAGACGGACGGAGGCGATTGCAATATCCCCGACTGGGGATAATAAAAACAAACATCTGTGCAGTCTGATCAGTGCCTTTCTTATTTGCTTTTTGGAAAGTCTCATATATCTAAACTTGCTACAAGGGAAGTTTCATTTTTCTAGCTAGTCTCTGTAGCTGAGGAAACTGATTTCAGCCTCATTTTGTTGAAAACCCAAAGATAGGTTTTGTCGCATCGAGGCCCATATGAAGTTCAAAATGTATATGTTGCAGAAATTAAGTTAAAAGTCAGATGTGAATAGTTTCCAAATCTTCAAGGCAATATGTAGAAGAGGAAATTAGTCTCCCCCCCCACCCCCCCCCCCCCCCCCCCCCCAGGAAACAGAAGAATCAAATTTAGCACTTCTCCAAAAAGCAAGTAGAAACTAGAATTGTTTTTCTACAAAAAAAAACAACAGATGTCTCCCTCCTTTTGGGTCAAAAGGATCAAAATGTCAGTAAATACAATTACTAATCAAAGGGAAATAACTCCAAAATTAAACAAATCTGAGTTATGGTTCTTGTATATGACACATCATCTTATTGTGCTTTGTGCCACATCGTCTTATTGTGCTCCACAACTGCATGAAGTTTCATTCAAATAGCTCAAATAGTTTTCAACATACAGAGCAGACACGAAATAGCATTGCAAATGATCAAAGGAATATAAGTCAGAAAATATGCAAAACAGAGTTATGGTTCTTGCACATAACACATGGTCTCATTGTGCTCTACAACTGTATGAAGTTTCATCCTAATAGCTTGACCAGTTTTCAACTTACAGAATGGACACAAAATTGCATTTACTAATGTTCCAAGAGGAATAATTGGAAAACATATACAAGCAAGAGTTATGGTTCTTGTGCATGACAAATCGTCTCAATGTGCTTTACAAATGTATGAAGATTCATCAAATATCTTTAATGGTTATCAAGTTGTAGAGTGGACATGATTTTGTAACGGACAGACAGACGGATGAACAGACAGACATGCTGGGAAAAACATATACCGACCCTGAAGGGGGGAGACCTAATGACCATCACTTGCTTTTTTAGCATGTGAAAACAAATCACTTGCATGTATATCAACCAAACCATGCAACACAACATATGCTGCATTGCAAACAGTGTAGATCCTGATCAGCCAGATTTTTCATTCTTCTGGACCTACACTGTTTGCAAGGAAATAAAAAAAAACGGGTTAATTAGAAAGATGATTTTAAAGATTTTCTTTTTGTCACACAATCTATACAATACAGACCTGAATGCGGACTGAATTAGTTCAATTTTCTTTTAAGTAATACTTAGAAAAAATTGTTATAATTTCATTTTCAATGAATATGCAAGTTGATCAACACCTTTAGCAAGTGAGAAAAACAGTCAGTTGCTATTTTAGCAAGTGGTTTATTAAAGTCTTAAAATTTGATCTTTGACACTTGCTGCCTAGGTCAATGAATGCATCTTATCATATGACGTCGCGTCAGGGAGTGAAATAACGCCATGCAATAAAATCGATAAACCACTAGTGGTTTATAGATTTACGGGAAACGTTATGACGTCCATAACAACCTTGTGTACATAATGACAAAATAATAACATTTTTACGCAAGAAATCAGATTTCAAAGTATTTGTCATATGAGAAATAGAATCTAATATTTGTGCTTGTGTATTATTGCATTTATTAAACTCGTTGCAAAAAAGAGATAAAATGCTCGGCAAGCCTCGCATTTTATCTCTTTTCCCAACTCGTTTAATAAATTCAATAAAACATGAGCACTCATGTAAGATCCTCTATTTATCATAAGTAGCAATTATACACATGGTTTAAAGGTGAGGATCTGAATAGTTTCCATGATTGAGTCTGAGTGTGTTTGTGTTAAACATCCCACCAACAGCTAAGGCCATATGGAGAAGGGGCCGAGCCAAGGCTTAGAGTCTCATCCCACAGACTGGAGGAGCCAGGGATACCATTTTCATACAGCAGACCCTTATTGTGTATCACTAAGAGAAGGAAATTCTTACCAACAAGATCCTTATTGGGTCCAACCGCCACTGAGTTCCAGGTAAAAGAGTACTTCGAGGGCCAGTTAGTGAACCCTTCATGGTGCTTGCTTGTCAGTACAACATATCTGAAAAAAAAAGTGAGCTGTGACACGTGATTTCCAACAATGTGGTATTTTGACAAGTGTAGATTTAAATGAGCCTGTGCAGCCTCCTTTTAAGCTTAGACACCTCAAATGATGTTCCGTCAGTAGTTTAACAGTCATAGAATATTTAAGCGACCAGCAAAGGCTCTGATCAGTCTGTGGGTATGCCCAGGCTGGTCTGAGCCTTTGCTGGTCGCACATACTAAATTGTTGGAAATCTCATGCCACGGCTCATTAGTCTTACAACTTAAAAAAGCATAACCCTATGTATACAGGAAACCCCTAAATGGGTACCTTTACAAACAGTGAAGACCCAGATGAAATGCCACATAATGCAGCATTTAATCAGGGTCTACACTGTTTGTTAAAGTTTAATAGATCTTCAGAAAAAAATACAATGTTTTTTCTTAAGTTATAACCTGACACCCCAAGGTAAGTGCAATGGACTATCCCAAGTTTATTGTATCAAATCAAAAGGAAGAATCCATTAGTATACAAAGGGTTAACTTTGTCCTGCTGAGTAAAATCATGGGTGAAAATTTTTCAAAAATATTGAAGTTTAGAAATTCAAATCAGGGCTCAAGCTAGTTTAAAATTTTTTAAATACTAGCTAGCTACCAGGAATTCGAATTGGGGCCCACTGATGTTTTTGATACCCCTGTACCTTAATCAAAGATCTGATTGATAAGATTGATAATGATGATGATGGTGTGATGATGATGATGATGATGATGATGATGATACTACTTAATTTTTAAGAATGCTTAAATGAAATATTAAAATCTTCAATGGTCAATGGTCTTTAAGGTCACTGCCCACACCTGGGCGATTTTTTTCCAAAAAATAGATTTTTTTCATTTTTTGATATTCTGTAGTACATCATATTATAAGCAAAATAACGCAAAATAAAGAAAATTAACCGTCCAGTTCAAAAGTTACAGCTCTTCATTATATGGCCTATGTTGGCTTTTTTATGCAGCTTTTTGGAAACTCATTAAGACAAGTAAAATATTCTGTAACTCAATTTTATATTTGAAAATCGTTATTTCAAACAAGCATGCCAAGCCATAAATAATTAAGAACTTTTTCTCAAACCATTCTTTTGCAGCTTTACAAGTATTTTTCTTCATATCACGCTTTCAAACCAGCGTTCACCGATATTTATGCCTTCATTTTCGGCAATTACTGACTGATAATTCAATATTTAAACATACTTTAAAAAAAATAAATTTTTCTAATTTTTTTTTAGGAAAGTGATCATTATATAAGATGCGTTATGACAAAATTTAAAAAAAAATATCACCGTCTAATTAGTGAGATATTACCAAATAATTATCCCTACCCCCTAAACTATAAATTAATGAACTTAGCAGGCTTTTCTTATTTCTAAGCATGTTAAAACCTTACGAACCGAACACTGTTGATTAAAATACCTCACTGTGAACTTCCAAATGAAACTATATGTACTCCAAATACTTGGAACACTTATATGCATATATGTGAAGACTTTTCAATTCCAAAAACGATACCAAAATACCCCACCCACGGTAAAAAGAAACTTATCCGCATTTTGTCTGAACACCTAGTCGATATATTTTGACCAAATTTGCATAGATACACCATTAGGATAGAGATGTAATGTTTTGGGGACATTTACCGTTTTTCAAGGTCACGGGGTAACTCTGCATGTCAAATTTAGGTGAAAATGTGCTGTTTTAATATGCATCGCTTTAATTGATCGATGCATATACTTCATGTACTCATCCAAGAATTTGAAATGTTTTTCAATCTTTGTTGCGGCCTCGGGCGCCATACTAATGCCCGATCGCGAAGCAAGGCCAGACCTTAACACTTGTACAGAGTTGGTTTATTTCTATTAGATCTATATATCCCTTGACGGACATCTTTCAGTTGAAACATGTCAAATGTAGAGTAACCTTGGAGATTAGCAAAAATTTTAGCGTAAAATTGTAAATATTTTATTGCTCATTATTTTTATATTTGCTTCGGGTGCTCAAAAGAACCGTCTCACTGAGTACCTATAACTTACCTATGATTTGGTTGGACCCGCATTTATATGAAAAAGGTTATTTTTGTGCCCACACCCTTCCCGCTACTGAAGGGGGTATTCAGTGGCGCGGAGGGGGAGGGGGTACTATTTTTGGTACGGATCCCGTCGGCGTTGGTCATGGGCAGAATTGGCCACCAGTAGTCTAGAGGGGCTAGACATTTTCTATGCGCATATCACATGAACCAGGCTTGAAGATTGGGTCCGCATTTACATGAATATAAATGAGCATCGATGAGACAAAACCTGTCTTCAGGGTTTCCGATAAGATCATACCAAAACCAGCCTTCTCAGCCACTGAGACTAGATAGAAAAGTGAAATCTCGCTTGGAGCAAGTTTAGATACGATACTATGCAATTTGTGAATAGCAAAGGCGCTGATCAGACTGCGCGGATGCGCAAGCTGATCTGCGCCTTTGTTGTTTGCAGACCCCGATGGCAGAATTCCTCGCGTACCTTTAATAATTTAGAGTAGGCCTACTATAATTTAGAATCACGACTATACTTGGGTCAACCTTAGCCCAAGATAGCCTTGTAGCTAAATATTGGAACACATTTGACATAAGGCAAATTGTTTAGGAAGCAAACTAAAGCGAGGGACTCTCAACGTCAACGTCAAGTTCAATACTTGTCGTTTACGCATAATGACGTCATAAGAGCAAGTGACGTCATTAGCGCACCTCAGGTTCAAAGTAGACGCTAGAGAACGTGACGAGATAGTCTGTCTTGGTGAAATTTTAATGCAGGTAAAATAAAACCAGAAAAACATATATAGATCTATATACAAGTAGTTATATCATGATTGTTGATGTGGACTGTCAAAAACCGCGAACAGTCGACTGACATTTCCCGGGTAAAATGCTTGTTCCATTACACTGACTGACATTTTTCTTCTCACAGAGCTGAGCGTCCATCGTTTAGTATCCGTAAAGAATGCCAACTTTTGTTGTTCATTATACTTAAAATTTTGTTTGCATTTTTTAATGTTATATCAATCACTTTCAGATTACCAACGTGCAGTGTAACGGACATTACTGTCGGTAGAAAACATATCATAGTTGCGTAAAATCACACTTTGCCATAATCGAACACTACCAAGTATTACCTCCCTTGATGATTTAGAGTTACGGTTATTGCTATGGGTAGTGACCTTAAATAAACTGAAAAAAAAAACAGTTAGCTTTACAAATCTGGATATAGAAAGGATTTTTTTAAAATCCTTAATTTGAGATAACGTCATTCTGAACACTTCACTGGTAAATGCTCTAAAATTTTGAACATTACCTGTCTGCCAAAAAGTCCTAGACTAACAGTGCAGATCTAGATCAGACTGCTTCTAAAGAAGCAGTCTGATCAGGGTCTTTCCTGTTTGCTGCTCTGACAAGCATTTTGTGAATTCCAGCCATGATAACCAACATTTTATTAGAGAACAGACAGAGAAAAGTGTTTGAAATTTGAAGCCAGTTTCATTGAGACAGTTCAATGATTGACATGAATTCACTAGCTGTATAGATAGCATTAAGAACCCTGGCCATGAGGTTATAAACTTTTTTCAAGCTCAACTCAACTGAGCATTAAATTTCAAATGCTTAAAAACCCTAAAATGCTGTAAAATATAGACTTTTCTTGCTTTCAAACTCTCAGATGCTGTATTTATCATGCTAATAAATGTTCAAATACCAACAACTGTCGGCAGTTAAGCTTTTATGAGCTTGATAAATTTCATGCTCAGTTGAGCATGAAAAATGTTTTACAACCTTGTGTATGCCAATCAGCTGGCATCTTCAATGAGTACTTTGGCAAACAGTGAAGACCCGACATTTCAACAGGGTCTACACTTTTTGGCTAAGACAAAAGCAATCTTCAGAGAAAACTACAATTTTATCTGGAAATTATAACCTGTGACCCCTCAATATATACAATGGATTAGGACTAGACCACCCCAAGTTTATTATATACCAGGCCTCCAGATAAAAGTGCGCATTGGAAAATCATTTTCTTTATTTCTCACCCAAAACATATGTTGTTGGTACTCAAAAGAACCGTCTCAATGAGACGGTTCTTTTGAGCACCCAAAACACATGTTTAAACTAATGGGTAAGAAAATAATTAACATTTTACGCAAATAAAATTTCCTTATCTGGACCTATGATATACCTGTATGAAAAGCTTTGGGGCATGACTGCCATTGAAATAGTGAACATTTGTACACAGGTCAATAAACAAATGTCACAACGGATCTGTAGTAAAAAAAAACAAAAGGAAGGATAAGGGTTAATTAACCCTTCTCTTTAACCCTTCTCTTTCTTTCTTTGCTCCCTCCATTTTGAACATAATATGCCAGGGAGTGCGAACTTTGAAATTTAAAAAAACAAAAACAAACTTTTAGCTGTGTTTTTGGCTGAATGAGGAGTGCCTAAACTCCTCTGTGGTTTGGGTATTGGCCACAGAAGGAGACAGACTATTCCAATGTGGAATAGTTCCGGGGAAAAAGGAATTCTTCAGGGCATCACTGTATGTTTGGTGTCTACAATATTGAGCACTATGTGATGACCTGGTAGTTTTTGAACTGTGAGCAGGGGTCATATCCTTGTCTTTTTCAATAGACACTGCTCCATGATGGATCTTGTGAAAGAGAAGCAGGGAGGACTGATCCCTACGAGTCTCAAGAGATGCCATTCAAGCTCATAGAGCATTTCCCCGACACTACTCATATTTGGCCATCTGCAGGTGCAGCGGGCTGCTGTCCTCAGAACTTTCTCAATCTGATTAAACTGAAGTTTCAAGTAAGGGCTCCAAATGGCTGCATACTCTAGTTTAACTTCCTTAGCTAAACCAAGTTCCTGCGAAGGAAACCAAGTGTCTTAAATGCTTCTCCTGTCCTGTATAAGCTCATTATTGCATTGTATTTATGAATTAAACTGAAAATCAACTGTGGATGAATAAACTGCTAATAAATCAGAATTACCGTACTTCAAATTTTTCATACTTATATAGAATTAAATTTTCCATCTGATTAGAGTTATCATGGAATTGTTTTATCTCTAACATTTCCATGACAACAAGAAAATACCAGTGCCAATCACGACTGCAGCAAACGACAAATTTTGCGATATCTTTTCTTATTTTCGGAAAAAATAATGTATGATATTTCATGAGAATCATCTGCCAGCAGATGATTCTCATCATCTGCCTGCAGATGATTCTCATGAAATATCATACTTTATTTGTTATTTCTGAAAAAGGAGCACAATTTGAAATTGTCCTCTGCTGCAAATTATAGGTGACCCTTTAAGGGTTAACCCTTTTCCAGTCAGTCACAACTTTTGTCACCTGCTCTCTCGCCTGCTTATAAACTAGTATATATATATATATATATTGCAACAATATGGGTGCCAGTGTTGAAGGAATTGGTGTGGGTGCTAAGGCATTAAGCTGTGCTAGGGGCATGACCCCGTGAAAATTTTGAAATATACAATGCAGCCCTTTTATATCACTATGCTTGGAGTTGATAAGAACGTAACCATGTCACTATGAATATAGGGATCACACATGTTTTTTCATGCATTAACATTTGCTGGTCCTGCGGATGCTGTTTGAACACGAGGCTGATAGACCGAGTGTTCAAACATCTTCCGAGGGACCAGGCAAGTGTGAATGCAATGAAACAAACATGTGTGATCATTCTTCTTGAATATTTTACCTTATTCCAACCAAATTCGCACTGAAAACGCTGCTAAAACATTAAATTGTCCATTTTCTTACACTGGATTTCTCTAAACAAAATGGCTTGTGCTGAGTACTTTTGAACGTCATAACCGTATGCAATGTTTTCGCGGACAAAAACATCGGGGAAATGATCAGTCTGGTCTGCAACGCTTTCCGTATATAACGTCATGCAAATAATGCAGGGCTCATTTCAAGAATTTTCAAGTTCAGACCCATGTTCAAACAGCATGTGAATCTCCTGATTTGTACATGGATTTTCGTTCATTTGACAATGACAATGGGTGTAATCAGCTATACAAATAGACATCTATGCAAGAATGTCTGATCAGCATTCATAGTGTTCTATCTCTTCACGATCCTAAACCCTCTTTTGAGAATTATTAGGATGTAATATAAGTAGTGTTTGCTTTCATGACAAAATCTAGTCTGAACTGCACTTGAATATTGAAAGCAGACGTTAAAAGCATACACTTTCTCACGACAAAAGTTATCGGTGTGATAAGGGTTAAAATCATATAAAGTGACACATTCTGATCAAAATGAGAGGCACAATAATTTAAAACGGTTTACGGTAATATTTCTTGAAAGCCAATTGCTAGACAGAAGAATGAAAACAAGTTGCTGTGGTTACATGGAATGACACTAGTTGCCATGGTTACATAGAATAACAAAAGTTGTCATGGTTACATGGAATGACAAAATTTGCCATGGTTACATGAAATGACACAAGTTGTCATGGTTACATGGAATGACACAAGCTGTTTAACAACTTGTGTCATTCCATGTAACCATGGTAATAAAATAAGCAAGATATTTTAATGAGCATGGCATGGCCATTTTTTTACAAATGAGCTCCAAAGGAGTGAGTGCTGAAGGAGAAGGCAGAGGTGCAAAAGGCACTAAACTAATCTAGGGGCATGCCCCTGTGAAAATGTTGAAATATACAGTCAGGTCTTTAGTTTAGAGTGTGTACCTAAAAATTAATTTCTTATTTCTCAACCAAAACATATGTTGTGGGTACTCAAAAGTACTCAAAACATATTTTAAAACTGATGGGTAAAATATTTACAATTTTACGCTCAAAAATTTTCTTTATCTAAACCTGTGTACAGTGCAGTCTATATTTATAATGCTATGTTTGGGGTCCATAAGAATGTACCAAGTCAAAGTTAATTGTGTTTAATACCCCCATTTCACCAAGGATTATCTTGGCCCCAAGAGTACCTGCTCAATATTTTTGGTTGATCAGCCGCATATCTGCGAAACAATCGGGAACTTGCGGACAATCACCTGGAAAAGTCTGGCGCAATGGCCTCAGTCCTATGAGAGTCGGGTACCAAAAAAAGTGATCTGTTACTGTTTTTAAACATGTTCAAAAACAGTAGTAGATCAAAACCTGTCGGCGGCTGGTTGTCTTGGTCGTCGGAGGGTCCTCTGAAGGTTGCCTTGTCTCGCCTGCCCTCTGGAGCTTTCATATACCCTCTGGAGCTCTCTTTTACCCTCAGGAGCTTTTGTATACCCTCTGCAGCTCTCTGCCGAGGATCGTGCGAAGGGTGTCACAAAGAATCGATAGTTTCTAAATACAAGAGCAAGATATGGTTCTATATTTACTAAAATGTTGTTTGTGGCCGTGTTACTTGGCTGTACCAGTACTGGCTGGGTGGGTTTATGCTTTTTGTGGTTCTTTGTCCAGGAACTCCTGAAGGCTCAACCAGCAGTGGTTCTGGTTTTAAAGCGTCTCAGAAGATGGGGCAACGGCTTAAAGTCTCATCCGACAGACTGGGAGAAGTCGGGAATCGAACCCAAAATCTCTATGAATTATGATAGGTTTAAAAAATGATGCCAATACCAGAGAATTATAAACCAAATATATATATTAAAAAAATGGGCACTTTTGTAAAAAAGGGTACTGAAACGAAACACAATTGAAAGCCCTTTAAAGACTCCGTAGTTACTTCTTTTTGGAATCTTTTCTCTTGGCCTCCTACTCAGCATATTTACTAATGTAATACCATTTTACTGTGCCCTGGTAGAATGAATTTAAGAGCAAAAACAAGCCCCTGCACGGATTATTGGTACATGGCTTTCCCTAGCTGGCAAAAATGTCGACTTGATTCATTAATATAGTCGGGACTCAATCGGGTCAAAAAAAGCGGGGCGATAGGAGGCGATTCAGGACGACCATCGGGCAGATCAAAAGATTGATTGATCAGGGACAATCTGGTTCAGATGGGGCCGATTGGAAAAAAACAATCCTTGGTGAAATGGTGGTCATAAGCAGAAAATTTCATGGTAAAAAAAAGGACCATAACATAACCGTACACATTATACAGGACTTTAGTTAAGAGTATGTCGCAAAAATTTAATTTTCTTATTTCTCAACCAAAACATATGTTGTGGGTACTCAAAAACCTGTCTCAATGAGACTTTCCTTTGAGCACCCAAAACATATGTTAAAATTGACAGGTAAGAAAATATTTACAATTTTACGCTGAAAATTTTTGTTTATCTAAACCTGTGGTTATAGTGTTATATCCAAATATGTGTTATAACGAGATGTGTTTTGTGAATTGTTGCATTCTAAGATGATTTTGAACTATTATTTTTGTAGATTTCTTCTTTCTCTTATAATTTAATTTATCCTATGTTTTTCTTTGACAGATTGAAAAAAAACTTCTGTTTTTATAATGAATTTGACATTGTATATGAAAGCCTCTGCTATTAACTGTCGTCTTCTTACATACAAAATTTATGAAAAAAATAGTTCATCTATCCCTCAAACTGGAAATAATCTACATGTATCTAAATTTATATGCATGATTTTTGGGCATTCACTATGATCATTCATGGTGACATGCACAAGGGGGGGGGGGGGCTATTATTGCTGCCTTCTTGTTGGCACCGGACATTTTATTTGAGTGGTACTCATATTCACAAATAAACATTCATATTCACAATCTTGTAATCACAATACATATCATTAAATTTTGCCTATTAGTTTTTGTCGATGCTTTATGTACCAGTCAACAATTTTTCAGTCATTTTCCCTGTCTTCCTGGGTTGAACTACAGTGTAGCACTAAGAGGAGGACAAAGTGTCTTGCTCAAAGACACTACACAGTGCCTCACATGGGTCCTGAAATAGACTCTTCCATCCCAAGCCTAACACTCTACAGACCACCAGATAAAAATGCCTACTGAAAAAATATTTTTCTCATTTCTCAACCAAAACATATGTTGTGGGTACTCAAAAGAACCCTCTCAATGAGATGGTTCTTTTGAGCACCCAAAACACATGTTTAAATTAATGGGTAAGGAAATAAATGCTATTTTAGGTGCACAAACAATCCTTATCTGGACCTATGACTCTACCAACTACTCCTAGTGTATTTGTTACAGTCTTACTATAAACAGACTTTATGATGCATGTCTTAAAATGATTGATGCATTAACATGTCCAAAATAACTAGTGCTCCATGCAGCCCCAACCAAAAGTGTGGCTTTGTCTAAGCCTAGCAGGCCATCAGATAAGAGTGTGTAACCGAAAATTATTTTTCTTATTTCTCAATCAAAAAGTATGTTTTGGGTACTCAAAAGAACTGTCTCTTTGAGCACCCACAACACATGTTTAAACTGATGGGGTAAGAAAATAATTACAATTTGTCTCCAAAATATAGCTTATCTGGACCTATGGCCTAGGCTATGTAATTACCTGGCCCCAGATGCATTGAAGATGTCTGCCCACTGATCTGGGTTGAAAAACTCTGCAGTAAATTGCCCAGCAAAGTCAGCATAAGTGAAGTCTGGTTTGTAGTTGTTTTTCATGAAATCAATAATGTCTGGATGTTTGGCTTCTTTCCAGTAGTTCCAAAACCATGCTCCAGTAAAACTAGGTACCGAAAACACACCCCAGTGAAGGAAAATACCGATTTTAGATGAATCATACCAGGCTGGTAGTGGTCTTGAATCTAGTGATTCCCAGTTTGGTTGGTATTGGGCGCATGACAAACACAAGAAGCAGTTTACAATGGCAAGGAATAAAGGAGTGGAAAACAAACTATGAGTGGCCATTTTTGTTGTTGTTTGGTAAATATCCTTTGCTGACTTGTTTGGAAAATTGTCTGTCGTTGTAGTAGTGGAGAACAATAAGTTGTTAAGAAATTCCAATGTGAACTCTATATATACACTGTTGATTTTTTTTAAACTGACAGTTTAGGCTAAATAAAAAAATAAGTGTGTTCAGGGTAACAGGTCTGAAAGTTTAAGGTAGGGTAGACAAAGTAATTAAGGATGCAAAGATCAAGAATCAATACAATCAAGTACCAAACCTTTTTCTTTGACAGAAATACCTTTCAAAATGCATGAAATTATATATTTTCCAGAAAACCTGAAAAATCCAAGGTTTCACCAGTAAATTAAGGTAGGGCCCGGATACCCTAAACACAGGTATTTTTTTTTATTTGGCCTTATTGTTAGCACATTTGATGTAACTGTCTTGTGTCACTTAGACTAATGATGATCACTTCAATTCTGAATGTCACTCAATGGCATAGCCAGAACGCTGAAAAATTACGCACATCAATGGGAGACTACTGTATCAAGCAGTGATTCTCTACAATTACGTCCCTTTTCAAAATGGGAACTTCTCTTAAAGGAAAGAATTTGCTCCCAAAGGGAGTGAATTCTTGAGGGAGCAAATTCTTTCCTTTAAGAGCAGTTCCTTAAGGTTACCAAATTAGGTGAGCTCCCTTGAGTGTTACTATTCTTATTATGCATGTGTGTATACTGTGTAATGGGAACTACGCCAATGTCACTGTCTCTAATGAAGAGTTTTGTACATTGTAATATGTATTCTCTTGTCTGAAGCTCATGCAATCCCCAGGTGTCTTTATCTAATTGGTCTTTTTCTAAAACTGAAGAAGCAGACAATGTAAACTTGAGTTTGCGTTTATAAGCTATTTATATATGAGGGTCTGGATGGGTATATCAGTTAGCGAATTTTGGCCATATTTTCTATGTCAGAGATGATTCTCTGATTAAGTCAATTTCAATGAGATTTTTGGAAAAAGAATAAGCAAATCCCTCAATTTCTAACCTGAAACTAATTAAGCCCTGCCCTGTGTGCCCGGCAATATTGATTTGTGATGGAGTGTTTTGAAAGGTCTATGTTAAACCAATTGACAATTTGACTCTTCAGATTGAGACAAAAAGATTTTAATCAACCAGTATTGGCCACTTTTTTAAAAGTATTCCCCAAAGCAGTTTTAACCGGGGTTTAAAGAATCATGCAGTAAGATGATTACAGATCATGAGCTAGTTGTTTTGATGGGTTTGGTGTCATGACAAAGAACTGTTAATCTATTTTTTGACAAATTTCTACATTTGATAACAGAACTGCCTTAGTGTTTCCTCCAGCCCACAAAAAGGGCATGGTCAAGTTTCCAGGAAAAGGGCAATTTAAGCATGTGACAATGGGCTAAGGAGCAGCGACAGGCTAAGAGGGCATTTTTAACGCGTGGGGACAGGCTAAGAGGGCACTTTTAAGACCAAGTTAGAAATTGAATATGATATTGCCAAATAAAAATTTATGTCCCTTAGCATGATGCAGCTGTTATCTGTCCTTTTTAAATGCAAACTACACTTCTTATTATTAAGACTAATTTTAGTATTTTCAAACTGACTGTTGAATGGCAGTGTCCAGAACACCTATTAATGAGCACACACTTATTTTTTTTTTAATTCTTAAAATTTATCAGAATCACATTATTATGGGATTTATTTCTTTTTTCATTAATAGCCAAGATCACTCCCTAAGTTTTTAACCAGGCTGCCTTTCTTAACAGTATTTTTTTTGGCAATTTTACTTTTACCTTAAAATTGTTTAGTGGTTCAAATTCACACTTCATGTTTTAATAATTGCTTATAGGGTCATTGTCATCAAATTGATGTGTCAAATTGAGAACAAGACAGTTCACCGACAAGACAATTCACCGACACCGTTTTTGAAGACAGTTCGCTGACAGAATTGAAGACAGTTCACCGACACTTTTGAAGACAGTTCCCTGACATGTTCTATGCTAAATTGATATATGGTAGAAAATATAACTGTCAATTATGAAAAAATAATTTGAAGCAAAGAGTACATGTAAGTGGTAGAGAAGAATGGCGATTGCTGTCAGTATAGAAGATATTTAGGATATTTCTTCCCACTAATGGAAAGTATTTATGATAGTGCACATTTATTTGAGTGTTGGATCGCATCAGTTGAATCATGGACTGTGCATTATTGTTGGTTAAAAAGACGAATTTCGTACACGTTTGCGTGTGATTAATAAACAATAAACAGACCTTTTAATGCTTCGTGAAGCTAAACTGAAGTAGTCCTATAGCTAATTGTACTTTTTTTAGGAAATTCCCCAACAATACAAAGTATTCTGCTTGATGTTAATAGATATGTTGTTTGTGTATTAGGCATGGGTGTGTCCAGTAACATATATTAGGTCGATCGCTGGTGTGAGTAACAAAAAGAAAACCAAGTGCAACAGCAAACATGCAACTTCATAAGCTTTATATTAGTCATTTGTTTAAGTAATAGTTAAAATTTTGACATTCATTAAAAAAAACAATATGAAATGTGTCGGTGAACTGTCTTCAATTCTGTCTGTGAACTGTCTTCAAAATGCGTGTCGGTGAACTGTCCTGTCGGTGAACTGTCTCGATTCCGTCAAAATTGCCTCAGGTAATTAGTGACCATAGTAAAAGGATTAACACTGAGTAAAGTATTGCAACAGCAGGTGTCTTCCTTGCTATTACAGGCTTCAAACTGAAAAAGCTGTAACTTCCTTAGTTTTTGTCAGATTCTCGTGATTTTTTTTTACCAAAATGTAGGCCATTTTCTGTAGTTTTAGAAAAGAGACATGGTGCTGGAAAAAAGGGTATGGTGCTAGAGAAAAAAAGGCATGGTTGGCGCCATGTTAAAACTGGCTAGGGGAACACTATGCCTATAGGTAAATTACCTGGCCCCAGATGCATTGAAGATGTCTGCCCACTGGTCTGGGTTGAAAAACTCTGCTGTAAATTGCTCAGCAAAGTCAGCATAAGTGAAGTATGGTTTGTAGTTGTTTTTCATGAAGTCAATGCAGTCCTGTTCTTTGGCTCCTTTCCAGTCGTTCCAAAACCATTCTGAGCGAAAACTAGGCACAGAAAATACACCCCAGTGAATGAAGATACCGATTTTAGACGAATCATACCAGGCCGGCAGTGGTCTTGAGTCTAGTGATTCCCAGTTTGGCTGGTATTGGGCGCATGACAAACAGAAGAAACAAGTAAAAAGGACAAGAAATAAAGGGGAAGAAAACAAACTATCGGTGGCCATTTTGTCTCTCACGTGACATGAGCGTCGAGGGGGTAACGGCTAGCCGCATGCAAGTCGTGTCGGTGGAGGGGGGGGAGGGGTGGGGAGTGGGGGTACACACTACATGTAAATTCAAATACAAGATACAGGGAGATTTTTGACACTGTTAAGTGATTGGACAGAGGCATTAATTGAATAATAAACTGCAAGTAGATACGGTTCATACACTCTTCCGAATACAGTGCGACTATGCCCTTGGGATATGCATTTTAGTTTTATTTATTTGACAGTGTAGCTTATAAGAGGCGTAGCCTTTTAAGAAGGTAGGCGGTTATGGCATAAAGGGGCATTGCTCTGTATAGGGTTTGATAAACTTTGAAACAAGAGACAACAAATAGTAATGAAAATATATACATTAGTCATGATTGTCAACTGGATTTAGCAATCAAAAGACATTCGCCATGATTGTCAACTGGATTTAGCAATTAACAGACATAGTCACGATTGTCAACTGGATTTAGCAATTAATAGACATGAGTCATGATTGACAACTGAATTTAGCAATTAATAGACATAATTCAGGATTGTCAACTGGATTTAGCAATTAATAGACATTAGTCATGATTGTCAACTGGATTTAGCAATTAAGTAGCAATTTACAGACATTGGTCACGATTGTCAACTGGATTTAGCAATTAATAGACATTAGTCATGATTGACAACTGAATTTAGCAATTAATAGACATAATTCAGGATTGTCAACTGGATTTAGCAATTAATAGACATGTTGGCTGTTTTTTGTTGTTGTTTTTTTTGCCACACAATGCATCTCATCACTATCAAGCTTTGTACCAAATTTCAGAATCCTAACTCGTGTAGTTGCTGAGGAATCTTTGACAGAAAAAATATGTTATAATGTATTATATAAGAGTGACAGAAGGAAAAATTGAAAAAAGAAGGCAAAATGAGATTTAGTATCTAAATTTTCATATACACAGTACACTTTGCCTACCTAAAGGTGTACACAAAATTTTAAAACACTGGTTCCAATAGGAGCTGAGAAATATGTGACAGAAATTTCCTTGGAGAGAAAGAAGTGAACAAATAAACGGACTGATGAGCAATATGTGGCTGCTTTTTGTTACACAATTCAACTCATCACTATCAAGCTACACAATACAACTCATCACAATCAAGCTTTGTACCAAATTTCAGAATCCTAACTTATGTAGTTGCTGAGAAATCTTTAACAGAAAAAAAATAATATGAAGGGGTCACAGCAACAAAGTGCTTTAGTCCACTTTTGGGCATAATATTGAGTTAGCCTCTTTTTCATGTATAAAAAACATTTCCGCACCGTATTAACCCCCTTTGACCATCAAATTACTATAAAAAGTTGAAATAATTAGGACTATATCATTTTCACAATGGTCCTAAGTCCAAAATTGGATGTTAATGCATAAAAGGGCCTAACTCCATATTTTATTTTTTCGGATTTATTGCAAAGTTTTATTGCCTTATAATCATTATTATCACACATTGAACCTCAAATAGCAACATTTCGCTTGCTTGACATTAATTCCCGTCCAATGGAATCTCTAAACTAATTGTATACAACATAAAACCTAGACTATGGACTTAGGACATTTGTGTTATTGAAATCTGTTCATATTTATGGAATTTACGTAAATCAACTGTTTTATCCAGGTTTTCGCTGTTGTACTCGTAAGAAACAAGCTTTCTACACACTATCATGCACTGTTTTAGTATTGATGGACTGTCATAAACTTTCTGTATGCACTTTTTAAGTTTTATGAAATTTGGACTTAGGTCCCTTGTTGCAGAAACGAAATCGCTAAAATCAAGTTTTTCTCATTTCAAGCAGTTAAATCATTGAAAAATCTCCTGAATTCACTAATTTCAAACATATCTCGTTCATTTTTGCAAGAAAAATCTTCATGTTTTGAGAATTGACAAAAAATATGTTTTTCACGTTTTTCTCGAAATAATGAAAAATGGACTAAAGTACCTTGTTGCTGTGACCCCTTCTAATTGTTATAATGTGTTATATAAGAGTGGCAGAAGGAAAAAATGAAGAAAAAAATGAAAAGAAGACAAAATGAGTTTTAGTATGTACACAAAATTTTAAAACACTGGTTCCAATAGGAACTGAGAAATATGTGACAGAAATTTCTATTGGAGAGAAAGAAATGAACAAATAAACGGACTGATGAGCAATATGTGGCTGCTTTTTTTGTTACACAATTCAACTCATCACTATCAAGCTACACAATACAACTCATCACTATCAAGCTTTGTACCAAATTTCAGGATCCTAGATCAAGTAGTTGCTGAGAAATCTTTGACAGAAAAAAGTTTACAGACAGACAGACAGACAGACAGCAGACATACAGACAGACAGACAAACAAACAAACAGACAAATACACACAATAACAGAAAAGGCAAACGTATATAGTTTACATACAGACAGACAAACAAACAAACAGATAGACAGACAAACAAACACAATTCAGAAAAGGCAAAAACTATATACCCTCTATATATACTTCGTACCTGGGGTATAACCAGTTGATAGACATTCGGCATGATTGTCAATAGTTGTAGCTGGTTGATAAACGTTCGTCATGATTGTCAATATGAGTTATCAGAGAATAGACAATCACCATGATTGTCATCAATGGGAATCGACTTAATCGACAATCACAATGATTGCCAACATGTGAAACCTTTCAATAGATCTAGACATAGACAATCACCGTGATTGCCAACATGAGTAACCAGTTAATAGACAATCATCACGATTGTCAACATGAGTAACCCTATAAACAGACAATCAATATGTTTTACAAAATGAGTTACCAGATAATAGACGTTTTCATGAGAAATCACTTAATTGACAATCACCATGATTGTCAACATGTGAAACCTTTTAATTGACAATCACTATTCTTATCTACATGAGTAACCTGGCAATAAACAATCATCATGGTTGTCAACGTGAATAACCCAGTTTACAGACAATAACCAAGATTGTCAACATGAGTTACCCTACTTAACAGACAACCACCATCATCACACCCAGGGAGCGGAAGTGACCGGACAATTGCGAGTGTACGACAAGTAACGGCACTTGTGATGTTGTACATTGGACGGTTGGTCACTAGCGGTATTGATTATTCATTTACACCATAAACAAACTTCTTTTTCTTACACGAAAAACCCCAGCATATGCGTGTTTTGGGTATAGAAGGTAAGTTATATTTGTGAGTTACTTTCTGGCTGGATTGAAATCCTATTTCATTGTCCATGATCAGTGAATTTGAATTCTAATCACTTGTTTATCAACAACGGGTGATTGATTTTCGAATCTTTAAACATGAAACAAACGTGCATAAAAACGCAAATTGACTGTCATTAGGAGTTTTACTCTTCTAATATTTGTAATTTCTAAGGAAACACTAATATTTTTTGTCAAAACAAAACCAGAGCACGACAAATGGCGAAAACATGACACACGTGGGAGCATGGCACCGTTCAGTCACTTGCTGTCGTTTGCGTACGGATTGTACATGACAACTGCGACTTTACTGAACGGTCACTTGTATACTGAGAGTCATATAATTTTTCTCATTTTATGCATACCAGTGCCAATTTTTCACCTTTCCTTGTCAAGAAACGTTTGTTCTTAAATGCTGTCTGCTATATCGACTGCTGCATATATTCACCCACACTACAGGTTATTTTTGATCATATAAAACCAAACATTGATCCTTAAAGAGCAACTTAAATCTCATTCCAAAATGCCATAAGCGGACCCATATTTCATTCATTAAAATTAATATGAAGCACGATCCTGAATGAAATCCAGACTAATAGGCCATGAGATAGATATGAGTCTGATCCAACCCCTTCCCTCACCCCTACCACACACACAGGGGGGATTTTGTTGACTCTGATTTCCATGAAGCCCAATGTCTTACATTTAAAAAAATGTTACCCTCTGCCAAGTGTGATGTAATATTGTAACATACTATTACGTATGTACTTATGTTACATTTTGCATTACTACCCTTTTTCCAGGAATATTTTATGCCTATTGAATCTCAAGAAATGTTTATTACTGTTTACTGGGTCTAATCTTTTGATGTTGCTACAAAGACAATTAAGTAACCTAACCAAAACTTCAAATACCTGCTCCCTACCTTTTAGAGCGTTTTAGGCATTTGCAAATAGCTACCACTTCATAAATTTTCAATAATAACAAAGACATGTTTTTGCTAAAAAGCTTAACAGAAAGTTTGAGGCTTAAAAACACACACATATATATACTAGGCCAAAAAAGAAATGCCGCATATAAAACATACATTGTATATAGGGGGTCTTTCACCAATCTCTCGCAAACAATTTGTCACAGTTTGAGCGCTGATTCTTGGATTATGAGTTCCTGGGGTTGTGCTAGCTTTCATTGTCATTGGACGAAATTGATTCAGCAGTTTAAACCTACGTTTTTATCTATCTTGACGTCGCGTCATTAGGCGATGATGTCATGAATGTGCACGGCCTGATATTGTTCCAATTTGTCAGAAACGTTTCCTTAGACGTCCAATCATCCTTGCATGGCATCGAAATTGTTGGGCTATCACCGATGGCGTCACGTTAGCTTGTAACATTCTTATCGCCTTTTTGCGTTCAACATGTGTTCGTTTTGGCTTCGTAAATTAGCAATGTGTAACTTTAATTTTAAAGTTTTAAAATGTTTTGAAGCAAACTGTATATTAGGCTTGTGATTTAAGTAGTTATTACATGTGTAATTCTAAATAAAATGAATGTGCACGTGAAAAACTTGAAAATAAAAAGACAGCCAGTACACTTGTTTGGGTTGACTAAGCTCAATGAAACAATGTGAATAATGTGTGGCAGGAATAGTAGCGAAACATAGATAGCAGATGAAATTTTGTAACTCTCATTTAACGCGCAATATTTTTAATCTTTATATGCCGCGTTTTTTTTTGGCCTAGTATATATCCAGCAGCCATCTTAATAGATAAATTACCAGCAGCATATAATACTTGAGTAGCATGTTTATCTTGAAACCATAATGCAGATAGTAACGTATGTAACATAAAAATATGCTAATGGAAACACTCCCCCATTTAGGAGATATTTATACTCTATGATTTTCTAAAACTGCATCAATGTATATAAGAATATAAGATACAAAATGGCTCATGTTAGTTTCTGACAGTTTTTGGTTTACTGTGTTACAGCCCACTTAACTCTGTTACCCTATTTTAGTCTCAAGTCCTATTGTGCAAATAAAAGCCAGATCTACATGTTATTCTTATTAATTATCATGCTCTCTTGAACGCATTGAACGCTCTTAAACAAATTCATCCAAAAGTAACAGTATGCAGCAAAACAATCTTCATCTATAATAGTACTGTTAGATACGTTGCTTAATTTCAAATATATTGATATATAGTACAGTGATATCACTAGACCAATGGCTGCCAAAAGACCTCCCAGGCTTTGTTCATTATGGTCTTCAACAAACTCTTTATGTAATCCACAAAGATATATCTTAGCTCTTCAGCAGATACCCTGCAATATCAAAGTATACTACGTTACCTTAAAATACAGGAATTCTAAAGTGATATTAAATTAGTTCTTATTCTTACATGTAGTTTTTAATTGAACGCAAATGACTTGCAGTATAATTGTATCTAATAAAGACACCTATTTTTACAGTTTAACGAGTAAAGAGTGGTGCTGTCTCTATCTCAGCTTTCAGAGAGATGGCCCATCGTATTGGGCATGTTGGCAGGATGAGATTTGTTTCACATGAGACAAACCTAGTTTTTTGTGGGGGCATTTAGTCTATTATATTCTTCTATTCCTTCTCACTTCCTCTGTGAGGAGCCCTGATATGACTGAAATTTTGTTTACTGGGATATTAATCCTTAAATTAATCAACCAATTCAAATGAATATTACAGCAATCTTAATTCAACGTATCTTAGCATTTCAGGCTTAAGTTTGATTATTTATGACATTTTGGACAAATATAGACCCATATCATAAGTTTTATATCATAATATATGTTACCTTAAAATTGACAGAACATGGGAAGTGTCTTTGTCCTGCTGTTACTTGAATTCTATCATATCCACTTTATTAAGAATTTAAAACCTATAACTTTGAACGAACCAATAAATTTGTGTTTATATTTTAAAAAAAAGTTAAAAAAGCACATTATGTTTTACAAAGATAAATGTGGATTGATAATGACTTTTAAAAATAGATATAAAGTTCTATTATGTATGAGCTAGTAGCTATATATATTAAGTGTAAAATTAGATTTGAATAAATCTAAACACCTCATTATGTATAATTTATAGCAAGTACTAGGCATTAAATAAAATGTATTAAAGTAAGTAATATATAATAGACATGACATAAACAAACAACATAATGGTAATATACACCAGAAAAATGTTATATATCGCCTTACACTATTCTTTATCAACAGAATGCTCATATTATTTGAAGTGTCTAAAGGCTTACAGATAGGATTGTGTGCTCAATTTCAATGAAAAGGTATTTGCCTTATAAAACATTCTATTTAGGGTCATCATACTCAGCAGCTTATAACTCTTTTAATCCTGTGAATGAATCTAACTGTTTGCAGTTTTGTATTTGGCAGTAAAGGCCTGTAAGGGCCATGGTATTGTGAACTAAAATATGCATCAAAGTTTAACAATTAAAGATATTAAAAAAAGATATTAATAGTTTATATAGTGCAGTTCACAAATATAACGTATGTAACATAAAGTAATATAAGTAACCCACTACTGCTTGATTAAAACGCTTTTAAAAGCCATCCTGCAATAAAAAGGGCACACTCAAGCTTAAAAAATTATTGAACTATGCCTAAGAGTACCTTAACATTGGCACCAACATATTATTGAATATATTTTGGGTAACATCTATTAGTTTGATGTTATATAATAATGTGATTTTTCTCTGAGGGCTAACAAACCTCATTCTTTGCCATATATATTGTAGTATCAGGAAATCATAATGAAAAAAATCCCCCAAGAGGAGATTACAGGTTCTATGGTCAATAGCGTTTATTTTGGAAGCCTTTTATGAGTCCATATCGTTTGCAATATAGAATAAGAAAGTGTATCAGCATCTGTGAGGGCAGACATCAATTTAAATAAGTTTTTTTTTATAGGGAAAGATATGTTGTTGATATTAAGAACTGTCACATTGATACACTGATAAGAGTTTTATGTTTATGCTTTTTTACAAATTATAAGGAAAGCAATTAAATAATTTTAAATTATTATGGAAAACATCTTTTCTTGTTTGCTTGTTTTGTTGCTTTACGTCCCAAGTCAACAGCTATGGTCATTGCGGGACGGTCAGTTGACCTAACCACACTTTTTCCTGGGCAAGCTTGAACAAGCAGTTAACCAGTACTTCGTGCACATACTTTCGCTTGTAACTGACAACAACCCTTCTTAAATGATTCAGCGGAAGGGAGGAGAATGACCGTAGAAATTATTTCATGATCATTCTCCACTAAAGTATGGGACCAGGCCGGGATCGAACTCGCGACCCCTGGATCTGCAGTCAGACTTGCATATGTTGCCAGACACGTTACCGCCTGCGCTACGCGGCCTGGTAAAAAAATCTTTTCAACTCATTCAAAATTTATTAAGCCTGATCATGTTTATATTTTGTCCTGAAACTGTTGTCTGTTTTATAATATATCCAATTGCACTTGATCATATGGAAGCTCACACTTTGGACCCTGATTAGGCTGTTCCCAAATTATCATAAAGTAGCAGTCTGATCATGCCCCATAATGTTTACACAAAACCATATAAATGCACATTGCATAAAGATGAAATTGCAACATTACAACCCAAAACAGCCAAGCCATGCACATTTGTCTATTTGGTTAGTTGCTTAATGTCCAGGGCTTAATGCTGTGGACATTGAAGGATGGCTATTTATCCTGATCACAATTTCCCCCTTTGCAGCCTTACTCTAAATATTTAAAGACTATAAGTATTCTCAGGAAATTGATAACTGTCCTGCTGAAATCAATGATAAGCAGAGTATTAAAACAAAAGGTTTAATAACCATCTCTTTAAAGGATGGTAGTAAAGTTTGGAAATCAAAAACACAAACTCCAAAAGGCTGGACTGTACGCACTGCCGGTTGTACAATAATACCAGGCAGGCAAAATGTATGCTTTGTCTCCTATCAGGGTGCATTATTAAAACAAACCAGTACTAAATGAATTCATGTTAAATAAACACTTTTTTGTCTCATATTTACTTCAAAGCATGAAATATTAACGATATCAAGACTATTTGTTGTTTAGAAAAACAAATTGGTACCAAAATATAGCAATAATCATTTCAACTAAATGTGTAAATGACGGCAAGTGCAGGTTCAATACAGACAGACAAGATCACAAGCACCTGTTCATTTTACTGCCAAGTGCCCGTTCACATGGTGTAAAAATGTGGCATGACAAATCGTTACATATTATTCCAGTTAACACTCTTTCAGCAACTTTTATTCAAGAATAAGCATGATATGTAATTGTAGAAGGTAGATAAATAAGAAGAACGTACAAACTTTATTGTTATGCTATATTTCATTCCAACTTTACAAAGTGATCACATTGAAACGGAGCATTAATGGATTGATCAGTGTCATTATTTTTAAGAGAACGATGACAAATATCAGTTTTAGTATTACCTATTTACAGGATAATTATCTGGGTACTTACGTGAGTATGAATGAATTCACGACAGATACACAAATGGTTGCTGTGTTGACATATTTATGCACCCTTTGCTTTCTTTTGAGAACAAGTGACTGGACCTCCAATGTACGCCGTCGCAAGTGCCGTATTTTGCCGTTCACTCGCAATTGTCCGGTCACTTCCGCTCCCTGGGTGTGATCATTATCCCAGTTAATTAACAATGACCAAAGGTGTCAATATGAGAAACCATTTAATAGATAATCACCATGATTGTCAATATGAGTTACCAGATAATAGATAATCGTCATGATTGGCATCAGGAGTAAGCAGTTGGTAGTCATTTGCGAAAGTTGTCAACAGGCGTAACCAGTTGACAGGCATTCGCCATGATTGTCAACAGGAGTTACCAGTTAATAGACATTCGTCATTATTGTCATCAGAAGTAGAAGTAACCAGTCAATATACATTCATCTTGATTGTCACAGATATAACCAATTAAAAGACATCCGTCATGACTGTCAGAAGTAATAGACATTCGTCTTGATTGTCATCAGTTACTTCTAGTCAATAGACATTTGTCCTGATTGCCACAGTTGTTATCAGTCTAAAGACATATGCCATGATAGTCAACAGGTGTATCCAGTTAACAGGCATTCGTCCTGATTGTCGCAGATATAACCAATTAAAAGACATCCGTCATGATCGCCAGGAGTAATTAGTTAATAGACATTCGTCATGATTGATATCAGTTATTACTAGTCAAAAGACATTCGTCCTGATTGCCAATGTTGTGATCAGTTAAAAGACATATGCCATGTCACCAGACGTATCCAGTAAACATACATTCGTCATGATTTCCAACGGGAGTAACCAATAAATAGACATTCGTCATGATTGTCAACAGGTGTAACCAGTTAACATACATTTGTCATGATTGCCAAAACGTACATCCAGTTAATATACACTTGTCATGATTGTTAACATGTGTAACCATTTAAAAGATATTCGTCATCTTGTCAACAGGTGTAACCAGTAAGTAGACATTCGTTATGATTGTCAACAGAATGAACCAGTTAAGTAATAGTTACACCATGGGTTGTCCGCCTGTACGTGGAGATAATCCACGAGCTTTAGCGAGTGGATTATCTTACGTACAGGTGGACAAACATGGTATAACTATTTTATACCACCAACATCAGTGTAGACCTTGCACATCACGAGATATTTCATGCTAAAGATGGTAAAGGTGGTATAAAAGACATTGTAGTATGGCCGATGTTTTTTTTTCTTTGATCTTTGCTGATGTTTAAATCAGACACCCTAGAATTACGTCGAAGGAGGCGCTTAAAACCGTACTCTAACTTCCAATTCTAGTTAAACAGCGATGTAGGCGGTAACTTTTTAAATAGCGACAAATTAACCTGTAGGTAAATGTAATATAAATGATGCAGGGAGGAGCGAATATTAATTTCGTCAGGTGTCAGTAACACGTGTTTATTTGCGCCTGCGCCATACTACAAGCTAAATAAAGGATTCTTCCTCGGCTTTCTGTTTAAACGGCTCGGTGGGCTACGCCCACCTCGCGGTTTAAACAAGAAAGCCTCGGAAAAGTATCCTTTATTTATTAAATACCCGTCATTTTCTGTATTATTAACCCAGTAAACAGACACTGACCAAGATTGTCAACATGAGTAAACCAGTTAACAGACAATCTCCACCATTATCATAATGAGAACCAGTTACTAGACAATAACCATGATTGTCAACATGCAAACCCTTTTATCAGATAACCACACCATGAATAACCAGTTACCAGACAATCACTTTGATTTTCAAAATATAAGTAACCAGTTAATAGACTATCACTATGATTGTCAACATGATTAACCAGATAGTATACGCTCACCATCATAGTCAGAGTAACTAGTTGACAGACATTCGTCATGATTGTCAGCAGGTGTAACCAGTTGATAGACGTTCGTCATGGTTGTCAACAGGAGTTACTATTTATAGACAAACAAAACTTTGTGTAAATAGGTTCTTACCCATCAAGTTTAACATATGCTTTGGGGTTGAGAGGGTTCTTTTGTGTACCCACGTCATATGTTTTAGTTGAGAAATAAGAAAATATATTTTGGTACGCACTTTTAACTAAAGGACTGACAGCACTTAACTTGTGTGTTATTCTATAAAAATAATAATAACGAAAATTAATTTACACATTTTACATTACTTGTCTAGATACCTGTCTTTATATTTTTCGTTTTCGCTAACGTCTAGGTTCACGCTAGAGAACCTCTGTACTCGAAAGGTGCAGTCATCGCGTGGTTATTGCAGTCGACGAGTGCACAAAATAGTGTACCTAGCTGTTTAAAAGGGTAATATTTTGGTCAATATTTTACTTCTGAAAATGTTCATCGCGAAATATTGTCTCTTATAAATCAAGCAATGTATCTGCTTAACAATTTTTTGTGGGTTGAGTGATAGTCGCTGCAGCACCAGAGTTATGCCAAAAATGTGATTTTTTCCTGTAAAAGTGGATGAAAGAAATTTCTGCTTATGTTCTAGAATTTATGCTTACTTCAGCTAAACTGCAAGATGACAGTACTTTAATGTTAAAAAACTTAGAAAACTGAGGCTAGAGCATTTTGAAAGTTATCAAGCTTTTCATTCTGTACGCATAGTTCTGTATATCGGGTGTTCTGGCCCAGTGGTCGGAATGTTGACTGTTTCATATTGATTTTATTTAGACACTCGACTACTGGGCCAGTCACCCGATATAAAGAAATATGCGTACAGTATGAAAAGCTTGAATAACTTCCAAAATGTTCTGTCCTAAGATTTCAAACTTTGTGCACATTAAAGGATTGGTATTTTGCATTTTATCGAAAGTAAGCATAAGTTCCAGAACATTAGCAAAAATTGATTTCATCCTCTTTTTCGGAAAAAATCACATTGTTGGCATAACTCTGGTGATGAAGCGCCTATCACTTAACCCACAAAAATGTTGTAAAGCAGATACACAGCTGGATTTATAAGTGATAATGATTCGCGATAAATCTTTTCAGAAGTAAAATATTGACCAAAATATTACCTTTATTAACAGCTAGGTCCTCTATTTTGTGCACTCGTCGACTGCAACCACCACGCGATGACTGCGCTGTTCGAGTACAGTGGTTCTCTAGCTGTAGGTTCTGAACATTGCATTGTTATTTATTTCTTTTTTGGGCGTTCTCCTAAGTAGAAAAGCGTATTCGACACTAATATGACTTGAGATTGCTTAAACTAGTACCGTATGTGCGATAGGCTACTTATTACAATGGGAGTAACCAACTTATGACTGCCAACAGGTGTAAACAGTTGACATTCATTCGTTATAATTGTCAAAATATGTTACCAGTTAATAGATATTCATTATAATTGTTAGCAGGTGTAATCAGAGGCGAGTTCAACGATGCGAGCGCTCTCGGGCGCTCATTGTACTAATGTCAGGCTTTACACATTACGAATAAAGATAGGTACCAGCACAACGAGCGCCCGCGAACGCTGGCATTGTTGAACTCGCCTCTGTTAACATACATTTGTCATCATTGCCAAAATGTATATCCAGTTAATAGACAATAGTTATCATTTTCAACAGGAGTAACTAGTTAATAGACATTCGTCATGATTGTCAACATGAGTAAGCAGTTATTTGACATTCGCCATGATTGTCAACATGCGTTTTCAGTTAATAGATATTTGCTATGACTGCAACGAGGGTAACCAGTTAATAGACATTTGGCATGATTGTCAACGGGAGTAACCAGTTAATATATATTTGTCATGATAAGCAAAGTGTATATCCAGTTAATATACATTTGTCATGATTGACAAAGTGTATATCCAGTTATTAGACATTCGCTGTTATTGTCAGCAGGAGTAACTCGTTAATAGACATTCGTCATGATTGTCAACATGAGTAAGTAGTTATTAGACATTCGTCATGATTGTCAATATGAGTTTCCAGT